>BSDF01000002.1:135731251-136931251 GCA_027925045.1 Hypotaenidia okinawae | reverse complement strand
GTTAGGGGAAGAGAGTTTAGGTTGGGTGTTAACTTGGATTTCTCATAATTTTTACTGTATCCCTGCAGGGTTGAAATACAGGTCATGGAGCCAACAGAGTGCAGTGAAACAGGAGCCAGCAAATGTTTTTATGCCTGGGGGAAGCTGTGCATTTCTGACCATGCATCTTTACTGACAATCACTGGATTAAAACTAGAAACAAGTTTTAGGCCTGTTTTGTTTCTGTGCAGTTTCTCTCTCCTAACTGACAGCCAGATGCTCTTCTACAGTCAATCATTAAGTTTGCATTTTACTGTCTGTGACTACTATGCAGGGGTAAGGAACAATCAAAATATATCTGGTTCTTCAAGCTTCTGAAGTTCTGTATTAGCAGAATTTTGGATATTTATGGGCTTTGGAGGGATTTTGCTTGATTTGTTAAATTTTGCAATTTTGATCAGTCATAACCTCTGTGGAGCACCCCTTCACTAGTTCTACTGAGAACCACTGTGAACAATACACAAAGAAGTAGTTCCAGGATGGCCTAAGAACCCCAGGCATTTATTCATTCCTCATTTATTTTGAAATTGAGATAGTTATAAAGTTAATAAAAAGAAAAATTAATGACAAATATAATTTCAACCTCACAGCAGGAGGACCAGAACAGATGTTCTTTTGTATAGTCAAATGGGCTTTGCTCCTTCATTTCTTGTCTTGTATGTGGAAAAGATTTCTATGGTTAATAAACAGCCTATAACATTATCAGTAAGGTTATGGTCTTGGTATTAAGGATCAAATAAATACATGCATTAGCTGGGTTTTAGGGCTTGTTTCCTCTCATTTACTTACTTTAATAGGCCGTGGTCTATGTGGCTGAGTATATCTCAAATATATTAGTCCTGCAATAGACAGACCCACAAAGAGCCAGTAGTTGAAGCAGTAGTAATTAATGAGGAGGAAAACATCTTCCACAAGGAGATAAAGCAAAGTCATTAAGCCCTAGGGATAATGAAAAAAAAAAAAAGTATTTTTAATGTGAAAATGAAGACATGTCTTATAAAATAAAGAGGTAGTAAATTTATAAACTGTCTTTTTCCAATACATTTGCCTGGACTTAGGATATCGGGTCCTCACAAGAAGGGTGTTCTTAAAACTCCGAGAAATCTGCAGATAAGCTCTGTAAAACATGTTGGTATCCCTCCCTTAAACACAGCAGTGAGACAATCACATTTGCCTGAAGAGGTGTCGGGTTTGTGAAGTTACGTTTCAGCACCAGCAGGAAATCCTCCTGATCAGGCTACAGAAGGAGCCCCAGACACTGCTGCACTATGGAGAAGGCTGCTGAGAGGGTTTCAGCAGGCTTTCTGCTCTTCTGGTTGGCTTCATTTTGAAAACAGACTTTTACTTTAGTTTCACTGCTGGAGGCTCTCACAGACCACTCATACATTGAGGCCATCAGAGTAAATTCTCTGGTATGCAGGTATCCTATACTGCCAGCATGAAAAGATCTAAAATACCAGGAATTTAATGTTTGTTTTAAAAGATGAGCAGAAAATATTCCCCTGTGAAAACTGTGAATGGTGATGTACTAAGGGAGTATACCTCATCTTTCTTGTGCAAACAGAATCCCTCTTATTCATCGTGACATTATAACTTTTAGTATATTATTTCATGCCAAACAGGGCCAGTATGACAGTCTGTTCATAAACCCTATCTAACACTGGGCAATGGAAGACGCCAAGTAAAATAGATGCTCAAATAAGCAGCAGTGAAATGCTTTAGAATGATTCCACCTTCTCTGAGTATATCTTCCCCCTTATTTTAATCTGTTAGATTTATGGATTATGTATTAAAATTACTTGCAGTAATTCTATAACCTATGATTCCTTGATTTCATGTCACAATATTTATTTCTATAGGGACAGCAGGAAAAAGGGCTGTAGGCATCCAGCAGTAGAGCAGTAGGAATTTAAGTGCTTCGTTACTCCTGCTATAACCTGAGTCCTAGAAAATAAGACTGTGACAGGGTCTGAGAGATGTTCCTGCCATATTCTTCTCCAGTGACACTCCAAAAACTCGCATAAAGACTTACACAGCTTCTTTCTATACTGTTACATATTTAGCCATTCTCTGTTTTTTATGTAATGCTATTGTACTTATCCTTGCTAATCTTGTTCAGAGAGCAAGAATGTGAATCAAGCTGTTCTCTTTCCACTGAAAAAAACTCAAATGGTTGGTTTTGTTGGATGACATAACACCACCATCATCCTGAATGAGTTTTAGAAATGGTGGGCATTTGAGCAAGATGTCTCTAGCACAGGAGAAACCCAGGAGAAAGCTGGCATGAGGCAAGGCTGTCACTTACATTGAAGAGGAGAGCAGGGACTGGTGTGAAGCACTTTACATGAATCAAGCTCAGACTGTCAGGGAGGTGTCCTTCCCTGGCTCCAACATAAAAAAGCCTAAGAAAAAAAAAAGAAAATTCAACTGATGAGCCAAGGAATACCTTGTTGCTTTCTGACAAAGGCAGAATTAATTCTTTTATCACTCTGTTGTAAATGCTGCTCTCCTCTCAAGTGGCTTTAGTTCATCAGTTGGTGCTGATCATGAGAAGACATGTCATATCATAACAATTCTTACCTCATAAATGAACATCCTGACATGGTAAAAATTAACTGTGACACTGTGTCACTACAACACAGTAGTAAAGAATGCTGACTCATAGAATCAATCATAGAATCACAGAATGGTTTGTGTTAGAAGGGACCTTAGAGATCATCTTGTTCCAACGTCGCTGCCATGGTCAGGGACACCCTCCACTAGACCAGGTTGCCCAAAGCCCCATCCAACCTGGCCTTGAACACTGCCAGGGAGGGGGCAGCCACGGCTTCTCTGGGCAACCTGTGCCAGGGCATCACCACCCTCACAGTGAAAAATTTCTTCCTTATATCTAGCCTAAATCTACCCTCTTCCAATTTATAGGCATTACCTCTTGTCCTGTCGTTACAGGCCTTTGTAAAAGTCCTTCTCCAGCCTTCCTGTAGGTACTGGAAGACTGATATAAGGTCCCCCCAGAGCCTTCTCTATTAATAATAAATTATTCCTTTTCCATTATTTAAAATAAAACTTATATCTCATACCTAGATGCTGCAATAATTGATGAGTTTAAGCCGCTATAGCAAGACATGGCCACTGCTATAGGAATTATCCACTTAGCGTAGCTAAGGGTTTCATCGCCAAACGTCTGTAACAGAAAAGAAAATAACAGTGAGGCCCGTTACCTTAAGCATATGGAAAATGCTGAGAAACTCTCATGAAAATGTCCTGGCCCAAATATAGTGTCAGAGCCTGCACCTTCTTATGATACCAGATAACGACTTGGGAAACTACTTTTGGAAAAACTGATCAGTATGAAAGTAAAAATGGCAGATACTTTAAAAGAAGCAAATAAATAAACTTCTAACCCAAGATCAAGTGAATGAGATAACAGAAGATGCATTGCCTTTAATGTATTCTGTTGATTGTAGTAATCCATTAATTATAATTGCACCTTTGTATAAAATACAGTGTAAGATTTTAAAAAGCATTTCATTGTACATTTTTGTGTTGAAAATGTGTTCTTGCAGCATTAAACATCACACACTGTACATAAAAGTGATAGCAAAATGAACTGGTTCTTAAACCACCCAGACTTGCCGCAGCTTTCTCTGCCTAGCCCTGGCAAAACATCTTCTACAATGAAGTACTGTTAGGAGCAGGATTTACAGACCACGTAAGATATTGCAAGATCAGATTCACTGTATACGTTCTTCTAATATACAGGTACTCCTCCATGAAAGCAAAGTTTAAAACACAGCAACAGTCTCTGGCATGGAAATATTTCAGTTGTTTTGCTAAGTATGCTACATTGCTACATGAGATTTTTCTGCAGTCTCATCCATACAGTAATTTTTATGTTGATCATTTTATACAACTTACCACAGCCACTGCATCACTTGTGAGGAGAGCTGACATGTCCAACACTACGTAGTACGCTATATTAGTCAACAAGTAAATAACAGTTACAATAGGCATTGAAATTGCAATTGAAATAGGTAGATTCCTGCAAAAGGAAAATGGCAAAATTATTTCATGTTCTTTAATTAAAGAATATTTAAATTGAAGACTGTTCCCAAATTCAAAGACTCATAAATGGATACCTCCATCATTTTGTAATTGTGGGGTTACAAAATAATGTGCATCTAAGTGTGGAATGATTTGATAAGCATCTTAGTTGGCTGCTTGTGGGTCTGTTACTAATTTTTGAGAAAAGAATTTACATTTATACCTGTAAATTTTATATACTCTCTTTAATATGAAGCAATTTAAAAGAGCACTGAGGCAATGAGATTTAAATGCACTCTTAGGTGTTTTCTTGTTTGAACGTTTTTTTCCCTGACTCATCACTTATGCATGTCCCAAAACAAGGTGGACTATATCAGTCTGAGTAGGTGAGGCACACAACTCCCACACATGCCTATAGATGGGAGGAGATGATCTTTCAGTGCTACTGTGAAGTTCTTATTTATTTTTTTACTTAACCTTTCATCTTTAGCAAAATTAAGTATTTTGCCCATGAACAGTAATGCTGAAGATGACATGATAAAACACTTGTAAACCTGACACATCCTTATCTACTGTTGGCAAATCCAGTCCTGGAAAAATAAAATAGTTGTTCTGTCTGACTGAAAAGAAGCAGGGAATTTTAGAGGGCTAGATGGACCCATGCTTTCCCTTGCTTTTAGCAGGGTTTTGTTCTCCTCCTCTAAAAATTCTGGTCCGTAGTGTAAGGTGTAAAATATGCAGACAAGTGATTTATTAGTGTGATGCAATTGGTGAGTGAGAACAATAATCAGAAACAGTTCTCATACTTAATCATCCTTTTGAAAAGAAGGAGGTTTTTACAGAGAAAATAGTTTGAAGGATTTCCAACTAGAACCAAAACCAGAGCAGCTTGTTCTGCCATCACCTGTCTTACCAGGGCGCTTCAGCAATTCAAAGGAAAAGCAGGCGTTTACCTTTCGGGATTCTGCATTTCCTCCGTCACATAGTTGAGCGTGTCCCATCCCGAGTAGGAGAAGAGGGCAGAGTAGAGAGCCAGCGCGATCATCCCTGGGTTTGTTGCTGAGCCCTTGAAGGGAGCTCTCAGGTTTTCCGTTTCCCCTGTACAAACGGCAGGTGCCGACTGCCTGTCACATCTCAAGGGTTACAGCGCAGAATGATGCTACGCTACGACTCTCAGCTAGCCCAAAAGAAATAAACCCCCACCTCACCCAGGTTTCATTACTATTTCTAAAAGTGCACAGCTTATATTTTCACTTGGCAAAGAGGAAAGTTTCAGTCAGATGTTCAGACAGCTACGCTTGTACAGGGACACAGCAGAAGGTGTTTTCTTGTGTTTGTTATTTGGATGTGACTTGTGCTATTTTACCAGAATTCGCAGCATTCCCATCTCCAAGCAGCGCTGCCCAGCCTACTGAAGGAAGGAGCCCTACTGAGATCATGCTGTGCCCTGTCAGCCAGGCAGAGGCACTTGGGAAACTTGATTTCAGTTCCTGAATGTCTTGTATTTCTTCCTCTTATCTGTGCTTTTGTTTTCACCAGATGAACTGGGGGGAACTCCTGGGGGCATGGTTCTCAGTGAGATGCTCTGCACCACAAAGTTGTTCCCCAAAACAAGAGGAGACTTGAAAAATCTTTCCTTTCAGAATTTTCCTCTAGTTTAGCTCAATTGGTTGAGACATCAATCTGCAGAATGCTGCAAAATAGATGAAATGTGAATGAAACTTGCAGGAGCCTTCACTGCAAACCTGGAAAGGGGAAGAAAGGCCTTACTGAGTTTGCAGAAGGAAAGTCAACTATCTAATATAAATGGAAGTGGGTTAAGTATTAAGGAAGACAGAAACATCCTGAAACCTCTATTAAGGAGGAAAGTAAGGTCTTCGTAAAATGAAAGAACTTTACCCAGTGGTTAAACTGAGGAGTTTGTAGATACCACAAAAGCAATTTGGTCTTTGAGAAGCAGTAACTACCAGGAGACTGCTTGGACCAAGGAAGGTGCACACACACATTGGGGAAGAAAATCATTGGAAGGAAAAAAGAAAAATCCAAAAGGGACAGGAAAAAGCTGTGGTGTTTTTTTTTTTTTTTATACTAACAACAGCTTATATTCAAAATCAGATACCCTCAGAGTGTTTTAAAACAAAAGGGAAATCTGAGCTCATCAGAAGGAATACAGCAGAGCCAAAATGTTGTAACTGTTCTTATTAAGACAACTGCTGAGTTTAAAAGAGTGCATTGACCCAATCATAGCTTCCTCCAGAAAGTCTACATCATTCCCAGTCCTTTGGGTATTTACGCGCTCGGTTCTGCTTAAAAAGAGCTACTGCTACCTCAGCATTTTGTGTTCCTCACAACTCTCTTTCCTTTCCACCTTTACTCTCCCTGACCCCATAGAGCAGCACATAGGAACTGGGATGGGCTGTAAGGCTACAGGCATGGAGGGAATGGCCCCTGGGCCAAACTGCAAGGGGGCAGCTGCATCCCAGCAAGCGACTTCACGGTTTTGAAGGGATAGGTAAATTTGTGACTGTGGGGACAGGGCAAAGCTGCTATGGGGATGACATTATGGACTCACACCTTTGGAAAACTGCAGCAGCTTTATGAGGGGAACTACACCTTCAAGTAACTGTGGCTCCTAAGCAATGCTTTTCCCCAGGTGGCCAACAAACATGGAGAACCTAGCAGGCTCATTAGGTTTTATAAGCTAGTTTCACAGCAGGAGAAAAAGACAATTTCTAAACAGAAGAGGGAACCATTTTTACTTCAGCTGAATAAAGGTACAATGGCTATTTAAGAATTTCATGAGAAAAGAAAATGAAGAAACCTTAGTAACTAAGCAACAGAGCTAGAGTTGGAAGAGACTTCACTGTACCAGAGGTCCAAATTAATAAGACCAAATCAATTCTCACTTGCAAAGATCAGAGGTAGCATCAGAATAAACTAGTCTGCAGCTTGTCAGTGTGTTCAGTTCAGTCCAGTGTGGGGCAGTAACAGGAGGTTGTCGAGGAGGATTGTAAAAGTGCTCAAGGAACTTGCAACTATATAGACGTATATCATACTAACCGTTGTTTAGTCTTGTATGCTCAACAAGTACAACATCTGTGTTCTGATAACAGAGACCTGTGATAGACACAGAGGAAGCCTATAGGACATGCTTGAGATTCCTGCCCTGCTCTGGGAGAGATCAAAGCACACCGATAAACTACACCCACAGGGATCCTTGATATGCAGGTGAAAGCAGCAGGTTCAAAAACTCTCAAGCAAGGAAGGACCGAGCTCTGCGGTGCATGTGCCCCTGCTTGTGTGCTTCTGCCCACGTGCTGTTCTGGAGATCTCCCCCTTCCTGAGGTAACAAAAATAAATTTACTCTTTGCATTGCATCCACGGTTCTGTGACTGTTCCAGCGTCCTGCCTGTGTCAGTGCACACATGCAGCTACTGCTGATACAAGGTGGCTCATCTGTCCTGTGATGTCTTGCAACGCATGGTGATTCACAGGCCTGAGCTATTACAGCCTCCTCCCTTGTTTCCAGGAACAAGCATACCCTCTCCCCTGTGAAGTAAAGGATGAGTTCCTCCATCCGTGATCCTCTCCCTCGCAGAGTGCAGTGGTGGCTCTGCCATGGACAGGGCAGGGAGAGCAGGGGGTGAGGAGTGATACAGAAGACATGCCAGGCAGTTTCTGCTGTACTGTCCTGTCATAGGACAAGTAGCAACACCAACCTTTAACAAGTATGAGTCAGAGACACTGAGGCTGACTTTAAACTAGCAAGCACTAAACTGATGTTAATTCAGCTGCTATTTGCTATTCAGGCTGAGCAATGCAGAACTTGGCAAGTGTTGGTTTGCCACGCTAAGATTAGAAGAATAATTAAACCCCCATTGCTTAACAAACCATAACATTCCTCTGATCTTCCTGTGGCAGGCAGGTTTTTTCCCAGAATAAACAACACTTCATTTGTAAGTTTTAAAGAGGCTGATCTTCCTATGCAGATTTTGAAACTCAAATAGGGTTCATTTAGGGAATTTAAGTAAATTAAAATTATTCTTACCTTTACCAATTTTGTAAAGACCAACAGATATCACCAAGATAAGAGCCATAACTTTTGCATATGTGAAAATATCTTGTACACGGGTTCCCCACTTCACATTAACGCAATTAATAAATGTTAAGGAACCTGCAGAGAAAAAGAACGTGCATGAGAAGAGCATTGTGTGTTTTACATCACTTCAAGCATATTTCAAATCCATCCTTCTAGATATCAACCCTCTTTCAAGGAATAAAATAGAATCAAATCTCACCATTTCAGAGGTTTATTAAAATAAATCAAGCGCCTGGTTGAAAATTTGCACAATGGCTTTCTGAAGGATACTGCTCAGATGATAGTAGGTAAGACAAAACACATCAGCTTTTGAATTTTAGGACTAACTTCTGCTTCTTTTAAATAATCCTTAAATTTTATTAAAGTCTCTGGAGTTGCTCACATGCATAAGGTGAGATTTCTTTCTACTGTTTATTTGAATTCAAGTTTTTCCCAAAGTTCTCCATGCTGGTTTGAGTTCTAGTCTATGTACAGAATAAGAGTAGTTTCTGCACTGAATAGTTTGGATGCTATGGACAAGGTAGAGTTGAGTTAGGCCAGCATTCTCTGTGCCATTCTCCATGTTCTGTGCCCATGTCTTAGAAGCTGTGTCTTTCACACTTTGAGCTTGAGTCTGAAGATTACAGAAGTACTCATTGAGTTCTCTCAAGCCTCAATTTTGACAGAATTTGATAGAAATACCAGAGCAGTTGGTTAGAGAAAGTAGGTGGGATAACCTTTTTCTCTCTTAGTACTTCTGCCCTATCTTCGCATTCAGTTTTGTTGAGAAGTTAAACCCCAATGAGCAAATAAAGTGCTGTGACGAGTGATGCTGCCTGGCCATCCAGCCAGGGGCCAAGCTGCATGCCCATCTCCTCTCATTCAAGCACACACACGTGGCATCATGGGCAACTTATCTCTCTTGCAAATCCATAATTCAAAACAAAAATAGATGAGGAAAGGTAAGGGTATGCATTGGTACTAGGTATGAAGCCCAGCTGTTGGAGAAGAGATCAGGACAAATGCAGCATGGGAGGTCGAGAGTGCTCTCAAGCATGGATCAGAATGGGCTGTTTCTTCTCTAGCAGTCTTGTCAGTCTTTGGTTCTGCTTCTTTGACCCACCTATAATCTACACTTCAGTTTTGAAAAGAAGAAAAAAGGTTTTGTAGTTCTTAAAATGAAAACCATTTTGAAACCTTTCAATATAGTAAGGAAATCAGCACCCAATCACAGATGCTCGAAGAACTTCTTGCCTTCATTATCACGAGTGTCTCTGAGTATTTGACAGTGTCATGCCAGCTGGTAAGGTAATAATAGATTTCTTAACAGGAGCAGGTTCTGATTAGCTCCTGCTGTCTCCTATTAGTATACCATGTCATGCAATGTGGACAGAGTTTTGTTTTTATTCTGGTGTCAAAAAAGCCCACAATAGATTACATAATGATTGTTCGTGCCTAATGTCAGGTTTGAATATAATTTTAAACATATCTGTAAATAATTACTTTCATAAACTTTGGCCTGGTAAAGGAAGGAGGGGTGGAGGGACTGACCTCTGCATCAAGAAATGGATAGCGTGAAGAGTTGTCTCTGAAGAACAGCCACAAGCAGATTGAAAGCTTGTGGATAAGAATCAGACATGGAGGTTACATAGGGAACCTTATGTTTGGTGCTTACTACAGGCCACCTGATCAAGGGGAGCCCATTGCCAAAGCCACCTTATTGCAGCTAAAAGGAGCACTTGCAGGCTCTTGTCCTGCTGGGGTACTTCAACCACCCCAATGTCTGCTGGAAAAGTAGCACAGCGAGCTGTTGGCAAACCAGGAGACTCCTGGAATGCACTGAGGATAACTTCGTAAGCCAGTTAATAGGCTGATTTAATAATAATAATACCTACCAGAGGGAATGTGATACTGGACCTGATGGTTACCAACATGTGAGCTAGTCAGGGATGTTAGGCTAAAGGCAACCTAGGTTGCAGTGATCAGATACTGGTGGATTTTGAAGTCCTGAGGGATATGGGTCAGGGAAAGACTAAAGTCAGGACGCTGAATTTTAGGAAAGAACACTTCCAGATGTTCAAGGAGTTAGCCAATAGGTTCCTCTAGGAAACTGCCCTCTGGGACAAGGGAGCAGAATAGAGCTGGCAGATTTGGATGAGGCGACAGAGTGTACCCTCAGTAAATTTGCTGATGATACAGAACTGGGAGGAGTGGCTGACACACCAGAAGGCTGTGCTGCCATTCAGTGAGATCTTGACAGACTAGAGAATTAGGTAAGAGGAACCTAATGAAGTTCAGCAAGGGCAAATATAGGGTCCTGCACCTAGGGAAGAATAATCCCAGGCACAAGTATAGTTTAGGGGTTGATTTTCTGGCAAGGAGCACTGCAGAAAAGGACCTGGGGGTCCTGGTGGACAACCACATAAGTCAGCAATGTGCCCTCATGGCCAAGAAGGCCAACAGTATCCTGGGGTGCATTAAAAGGAGTGTGGTCAGCAGGCCAAGGGAAGTTATCCTGCCCCCCTACTCTGCACTGTAAAGCCACATCTGGAATATTGTGTCCAGTTTTGGGCTCCTCAGTTCAAGAAAGAGAACTACTGGAGCGGGTCCAGTGGAGGGCCACAAACATGATTAGGCCCATGATGTTCTGATCATGGAACAGATCCTCCTAGAAGCTATGGTGGACAGGAAGGTGGTTCAAGACAGTCAGCATGGTTTCACCAAGGGCAAGTTCTGCCTGACCAATCTAGAGGCCTTCTGTGATTGAGTGACTAGGATGACTACATCAGTGGAAAAGGGAAGAGCTACAGAAATTGTCTATCTGGACTTCTGTAAGGCCTGTGACACAATTTCCCCACAATGTCCTCCTCTGTAAATTTTCTCAAATTAAAGGCAATGGGATCTCACCATGAAAATCCTTCTAAATATGTAGATTTGAATAAGTTGTGTCCACCCTGTTGGTGAAGTTCCAGTTAAATCCCTGCTGCTGAGCCTCATCAAATTGTTCAAGTAATAAATTTGCTGTCTGACACTGCTAAACTGCATATCAAAGTTAATATAATAAACTGTAATTTTCTCAGCAATCTGGGTTGTTACTCAAAACACTTGCTATAAGCATAGTCAGTGGTGAGGCAACTAATTGGCTGTATGAGAAAGCAGGAGCTGTCAGTCACTCCTGGGGCATCAGCTCAGATATCAGAGGTACCAGAGCAAGAAGTTGATTGACATCAAGACTACAGCAAGAATAACTTCACAGAAAGTGAAGCCTTAGAGAAATGCCAGCATTTGAAGACTTCTCTTAAGTGTCTCATGAAGTGCACCTAGAACACTGGGGAAGTAAGTTTTGATCTAATAAATAACTGCTTTCCTGTGCAAGTGGAGAAGTTAATCTGCTAAATCATTTGGACTGCTGAGTCGTCATCATGGTCTTAAGTTATACCATGAAGCCTTTTTCAGAAGTGAAATTCCTCTGCACCACAGTGCTACAGTAGTCAGGGCTACAGAGAAACACATCTTCATAATTGCTAATATACCTTATATTACCTTAAAAGTGCTTATTACCCTTTTAGAAGTTTTTCTTGAGTTGGACTATTTAAGTCGTGTTTAAAAGATCATCCTATAGCACAGCCTCAAAGAAAGACGTACCCTAGGCTTGACAAATCCATGTTTATAAGGACAAGAATTTGAGTGCAATCCATCTGGTGGAGAACAGATTTGTAATCCTTACCCCCGTGCTCTCCTAAGACATGCAGTCGTGATGAAGTCAACTCTGCGGAATGTCTCTACGTTGCACAATGTCTCTAGAGACAACACTCATATTAGGCAGAGTATTTTTAATTCCATATGAATTTTAAGATTTTTCTTCAGTTTTTGTGACTTGAGAGAAATAGGGGAGAAAGAGCATGGGCCAAAGACATGCTGCCAACTAGGCTAACAATCCATAAAGATATTTATATCTTTAATCAGCCATCATAGTTTTCCCCAGCCAAATTGTTGTAATTCTCCTCTCCTCTCTAATAGTCCCAGCCCCAAATAAAATCTATCTGAGTAAGAGCATATTAGTTCCTAAGAACGTGTTTCAGAGAGGCAATAATTGTTTTCACAGAAGGTGAAGGGATAGAAATTCACAAAAATCTCTCTGGGCACCTACAATTGTGGTTCTTACCTTGGAGGAATGATAATGTTACTTACATATACAAGCAGCTGCAATCAACCTGACTGCATCATATGGAGGCTCACAATGCGGAAAGATCGGTTGAACGATATAGTTAGCAAACGTGATTGCTATCACTGCTTGAGTGGTTGGTTCAATAATTAGCAAGGAAGACCAGAGTCTGATGAAGGCCACAAAGGCACCGAATGCTTCCAGGATATAAGCATAACTGGCTCCAGATTTAACGATGGATGTTCCCAATTCAGCATAGCACAATGCTCCGAACAGCGAAAACATTCCACCAAGTGCCCAGATGACTAGAGAAAGTCCATAGGAAGCACTGTACATTAAAACACCTCTGGGTGACACAAATATCCCAGAGCCAATCATGTTCCCTACAATTAGAGAAACTCCATTTAGTAATGTGATTTCTTTTTTCATCTGCATTTTTTCACTTCTCTCTGCCATATCGTCCATTTCAGCTTTTCCATTCTTAGTTCTGGATTTTTTATTGCAGCTTATTCTCCAGGGAGCTGGCATCCTCAACTATCATTACCTGAAAACAAGAGGAGAGAACATCTTTTGTAACACACATGGCATCAGAGACACAGATAAAATAATTAGCATACAAAGCATAAATGGTACAAAGAACAACTATTTTGCTTGCCTTTACCTTTCAGTCCAGGAACCACACACCAGGGGATTGTCTTAGCTTTCACTGTTCTGTACATTTTTAATAGATAAAATGTGAGGCCACTGTCTTCAGTTACAGAAGTTTTTGTGAACTCGGCACTCTTGTATTATTTACCTTGAATCACAATTCTTTGCTATGTTATTGAAGTTATCTTAGGGAAGAAGGAGGCACTGTGTCCCTGGAAACATGTTCTAACGCAGCTGGAGTGTCCCCTACAGGTATACCTCTCCCTAAATTTTGCTCTCACTCTTTATTTCATTATTATTTGTTTCATCACATTCATCTGAAAATTATATGCACAAATGTTGAAGTGGGCACAGCTCAAGAAAAAAGGGAGAAAAAAACCCCACAAAAACTCTAGCCTCTGGTTAATGTCAATATTCAATTATATGAATATAAGGGTGAATAGAAAATATTATATGGATATGAATTATATGAATATGAGGATAAAGAAAAGACCTTTAGCTGTTCCTAGAGATGAGATTGCTGTTGCAGTGAATAATGCATCTTGTTTAGTTGTTAACCTCACTTGACATCTGAGTAGAAGCCACTAGCATGCAGAGGGATTGAGTTTTGAACACCCTGTCCCTGGAACACTTTTGTATAAGGGAGTCCAACAAAACATGACTGTTAAAGCTTCCCACTCTGGTGCTTGCAGGGCAGGATCCAAGTATGCTAGGAGCTGGGAAAAATGACGTAACTGCATAGCTGCATCAATAAATCAGCCTTGTGCCCACATCGTGACCCTCTGGGGCTGAGGTCCTTAGGGATGGGGAAGAGAAATGGAACTGCTGGGACTCTGCCATCTGTCTCAATGTTTGGGTCCTCCTGACTCATAATGATGCTTACAATGGATTTTTTTTTTGGGGGATGGGTACCTGTCTCAAAAGAAATCTACTTCTCCTCCCTTCCCCCCTTCACACACTCTGAAAACACTCCCAAAGAACACTTCCTCAAAATCCTATGAGTTAAAGCCAAGTTTTCTGAGTAAAGCAAAGCTCCTCCATGTGACACTAGCCATTTGATCACAAGTCTGTTGTTAAAACACAAGTCAACAGTTAGTTTAAAGCAAACAACCTACCCTCTCCCAACTTCTCAAAAGGTTTCTTTCCTTTGTAAAGTATGTCTGTTTTAGCAGCCCTGAATATTTTATAATTATATGTGTTTTTTTCCAGCTTTTTTTGGTGCAATTCAGTTTCCTAGTTGATCAAACAACTAATGAGGCCTGACAAGGATTAAAGATTAAAAGATGTCAAACTCTCTTTAAAGATTAAATGCTTTTCTCTTCCCAGTGGCACTTTCTTGAACCCCAGTAACACTGTGGGAACATTGGAGTTAACATTAAACATTAATTCTTGCCACAGGTGTTCAAGTGTAACTGCAGAGTCTCCCATCTTCCATTGACCTCCTCTTCACACACAGATGACTCCTCTGTACTTGGCATTGGTGAGGCCACACCTAGAGTACTGTGTCCAGTTCTGGGCTCCTCACCATCAGAAGGACATTGAGGTCTTTGAGTGAGTCCAGAGAAGAGCAACAAGGCTGGTGAAGGGGCTGGAGGGCAAATCATATGAGGAACGGCTGAGGGAACTGGGGATGTTTATCCTGGAGAAGAGGAGGCTGAGGGGAGACCTTATCACTGTCTACAACTACCTGAAGGGATGTTGTAGAGAGGTGGGCAATGGTCTCTTCAGCCAGGTGACAGGAGATAGGACAAGGGGAAATGGCACAAAGCTGTGCCAGGGCAGGTTCAGATTAGATGTTAGGAAAAAATTCTTCACTGGAAGAGTTGTCAGGGCCTGGAACAGGCTGCCCAGGGAGGTGGTTGACTCACCATCCCTGGATGTGTTTAAAAGATGGGTAGATGAGGTACTTAGAGATCTGGTTTAGCATAGGATGGGAACGGTTGGACTTGATGGTCTTAAATGTCTTTTCCAACCTTGTGATTCTGTGATTCTTTACTTCTTAATTTCTCCCCCTAAGAATACTTCAGTCTGTGGGGAGTAATTTCAGGCAACCAGTACATCATTCATGTATCTTCCTTAAAATTCTGATAAGCATTCACAGTTTTTTACTATTAACACAATTGTTCTGCATGCATGAAGTAAAGGAGGTAAATGAAGTCATCCCCCTGCCCTCGAAATATGAGTTAATACTTCCAGAACCTCCTGTCTCTGTTTTTGTTTTTCATGGCTACGTGAAATGTTGGCAGAAACCGCCTCACAGGGTCACAGCTGTCTGGAGAGCCCATCAGGACAGCATCATGCTAAAAATTTATGCAGAACTGTGTTAATAACTACTTTGGCAGTAGAACTGGTTTAAAATTACCTCGTGCTTTTTGTGCCGGATCAGGGAATTATTTTTCTTTAATTATTTTTTTTTAGTTTTATTTTTAAATGTGAGTCATTCAGAGCTCTAGCTCAGTGCCAAAATGCACAAATGTTTAAGTGGGTACAGCTCAAAGGGAGTGAGGATTTAAAGTGCAGCTGCTGCCAAGGTGTGTGAATGTGGAGCTGTGCAAATAGGGATCAAAACCAGTTGCTATCACTTTTCCTGAAATGAAGTGTCACTGATAACTGAGATAAAGAGATTTTCCTGTAAAGTAGGATACATAATGCAGTTGGTAGGCTGTCACTAGTACAGGTAACCTCTGTACATGACATCGAACCTGAACTTTGATGTCTAGTACAGATGACCTGGTAGCTAAAGGGCATTCGAGCATTTAGATTGGCAATGTTACTTGAGTCTAGTAGAACTTTTACAATCTGTAGCTTTCATGACAGCACAAAGGTAAAGATTAAATTTTTAAATAACACAGTGTTTTGCAAGATTTTTCTTCCATTTTGTGCTAAGAAAATATTTCAGATCTCTAAAAATGTGTAACCAGACCTGCATAGGAAAATATTTCTTTCATAAATAAGTGACTGTGGATGAAACCATTTTGAAAGAAAAAACGATTAGATGAAATAGTTCAAGCTTCTGTACTTTGATACATGTCACACTAGCAAAACTTTCAACCAGAACCTGAATTAAGTCCATGAATAGGTACAGTCTGAGAATCAAGGACATTCAGTTTCCATAACCAAAATGTTAACTAACTTCACCTTAGTTAAGTAACCCAAATTTATGTCACCTGAAAATCTGCAATAAAATAGCAAATTGAGAATAACATATTTTAAATAGCTTCTGTCTGCCCCCCTTAACCCACCCAAGGGTCAAAATGTTGAAGTTATTATTGATTTCTTTATTCACAACTATGCTTTCCTTAAATAAACATGGTTGGGCTAAGGCAGAATTTATGTCACTTCTCTGCGAATTGTTCATGCTATTCAAATTAGCAGAATATAGGAAATAGTGTCCTGTGCAGATCTTCCTGTACAATAGTAAAAGTAGAAGAATTTTCTATCAAATGTGTAAAGAATTTATTGCTGCTACAATCTAAGTAGTATTTAAATTATTTGAGATTATGCTCAAATGGCTGTGGTGATCCTCTAACCCTTTCCCTCATTTAAAGCTCCTGCTATTTTCTCAGAATCATAGAACAGCAGGGGTTGGGAGTAACCTCTGGAGATCATTTAGCCCACCCCCTCCCTCACCCTCGCCCCCCGCCAGAGCAGGATCACCTAGAGGTTCCCCCTACCAAAGCTGCCCTACTGACATCTTTGACATTTCGCCTTCATGTTACCATCTCCCCTTTCTGGGACCATCACTGCTACTTCTACATTGAATTGGTGTGCCAAAAAGCTTAAGCTAAGAAGCCTAGATGTTGAAGCAGGGCTCTGTCACTTTGGTATCACTGCAGGTCACATTTTGAGGGTGCATGTAATCCTAGTGAGAGCCAGTATGAGCTGTGAGGGCTTATGTGTGGGGTAAAGCCATCAGAGCTGTAACAAGTTGACTTATAGGGCTTGGTAATTTTTGTTGGAAAATCCTGTATTATAATAAGTAACAAAGCCTTATGGTGAATATTCTATCAGAAAAGAATTCAGAGTTGCTTCCTGAGAACGGAAAGATTTAATTTATGCAGTAATTAAAAAAGGGAGGTTCTTCGCATTCTGGCATTCTGTTTAAGTCTGGTCAAGTATTTAAAAGCTATTCCTACCACAATACTAAAACTTTATGGCATAAAAATGGAAGTATAGGTATTTTACTAGCTCTTGTCTATAAAGTCTGAAGAGCAAGACAAAATCTTCCTGACATGAAAGAATGTCCCTGCTTTTTTGGTCCCCATGGACTGTGGCAAGCAGGAAGAGCTATTGTTCTCTGGAAATTGGAGATTCAGACAGGCATCAACACGCCGCTGTGCCTCAGAGGCTGCAGCAGGCTAAATGAAACAGCTGCAAACACTTGCCTGCGCCTTGTGTCAGCAAGTGATCTCTACTGCAGAACTTCAGAACACTGATCTCATTCAGGTCCTGCTCTTCCTCAGGGTCTCCCTCAACAAAAGGAGGAAAATTCTCCTCTCAGAGAAAAAGCATAATGCCTTGAGAGCACAGACAGGCAAAAGGTCCGAAGTCCTTTGCAATCTTATGTTTACATCCCAGCTGTATGTAAAAGGAGCACCAGAAAGAAACTTGTAGACTGACACCTGGGAGGTTAAGGGGAACCGTAACACCATATACACGCAATTCTTAATAGCTCATTTTTCAGTCAACCAACCCCAGGAAGTCATACAGAAGAGGGAAGAAAGAAAGGACAGCTTGATAGTAGTTGAAAACCAAGGTTAAAATCAAAGACAGTTCTTCCATATATTAGTGCAGGACTGGTTTGTCAGGGCAGGATTTTCTCAGACACTTCCCATCCTTCAGGGATCTAGAGCTTCATGAGTGATTGCCTCCTTCTTGAGGAGGTAATTAACCTTTGCCAAAAGATTAAGCAAGGCTTGGTCAGGGGTTATGGATGTGTGACATCTTATGAACTGCTTACATACACTTCCAGAGGGATGGAGCTGCCTCTATTTGTTAGGAGGTTTTGAAATTCTCAGCGTTTAATTCAAGTAAAAAAACCAGAGCATCTCTCTGAGACACCAAATATTATTCCCTTCAGCAGATTCCTTTGGAAACTGAGGGCATTTCGAAAGACATCTATCAAAGACGTTGGAACATGCTGGACATAAAATTTTTTCCTCAGTATTATTTCACATATTCTCAAGAGCTTTTTGTCAGGTAATTTTTTCTACCACCACATAATTTCTCAATAATGAAAGTCTGCTATGCCATCAATGAACATGGGAAAGTCAAACCAGGGAATAAAATGGATAACCCCCCTCGCTACTTTCTAGTTTCAGTTAGAAAATGAATGCAATAAGAATGAAATTTAAAACAAAAATTGAACATATTTTAATTACATTTGTATCAGAAATCAATATATATGTAGAATGAAATTTTAAGTCATGACCAATCTGTCATTTTCTCCCAGTACACTCTGGGTAATTTTTTCCTGTGTGTAGCAGATTGATCAAAAATGAACATAACAAAAGAAAACAACAACCACATACATTTATATTAATAGCTACCAGAACATGAAATCAGTTTTCAAAATGACCAAAAATGTGCAGATCAAACATTAAAACACTGCTGCTGAGCATGAGCATCAACATGTCTTAAAGGGTATATCCATGGCAGATTATACTGTTGAACATTTTCCAGTGTGAGAGGAGATCAGGCAAACAAAACAATATCATGCATTATGAAGAAGCAGCATAATAAAACACTCTTAGCAATAATAATAAAAACCCCAAACAACAACAACAAAATCAACCTTGACCTCCTCTGAAGAAAATGCATCCCACCCAGTAGGAAATGGGATGATTTCCTTTTGGTTTTTAAATTATATGTTTATAAAAACATTCCAGTGAACTAACGCTTCGTACATTCCAATCACAGGACTATGCTCAGAGGCTGGTTTTCCCATAGGAGGGACTTGCTCCACCCTCAGCACTCTATTCCCACCCCAGAGCAAATCACAGAGGATATCTGAGAAAGAAGCTACTCTAGTCCAAATCTATGAAAGGTATTAAAAAGAGACGGTAGCGGCTTACCAGAGGGTAGGTGATATGCTTGTTGTCTTTAGCAGAAAGGCTACTGTAATTGAATAGTGACTCTCTAGCTCCTGCTCTAAATAAGCACACATCTGTTTCACCAGGACGGGTAAGTTAATACTAACGTGAATAGTCTCTCACTCTCGGTTTAGCCTTGCCTTTAGCTGCTATTTTTATTGCAGTAGCATGAATACTAAAATCAATGAGAGCTTTCAAGAAAGAAGATCCCAGACTCTCCTGGAATGTGGTTTGTCCAAACAACCTCATCTGAGGTCATTAGCAGGCAAAATCAGGCGGCTTAAGTATCAGCTGCTCTTTATTCCTTAGAGAGTCCTGGTAAAAGTAAGACAAAAGGAAGGTGGAAAAAAAATAAAGTCCTTCATCCATGCATCACTGAAACCAAGAAAACACCATATCAGATGTTAAGGTAAAATGAATGCAGTTTAATTCCTTCTTGTTAATTTAGAAAGGCACTATGAGAGTTTTTGCTAACACCATATACAAAGAATATGTTTATTCTTCTGGCATGACTTGCCAAAACGGAGAGGTTTTCAGAGGAGACTAGAAAAGAGTGGTAGTCAGCTGAAAACCATAGGTATTATTTAATTTCAAACAATATAATATTTATCTATTCACTATTTTGGGCATATTTTTTATAATGCATTTAATGTACTCATTGTTAAATATTTATCAACTCTGTAATTTTTCTTAACCAGAGAACTATATCTGCATGACTTTTCTAATAATTTCTGTCATAATACATGCTACTATGAAAAACAGGCTTATCTATTGTTAAGATCTTGGGAGTACTCATGGATAAGAAGCTGGACATGAGCCACCAATGTGCACCTGCAGCCCAGAAGGCCAACCACATCCTGGGCTGCATCAAAAGAAGTGTGGCCAGCAGATTGAGAGAGGTGATTCTGCCCCTCTACTCTGGTGAGACCTCACCTAGAGTACTGTGTCCAGGTTTGGAGCCCTCAACACAAGGACATGAACCTGTTGGAGAGTGTCCAGAGGAAGTTCACAAAAATGATCAAAGGACTGGAGCACCTCTCCTATGAAGACAGGCTGAGAGAGTTGTGCTTGTTCAGCTTGGAGGAGAGAAGGCTCTGGGGGGACCTGAAAGATGCCTATAGGAAAGCTGTGGAAGAACTGTTCATGAGGGCATGTAGCAGTAGGACAAGGGGTAATGGTTTTAAACTTGAAAAGGGGAAATTTCAGTTGGACATTAGGGAAAAAAAAAAAAAATCTTCTGTATGAGGGTGATGGATCACTGGAACAGGTTATCCAGAGAGGTATCCCCATCCCTGGAGATATTCAAGGTCAGGCTTGATGGGGCTTTGAGCAACCTGATCTAATGAAGATGTCCCTGCTTACTGGGGGTGGGGGGGGGGGTGGGGTGGGGTGGGGTGGGGTGTTGGACTAGATAACCTCTAAAAGATCCCTTTCACCCTTACACATTCTATGATTCTGTGATCTTATTTTAATTAAATGAGCTTAAATGCTCAAATAAAAAAAAATAAGGAAAGATATTACTTACCCAGTGTATTCAACTTTGTCTTCTGAAACAGTATGTTGCCCTCTCTGTGAAGTACTTTTGGAAAACACTGGGCCACTGTGGTATACAGCACAACGTCTATTGAAGCAAGTAAACATCCAGGAAATAAAGTCTTCTGTGGAGAGCAAAGCGTTAATGAGTACAAGAACACTAACCTGGGATTTTTGTTTTCCATGAACTTTGTACTAACATTTCAAACGGCATCTTCGGAAGAAGCTGATCCAGCATGTCAAGGGTCTTAAGTCACTGGGCTGAGTTGAAGCACCAGATGACAGGACTTCATAAAAATGAGCGACTAATCCATACAGGAAAGTGAAATAATTGAATTCAAACGCAGATATCATTCAAATCAGCCTCAGTAATCCAACTGGAAAACAAGCAGGAGAGTTGCATCATATTGCACGTTCCACGCTGCAACTCACTGTGACCCGAAGGAGTAATAAAAACAACCCAAATCTTTCTATGGTAAGCCGGGGCTCCTCCTATTTCTTCCATTTAAAGTAACATCTTGTAAAAACATGCTTTCTGTGATAGATTGAGACAGGTCTACAGTTAATGTTTACACAGAAATGGCTGTGCTTTTTAAAAACGCTATTCAAAGAAGGTATGTGACAAGTATATTGAATAAACAGCCTCCAAGTTGCTTTATTTTTATCCGTGAAGGACAGCTCTCTAAGTCTGCCTGAAAAGACTGCACAATTCCAACTGTCTGCAAGTCCATGGTTATGTATATTATAATACATAGAGGCAAAAGAATTGTTCTGCTGGAAGAACAGAGAGGCTGAGTGCCACATCCTTTCATCAGAGTCTCTGTCATCTTAAAATCTTTTTCTTTTGTCAGGAGTGCTAACAAAACTGTAGCCTAAAAACCAGAATGCATATTTTCAAGAATGTATCATTACTTTCACTCTGAAATTTGAACTTGAATTTGTCCTAGTTTGGATTTGAGGCACCAGGTTTTCTGATTGTGTGCTGTGCTGAGGGACTATACCCCTCTCCTAAGCCAGCTTCAGCCTGTAGTTTTAATTCTGCACAGGCTGCATGTTGGAACATGAAACAAAAAGTTTTCTTCATTAACACTTCCCATATTACTATTGGCCTGATCCTAATAGTTACATCCTACTTCATACTTCCCACAAATTTACTGTAACAGCCCATAAATCAGCATTGAGCAATCATAAAGTATGCAGTGAGCTTGAAAAACATTTCTTTCTTGAGCATTTCTTCTGCAATCATGAGATCTAGCTCCTTTGCAAAGGAAAATTACCCTTCCATTATAAGTAATGGATAATGTGAAGAAGTGAATGTGACTTCCTCTGTAACATATTTCTCTTGTTCATTTTTTCAGCCTTGCAGAATTTGGCTAGCACTTCTGCAGCAAGGCTTCTCCTGTGCCAACTTACTTGCTCATAGAAATTCTTTGTGTTGTAGTTATACACACACACATTTGCTTATGGAACAGCAAAACGAGGTGCACTGAATAAACCTGTGACACTTTTTGGTTTCTTGCCTACGCTTCCATTACTGCTCAGGAAGGCTTTTCATACTCTGCACTGGACAACAAGACTGCTTCGACTATTTCCAGAGCCCTCTTCATTCATACCATTGCCTGGATGCATCAAACAGTCCAGCTACACTGCTGCCAAGTTCTCTGCTTCCTCCTGTTCCTTACCTCTGACCTCTGCACAGGCTTCCACAGTCATCCTCTCGATGCACCGACAGTTAACCCTGATTGAAAAAATGCTACCAAACGCCTTCTGCCATTAGCTGCAAGCACCTGAATGGCAAACAAAGGAGTTGTTCGTAAAATCAGATCTGTATTTACTTTCCTGTGAAGTGTGATGCAGGACAGAGCATAGTGTACAGACCATGCCAGAGAACCTCTACCAACCGTGTTAATTCGAGGTATGGGACTAGTCACAAGCATTAGCCAGTACTAAGTGACAGGATCAGTCACTACTAAGTGACTAGATGTTAAAATGGTACATGAAATCTAACAGTATCGAATGCAGTATTATATGCATAGCCCTATGTTTCTATACTTCCCCACATATATGTAAAAAGCTGGTTTTATGTGCGTATTTTAAAAGACTCACTATGAGCTGTTACATCTAAGAGAAAAGCTTTTCTCATCAGCAAGAGCAGTGCTCTGAAGCAACATTCCTCTTGGGAGTGAAAAAGCTGAGAAATCTGTTAGGAATAGCTATGAAGAAGTGAGGAGTGCACAAATACTGTTTTGTATTGGAAGGTGTGCATGGGAAAACCAACCAGCTTTTCAAGTGGTTGCTTCCTAGGCGTTTGCAACCCTTTCTCTCAGGGAGCATGGTCCCACCTGCCGCATCCACAGATCTGGCATAACCATAGCAGACACACCAGACTTCGGCTTCCTGACAGTGAAGTTGTGCTTGAACTGCATGACTGACTATCCAGTCACCAGCCCTGGACTTGCTGCAGTCAAAATCAGTGCTGAGTGTTCCTTCCAGCTGTACAGAAACTCTCTTCCTCTTTCAAAGTATTGGAGTTAGATGACAGAACCAGCATGAACCTTGATGTATTGGCTCATATATCTGTCATCTTCACACGCCCTTCACACACCCTGTGTGGGTCAGGCACACAGCCTCCACCTCCCTTTCCCCATATCTACCTCAAAGCTCTATCCTTACCAATTCTGTATCCCTCAAGTCCTGATTGGCGCTGCCTCTCCTCAGCCTAACATGTGTGTGCCTAACATGTTGGAGAGGGCAGGTTTATGGATTTACTCTCTCACAGAAGGAATCTCAGAGTCCAGAGAAAGAAGAGAGAGAGATAGGACAGAGGTCTTCCGTTGGCCTCAGGGTTTCCTTGGAGGGATCGGCTTTGGCTGGAACAACACTCATGGCCTTAGAGATGGATGTGTATTCAGGACTGGGGGTAGAAAATTACTTTTTCTTCAACTGTGCCACCTCTGCGTGATGGCACATGAAGAGAGCCAGATTTGCCATTATCAGCTGACCCCAAGTTAGTTCCCTACTGACAGGCAAGAGTCAGCAGGAAGAATTCAGAAAGCAGAAGGACGCTCTTTTCCTTCAGCCAGGTGTTCTACCAGTGGGTCCTCATCTTTTATGTCCAGTATTTCCTCTCCTGTATGAAGAGATGGGAAACAACCACAATTTCCCTGGCAGCATGTGGAATGGCTTTCGGATCTGTCTCACTTGTTCCCCAGAATTCCTCCATCCATCTGCATGGCTTCTGGAGAACAGCACCTCATGGGTGCTGGCAGAAAAGCTGCAGCAGGCACACTGGAAGGCTGCAGGACATGTCAGAGGCAAGTGAGGGCAAAGGTGCAGCAGCAGCACCAAGAAGGATCAACTGCACAAACAACAAATTTACATCAGTCTACCAGACTGTACAGGTGTCATCACCTACTGTGCACAGTGCAGTCCTCAAGTTCTGTTTGCTCTAAGGAAAAAGTAGCTTTCAATGAGTTGGGAAATAGGAAGAAGGTGCTGAAACCCAACACAAGACATCAGATGCCACCTGGCAGGCCAAGGCTTTTTACACATAGAAAGGCTGCTTTTACCTTCCTAGTATAATTAAAAAAAAAAAAAAAACCCAAAACCAAAAACTTACAAGTTTTTCATGTCATTCAGCCTTTAATACAAGAACAACCTATCAGCTTGTAAAAAGATACCCCAAAGGAGCCTCTGTGCTTCTGGTTACTAAAACCACAATTCAGAAAAGCTCTTAATACATCAGTTTTGGACACACATCTAAGAAATGCTATTTTGCTCCCTTACATGATACAAATCTTATTTTAGGCACTACTAGCAATGAACAATTGTGGCTTAAATAATGACGTGCAGTGAAGCGCACAGTTCTGGGACCAGACTTCCACTGGTGAGGCTGGCAGCTTTCCTCAGATCCTGCTAAGAAGGGAGGGGTGGGGGGAAGTGCTTTAAGATCTGGTTGTGCTTCTCATTACCTGACTCTGGTGTCACTGGGTGTGCAGTGCAGTGTCATAAATTAGTTTTCTTTCCTTTATTCCATGTTGAGTCTGTTTTGCCCGTGACGCTGATTGCGGAATGATCTCTCCCTGTCCTTATCTCCACTCCTAAGCCTCTCGATATATATTTTCTCCCCTGTCCAACTGAAAAGGGGAGTGATAGAGTGACCTTGGTGGGCATCTGGCCATTCTGTGGGCATCAGTGATTCTGATGCGCTGTGACAATGACTGATGGGCTCGGCCTTGGTCAACAATGACTCTGGCCTTGAGTTGGCTGATGTTTACTCTCTGGGACCTGCAGAGAGCTTCTAGCTGCTTCTTGCAGAAGCCACCCCTGCAGCCCTCCTTCTCCAGCAGAACCCAGCCATGCAAAACTACAACAGCTGCAATTCTTTACAAACTGCTCCAGTGCAGGTTTCTTCCACGGGGTGCAGACCTTCAGGAACAGACTGCTCCAGTGCAGTCCCCCATGGCGTCACAAGCCCTGTCAGCAAACCTACTCTGGTGTGGGCTCCTCCGTGACCTGCCAGGATCTTGCTCCCCGCATGGGCATCCCACGGGGAGACAGCCTCCATCAGGTGTCTCCACCAGCTCCAACGTGAGGTCTTCTGCAGGCTGCAGGTGGCTATCTGCTCAACCATCCACCTCCATGGACTTCAGGGGGGACAGCCTGCCCCAGCATGGTCTTCTCCACAGGCTGCAGGGGAATCTCTGCTCTGGCACCTGCAGCACCTCCTCCCCTTACTTCTTCACTAACCTTGGTATCTGCAGTTTGCCACATCTTTGCACCTCTTTCCCTGGATGAAAGAGCGGTTGCTTTTTTTTTTCCCCTCCTTATCTGTGTTATATCCCACAGGTGCTACCACCACCACTGCTGATTCGCTTGGCCTCGGCCAGCAGCAGGGCCATCTCTCTTGGAGCCAGCTGGCATTGGCTCTATCAGAAATGGGGTAAGTTTCTAGCAGGTCCTCACAGAAACCACCCCTGTAGTGCCGCCACTACCAAAACTTTTCCATGCACACCCAAGACAGTCACTAAGGCTTTCTGAAATAAAATTAAAAAATACAACATACCTTTTCCTCTCAGCTGGCCCCATTTATGCCTTAACATGTTAGCACTGCCCTTCAGAGAAAAAAGGATGACAGTGATGTTGTCCAGAGAAGGTAAAAACAGGTCATGGCAGGAGACACCCACGCACTTCACTTCCAGCCTGGCAGGGCAGGTCACGCTTGTCTCTGTACAGACTAAAAGAACTGCTCATCATGTAAAGGCTAAAAGTAAAATTGAATTAAGAGCTTGATCCACCAATGTGAGATGACAAGTAATAGATGACAAAGGTTCAGGGAGGCATTATACAAGGAAACAGAAGAGGTATTAACTTTGACTCCCATGTATAAACTGTCTGTGGATCTCACCGTACTATGAGTTCAAGGTCTAACCAAATACTGTAAAAGGCTATAGCTGCATCCTTTCTAATGTATCAGTTCTCAGCACAACAAGGTGACCAACACAATATCCTCTTTGCTCTCAGGCTCCTCTTTGGACTGAAATTCTTCTGATGCGGCGGTCTGAAGCGTTTGCTCTGGCAACAAAATGGGAAACCAAAACCAAAATATAATAAATCAACCTGTTAAAATGCAATGTCAACTTCTTCTCACCTACTGTTCTTCGATAGTATCTCAGGAGGAGTAATCAGAATTAAATTTATTATGCACACAGCATACAAGCCCCAAATCACAGCACCAACTTTTTTTCCCCTTCCTCTATGGGAAAGACCAGATGGAGGGAGAAAAACGAATACGCCAAGTTGAGATGGGTTGTCTCAATCCTATGAGATGAAAGGAAAGGATATGTATAAACAGAAAATACGTAAAACAGGGAACATTTAATGTTTTTTCTTTGTCATGTATAAACAAAATACTTTTATGAATTGAGTCAACAAGTGTCAAGTGTTTGGCTTTATGACTGCACTCCAACTGATTAACTGGTAACTCACCAAATGCAGTCTAGATGAACTCAGTATAATTTCTGAAACTACAAAGGCATAAGAAAGACAAAGCAGTACATATATTAAACTACCATATAGAAACAACAATCATGGTATAAGAAATATAGAAAGAATAAATTTAAAGATGCAGTCTTAGAGAGTTAGATACAATGTCTGGATAAGGTTGAAGTCCTAACTGTTTGTTGTCTTTCAACTTCTGTATTATAATTCTGGCAAATTCCTCTCCTTGGCTATCTGAGGTATCAAGCAGCTGTCGGACTTTTGATGTCCTTGTAGGTTTGGTGCTTATAAGTTCATAGTCTTCTTTCATGAGTAAAAATCTTGATAGAAGAGCATCCAGTGATTGATTCAAACATGCTTCGGTCATCTGATCAATAATTTCTTCTCTTTTACTTTGGATCCATTGATGAGCTACATTCTGTTGTATGGTTTCCAAAACAAAATCTGTGATTGGAAAGGATTAAAAAAACCCCAATTAGTATTGTATCTCCAAGTGATGGGACTCCTACAGCTTCTCTGAGCAACCTGTTACAGTGATCAAACTGACCTGGTAATATAAAGAGCCAGGCTGTAACTTCATTTTGCGGTGGGATTTTTATTGATGTTTACTTAAAACATCCCTGTAGTTTTCTGCATATTTTTGCTCAGGCTGAGGATTCACAATGAAAAGGTGCAGATTCTCATACCTGAGATGCTGACACCGCTGCTGCTTCTCTTTGCCTCACCATTTCTAACAGGAAGACCGACAAGCCAAAAAGTGGGGAGAAGTGACAGGCAACAAGATGAATTAAACTTGAACTAGCTTTTATTCCTGTTCTTCTGGACTGCAGCACTACTACAGCAGTATTAGAAAGGAGAAATTCTATGAGCAAAGGAATGCAATAAAGAAAACCCAAGGCAGCAGGAATTGAGTTTGCTTAAAAGGAAAAAAGCTAGGAGCTACAGGTACATGTAACATGTATGAGGTCACATTTTACATCGGTTTTACTTACTTTGTAATATAAGGCTACATGGGTAGAATTACTTGCATTCTTAATTTGTAGAATGCTTTGTTTTCATTTTAGAGATGAACAACAGTTCCAGTTTCCAATTCATACACACATATGTTTGACATTAAGTAAGTTATTGTGTGTCCTGGAATTGAATCAGTGTTTGCTGTACCTGAAGGAATTGGTGAGGACCGCAGCATACATGACGCAGAACTTGAAGCATTTGAGATACTCTTGTCAGATGAGGGAAAATAATCATATGGATGCACAAGAAGTTTGGCGCTCTGAGTTACAGGGATATTTTCATCTGTGCTCTGACTGCTGAGAGAGTGTAGACTCCCAGAATTTCCAACTTGAAAAAAAAGGAGAAAAAAAAGCATGCTGTATTACCTTTATGTTCAAATAAAATAGAGTCATCAGAGGCTATTTCAAGTAATTCTATAAAACAAGTCCTAAACAACCGAATTCAATTCCAATTTCATTACTCCTTACACTCAGGTTCTGAGTACCTTTACGTACCTTAGCTTTTACCAGGGCTTGACTATGGGTTTGGAGGGTCTTGTTTTATTTTATAATACGTTGAAAGAATAAATCCAGTAAATGTGAACTGTAAAAAAAATCTGTTCAACAGAAAATTTTTGTAGGGACTGGATGAACAGAATAACTCCTTCAAGTGTTTCGAGGTGTAGCTAGGAGTCATCATGAAAGCTGACTGATTTAATGAAGTTTGACAACGCAACAAAGGTGGAAACACTGAGAAAAATACTCAGGTGGAGAGAAAGAACATGAAGACCAATAGTAACATTTGGTGGGAAGCCAATGAAAGCTTTTGGTAGTCTTTCAGAACAGCATATGACTGCAAAAAAGCTTCATGTAAACATTGGTGACAAATGAGGAAGAAGGGGGATTTATCAGGTGGAAAGCTTAATAGTTTCTATTTTTGGGACTTTTTACGGCAGAAAAATATGATGGGTATGAGAACAGCAGTAGGAATGACTCACAGAAGAAATGACAAATAGCTGATGAGAACCCAGCTACAGGGGATATGCCAAATTCTGAATGCAGTTTTCATTACAAATTTCCACATTGTTGCTTGATAAAGAGCTTCAGAGATGTTAACCAAGAACCAGAGATTCAGATGTGAGAATTTAGATAAATGTCTAGTGACACAATAAGAACAGGTAGCCCCCTTGACAGCTCAGGATTTATAGATACCCATCCAAAGTGGGTATTTGAAGGCCTATTCCTAGATCTGAGTGTTGACCTGCGGAATAATATGACTGTAAATACAAGGAGCAGGAATAGAAAAATGTGAATGAAATTACACTCTTGTTATTTAAGAAATGGTGGACTAGAACTCATAGTAACTAGCATTTCAGTTCATTGAAGAGAGAGAAAGTAAGCTGTGCAGAGCTATACAGTGTGAAGCAGCAGATGTTACCTACTGCATGAATGAGAAAGGATTAGGAGACAACTAGTGTGAGTGAAAGATCATTTTAGAAAAGGATTTTAAACAGCTCTGCTGGGATAGATTGTTACAAATCACCAGGCACATATAGATCTTTAATAGCATTAGAGAGAAAACTGCTGGGATTGTACTTCACCAGTGACCATAGCATAAAAAAAAGAAACACGCTAATGAAATTTGCAGGTGTTACTTATTCAGAAATAGGTTGACTCAGGTTACTCAGAAATAACCTAGCTGACCTAGAAGACTGGAGTAATAACAGTGGAAATCCGTAGCAAAAAACATGAGATCTACACCTTGTGCTTCAAACTGGGGCTAATGATTAGGAACTGAGATGAGGATACAAATGAAAAACCTAGGTAGATTATTCTATAATGAAGAACCTTGTGAGAAAGGAAAAATGAAATTCTAAGGTATATTAAGTGTGGTTCTTATTTCAGAAATAAAACACTTGTCACACTTCTTTTTTAATACTAAGTGCAGATGTCTGGTAGCCTCAGTTCAATGACTGAAGTTAAGAGTATGTACACGGTGGACTAGTAGGATACCAGGAGAACAAAGCAGCTTATTTTACAAATGGACTTCAAAAGAATTTATCCTGTATTAGAGGATTACTCTCTATTTCAGAAATAAAATGGGAAAAGAAGGAAAAATGTTATTTATGCTTAAAGCAATGCCCATGAACAAGTGTGTGTATAAGGTGGCTAGGGAAGAAAAAGGAGGCTGAAAGTAAGAAGACAGTTCCTAACTCTAAAGGAACAAGTTTCTGAAAAAGTCTTTTAATTACAGTGGTGGAAAAAACCCTAACAACTCAACTAAAATGTAGAGCCATTAACTTCTGCCTTTATGCCACGCCAAACTCATCTCTTGCCAACAGAGAACCTG
The DNA here is from genome assembly GCA_027925045.1 of Hypotaenidia okinawae. Classification (NCBI taxonomy): domain Eukaryota; kingdom Metazoa; phylum Chordata; class Aves; order Gruiformes; family Rallidae; genus Hypotaenidia; species Hypotaenidia okinawae. The sequence continues at coordinate 136,901,310 of BSDF01000002.1, read as the reverse complement.
GGAACATATTTTTCACCTGAAACAATTGCATCTACTTTAGGCAAAGTAAGAAGAATGGCAGTCTTGCTTGCCTTTGTAAGACTATCTATCTGATGCAGATAACAGCAAAGTAATAGCAAGTACTTCTGCTGTAGTTTTGCAGACCCTACTTTCACAGAGTCTAAGCAGCAACTGTGTAACAGATCACCTTCACAGAGGTGGTGATTCTCTACAGGATCAATCAGATTACCAGACCACCACAATCTCATCAATGACCACCACAAACAGATATGACAATTTTAAACAGGAAGCACGAGCAAGAAGGGATGACATTTATCATTATCCTCTCTCATGACACTTACAGCCCATGCCCACGTTCAGTCTATCATTCCAGTTTTGAAAATTCATCACAACACTCCTATTAGGCTTGGTAACCACGAGTTATTCTTCATCTTTAAGATTTTCATATTATGTGTATAAATAACTGCTTGGGTAGAGGTACAGACACACTACACTACACTTGCTTGCTACCATTTTCTCCTGTAACTCAAATATCCCAAGTCTCCCATAATTTATTTTCCCTGAAGTTCCTGCTGTATTTATATTTTTCCAGTACCTTAAGTACAAGCCCAGAATGGTGGATGTGTTCAAATGGCAGCTGAAAAAGAAATGGCTTGTGCCCTCCTACCTCTAGCAAAATACCTAGTTTTGCAGCACCTTAGCAAACCTCTTGATGCCCTGCTCTATAGTAGTGAAGTCAATCATCTTGTCTGCTTTCACACCACTCTCCCTGCAAAGCCAAAGGATGCTCCGTTCTCGAGTGCAGTTTTAGTTTCACAAGGTATGGCTATTTCATCTGGGTCCCATCGCATCTTTGTGGTTTCTGATGTCAGCAAAACCTCAAAACTTAGTTCTGTCTGTGAATTGTCCTAACTTTTATTCTGCACAAGGTGACAGCTACAAAAGGTCTGTGCAGATAATTTTGTAAGGCAATTTATATATTAAAGCCATTTTATTTATTGAATCAGAAATTATTCAGAGGTTGGGCTGCATTAGAAACTTACAGTTTACTCAGCTTGAGGAGTGCTTCAAAATGTTTAGCTTTTTTACCTTTAGAAGTAGTTCAGAAATTATTAACTAAACTCCCAGGAGTCTGAAGAGACAAGTACACGCTATCTCTGCACTCACACCCCTGAACAGGAAAACTGAAGCTGTGAGGGTTTCTTGTGACAGGAACTGAAAATTAGAGCTGAATTACTCTAGGTTTTTTACCCAGAGCACTAAGTTTACAGAACACATCTCTGTCATAAACAGAGATCCAATGACATGCAATGCAAATGCAATGTTACAGTGGGAGTGTAAATAATGATGGCAAAGCAAATTTATATGAAGTTATTAGTATCTCTACCTGATGAAAGGATATTATACTTGGGAACAGACTTGATTCTTGATGTATCTGGAGAGATGCTCCGAAGGGGAAGTGCATCGCATTGCAAGGAGCCAGAATATGTTTCCTGAAATGAGTCCGATTGTATAATGAAAATGCACATGAAATAAATCCAAAGTTGCAATAATTGACAGAGTGCTTTCCCATCACTGTCTTTTCCCTACTATCTAAATGCTCAATAGACAGCACAACTAAAATACAGTAAAACAGAAGAAATCAATATGATCCCAATACTTGCGTTTTACAAAACCTGACAGCAAATTTGTATAGAAGCTTAAGTATTAGTAAGAATCAAAAGAAGCAACACTAACAATCAAAATATAAAAGCAAATACGACCCTTTATAAGGAAGCTCTATAGAGGTGTAAGAAAGTAGAAGACAGTCTGCTGACATTGTGTGTTCCATTCCTCCTTGAAGGACTGGCTTTCCTACACTTTGAGGTCAGAGGACATACCAAACATGCCCTTCTTATTACTGCTTACCCACCCTCTACTATCTTCACCTATATTGCTACACATTTGTTACATCCCAGCTCAGCTAATGCATTTTACACCTTTTCTGACTGCACAGGAAAGTAAACTGCAGAACAGTTCCCCCTTAAGTTAACCCACCTATTTAAAGTTCTCAGGATCTTTCATGTTGTAAACACACCAAATATGATATGCAAAATACTTACCTCTTGGGAATTCAGGGGTATATTTAGAGATATCTGTTCCACATCTGCTTTCTTTCCACTCTTGTAAATACATCGTGATTCATATAGTGACTGGAAGAGAAATATTTAACTGTAGTAAATTTCTGCTGTAAGACAGGATGACAGCTCTGTGCAAACACATACTTGAGCCAGAAACAAGATTAGACCGACAAAGGAGATTACAGTTCTTTTAGCAAGCAGAAGTTACCAACTTATTTGGCCAACTCACGACTGTAACAAAAGCCACTTACCTTTGATCTCTTTAACAGAATTACTGCTTCCAGCATAGCTATCTCATCAAACGTCCGCAGGACTGGCTCAAGGTCTATTAAGCATTCTAAACAAAGAAAGAGTACTTTGCTGAAGGATTTAAGGTGAAAATTCAGTTTTCATTTTCCTGAAGCTGCTTTCTTACATTTACAAAATTAATTTTTCTATGGATACATATCAAACTGCCAATACTGCTAAACAGAAGTTTCTTGCGTTCACCTGTTACAAACACAGCAGTTTTACATCGTCAAAACAAACCCTGTCCTGATCTGGCCACCTCAGCACTCAATATCAGAAGAGACCCAGGACTGTGCCCGATTGCAAGTCTAGTATTCCTGGAATGGACAGGTCGGTTGGTTTGATGTATCTCAAGATAGACCTGGTTTGCTACGTGGGACCAAAGAGCACATGACGTGAGTGTTGATGACTATCTTCCCACTTCAGTAGAGGGGTAAGAGATTTATATGAGAAAAATAAACAGCTCCCCACCAAAGTAAAATCCAGAATAGATGCTGTGCAGCAGGGCCAGAGAAGATGGCGACAGTCAAGGCACTGACCTATCACATCCAGCAAGTCCAAATGATAGTGTCAGCATGCTCACCAAAGGCATAAAGTCAGAGAAGCTAAAATCATCTGCTCATATAGGGAAGACACACATGAAAATCCAAGAAGCAAGTGACAATCTGTTCTGTGCTTCCTCCCTTTGCTTTTCCTTTGCTTGAAGAGTTTACAAAACTAAATGTTTCAAATTTTCAGATTACTGTATTATAAAAAAATCTTTGAAACTGTGCCCAAGTACAACAAAACTTCATGAAAGGATGATGGCACATCACAATTCTGCTGCATTTCTATGGACTTCACCCATTCAACAAACTCCATTTGCCGTACTAGCAATCTGTCACACTACATCCTTATTAACGTAGTTTAAAATATTTTCTGTCCTATAATTTTACCACAGTTCTCTCATGGAAGACCCCTTCCTGTAAGTGTTTAAGGCCAGGTTGGATGAGGCTTTGGGAAACCTGATCTAGTGGAGGGTGTCCCTGCCCATGGCAGGGGCAGCTGGAACTAGGTGATCTTTGACATCCCTTCCAACCCAAAGCATTCTATGATTCTATGATTAACGCTTTCGCACTAGCATCTTCAAGAGATACATTTTGGGCTGGGATTCTTATTTTCCTGCATTAGCTAAAACAGTTTTACAGGTTTGATACTCCATTTTCCCCACTGCACTATTAGAACTGTTAATTTCTGTTGATTATAATTAAACTGAGGGTACATATTCCAAGCACATGCACAAACATGGTGGTAGTAGTCTTTATTCCTTCTTTACAAGGGGAACGGACAGGTTAACCAAGCTTTTCTATTTAACATCGGGTTGTTTTGGTTCCCCCTCCCACCCATGTGCTACAGTAATAGCAACATTTCCCAATTAGTGAACTTTACTTCTCTTAATTTTGCAACAGTTTTGCAACTTCCTCTTTCTTTTTATGATAGTAAACTAGAGGGAACAGCAATGCATGTTTTCTTCAAAGATCATCTTACTACAGACATGGCACTACTAACGAAACCCACACTTCATTACATATCCCAGGTAATCATCCCTTCAGTGTGACCACAGACTTTATTATTTTGTATTGGTTAATTGACACAGAAAACAAGAATATATAAGGAAATGTCAAGATGTGTGGATTTAAAAAGATGTTATAAACAGATATATTTCCTTACTTGCAAAAAATATCCCAAATTTACAATAATACAAACCAGGCTTATGCCAAAATAACGTGACATTTCAAAATGTTCTTAATGCAAAAATAAGAATGCCTCAAAAATGGTCATGGAGTTAATGTGGGACTGTGAATTGAATATGTAGATACTGTATGTATTTGGATGTCTCCCCATTTTGTCCTCTGCCAAACTGGTCCAAAAAGAAAAAAAAAAAGAACATTTCTTTCTAAGCTGTCTGACCAGCAATCCTTTTAACACTTTACAGCTCAAATGAAGTATGTGTATAAATTTTTTTCTAAACAACAAACAAACCTCTCTTCACCAAAGTGACAAATGAAACATTAAGATTACAAACCTCTCATAACACTAAAAAACCCACCAAAACAAAACCCCAAAAGAAAATGCACTAGAAAGAACTAAAAAAAACCAAACCCTTGTATTTCACTTTTGAGTCGTTGTATCCTCAACCTAATCAGTGAGGAAATAAAGAATTGTTTAAGCCAGACCTCTTTGTAGTGTTCTACATTTGAATACTTTCAGTAACTCTGTTATTCAACATTTTTGCTTCTACATGGTGATTCAGCATTGCCTACAGAATCAGGATCATGTTTTCTGAAGGTGTAGGAAGGATGTTTTTAAAGCATGGGCAAATTAAACAAGCACAGTGAGGTGGCTGCAGGAACTACTCTTGGTGTTACCACACTGACATATGTGGCCAGAGCAACACTCACAAGAGCAAATTTCGTATTTGAGAACTAGTAATCACTTTCTGCCAGTTTTGATGGAATCACCACAAAATTAATCATTTTAAGGAGAAATTGTTATGGGGGATACATTTGGACTTAAGATACAACAAGTATTTTGGTTAAGTGAGAAAAAACACAGGTTTGCAAAAATTAAAACAAAACTTTTCCAGTTTACATTATGCTAGTCTAATGTCTACAAGATCACACTTCAATCTTGTGCTCTAAATTCACTTGTGATCCCCAGTGAAAAAGGCTGGAAGTGCCATTGTGGGCAAAAAGCTGAACAAAAGAAAGATGGAAAGAGAAAGTTAAGTGTGTGGGTTTAACCAGTTCCTGCTCCATCTGGGAGGTGGAACAGTGAAAGATAAAGTCTCATTGAAAAAGATTTACACTGAGATGCAATGTGCAGTGATTCACTTGTGTGCTTGCCAGCTTGCTAACAAATCCCACAGTACTCATTACGTACTTCACTCCCCCAACTTGTTGAAAAAAAAATTCCTTTCAACAATAAAAAAAAAACCAAACAAGTGCAAGTAGTTAAACAAAACATGCTGCTTCTTTACAGGTAAATTAGAGGGCAAATGCAAAAGGCTCCAACTAACAGCTTGTTTTTATGGCACACAGGTAGTTCCTTTCATAAAAGTTTGTTCACAGACATGGTGGAAGCAGACAAGCTCCTTATTGTACACAACAACATTGAGCACATGTATCCTTAGACTTCTTTACCATTTCCCTTCTGTGATTATAAGCTTGGTCTCTTAACTACTGTGTTCAAGAGAAACCTGGCAATTGAAAAATCTTTCCTCATTGTGCAAGGTAAACTCACTTAAGAACGATGGTCTTTCATCTGGGTTTTGTGCCCATCCGCTTCCTATCAATCTTACGACAAGCACTCGATGAGGAATGTCCATTGATAAACTTTCTTCACTTAAGTCTAGACGCTGTCCTTGTGACACACTGTACATTATCTGCAAGGGGTTTATAACTTCTGTCAAAATAGACATCGTGCATTCATTAGAAATATATGCAATATAAATAGCTCACTGTAGGAGGAATTATTTAGTTTGCAGACAGTTTTTATAGTTCACCAAAATAAGGTTATCTTTCTTTTTTTTATCAAGCAAACACACCCCCCAAAATAATCAGACACCTCTCTGATTTAAAAAAAAAACAACCTAAAACCAGAAAAGAGTTTGATTTGAAACGTAACTCAAAGTGCTCTTCAACAAGCTTGAATCATTAAAAATTGAATCATTAAAAAGTAACCCCTAAAAAGAAGTCCCCCAGGTAGCCAGGTCTCAGTTTTAGCCTTTATATAAGCCTGGAAAAATTAATTTAAGGAAGATGTGGCCTTACCTTCAAATGGCTGTTTCCTTGACATCACTTCCCACATAATAATTGCATAACTGTTTAAAGAATAAGGAGTATAGAATATGTTAGATTACCAACACTTAGTAACACAGTGTACTCAGCTTTAGATTTTAAGAACATTTTGCTAAAAAAACTATAGCAAACGAACCAATGACCTGAATATATGAAAACTAGCAGGAATTTTAAGAAATTACTTCAACTAGATCTAATAAATAATGTTAAGTAAAGAAAAGTACATGGTATTTAAACTCCTGTTCCAAATCTGCATTAGCTTCTACATTGTGAATTATATACATGTAGTTTAAATCTCAGTATGTAAATTAAAGTGAGCCCCAGAGTCCTAACCACAATACTGGGGCATCTCTCCAGTCGAGACTGACACTCTCTGACATTCCCATGAGAAGCAGTACTAGCAGGGAGGATGGCATTCACCCACACCTCTATCCCAACATGAAGTCAAATAAGATACGGACTCGCATCTGGGAATCATGCTCCAGCTTCCCCTCCTAGATACGCATACTTTCAATATACACAATCTTCTCTATTAGGGAGAAATGTCAGTTTTGCATGCAAGATGTTACAAAAGAGACTCTTGGACAAACCACCTAGAGCTATAGCCAGCAGCCTGAACACTTATCTGCCTACTCAAAACAGTGATATTTTTTTCCAATCACATCAACAGGAATAGGAAGTGGTTCAGTGAATACCAATCTGCTTCCTCTTTAGTAGACTGGTCACTCTCTTCAACCATCAGGAGATAGATATACATACATAAAGGCAACTTTAAAGAAATTTGTAATTTAAATTGGATTGGGTTATTTTGAAGCACTGACTTAATTTATTTAAAAAAAAATAATCAATGCGGTTTAGGAAAATAAGAACATAAAATAATGTAGCAATGCTGAAACTGGCTTTCCTATTTAAAAACAGGAATTTAGTGTGAGGAATAAATCAAGTAGTTCTAGAGCTTAAACGAGACAGCAAAAATATTTCACTGCTTAAGAACCCTAATTTCCAATGTTCAACATATCCTTGTGAATTTATCTCTACCCCTTTATTTTTTCAGTAAATCAATTTAAAAATGGAAGAAAAATTTTTAAAACATTACTTCAAAAACCTTGAAATACAATTTCCACTGAAGTATTAGCAATAAAACTATGCAAATATTATTTTTTCCTTAAAGAAGAATTACACTTACCAGAGTAAATGTTTGCTCAACTATTCAAATAACTGTACACAAAGACAGTATTTTCATAGAATCATTATGGTTGGAAAAGATCTCCAAGTTCATCTAGTCCAATGGTCCCCCCACCACCTATATTACTTCCTAAACCATGTCCCTAACTACCTTACATCCAGCCTTTTCTTAAACACCCTGAGGGATGGTAACTCCACCACCTCCCTGAGCAACCCATTCCAATGCCTAACCACTCTTCCTGAGAAGAAATTTCTCCTAATTTCTAACCTGAGCCTCCCCTGGTGCAACCTGCAGCCATTCCCTCTTGTCCTTTCGCTACTTATCTGCGAGAAGAGGCTGACCCCCAGCTCAGCACAACCTCCTTTCACGTAGCTGTAGAGAGCAATAAGGTCTCTCCTGAGCCTCCTCTTCTCCAGACTGAACAGCCCCAGTTTCATCAGCTGTTCCACATAAGACTTGTGTTCCAGACCCTTCACCAGCTTTGCTGCCCTTCTCTGGACATGCTCCAGGGCCTCAATGTCCTTCTTGTAGTGAGGGGCCCAGAACTTAACACAGTATTCGAGGAGTGGCCCTACCAGAGCTAAGCACAGGGTGATGATCACCTCCCTGGTCCTGCTGGCTACACTATTTCTGATACAAGCCAGGATGCTATTGGCCTTCTTGGCCACCTGGACACACTGCTAGCTCATGACTTATTTCTGCTTCGTAGCATCTCTTTCTGAGCCTAACCAGAGATATTCCTGTGTGACCTTTCCAGCTGTCACTTCCTTCACTTTCTCTCTACCTTCATGTCTTCCTTCTTTAAACTGCAATCCCTCCTAACAATGCTGTCTCGGTTTCTTTTCTCTCTTCTCAAACCATCTCTGTCCTTCGTAATTTATCAGTTTTCTGAACTTTTCTACTGATCTTTTCTCTCTTATTTTTTTCCATTTTGTTGATATTTCCCTGCACACATTTGTTAAAAAATTTTAACAAAAATTTGTCTTCCTCATCTCCATTCACTCTTTAAGCCACCATCCACACTTTCAAATCCTTTAAAATCAGAAGCCAGAGGAGGTAGTGTCACACTGCTACTTCTTTCCCCATAATATACCATTATTCCTTGTCGATGTCTTCCTAGTCCAGATTATCTCATCAATGGGTGAAGAAAGGAAGTATATTACCATCTCTGTTCTTGGGATAGGAATGTCAAGGAAATTTGTGTGCCCCTTAAGGGTAAGGGATAATTAAGAGAAATAGCGATCTCCCTGGACGCCAGTAAGACCCTCTGCAACCGATTAATTTCTCACCAAAATACAACCCTGTCAAAAGGCAGCTGAAGGTAGAGGTGGTAGAGTGCAACAGAGAGATGGACTTAGTCACAGCGAAATGCCTCTTCATGCCTCTTCAATCTGCACCAACACTTGACAATTCCCACCACAACTGTTCAGGCAATCTTTGAGCCCTCCAAGCCTCTTCAGCTTAGCCAACTGTAACTCTTCTATCCTTGGAGCAGTTGTCATTTTATTATATGGGTGCCACCTCTCTACTTCTTCCTGCTCCACTACTACTGCTACTCAGAACCAACTGACACTGAATGTTCATACATTCGTACACTGAACCCTGAATGATCATAAAGTGATTCCTTAAGGAGATCTCTCTAAATACTTCCTCCAACCCTATTATCCTGTTTTTTCCTAACCCCTTTCCAAAAATATCTTTTCTTCTTCACCCCAAGTCCATACTGCTAATTACGCTAACTGATATGCACAAATTACAAGGGTATCTATAGTATTGAGATAATGGCATGAACAGTTTCTTCTCTCTCTACATTGTCTCTACATGCACATTCATTTATAAAAAACAGTCCTCTCTGTTTCTGTAGCTCTACCTTAATTTCTGGATCACTACACTTGTCATAACATTTCCTGAAGAAACAGGTGATCACTGCCAGCTACCACTCAGTTCTGTTTTTCCTTACTCACTACAACACTTTCGAAAATAATAAAATAGCTGAAAAGATCACAGAACCAGAGAATCGTAGGTGTTGCCAAAGTCCAGTAAATCAAATGTGACTCCAGATTGCAAAGCCTGCTTGAGAGCAACATGAGTTACCTGTAGATATCGTGTTTTACACTTGCACGGGTTTTCTGACTGGGATTGTAATCTTCAGGTGGCATGTAGATAATAGTCCCTCCTTCTGGCAAAGAGGTTTCACTTCGTGATTGCGACATGGATATGACACGCCATTTTGACATGCCAAAATCTGCGATCTGGAAAGGAGATATCAGTTGTTCTGAGAAGAAAAACTGGATTTATCTGCCGGCTGTTGTTAAAAATTGCTGAAATATGCCCAAAAGAACGGATTACTAAAAGTCCTTAACCTGACACACAAAAAAGCATGTAGCTGTTCTAGCAATAGGGAACACCAGCTCCAGTTCAAAAGCATTCCCAGGCCATGATTCATGCTATCCCTATAGCACTGCCCCATCTTGTTCTTCTTTTACAGGGCTCATGCACTCTTTGGCTGGAGGATCTGCTATGGGAGTCTGTCCTGTATGAAGAAAATCACTTTCTTGGGCTTAAAACAGCAAGCAAGAAACCCCATTGAGAACTTCTAGACCCCTGGCTGTAATGAAAGCACAGATTTAGTATAAATCATAATAGCTCTATGTAACAGACTGCAGATATACAGTTGCTCTCACGGAAAAATTTTAGGGCACTCCACCTCACCTACAAAACTATGATATATAAATCCTGAATTAATAAATTTGACATTCTGAAATTCTGTGCTGCAAAAGGTTGATGAATGTGTTATTTGATGTGCACCTGGGGGCCTTGGACCTTCCTACAGAGTTTACTGGCCATCTACATAAAGAATTGAGTTCAGCTCACACTCCCAGACATCCACGAGGCAGGGAGCAAGATGTCAGTCTGGGTTATGGGTAGGGAGACAAGCAGCTGGCAGGATAAGCTTGCTGGCTGAGCTGCAGAGTGTCTGGCATACATGGGAGAAATATAAGCAGTAGCTATGGGCTCTGCACTTGTTCAGTATTTGCATAAGAGCAAAAACATTTTCAACAAAGATGCCTGTGCAATCACAGAAATAAGCTTTCTGGAGACCATGGAGTCAAAATTCACAATGAAAAATAACTTTTTTTCTTTCTTTCTTTCTAAAACTTATTCTTATCAAGTCTTCCCCACTGTAACTGGTTGCGTTGTCTTGCTCATTCTGTAGATCTGGGACAGACAGATTTACTCAGTAACACCTTAGCATGGTGTTACTTTTATACATATGCAATAGCATCTCTATTTGGCACGTCTTATAACCTCCCTTGCCTTTCTTGCTAGCTATTCTAATTTAGAGAATCTTGCTTCACCCCCAAAAATCCCACTTTAAAACCCTAAGGACAGTCTTCCTGAGACTCCTTACGGGAGGCAGGGCAGGTGCGCAAGAGTTAACCTCTGCCCTTCAATTGCTCCAGCAAAGAAACTGTTTAGATGTGGCCAGGCAGAGCACCAGACCACACTAATGCTGTTAGGGACTCAAAAAAGAGAGGATTAAAAAAAATAATTAAAAATTACTTGGACCAGTTGCCCAATCAAGTTTATCAGGAAGCTCGAGAGATGGCAATATCAGCACAAGTAGGTGGGAGGAGGTACGATCTGTTGAGGGCGTGAACGGAGACAGAGCTGCGTAAGGCACCTTGCTGCCAAGAAAAACGTCTTTGCAATGGAGAGGGAAGAAATCAGCACTGGATCTTTGATCTTTGCTCACAGGTGTCACAAAACAAGATTCATCTCATGATAACAACCGAAGCACTTGCCACTCCAGTATAAATTAAGGGCAAAATATATTTTTCTCATTATTTGAATAGTTTATTCTCCTGCTTTTAAAACCAAAAGATCTTTCACAGAAAAACACCAAAAACATCCCACCCTTGCAATTATGGAAGCACCTAACGTTTTTGCCATAAATACTTCTGGTCTCTTTTTTACATCATACCAGTGATATTTTAGCAGGCACAATTAAAGTTTTAAACTAATATTACTTCTCTCTCTATGTTTGCATCACAGAAGCCATCTTCCAACATGCTCAGATTTTGCAGTTACATTTTACATGTTCTTATACTACACTTACAGAACATATGTGTACATACTGCAGGAGAAATGTCAAATGGGGTTTTAACACTTGAATTTGACCTACTGTCTTCCAGAACTAACTTGTCTGAGCATCTCAGACAGGAATACTTTCTCTTTTCTTCTCAGAAAGGGCCAAACGTAGCTACCCATGGAAGGCTGCCATAGGAAAATGTCACTGCTGTTGAGTATCATCTACTGCTATATCAGAAACAGCCCAAATTCTGTCTTTCTGGTCTTTTCAGATTGATTCAATCTATACTTGAGCAAAGCAGAGTTTTCAAATGAAAACCTCAAAAATTCTGTCTGCAAGGATCAATGGAAACATCTGGCATACAATTGCATCCTCTCTCTACAACCACATCCTCACTCTTCCTCCTCCACAGTAATTAAAACATTTTCACTCACAGAATTCAATAACTATACCTTGACATGAAACTCATCATCCAGCAAAATATTCTGGGTTTTCAAGTCATGGTGCAGCAATGGAGGATTCATGTTGTGCAAATAGTTTACTCCCAAAGCAATTTCGTAAAGGATACGGAATCTCAGGCACCAGGGAATGTCAGGATATGCATCTTTCTGCAAAGATAAAACCACAAAACCAGAATATAATGCTCTGTTCTGATCTAACAACACAACAGAAAGAATTTTATATTAAGAAGAAAGTGACTTGGACAAGCAGGAATCTTTTAAAACATATAATATATGAACTCCTTAAAAAAATGTAACTAAGCATTAAGACTGGTTAGCTGTTAAAACAAGTAAACAAGTATATAAAAGTTAATTGTGAGGTGTTTTGTTTCCATTCCCTAGCATTCACATAATAGTTCATGACTGCTCTACATGATGTAGGACATTTACTACATTACTCATTCATACAGAAATACGATTTACAAATGGACTCCTGTACGAAACTTGCAACCCAGAGATTATAAGGACTACAGAAGAGAAGACAAGAACCATATTGTCAGCTGACATTGAAAAAAAATATTAGCTGTGGTGAAACTAAGCACAAAATACTACTTTGATAAAGTAAGGAAAAGGCAGCAAAACTCAACTGAGATTTTAAAAGTTACATTGACACTAATATCGTTATGGAAAATACATGGCTGTGAGCTATGAGATATCACAGAATCATATGTATTGAGTAAGGGTACAGAAATATGTATCGATTAAGGATACAGAGAGACTGCAATGCTGTTGAGACACAACTGCAGCAGCTTCACAGTAGCAACACTGGATGCTCAGATGAAGCTAATGGGAGCAGCTGAGAGTTCAGAACAGGAGGACTTACTACTGAGAGTAAGATCTTGTAGAAATATCCATATATGTTTTTATAAAAATTATGTGACTTCCATAAACTAAAGTAAAAATCTTTGGTATTTTTACAAAGATTCAAATTCAGGAAAAAATCTTTTTGTGATATTTACACTGGCAATAATTCTGAAATCCAAGCTGAGTAAGCATTTCAGTTTCTAATTAGAGAAAACAAAGGTTTTTAAAGTATTGTATATAATAATTCAACATAAAGCCAGTTATAGGTCACAGCTTTAAAGGAAAAAGCTTAATAAAACTGAACTCTGCTCAGTTTGCTTTTCTTTTAAGGATATAGAAAGTTTATATGAGCACCAAAAACTACAAGTGATAATGTTTGTTCTTTAATTTGACATATTATTAATAATACAGTTTACTACTTCCCTTAAGTATGGAAATCCCAATCAATTTGAAACAACCGGGTTTTGTATTTAAAGAGTGTCAGTACACTTACCCCATGTAAAAGCTGGTTTAATGACCCATTTGTCATGTATTCTGTTACTATTCCCAGAAATTCAGGTTCATTGCAAATTCCCAAAATCGGCAGGATGTAACTGAACCTGGCTTTGTGTAATATCTCTGCTTCTTTTAGAAGGTGGTTCCTATCACTTAAAGAAAACAAACAAACACAACCCCCAAAACATCATCATATAAATAGTAGGAAGCTTAAAGCAACTGTTGGGTTCACTCTATACTCTTTCAAAAAGTTCTGTACCTATTATATGCAGTACCTTTCATACATGGCTGTGTACAAGCCAGGGCTAATGACCGTCATGGTTTGCTCAGCACCATGCTGTGTCAATGTGGCTGTGCAGCTCCTGGGTGAGAGCTGACTTGCCTCCCACAATCTCAGGGAGACACTGAAGAGTTCATGTCAGCCTGGACCCACTGATGTAAATCCAGACCTCACAAAGAAAAGGTCATCAGAGAACATGGGGAAAAGAGGAAGCCTTGAGAACTAAAGCCTTTACAACAGAAAATCTTCAAATTTAGATGGATGTGAAATCGAGGGCAATTGTTGGTCCTTATCTATGTGATGGATTAATTATTACAGGAAACTCTAGGAAATTATCAAAGTAAAAAAGCAACCTTCGAGAAAATAATGGGACAAAGGCACAACTAAGTTCGAGAAAGCTAGGGATTTTCCCAGGCTGTGCGGCAGGTCTGCATGGGATTCAGCGGTAGCTGGGAAATGAGTTGCAACATATCGAGGTCTATTCCTGTGTCAGTAAGTCACTTCACCTTCGTGTGCTCCATGCCAGAAGGGCACTGACTAATGCCTAAATTAGTACAGGCCCACAATAGCTTCCCAGCTGGCTTTGCTCTTTGGCTGGTCACACACCAGGTTCTGGGATACACAGCACCAGCTTCCTGTTTGGGGAATTAACTGCACCGTGAACTCTTCCCTTTTCTTGACAGCAATTACAGGATGGAATTTTATGTTGCATACTATAAAACTGACTAATCATGTACTGCAGAGACTTGGGCATAACAGATTTCTTACAGCTTTAAGTCTTCTGATAGCATTTCCAAGCTTTGCATGATATATGGTAGGGGGCTGAATTTTTTTGATTGCCTCAGTTGCCCTTTTCATCATTATTTCACAGGGTAGATGTCGCACTAAACTCTTGCAAGGCTAAAACCAATATTTGTTGTTTTCTCCCAACTGAGTTCAGAGGATAAACATTTTATTTCTGAATGGCAGGGATTTGAAGAGTCATTTAAATTAAAGGGAAAAACCACAACAATAAACTTATCAGAGAACACAATATTCCTGCTTAAAAACACAACTGAGGTTCCATTTCATTCTGGCAAGATCTCAGAGATAAAGCCTGTGTATATACACCCAGAGAATAAGAGATGAGATAGATTAAAACAACTTGACTTAAACTTTAGCATATTGAGTTACAAGACTACAAGAAGCCTTGTTATTTTGAGTAAAGCTATTCTGCATAAATGCGTGATGCTAGATCAAAGAAACCTGAGGCAGTAAAGATTAAAGACACCTAGATAAGACACAAGAGACAGGTTTACAGTTAGGCAGGCTTCAGACAGCCTAGGAAGAGGCAAATCTGCGTTGATGTGATTAAAAAATTGTCACAATAGGGAGTGAATGAAGCAGACACGGATAAAAATGATTACCTGCTGCCCCCTTACACGGAGTGACAGCTCTTGTAATAAACAGGCTAGCACTTGGGCCCCTGGAAAATGAGGGACACTTGCTACAAGTTGAAGAGCTAATGGAAAAATATCAGTTGGGGGAGGGAGGGAGCTACAAGCCTATTATATTAAATTAGTTTCAGTACTGTGAGATCAGCATTGGGGGAAATAAAAGCAATCGTACATTGTCTCAAAGAAGCTTCTTCTAGGAGCTGGAAGCAATCTCTAGTGGATACAGTAATATATCCCTTATATTTTATCTGTCTCTGTCAACAACAAATCTATACCAATCACTGTATTTTCATTTTCTCCTGATACTTCAGCAAAATGGTTAGCAACCAACAGAAGGAAGCCAAACTGCGCAAAGCCCACCTTGAGGAGGAGCCAAGGCTCACAATGCAGAAGAAAAGACCTCCCAAACGGTCAACCTGTTAGTGTCTCACACGCTGGGCCTGAAACCACCCGTGCTCAGTAACCGAAAGTGAGGAATCTCCGGGGTTGCTACATGCTCTCTCGTGGCACAAGCTGGATCCCTCTGCGTGGGATTTCCTTTGCCTCTGGATTTAGAACAGCGCTGCCTACCAAGGCACCCGGTTTCTAGATCCGCGAACCTGAGCAACCAAGCCGGCAACTTCCCCGCGGCAGAACCCGCGTTGCACTACCCATGGTCACAGTACCCCACCGACGGGACGCACTCAAAGACTGTCCCTGGTAATGAGGAGGCGTTGGACACCCCTTCCTGGTTTAGGGCAAAGGCGGGTTCAGTTCGGTCCTTCCCCGGGGCGGGCGGCCGGGGGTAGGGGTGGTGATGGGGGCGGCGCGGCGCCCTGGGTCTGTGGTTCCCACTACCACCCCGCCGGCCATCCCCCTTCCTCCGCGAAGCCCCATGCCGGCAGGCACCCTCCTCACCCCCGGTTACCTGTCAAGCAGCGGTCCCTGCAGGCATTTGAGGGCCACCGGGACCCTCCAGTCAGCGTGGCGGGCCGTGGACACGGTACCGTAAGCGCCACGGCTGATAAAACGCAAGTCCGGGAGTTTGTTGGAGGGGATGGAGGGAAGTGCGTAGCTGATGGCACCCGCTCGGCCTGCACCATCCCCGCCGCTCATCCTCGCACTCCGCCGCCGGGCACGGGGCCGCGCTGCCAGGGGCCGCCGCGCCGCCTCTCCGTGGGGCGGAGCGGATCCAGACCACCGCTCCTCTCGCTCTCCTTTCCCCGCGCCTCCCGGGCCCGCCTCCTGTCCGCTCTGCCGGCAGTCCGCTCCTCCTTCAGCCCCAGCGAGGAGCCACTTCCCTTCCCGGCTGAAAACGTCCTCCCGCGGGTTCCTGGGTCGGAGAAGGTGGAGCCGCCGCGATGAGTCTTGCGGGGAGGAGGAAGCCGGCAGCGAGCCGGGGAAGCGAGGTGCCGGTCCCAGCGGTCCCCCGGGACAGCTGTGCGGGGGCAGCAGTATCGGGAGGCGTTCCCCGGGGCCGGGGATGGAGCATCCTTCTACGCCGGCGGGGTAGCGTCCTGCCGGGAGGCATTCCCCGGGCCGGATATAGGGGAGAAAGGGGAAACCTCCCCCTCCGTCCGGGAGACGGGCGGGGAACGTGTTATTCTTGCTGCCGAGAGGTGACGGGGGATGCCGGAGCCGGGGTGTGTAGTCACTGCTCGGGATGTGCGAGAGGGGTGAGTTACCTCTGGCCCTCCCGTGTCTCCTCCGTGTTTGGCCTAGGACGATTTTTCAGCGTAGCAGCGTTTCAAAAAGGTAATTCTGAGTTTCCAGAAAGTGCGAGTTCACCTTTGTCCCCGCTCGGAGGGGGCTGCCCGCTCGGCCGGCGCCTTTGGGACAGCCTCACGGGAGGGTTGCACAGGAGAGTTTTGCAAGGCCCGTTCCCCAGGTCAGGGTCTCAAACGCTAACAAACATGCTCCAAATCAGAGTTAGAAGTCTTTCGCTTTCCACAAGGCGTGCCAGATCCGCAGGATGAAATGGAGGTAATAGAGCAAATCCCTCACCTTTCCGTGCGTACGGATCTCGGGCTCGATGTCGGTGGCTTTTCACCTCTCCTCTCCTCCCGGTAATGGATATGGACCAGACAGTGAGGGAAAGGACCTGATTTTCTGACTGTGAGACTGTGCAGTGTTTCACAGCATGCATTTTAAGGCATAGCAATTAGTTTTCAGTTCTGACTGGCTCCTAGGATTTTATATGATAGCTCTGCTGTGTTTTACAATTTTCGTACATCGTGGGTGATTTATGTCCTCCAGATGCTTCAGCGTTTTCAGTTTTCAATTAGCCAGTGTCCTTCAGACACACGTGGTGGTTTCCCAGAAGTGCAGTTTTGCTGCAGTGTTTGCAGCGTGCAGGCCTGGGGTATCTGTTTACCTGTATCCCTCTCTGTATTTACTGTGTCAGTAGTACTATTTGCCATACCGTTTCACCTTTGATATTTAAGTAATATTTTGTGTCCTGAAGAAAATAATACGCAATGGGTGTGAGCATGTACTACAAAACCACTGTGTAAATACATATTTATGGTATTTCCCATTAAGAGATAATGAATGTCACTACACTAAAGTTTTTAAGATGCTGTTCAAGACAGTATTTGTGCATCTGGTCGCCACGTGTTGTGTTCATTTCACGTGTACTTATAGTTTGAAGTATCCTAACTTAAAAAACAGGAAAATTGTTGTGATTGTGAAAAGCGTCAGATTGGTGAAAGTGCCAAGAGTATTACCATAGTCTTCTATTTAACAAATTGTTTTGTTTAAAAGTGTAAAGGAGCTATATGTTGTTATATGTAAGTGTGTTGTTACATACTATCTAAAGAGCCCCTCCATTTCCATTGATGTCAGTGAGATTTGGACCATGCTAAGAAAACACTGGGTCAGTTTCTGCTAGTTGAGTGAAAGCAATATTGACATTTTCATCACAGTAAAGGAATACAGGGTGAGTAACAGGAAGAAGTAGTTAGTTGTGGCTTTCTACAGATCTTTAAGGATGTTGTCAGAGTTAGAAGGCAACCTTGCTAGTAAGGATGGAAAGGGAAGAGGAATATGATACAAGTTTTGTGACGGTGGCACTGTGGTGTGCTACATGTTTTTGTGATCCACCAAAACAGGAGTTTCAGAAGCAGAAACTGATGACTTGGAGGGGCCAAGACAAAGAGGGGATTTCAAGGGAAAAATTAAATCATTACTGCTTCTGGAATTTCCTCCCCTTTTGCCCCCTCGGTCTATGAAAAGGCATTCTTTCAGTTTATGCAAATGGCCCACAGGTTTCACTGTGGCTACAATATAAAGTAATTTCATTGCAAATGAAAGTTTTAAAGTACTTCTTTGAGATTTTGTTGGAACTGTTAACTGCTATAAAACTCAAATATGATGTGATGTCAATTAAAATGTTATATACAGTGTTCTGATTTTTACATGTGTTTCCTTCCTGTTCATGGGGCTGGCTGTCAGACCACCTCAGAACAGCTTTGCTTGTTATTTCAGAGGTCTGTAGCAAAGCACAGAACCATTAAACTGTCATTTGAAAATGTGCAGTTGACAATAGAGAAGATGCATATTATACTAATAAAAAGAACTGGTAGAATATCTGGTAATTAACTTGTGTGTTATTTATGCAGTAAACATTTTGGGGCCCTAATGAAGTCTACACTTACTTAACTATGACAGTGCTGCTGCATTTGAAGGAGCAGGTGGTGCAGCAAGCTATGCCTTTCACATCGCTTGTTATCTAATGGACATAGGAATAAAAAAATACTTTGTACTCAAAGAGAAGTTTCAGGGTCCTTCATTATAATTGTAGACAGGATCCCTATTCAGGTGGGCTTCCTAAGGTAGATCAGGCGTTTGATAAAACAAAAGTTGCTGTTAAATACTTTTCTATATGGTGTATTTAGAGTGTGCAGCAGATAAACAGCTGCCTGTTAGCTTCTTCTTCAGATTTTTAATTTGTGAGAATTCCCACAATGACCTTTTCATTCTTGTAACAAGTCTTTGGTGTGACTCTTTCCTTCACATGGAAATGTTCTGAAGGTCCACACTGATAATGAGATAAGCAAAGGTCCACAGCAAAGAGGAATTTTTTTTTTTTTTTGTATTTGTAATATTCCTTGTGGTTTGATTAGTGTTGTGAGGAATGCCTGAGCAACCTGGTCTAGTTAAAGCTGTCCTTGCTTACTACAGGGTGGGTTGGACTGGATGACCTTTAAAGGTCCCTTCCAACTTAACACATTCTGTGATTCCATGATCCTATTAATGTAATTCTCTTTCTTGAATTTCAGTAGTATTGGGCGAAACTGGTTTTGAAAGTGTGACAGCTGTGTTGATGAGCTCAGTCTTCAACTTGCGAAATCCAGGAGGGCAGCTACTCTATGTTCAGTATGTGATGATACAGCCTTGTAAAATGCTTTTCACGCCTTGTATAAAAGATCTTGCCTGTATAAAAGATCAACTAAAATAACAAATAAAATTAAACATATTTTCCAGAGAGAGGTGGTATTTGCTTTCTGACATTCTTCCCTGTGGGCAGCATCGCTGGAAAGAGCTTTTAGATTTCTGCTGTAAGCAGGTATTCATGCAGATGTCGTGAAGAGGGTACAAAATACAGAAAGGTGTTTTCTCACTGTATATCTGTGGTAGTCACGCACATTGTTTCCATCCGAAGCTCAGGCCTCCAATGTGTAGCTGTGCACACACCCCTTTATATTCAAATATATGTATATAAAAATGTCCACCACCTGTATGTTTTTACTAATAGAAAGACTCATTTTTCTGAAGTATTTCGTTGCCATCTTGGTCCTCCACCCAGACGAATTTTAGTGGTTTTATTTTTATGGACATTAAACAACAAATCCAGTTGTGTTGTTTTTAAAATCCTCCGGATTGACTGTGGTTCTACAACAGCACAGAAAGTTGTGTGGACCTGTTTGTTGTCGAGGCAAGATGTTCAGATTTAAAGACGCTATGGTTCCATGATGCAATTACAAAACCCGATTTAATCCTAGCTGAAGATGTGTAATTTTCTCCCTAAATAAATCAGGTTCAATTTAAAATACTTTCAGTGCAGTTTCTCCTTGTACACCAATTTTTAGAAAGAACAACTTTCTGGTTTGTTCCTAATTGTGAAAGTCTCATTTATACTGCCTGCATGCCTCAGGTCTGGCCTTTTTAGTCACTTGTTTAATAGATATGTCTGGCTTTAATGAAATAGCTGGAATTACACTGAAGATCAGAGACCACCATTAAATGAATCTTTCTGATCTGGATAACTAGAAGACTAAAACAAGTGGACTATATCCTACACTTAGTCTATGACTGTGTGTTGGAATCAAGGGTGGATCCCAGTCTGGATGTGTCATGTAGCTGTGACCTAGCTAGAAAAAAGCTGGGAAGAGATCTACACTTGCATTGTGTTCTCCCATCTCAGCTGCCTGCGCTTCACATACAAAATGATGCAATATTCAGAGATGACAGCTACCCGCTGGTCCCACCAAACAGTGGCACCAGGACTGCGATGGTCACCATCTGTCCTTATACATACAGCTTTATTTTGTCTCTGTCGAGCTCTTCCTACTTTTTTTGTCATAGAATCACACAATCTCCTGAGTAGAAGGAGCCCAAAAGGGCCATCAAGTGCAACTCCTGGCTCCACACAGGGCCAGCCAAGTCAGAGCATGTGACTGAGAGCATCGTCCAGACGCTTCTTGAGCTCAGACAAGCTCGGTGCTGTGATCACTTCCCTGGGGAGCCTGTTCCAGTACCCAACCACCCTCTCAGTAAAGAACCTTTCCTAACATCCAGTCTAAACCTCCCCTGATGCAGCTTTATACCATTTTCTTCTTTGTTTTGGTGACTTGAACAGGTATTTTTTAAGTGGGACTGTTTTTATGTCAGGATTAGAACGACAGTTCCAGCCAAATGGAATTACTACCACGGCCACGAAATCTGGAGAGGAATGTATAGCAAGCTGCTGTATTTTTAGCAAGGTAGTAAAAAAGAAAATGGTGATTAAAATCCAGAAGCAAAAGTGGTTTTGCCTCATAAAGATAATTGAACATTTCTTCAGGTCACCAATATAATTTCCTATGTACATATAGCATTTAATATCTATTATCAAAATTTATTGGATATAATTAACCTGAGGACAGTAAAGTGCTTATATTAAACACACTAATTCGTGTTATCTTAGATAAAACTATTCAGATTATTACATGAAGTAATATAAAAGCATGGCAATAGTCAGAAAATGGATTGACATATTTAGCCATTAGTCTCTCGTACAACTTTACTATATTTTTGCTGTTGGACAGACCCTGTTAAGTATTAAATATTCGGATATTTAGGGGAAAGATACTATTTTTCTCCTAACTCTTGATAGTCCCTGAATTTTATTTGTCTGTTTAGAGTTGTCTAAATTATCCTGGTTTAGAAAATTATTTTTCATTCAGTAATCCAGTGCCTTTGGCCTTGCTTTTTTGTGGATTTCCCAAGCTTTTAAATGAAAAGGGAATGGATATTACTCTTTAACAAAAAAAAACCCCAAAACTTTGTCTGAATATTTAGTACTATCCACATAGCAGGAATGAAGAAGCTTGGTAATAACCTCTTCAACTGTGCTTGTTCTTACTAGTGAGAAATCATACCCAGTTTTTATATTTCTGAAACAACACGCCAGGTCTTTAGATTCTGGCTGAAATCCTGTTTTTGCCTGCTGCCACCCTGGCAATATAATGATACACTTGCTCAGATATATTGATGGTGAAGGCTACGATGGAGGAAACCAACACCCCTTGCAATTACAAGTGTAGTGTCCCACCAGCCGTAGCTAACCCCTCCTTGTTAGTGTCTGCCACACACTGGCTGGGATGTTCCCAAACTTCTGGATTCTTCTTGAAATGATTACCTATTGTTTCAGATGACTGTTTAGACAGTTTTACATTAAGAGATCTGCATGAAAGTACTTGTCGTATCCAGCTATTGCAACGTGTTGATACTACACAGTGGACTGAATCAAGGGGCAGAGCTGCCAGGAGCTCTTCCAGAGCTTGGGAGTACAATACTTCTGAGTCACCTGGGATTTTACTTCCATCTTGTGCTACAGCTGTGATGATGCCCATGTAGTCACAACTATAACATCGAAACTATAATGTCAGGATAAACTCTGGTGGTCTCCTGAAGGTAAGTGACATTTCCTTTAAGCACCAGCAGTTTAACGATTGCATCATTTTGAAGTGTGTTTGCTGTTTTCACTGACCTTCCTCTTTTCTCCTCTCGCTTGTGGGACTTGGGAAATTTTACAATGCCAGTCCTCTTCCTAGCCCCCTGCTTTGCATGAGACCAGTGAAGCTTTCTGTGTGGAAGTAATGCAGAGGCAAAAGCTTGTTAGAGAAGGAAGAAGGGAAGGGGGAGATTTTGATGGATTCTGCTTGGGCACAATAACACTGTGGTACTTTTCTGTACCTTTCTCAGTATATGCTGTTTGGATTTTCTGGGACCACATGCAGCCAAAGGTCTCCATATGAATAAATTAAATATGCGCTTGACCATTTCTCAACAGCAGGACCAGCTAGCATGGGATGACTGTCATCTATTCCAAAGAGAATTTTCTGAGGGAACAATCTTCTGGCAGACAGTCGAGGACCAGGGCCTGGGAGCATTCCCTGACACCTCTGAATTTACTGACACGGGTAGTATAAGGTATTCAGTGGTCTGCTATGTTCAGAATCAAGCTGTACTCATTTTTTTAGGCTCGTATGTTTCATTAAACCCTTCAGCTTCCCGTTATTTCTAGGTTTTAACCTTTATTTCAGTCTAAAATATGGATGTTCTTGGTGTATCCTGCAGAATTATTTCAGCTGAAAGCAAGTTGAAAAATCTGCTTTCAGCAGTGTATTAGAGAAAAATTATTTTCTCCCATTTTTAATTTCTTTTTTTTTAATGCTATACAGACATGGTAGATTTGATACAAAGCACCTCACTGAGTATCAAAAATCTCCCAGGTCCATAATTACAGTTCCCAGAATTATATAATCTGCTGGAGTTCTGTCCTATAAGTTGAATAGCTACAGTTCTCCCCAAATAGCTGCCAAGCTGTCAGTCATGACCGAGCCATAAAGGACAGTATTCATTACTTTACTGACGGACTGCAAGGAGAGGTCTGGGCAATCAAGTGGGTGCATGGAACCAGGTGGTGAAGTGGGAGCTGGAAATGTTGCATTTGAGTTTTTTGGTGGTTTGTGTTGGCACTCAATAAGTGGAAAAAATGGGGTGGGGGTGGGGTGGAGCAGGAGGGGTGTTTGCCAACACCTGTGCACTCTGAAACCAAGTTAAGGTGCAGCCCGTCTGATAGAGAAATGAGGAGCTAAGGCTTCAAGGAACCAAGCACACTTGGTACAGTACAAGACTGAATTCTCAATAGAAGCAGCAGCTCGAGTTTTCAGCTCAGGTTTGAAACCCTTCAGGCTTGAGCAAGGTCAAATCTTGCCCAAATTCTGTGTTTCAGAACTGTAACCAATAGATGCTCTTTTGTTTCATGAAATGTCATTCTTCTTGTATAAAACTGGTGGTTATGACAACAGCTAGTAGTTCAGTTTTCAGCTCAGGTTTGAAACTTTTCAGGCTTTTGCTTTGTCAAATCTTGCTCTAATTCTGTGTTTCTGAATTGTAACTAATAGATGCTCTTTTGTTTCATGAAATGTCATTCTTCTTGTATAAAACTGGTGGTTATGACAACAGCTTTTCTTTTTCTTTTTCTTTTTCTTTTTCTTTTTCTTTTTCTTTTTCTTTTCTTTTTCTTTTTCTTTTTCTTTTTCTTTTTCTTTTTCTTTTTCTTTTCTTTTTCTTTTTCTTTTTCTTTTTCTCTTTTTTTCCTTTTCTTTTTTTTTTCCTTTTCCTTTTCCTTTTTTTCTTTTTCCTTTAAGAGAGAAATAAAGCCTCTGTGGTGTTTGTTGACTACCACATTCAACCCCGTTCACTGATAATCCAAGCTTTACTCATTTTTGATAGTAAGCACAAATAATACTAGTACATTTAGGAGCAGGTAAATCCTGAGGAGTATTCTGCTGGAGAACTATGGCTTTTAGAAACAGTACTTATGTCTTAAGAAATTTATAGTAAGCCAAAATGAATCAACCCTGTTAATCATTTCCTCAGTTTTCAGGCATAAACACATGGCCCTCTCTTCCTGTTTGTGTACGTAATTAGCATGTGTCATCATCTGGGAATAACGTAAGGCATATTTTCAGCATAGCAATGTAACAGTTTGGGAGAGGGTAAATTCCAGAAAAAGATCTTTAAAAAATCCCCAACCAAATAAAGAAGGTGGTGGAATATTTTCATGAACAATATATATATAGAACCAGATACTAAATGAGGACCACCATTTACTGGGGTACCAAACACCACTCCTACGGGTTCAAATTGTCTGAATGCCTGTGAGTATTAGCATGACTCTTTCTGAGGTCTCTAGGATGGGGCACACAGAACTCTTTTGTGGGGACCTTCCATCAGCTTATTGACACTTGGCCAATATATGAAATGCCTGTAAAGATCTTACAGGCCTGGAGTTAACCACAGCTCATCATCATACAGGGGAATATAGTATGGGCAGGCAGAGATGGTAGTTGGGATGGGGCAGAAAGACATGTTTTGGGTTTGGGAATGCATTTGATGTGATCTGCAGAATGAAAGTGTTTCCCTGGAGTGCTATTCAGAAAACTAGACACATCACCATGATATATGCTTTGTTGGCTATGGCAAAAATGTGCTGCTATCATCTTGGATAAAGTGTATGAAAAGAAGACACCCCAACAACAAGCTTCTAAGAATCAACACCCTCACAGTTTTGGTGTCCTTTAATTTTTCATCTCATGTACTTAAGCAGACACCACTGGCTCAGACCTTCCATGGTCAGTACCATGTACCGTATCACAGAATCATAGAATCACAGATTGTAGAGGTTGGAAGTTCAGAAAACGGGACCTTACAAGATGCATCTACACATCCTGACAGAACTGTGAGCTGATGTAGCTAAGCCACTCCTCATCATATTTCAGACGTTGTGGCAGTCTAGTGAAGTTCCCACTAACTGGAAAAGGGGAAACATAACCCCATAACATAAGTTTTAAAAAGGGAAAAAAGGAAGACCTAGTGAACCTAGGCTGATCACCTCTGTGCCTGGCAAGATTGTGGAGCAGATCTTCCTAGAAACTATGCACAGGTATGTGGGAAGTAGAGTGGTGACAGCCAACATATCTTCACTTGCTAAGGACAAATTGTGCCTAATATTTTGGTAGTATTCTATGATGGGGTTACAGCGTTGGTGAATAAGGGGAGAGTGATGGATATCTTTCACCTGGACTTCTGCAAAGCATTTGACACTGTCCCACATGACATCCTTGTCTCTAAATTGAAGAGATATGGATTTCACACATAGACCTCTCGGAGGGTAAAGAATTGGCTGGATGGTTGCACTCAGAGAGTTTTGGTTAATGGCTCAAGTCCAAACCAGTGACGAGTGGCATTCCACAGGAATCAGTACTGGGACCAGGGTTTAACATCTTTGTCAAAGACATGGATTGAGTGCAGTCTCAGCAAGTTTGCTGATAATACCAAGTGGTGCAGCTGATGCACTGGGGGGAAGGGATGTCATCCAGACAGACCTCGACAAACTTGAGCGGTGGGCCTCTGTTATCCACAAGAAGTTCAGCAAAGCCAAGTGCTAGGTCCTGTACCTGGGTTGGGGGAATCCCAAGCACATCTACAGGCTGGATGGAGAATGGATTGAGAGCAGCCTTGAGGAAAAGGACTTGGGATGTTGGTGGATGAGAAGCTCAACATGAGTTGCTAATGCACATTTGCAGCCCAGAAAACCAACCGTATCCTGGGCTGCATCAAAACCAGGGTGATCAGCAAGTCAAGGGAGATGATTCTCTCCTCTACCCTGGTCTCCTGAGACCCCACCTAGATCTGACGTCCTCCAGCATGAGAGGGACATCAAATGTCCCTGTGGCTGGAGGACCTCTCCCATGTGGAAAGGCTGAGAGAGTTAGGGTTGTTCAGCCTGGAGAAGAGAGGGTAATGGGCACACATTAATCACAGCTTTCCAGTACTGAAAGGATCCTACAGGAGAGCTGGAGAGGGACTGTTTACAAGGGCATGTACTGACAGGACTAGGGGTCATGGTTTTAAAATCCAAAGGGTAGATTTCAATTAGGAAGAAATTCTTCCTGTGAGGGTGGTGAGGCCCTGGCACAGGTTGCCCAGGGAAGCTGTGGCTGCCCCCTTCCTGGCAGTGTTCAAGGTCAGGTTGGATGGGACTTTGGGCAACCTGGTTTAGTGGAGGGTGTCCATGCCTTTGGCAGGGGAGGGTTGGAACGTGATGGTCTTTGAGGTCCCTTCCAGCCCAAACCATTCCATGTTTCTATGATTCTAAGTTAACACTGATTGTTCCATGTTTTACCTCTGTTCTATGTTTTACAAGACCCAGTTTCTGTGTTAGAATGCCCTAACAGACTTCTGTATTAGAAAAAAATAGTCCCTCCTTGTTAATAAAAGGCTGGTGCACGTTATTCCTTTTCCAGTGTAAAGAGTTTGAACTGAAAAAGTCAAAACTCCACAAAAAAATGTAGACTGCTGCTTAAATTTTTTTTAATGTTTTAGGTAATGGTCATCTGGTAGAAGTGTACTGGTTTTCGGCTGTATTCTTTCCAGTATGCTTACTGTATGCTTCACATGCCACCTTGTGGTGTTCAGTGAAAAAGGTAAATTTTGTCTGGCAAACTGAAAATGTGCTTCTGTGTAAATATTTGCAATACAAGAAAATCTGTGGTATCGATCCATATCTTGGCAAATTTATCAAAACCAAATTTTGCAAGGCTTTATAAAGAGTAAGGTTTAAGAGCATCGAATGCAGATTAGTTTAGAACATGACCTTCAAGCTGACAGTATTTATGCTGTAGACATTTTGCTGTATTTATAGTAAAAATAAAGATTAAATACCAGACAAAATATGCAGGATGTGAATTCTTTTCATTCCCAGCACAGAACTATCAATAAAGATATCTCAGATAACAATACCACAGGTAACAACTGTGATTTAGTCAGTGGTGTTGAACTTTCTGTAAATGTTTTCATAAAAAGTTAGTTCTGGAAAATCTATCAAGATGGTATGACTTTAAAAGATTTTTCACTACCTGAAAAATATAGTTATCTTTTAAAATCAGAAAATATCATGGGTTTGAAACAATTAAGAAGTTTGTTTTGCTGTTGTACCTCTCCTGAGTGGCAAAATGGGAAGTTAATCCTGTTTAAAGTTTTCCTCGGTGAGAACTTCTGAGACAAATTGACATTGGAAATGTGACTCTAACCTGCTTCTTGAAGTCTGGAAGGGTTCAAAGTTGTTGTAGGGGATGAAAAATCAATTTAATATTTATTTTTTATGACTCAAAATTTAAGCTTGGTTTAGAAATTTTTGTACTTAAAGTGGTACAACCAAAACAAAAGATAGATTCTGTTTTTTTAAAGAGCTTCAAAACTGATCAAAGATAATTGAAGAGTATAAAAAATAGATGGGAACGAGGGTGAAAATAACAAGGACAAGTAAGGTTACAAGGTTTTTATACATCTGATAGTTAAAAAACTTTCAGGGTTCTGATTATTCATTTAATACACAATTGTTAGCTGTCAAGTTCTTTTAATAAGACCATCTACTCAATCAGGCTTTCAGGAAGAAGACAGTGGTCCCAGGTTGGCTTATTGAATGTCTTAAACTCACTGGAGGCTTCTGTGCTTATGAATGGGTGTCATCATACATTGCTCTTCTGTAAGTCACTCTTCTATGTGCTGTGCCTGTCTGACCAATAAAAGAAAAATTGTCATCCTTTTCAGGTAGCTAAATGTCCCTTACTTCTTTGAAAAATATGGTCATTCTACACTTACTGACCAATAGTTGAGATTTTTTTTATTCTTTTATTGAGTAGATGCTTACTTCTAAGCTTTTGATACTTTTGGATCATCCCTGTTTTGGTGCCATGCAAAGCACAAATAATCCAGATGATTTATTGCCTTATTGATGGAAATGGTCATGGCATGTAGAGGGGCACTTATAGGCCCCCACTTGGACTGGGCTCTTTCTGAAGACCCCACGGAACTAACTTTGTGATCTCTGCAAAAATGTGTGGCGGGTTGACCTTGGTGGCTGCCAGGTGGCCATCCAGCTAGAGCAGCTAGCCCTCCTCAGCAGGACAGCAGGTAAGAAAACAAGAACTCGTGGGTCAAGATAAAGGCAGTTTAATAAAGAAAAAGCAAAGGCTGTGCACAGAAGAAAAAGAGAACAAAAGATTTATGCTCTGCTTCCCATCAGTAGGTGATATCCAGCCACTACCTGGGAAGTAGGGCTGCAGTACATGTAGTGGTATCTCCAGGAGACAAACACTTTAATGATGTGTGCCCCTTCCCCATCTTCTTTCCCTTAGTTTTTATTGCTGGATATGACAATATATGGTATGGAGTATCTGTTTGGTCAGCTTAGGTCATCTGTGCAGGCTATGTTGCCTCCCAACTTCTTGCCCACCCTCAGCCTACAGGCTTTTGGAGATGGGGTAGGTTTGGAGAGACAATCTTGATGCTGTGGTAGCACTGCTCAGCAGTAGCCAAAACACTGGTTTGTTATTAACAGGTTTCTAGCTACCAATACACAGCCCACCCCTGTGAGGGCTGCTACGGGGAAAGTTAACTCCATCCCAGTGAGACCAAATGCAATCTTAACTGCATATTCCATACCATTTGCATAATGCTCAAGTCCCATGTAATTTAATCTGTACATCTTCTAACCATCTTTTTGTATCTAATTCTAGTTAAAGAAATCCCTTCTTAGCAACACAGTTCTTACTACATACTTAAATCACAGAATCACAGAACGTTAGATGTTGGAAGGGACCTCAAAAGATCATCTAGTCCAACCCCCTGACAGAGCAGGATCACCTACACTAAATCACATAGGAACACATCCAGGGGGGGTTGAATGTCTCCAGAGAAGGAGACTCCACAGCTTCTCTGGGCAGACTGTTCCCAGTGCTCTGTCACCCTCACAGTGAAAAAGTTCCTCCTTATATTCACATGGAACTTCCTATGCTCCAGCTTGCACCCATTGCCCCTTGTCCTATCACTGCCCATTACTGAGAAGAGCCTGGCTCCATCCTCCTGACTCTCGCCCTTTACATATTTATAAACTTTAATAAGGTCACCCCTCAGTCTCCTCCAGGCTAAAGAGGCCCAGCCAGCTCCCTCAGCCTTTCAAATCATCTTATACCCAATGTAAAGATTTATACATTCTCATTAACTACTACTCCATTCCATGAGCTTCTTAAACTCCTCTGAACAATTATAAGAACAGACTATGACTTGAGCCCCATCTGTCAAGATGAGTGCTCAGGACAGGAGGACCAGCATGGTTGAGTCATTATTGTGCTTGCCTGGTTCCTTGCAAAGCTGTGTCTGTTGGTTCAGCTTGTTCCTACTGCATTACTTCCTACAAGATACAATTCACATCACAGATTATTTTTCCCCCAATGAGGCACTAAGATTATAGTCTCCCTGCCCTGCGTTATCTGCCAAGTACACCGAGGTCCTTGAGTGTGTGGAGCATGATATGGAAGCATGTTTGAGCACAGACTGTATGATTATCTGAGATGAGCTCTGGATGAGAGCTTACATGTTTGCGCCCAAACCTGTGAAAACACCACCAGTGATTTCTGACAGGTTGTCACTGCCAGAAGTTTTCTGCCCTCACAGCTACAGGTACAGCCTTAACGTGTAAGCATTAAGGGTAAAAAGGAGGAAATAGTGCTTTTAAATGCAGAAATGAAAAAAACTATTTTTAAAAGTAATAGGAAACTGAAAAATAATGGGAATTTTAATAGAAGTTCTTTTAATAGTCACCATTGGATTGGGAAGGATGTGAAGAAACAGATTAAGAACATAATGTGGATTCAAAAACCACTTGTACATTTGCTGCTTCCCTGACGACTGTGTGATCTTTGCCCTCCTACTGTCCAGTGAAGCCATCTCAGTCATGTCAGAATCCAAGCATATGGCTCCAGCCAGCTGAGTGCTTACGTGCATGATTACCTTTAACTATGCAGCTAGTCTTGGTGTCTTCATTTGCTGCACCAAGTTTGCCTTCTGAGGCATGAGAGCACTTGACCATTTCCTGGTTATCCAAACAAGGTTGGAGGATATGTCCTGCCACCCATCCAGCCTGCACACACAAACTGTTTCACACAGTTATGAAGTACTCAAGGAGCAAGGGCATGTAGGCATGAGTGGGTCTCCCGTTGCCATAGAGTCTGAGTGGAGCCAGAGCAAGCACCAGGACCCAGTGGTGGGAGAGCGCTTCTGGAGACAGAAATTAAACACAGAATTTGGGGCTGGTCACACACCTGATGCCATGGGTATGCATGAATGGTTTTATGGCTTAGGCCATGTTTTTGATGGCAGCCTTTTAAAGGTGCAGCCCATGCTGTGACACGTGCTCTGCTTTCCTATCCTGCTTATGCTGGTGTCAGTACATGATGTGCTCGGCTACATTGTACACAGGGTGATGGTTAAAGTGCTTGACTGTGAATTTAAAATGCATATGGACAATTGGCAATGAATTCACCTTCGTAGCTGCTGTGCTAGTTGATTTAGCACTGTATACTATTTGAAGCGTACGGATTGACATTACCATGATAGCTGGGGATTCGTGGCAGTGCACAGCAGCAATTAACAACGACGGCCTCTCGATGTCACTGTTCCCATTCACATTCATACTTGAAAAAGCCACCTGAGCTGTGTTTTGATATTGGTGATAATGTGGATGTGGCATTTCAGATAAGAATTTTTCAAAGACTTGTATAAATGATCAGCTTTATTAAAACATTCTTGGGGGTAGATCTTTCTTCTGCATGTTACTCAAGTACTTGTATAATGTAAATATAATCAAATATTGTGTTTGGCATTTCATATTTTTCCTAGAATCCCTTTAAAATATAGACTTGCTCATTTAAAGTGTTATCGGTACTACCAACCTAAGAGTAGATATTTTAACGTAACAGTATATTTATAGTGGTTATCCCTTGTACACAAGCACATTTAAATAGATCTTTTAGTATTTTACTGTTTGTAGAGCTGTTTATTTGATGCATTTTTAAGTTTTTGCATATGGTGATAGACAACACGTGACTTTTTTGGTAGAGCAGCTGGACAAAGCTACAAAGCTATTATTAGCTTAGGTAATTATTTGCAAAATAGTATTTGTGCTTACAATTTGTGGAAAGCCTTCTGAAGTAATTGTTCAGATATTATTTTTTTCTTGTATGTTGTCTAATTTTTGTTTATTTATGAAAGAAAAAAAACCCCAACACTGGTGAATGGAGCATTTGCATTCCTTGGGCCATATTGCATATTTCTTAACTTCGGGCAAGCACAGAGATCTCTTGGGGGCAAGAAAAAGATTAAAGAGAAGTCTCCTTCAGTGTATTCCTGCAGGTGAAACCCTGAACACTTTGGTAGGCAGTGTCTGAGAGACACAGCCATTTAGGTGTGACTGTCTAAAGCCCCAGACAAGTAAGGGCTACAAAGGATGAAGAAATTTCAGACTCAGATATACATTTCTCTGAGTCAGGTATATCTTTTATGGTCTCTTCAGAAAATGCGTGAAGTCTTGAAGACTAATTGCTTCTCAGCACTGTTAGTTGTCTCTCAGAATAGCTTCAGCTCCTGGGAACCTTCTTCAGCCTTGGAAAAAAATGTCTCTGTCCTCTTCTCCTTAGTGCCAAAGCTTGAATGAGAAAACTTGTGCTGCTTTTGCTGAAGAAGACATACCCAGAAGAGTGGGATTCTCCCCTCCCCCCACTCCCCCTCCCACTACCCCCTTGTATTTTCTACCTTCATGACTGGCAGAACATCTTGGAAACCACAAAGGCTTGCAAAACAAGAACAGGAACTGAGGGAAAGGTGCTAAGTATGGTGGTAGTTTGATGAAACACATCTCTTGAAGGACAAATCTTCCTGATGAAGCACAGGGTAAAAATCTGTGCTCTGTCTTTCCAGATGTGTGGCAAAGATGAATGCTTGAAGTTCGGAAGT
Source organism: Hypotaenidia okinawae (assembly GCA_027925045.1). Taxonomy (NCBI): domain Eukaryota; kingdom Metazoa; phylum Chordata; class Aves; order Gruiformes; family Rallidae; genus Hypotaenidia; species Hypotaenidia okinawae. The sequence goes on along the minus strand of BSDF01000002.1, from coordinate 136,869,163 downwards.
CAAATGAGGGCTCTTTGAAATTCAGTCAGAATTGAGTCTTACAGCAGGGTACAAGTGATAGTGGCTGTGTTCTGCAGCTCAGTCTTTGTTATTCTTTTACAACTTTGTGTAACCACCATAGTTGTCCTACAGCAATCTTCACATAAGCAGGTATGCAGCTGGTAGGACTTTTTCTGCTCAGACCCATTTACCCAGGATGAATAAAGCAAGCTGAGGATGCTGTCCAAGGGATATCACATACATAGACTCTGATTAGGCAGTCCTGAAAAGCTGAATTATTGTGGCTTTTCTATTATAAACCTCATTTAGAATAGGTTTTGTAGCTATCTCCACGAGACATCTGCCTCTGCTTCTGAAGGCTCATACATCATCTAGGTGACAGATGCAGTCCTGGAGCAGTAATTTCCTGCAATTTGTTTCCAGCACACGAGACAATCTTTTTTCATCCCTTGCTCCTCTCTCTCTGGCTGGTGACATCAGATCATCCCTGATGTCTTGTATGGACAGATCTTGCTTGTATCCGGAAACACGAGGTTCTCTTTACTGATCATATCCCACATACAGAGGCTTCGTTAATCACTGCTCTTCTATGAAATGAAAATGAAAGTCACCATGAACCAGCAAGATCTGGTCATTCTTATTAATAAGTGTTTTTCTCAGGATATTTTGCAACAACACTGCTGTTAACGCCCTTTGCCACTGGAAGAGTGCTGAGTAAGCTTAGGCTGCACCAGTGTCTGTTGACAGACACAATGCTCAGGCAAGCAGCTTTTTACAAGTGAAGCACTCACGACGGCTTATTAAGGAGTTATGTTGCTTTCTTTGAAAGTCTATTTTTGCATATGAAAAAACACATTTAAATTATGTCATGCTGTTCCAGGTGAACGTCAGAATATCCCTTTGGAGGACAATTTTAAAATGAGATGCCAGGTTTTCTTCTTTATTGTGTATGTCAATAAAGCAGCAGAATTCCCTGAATACTACAATTAACTGCTATTGTGAGTTAAATGCTGAATCTTTTAAAACATTGTTAATAGAAATACATGAAAGCTTACTGTTGATGATAAAAAAATGCAGTTTGGGGGCACTACCCATACTACACCATTTTATGAGACACCAGATTTTCCAAGGGGCTAAAAAAGGTTTGGGCATGTAAATCAGTTAGATTCCCCTTCACTGCAAAAAGTGTGCCTCCACTGATAAAAGAGACTTTCTTCCAGTGATTTTATAGCATCAAAAATGTTAATGTGCTGGCAGTAGGCCCTCAAAAGTACTACTCTATGAAACAGCTCGTTTGGGAATCACACATATGCTAATCATACAATGAATTCAGGAATATTTTTAGGAGCTGCTGTCACATGAACAGTTATTGCCATGACAGCATGATCTTAAATATTTTAAAATTTTTCAGATTATAAAAATATTAATGGTTTCTTATTATCTCTTCAGCAGCCAAACTGTCTCAGGAGGGTCAATTGAATTTGTGCAGAGGTTAAGCTGGTAAGTACCACGTGCCTGGAATTTGGAGACATAGATTTTTCAGTTCAGGCTCTGTGGCTTGCAAACAATCAGCTTAATTTTACTGTTTGTATGCAGAAGGATTTTAAAATAAGATGGATATACCCACAGAAAATAATGTTTTGGCAAACCATGTCATGTAACAGAAGATACCTGTAGGGCAGAAAACATTCATGTCAGAAAAGTAAAGAACTGAAAGACTGGGAAAATATTTTGCCTCCCCCCAACCCCGCCCGGCCCAGTAATAAGACGGAAGGTGTTACTGAGAGCGACATAGCAGCACTCCTCATATTCCCATTTTCAGCCTCACTGGTGCCTGCAGCAGTGGAGGAAAAGGCTGATGTGTCGGAGCACAGCCCTGTGCTGGTGCAATGGGCCAATGTAAGTGCAGTCGGGAGTTCACTTCCCTTTCCGGCAGAGCCACCCAGCAAGCCTGGGAACTCAGTCGTATGCATTAGCAAAGCAGCTGAGCAAGCAGTCAATACCCCTGTGATGAACCTGCCAGAAGAGGAAGAATAGAGCATGCTTCTAGCCTAGCAGGATTTGGCTGCTGCAGGAAGTTGGAGGGTTGGGAGCTGTTTACCTTGCACCCCGCAAGACTCAACACATCAGCTGTCCCCCCCGGAGTCATGCCCCGAATTAGGTGGTATTTCACTGCAGTGATCTCATGCCAGAGGGCATTCCTGCCAGTCAGCAAAGCTGCATAACCCAGAGTGACACTTTTGGTGGACAGAATGGGAGTGCAGGTACACCAGGAAGGAGAGAGATGGGAAAGGGGTGTTGTGAAAGCCATGAGTTCCATTATAAAGTAAACTTCATAGGTGACAGAATTTATAAATACAGATTCATAGATAAATTCACTCCTTTGCAAGCAATTTATACTTGAACCATAGAATCATAGAATCTCTAAGGTTGGAAAAGACCACTAAGATCATCAAGTCCAACTGTCTGTCCAACACCACCATGTCAACTAAATCATGTCCTGGAGTGCCACATCTACATGTTTTTTGAACACCTCCAGGGACGGTGACTCCACCACCTCTCTGAGCAGCCTGTTCCAATGCCTGACCACTCTTTCAGTGAAGAACTTTTTCCTAAAATCCAATCTAAACCTCCCCTGATGCAACTTGAGACCATTTCTTCTGTCCTATTGCTAGTTACTTAGGAGAAGAGACCAACATGCACATCACTACAACCTCCTTTCAGGTAGTTATAGAGAGCAATAAGGTCTCCCCTCAACCTCTTCTTTTCTCCAGGCTAAACAGTCCCAGTTCCTTCAGCTGCTCCTTGTAAGACTGGTGCTCCAAACTCTTTACCAGCTTCATTGCCCTTCTCTGGACATGCTCCAGCACCTCAGTGTCCTTCTTGTAATGAGGGGCCCAAATAGGAATTGCTGTGTATTGTTGGCACTGACGCTAAATATATCCTAGTAGCAAAATTATGTATGATTGATAGGTATATCTAGCTTTATAGACAACCTATTTTATTAAAAAAAAACAACCAAACAAAAACCAAACCAAATCCAAGCCCTTAGTAATTATAGTTTGACGTTCATAGTCATAAAGGTTTCAGAAAGGAAAAAAATAATGCAAGCAGACCTGCAAACACAGATCATGTATGTTTTCTCAGAAGTTACCACAATAGCTAGATGTAAGTTAAAAATTCTTAGAAATAACTGTTTAATCAACATTGAAATATATATATACTTCTATAAAAAGATTAGGAAGAGAGCTTTTTCTGGCTTCCCCTTGTTACTGAACAACACCAATGAGGGCCACAGACACAGACATCTCTTGGCCTGCAGGAGAACCTGAGAATACTGACCATGTCCCACCAGGAGGGACTATAGACAGATCCCATGGTAATTTGGATTATAGCACTATTTATGCTATCCTTTTGAGAAAACATTTTCTTAATATGAAATATTTATAGTTATTAATTACTATTAAATATTTATTAATAAGTATCCTGTATTAAACCAGAAAATAATTCATGCTGCAATTTCTGATTTCATTTTTACTTGTGTTGCTTCTCAGAAAACATTGCTCTCCACATCAACTTTAAACAGTAACATCTTTTCTACCTAACATAAAGTGGGACAATACATACTCTTTCAATCTTTTTGTGAAGTAAATACTTTAACCACTTTATCACATATGTCTCTTTCATGGGCTTTATAGTTCAAGTTTTGCACGATAAGTCCTGTCCCCATGTTTTAATAACACTCCTGTATATGCTACGTTTCGGCCACATTTTGTAATTGTTGCTCTGAACCATAGATAACCATAAGACTTGATCACATATGTTTTCATAATTTAGTTTCCTTTTCAAAGCATTTGCACTTTGGTTAATATCCAGAAGTTTTTTTCTTAATGATTTTTATTTTTTTCTTTCTCATTTATAGTTACAATGTCAAACAATTTAAAATGGCTTGTATCCAAATTCCTTTTTCCAGCTGAAGGTGTTTTTTTGGTCAGATATATCACAGGATCACTAAAATTGCAATTGCAATTAGCAAAAAGCTAATGAATATGCTATACACTTCCTTAGTCTGCCTTGAGAAGTGGTGGCTTGCTTTATAGCACTGTCTTAAAATGAAGCATAATCACTTAATAGTATGGTACTCTTTGTTTTGGTTTGTTTTGGTTTCTTTGGTTTTTGTTTTGGTTTTTTTTGAGGCATTAAGATGTCCCAAAAGATAAGGTGATCTTATTTGTCTATGTGTGCGTAAATGTATGAAAAGAAAATTTGTGCTCTGAAAAGTACAACTCCTGTGGCAATTAATTTGCAAATTTGTATGGTTTCCACGTGCTTTGATTCTAGGGGAAAATGCAACCTAAAATACAACTTTTTCTAATTAAAAATCTAAGAGAAAAAAAGAAATGTGTCTTAGTCATAACCTCAGTTTAGGTACATATATATGAATTCAGTAGTAAAGGTAAAAAAATACAACAGTTAAGATCAGATACTATCAAAAAAGAAAGAAACAAAAGCAAAGAAAGTTAAACTATTGGAAGCTGGGTGCGCTGGGGCCTTTTGCTTTGCTGTTATGTATTTTTCCACAATACATCACAGCAGAGAAAATGTAGTATGTAATCAGAACAGAGGTATAAGACATGAAGGCTATGCCACCCTTTTTCTGAAAACGATATAATTTCTGCCTGACTGGTAGTCATGCTGTGAAGCTTAATTAAAGTTTATGAAGCACATCGAGATCTTTGGATAAAAGGCATAGCACTGTGAACTTAGAAATTTGTTATTTCTAGCACTAAGGAGTGGAAGACTAAAATATAAATGCTTTTGTCTTGACATGCCATCATTGGTTTGGTTAGCACTAATTCTTTTTGTGGATTTATCCACAAAGAAATAGAAAGGGCATTGGGACTTTTTTGGTTTCATTGCCATTTATGTGAGAGAGATTATTTGTAGTGATTTGGAAGGTACTGTTGGTCTGAAATAACACTGTAACCTTCTCTAAGAGTTTAAAATATGTATTTACTCCATAATTTATTTCAGATTCTGTTTTCACAGTGTGTCATTGAAATAGATAATCAGTATAATTATTCAGCAAAAGTTCATATTAAGCTACAGCAAGTGCTCAGATGTCATTTTTCAACTTATTTTAAATATTCTCTTTCTTTCCTGGATTTGTTTTCAAAGGCTCATGCAGCAGGGAAGTTGCAAGAATTATATATGACCATGACTGAAGCTGTGTTTATGTTTTTATAAACAAATCACACCACAGAGAGTATAAGCAGGTAGTCTCATATACATCAGTCTGGCTGTGCAAAGTCTACATATGACAAAAAGTTTGCTGTGCTCAAGAATCACGTAGCTGAGCGTTAATTTCATGACTTACTCCCTATGCAAACTTGCAAATGTTTAGCCTCACAAATCACTCTGTTCAGGTAAAACCATGTTTCATTATTGGTTCTCTGGGCCAAAACCCTTGTGATTTTAATTTTTAAGTATTGACAATTTGCATCTCACAGCACCTGGCTACTTAAGGCAGCCTTGACAAGGTTGAAACCGCTGCAATTTATCTTCATCTCAAGTAACTATAGATAATTCTTCCCTTTATAGCATGCAAATCAGTGGCAAAGATAACCTCTCTGAACACACTAATTTGACAGATAAAAAATTTAGAAAATTCAGTAAAATAAGGTTGAATTTTCAGTGATCTCTTAACCTACTACTTCTGATGGCATCATGATAGTCCTTGACTGTGGCAATATGGCCTACAAACAAATTTCTCCTGGTGGTTTGTTGACTTAGGAAGAAATTATATTAAACTTCTTTAAATATTAGGACAGTCAACTATCATTGTTGTCTTCTTACTTGTAGTCACCTTTCTTATTTAGTTATCATAATTTTATGATTTATTTTGTCTTAATGAGAGTTTCCCTGTTTTAATCATTGTTATCTTTATGATTGTTGTGGTTTAACTTGACAAGCAACTAAAACAACCACACAGACATTTGCTCACTTCCCCCAGTGGGATGGGGGGAGAGACTCGAGAACAACAAAAAAAAAAAAAGGTAAAACTTTTGATTGAGAAAAAGACGGTTTAATAGGACAGAAAAGGAAGACATTACTACTACTGCTACTATGACAAATTCTACTGCTACTACTACTACTTGTGCTAATGATAAAAGAATATACAAAACAAATTATGCACAGCACAATTGCTCACCAGCTGAAACCTCTACTTCCTCCTGGCCTGCCCCCCAAGTTAGATATGTAGCATCTCATCGTATGGCATGGAATATCCCTTTGGCCAGTTTGGGTCACCTGTTCTGGCAGTGTCCTCTCCCAGTTTCCCGGGCACCCCATGTCTTCTCATTAACAGGGCAGTATGAGAAGCTGAAAAGTCTTTGACTGCTTGGCAACAACTAAACACATCAGTGTATTAGCAACACTGCTCTCATCTTAAATCCAACAAACAGTGCTATACCAGCTACTAGAAAGAAAATTAAATCTATCCCAGATGAAACCAGAACAATGGTGTAGTCAACCTTCATGAATTGCAAGTCTAAAACTATTACTCTGATCCTTGATTATTTTATTATTTTAATTGCATAACTTTCTATATATTCTAAATTAATCTTTACTCTTAGATGCATTTTAAATATCATGTAATAAACCCTTTATATAGTATGCATTTTCCTGTAGCTCATGTATTGCTTGTGAGCAATAGTTAAAATACTTATTTTAGACTTTCTTTTCCCTGATAGCTTATTTTCATTTGTGTGGTTTTCTAATTTGTCTTCTAAAGGCATTTTAAATTAAAAAAATTAAACAAAATTAAACCAAATAATCAAATCCTAAATCGCCAGTGTTTCCATTTTTAATATAGGTTGGTACACATTCGGTTATTTTAATGTACATAATTTGCAAAAAAGCATGAATGAGAAAGCGGTGCTACCCACATTGCAGCTGTTCCATGGGTTTTGCCCTGTTGTGTGATTCAAAAGCACCTCTGGATTGCTGAATCTGGAGGATGTTGGATCTGTCACCATATCTGTCTACGTTCGGTACAAAGGGTGGTGGTCAATGGGTCTCTGTCCAGGTGGAGGCCGGTGACAAGCAGGGTCCCCCAGGGGTCTGTCTTGGGACCGGTGCTCTTTAACATCTTTATCAATGACATCGATAATGGAATTGAGTGCACCCTCAGCAAGTTTGAGGATGACACCAAGCTGAGTGGTGTGGGTGACACCATAGAAGGGAAGGAAGCCATCCAGAGGGATCTTGACAGGCTGGAAAGGTGGGCCCGGGTGAACCTAATGAGGTTTAACACTGCCAAGTGTAAGGTGTTGCACTTGGGCCAGAGGAACCCCAGACATAGATACAGACTGGGAGAAGAGCTCCTTGAGAGTAGCCCCGCTGAGAAGGACTTGGGGATTCTGGTAGACAAGAAACTTAACATGAGCCAGCAGTGTGCTCTTGCAGCTTGGAAGTCCAATGGTATCCTGGGCTCCATCAGGAGAGGGGTGGCCAGCAGGGACAGGGAGGTGATTGTCCCTCTCTACTCTGCCCTCGTGAGGCCCCATCTGGGGTACTGTGTCCAGATCTGGGGCCCTCAATACAAGAAAGATGTAGAACTGTTGGAGAGGGTTCAGAGGGGGGCCACGAGGATGATTAGAGGGCTGGAGCACCTCCCCCATGAAGAGAGGCTGAAGGAGTTGGGCTTGTTCAGCCTGGAGAAGAGAAGGGTGCAGGGGGACCTCATTGCAGCCTTCCAGTACCTGAAGAGAGCATACAAACAGGAGGGGAATCAACTTTTTTAAAGGGTAGAAAATGGCAGGACAAGGGGCAATGGACTAAAGCTAAAGGAAGGAAGGTTCAGATTAGATATTAGGGGGAAGTTTTTCACAGAGAGAGTAGTGAGGTGCTGGAACAGGCTGCCCAGAGAGGTGGAGGATGCCCCGTCCCTGGAGGTGTTCAAGGCCAGGTTGGATGGGGCCCTGGGCAACCTTGTGTAGATCCGGCCTGAGGTTGGTGGCCCTGCCTGTGGCAGGGGGATTGGAGCTCTGTGATCCTTGGGGTCCCTTTCAACCCATGCCATTCTGTGATTCTGTGATATTGTTGGAAGTCGTCATCATGGGGGACAGATGCCTCTGCATAGCTCTGGGATGATTCTTGCCAGGGGTAATGGTGCCTTTGAAGGTCTTGTTTGTCATGCATGATAACTACATCCTTGGGAAATACTAGGAAGAACAGCCTAGTATTGGACCTAGAATCTGGTCCAATAGGAAAGTAATATAAATAGGCAACTAATTTGGCTTTAAGCTTACATCCAAAGCTCCAACCCACAAAGATTGTAGGTTGTTTCCTACATTTTTTCACACTTGAAAATATTCAGGAAAATACTCCACATGATGAGTAAGAATATCCACACATGTAGTTAGTGTTTGACTGTATGGCTATCAACTTAGACTTATGGCAAATAAAGTGAGTACTTCGGTTTATCTTTACTCAGCAGAGGTATAAGTGTTGAACTGTGTTGTTCCTTGAAGCCTATAGATATGATATTAATCAGTACCAAGGGCTGTCAAGTGTTTGGACCTGTATTTTAAGAGGGTTACATGCTCACAGCTGGTGATATAAGGAAGAGGTAATCTTTCAACTTCTTTGTTAATTTGAAGAAATTTCATTTAATGCCTTCAGTACTCTCTAATATAGAGAGAACAACATTTTCAACTGATGGCACTTTTAAACAGAACATATCTTTACGTCAGAAATAGCCACTACATTTTTTGCTATTTTTCTCCCTGTTGTTTACACTCCAAAACCAATGTTTTTATGTCAGAAATAGCCACTACATTTTTTGCTATTTTTCTCCCTGTTGTTTACACTCCAAAACCAATGTTTTATCTATTAAATTACAGTTATATTTGGTGTAATTCAGTATCTTCAGGTTTTTGTGTCTTTCCTCATCAAGCTTTAGTGTCCTGTTAAATCAAATTAAAGTATGACCTAAGTTTGCTCTCTATTCCCTATTTTAAATAGGCTCATAAATTTCCTTGAAGCAAAAGTTTGGAATCCCGTCATTTGGATCCACAGATCTTCTCTGGGTAAGATCTGTTTGCCAGTAAGATGGAATCAGTTACCATATTTCAACATTAAAAGTGTGAGTCCAGGTTCAAAACATTTTTTTTAAAATCTGAAAGTTGCCGTTAATATGAAACATTTTATATTTTATATTAAACATGCTGCTTTCCAATTAAAATGTTATTTAAACATCCCAGAAAAGTTAGTAGGGAAATATCCTGATAAATACCACATTTGAAATGACAAATCATATTCACAAAACACTAAAACTCCTTTTAAAATAGATACAAAAAGATTAAAAAAACCCCACCTACCTTTCTTTGTAGTCTATGCTTAGGGGATGATTTTATGTGATTCTTATCTATATTCAAGTATTTTGGATGATTGCTTCACTTAGATGATGGTCTTCACTTGAAGGCCCTTTGAAAACACAAAGCAACAGTGTGAAATATTTTTAATATAAGTGAGAAAAAGTCAGAATTTTCAATGCATAGTTTTGTTCCTTTGGACACAAGTACAATTTTTTAGTTTTATACCTGTTCATAAAGCTACTTAGATATATGGCAGCAGCATTAAGGTAGAAAGTCCCTGTTCTTAGAATGCTTTATGAGTTTCCTCCAAAATCAACCAAGCTCTACAATGCTGCCAACTTTTATTTAAAAGGATGGAAATTTCACTCTTAATTTAATCCCATTAAACTGAAGTCAGGCACAACCATGAAAGTTGGGAAAGTTAATTTCTACCCTTTGCTTAGGAATTTCAATATTCTCATGTTCATTAATTAGTTTCATGCCAGTAACATTTTTCATAAATTTGTTGGTGCAACTACTTCTAAGCCTTTGCAGTTTTGTTGTATTTTCCCTCCATTCTGTGTAAAGTTAGAGCACAGAGTGTCCAGTCAAGTGTGACTCAGAGCAAATGACTGATGAATGTACTTTAGAATAGCTTGTGTAAATAATGCTCTTAATTACAAATCTGTTTCTGCCCTAGAACTTGCCCCGTTAGCAGATGCCACACTCAGAAGTTCTCTAACTGTGACAGAACCTCAACGTGAGTTTCCTAAGTAATATAACTCAGAAGCCTATGTAACTGCACTCATATATCTCAGCTGCGACTGTGGCCTTTCATCTTTATTTTCACGCTCTCTGCTTTCTTTTCCTTTAAATCAATAAATGAGCTTGGAGAAATTTCTGCCTTGCTTAGCAAGTGTAGTTTCTGTAGGTCATTAAGAGTAGTCAAGGTGTAAATCAGGGTCTGAAGGACCACATCTAAAACAATATCCAAAGATCTTGAAAACCTTTCACAGTCCTGGAAACAGTATCTGCATGTACTTATATGCCAGGAAGCAAATAGATTAGACTAGAATAGAGTATACTGAGGTTACATTAAAAAAGAATAGACAGAGTATAAGAATCCATCAGTGACAACTCTGATGCTTCCAATCAAACCTCTAAGTTAATCTTTTGATCTCTTATTTTGTACTGTGCCTTAATTTAGCATCTTCCCTAGAGCTTTGCTTGTTTCTGTGTTTTTGTCTTACCCTTTCAAAATTCCTTAGGATCAACAATGCCATTAGTTCTGTATTTGGTTTTATTCTCTTATTTTATTGTGTTTTCTTCCCAGTATTTGTCGTCTTGTATTATTTGCCATTTCCAGCATTGCCTTGTTTTACTATCTGTCGCTTGTTAGGCAGCTCATATTTCCAGTACTTGTCATTTCCCTTTGCATTTAATTTCAATATTTGTGACAGGCCTTTTCTTCTTCCTATGACTCATAACTCATTTGCTTCCAGTGCTTCTCCAAATGGCTACAGCGTAGATTAATGGATACTATGGAAGTTTGCAAAGTCCAGAGGGTTGTCCCACTCTTCTTATTAACACACTTCTTTTTGATTTTTACTGAAAGGCAGAGGGGAACAGGATAAAATAATGCATTAGACAATGCTGTTTTCTGACTTTGTCTAGCATTAAATTCTTGTCATTGGACAATATTTTTTCGTACATTTTTCAGTGGTTTCTGACAGACCTAGTAAGTGTTTGATATCTGACTATATTCACTACTGATTTTCAAAATACTAATATGGCATTATTCTTCGTTATTAAGAAACTGCACATTTTAAAATACTTTCTCTGTTGTGCATATTGACAAATAGAGTGCAATTACAGAATACAAGATTTTCCATTTGCTTGAGAAAAAAAGAGTGGCATCCTAATTTATAAATAACTTTTGAGCATAATACTATACATTGTATGGCTTCAAAGGCATGTTTTGTGACGCTTTATAAGTATAATATACGCTGCTTCTTATGAATACAGCTAAATCCAGTATGAACAAAGCATGGAAGGAGAGAATTTACAATGAAATATACATATCCAAATATCCTTAGTTGCTATATGTTGTTTTCTTAAGTGCCCACTGTAGACTTGAACAGTACAAGCAGAGACAAGGACTATGTTAGCATAAGGCAGGAAGATGTAAATGTCCTCAGTGCTGTGGAGGATCCAGTCTTCTGGAGAGGTAATTAGCTATGCACCACACAATGAAAACAGGAGATGGGGTTTGGATGCTCAAGGGTGATCTGTGTAGGATTTCAGTTTCTTAGCTTAACACTGTGCTAATTTCACTGTATTTGTGTTTCATTTCAGTGCTTCAGGGAGGGAGATGCCTGACAGCTCCAAGAATTAGCCTACTGCTGCCTCTATCGCCAGCGCTGCTGCTTCCGTAAACCCCACTGTTTTCTTGAATTCTTCCCTCTGGTGTAGTCTTTTCCTTTATTTACATTCACTCTGGAATAGAAAGTGAGAATCAATCTCCTTTCTGTGTATTAGGCAATGTAGTTTTTATGCCTTTTGAAACACTGTCGAACTTGTTCTCACTCCACTTGACCAGTTATTCTTACAGCAAGAAACACGAGCAAGCCTGCAGTATTTCGGAGGGTACACGACTGAACTCTGGAATGTCATTTGGGTTTTTTTCTGCTCTCCTACTTAGAAAAAAACCGTGAAGCTGTTAGGGCCCATACTTACTGTCACTGACACGTTTCTTCTTACTTCATATTCAGAAAATTTTCTGAGCACCAGTAGATGTCACTGCAGCCAAAAGAAATTTCCTAGGGGATTTTCACTATGAATAAAATTGCTTTCCTAACAAAATACAAATGATAAACCATTGTTATTTCTAGTACTAACCCCCAATTTTTTTTTTATTTGGCAGATCAAATCCTTGAGAGAATGAAATATGCCTCAGGAAGGAATTCAGGATTTAGGCCCAGGTTATTAACTTATTGTGAGTGTCAAGTGGTTAGAAATTTCTCGGCAAAATGTGTTTTCATTGGAAAAGAGAAACTGATTCATTGAAATAGTTTCTTGAAGTGTGATGCTGTCATGAAAAAGTTGTTAGAAAAAACCCAACACCCCAATTTCTCCACTGTACACTACTCTGTTCAACAAAGGCAGGCCTATCTATCCTATATTATGCAATAACTCAAGACCTGGCACACTAGAAATCTAGATCTCTCTTAAAATTTCTGGTCTGTCTGAACATGTCAAAAGGTTTAAACTTCTTTTTTATTTGTGTTTACATTTCACTTGATGTGTTTACCTTTCTGTAGGCTGTTACTGAAGCAGATATTTGAACCCTGGAATGATAGATTTCAATCAAATGCCTGAAGCCTGTTATTGAGTGTGTTTTCCTATTAGAGATACTCCACTTCACATGGATAACTATATTATCTGTTTGGAGAGAGCATAAGGGAAGTTGACTTCACAGTCCAGAGAGCTGAAAACCTTCTGGGTATGTGGGAGAGTGAGGTTCAGATCCATGGCAAAGCAAGTACGTCATGGTTGGATTCTTACTTCCATGTGCCTGCCTGAAACTCTTTTAAGGTCAGTGAACATCTGTCTTCCATGTGAGTTTGACCAGATAAGCCTTGTCCTTTAAAAATAGCATGACTGCTTCTCAGTAATACTTTTCTGTTTTGACACATCAACAGTTTCTGACAAGCATTTCATCACAAAATTGTCTGCCAGTTTTATTTCAAGCAAACCTACTCTGCAAAGGAAAAGCTCAATGGTAGAACATATAGGGAGTGCCTGGCTGAAGAATGTTTAACTAATTCTTTCTCTTGCCTGATATCATTACAGTTTGAAGTTTCCAGTATCTGGACTGGGGGTCATCACGGAATCATATTAAACATTAAAACTGATGAATCCAACAGTTTTATCTGATAGTGTATTTACATGAGCAGCAAGCACTTTCCTCCAGGGACTTGCTTTTCAGTTTGAGGATATGAACCGTACCCATTGCAGCAGGGAAATTGCTGAGTGAAAAGGGATATGTTCCATGGATGGAGATGTGGCTTTTGCTGGCAGTACTTTATTGTGTTACATGCCTCATGATGTAATGGTGTGAAAATATGGGCACAGCGGGAAGAAAAGTATTAGACAGGCCATCATGAAGCATTGAGTAATTGTGGGTTTAACTCTTTGTTAAATGTAAGTACATCATACTGTTGCCAGACCTGGGCTAACAGAGGAAAAAGGGCAGTACAAAATACACCTACTCACGGCAAAAGTGATGCAGAGAGCAGTAGATGTAAAACTGATACTGTGCTTAAGGTCAGGCTTTGCTGCAGCAGCTGCCAAGGTACTGGTGTTCGAAGGTGTTGGAAAAGCACTACAAAAAACTGTAGCTGGCTCTCTACCATCTCCTGTCTTCTCAGCAGAAGGAATCTTTGCTCCTGCCAATACAAAACAGGTCCTGTGTTGGTTCTGAGACAAAACACCACTACTGAATAACAATTAAATTCACTTTAAAAAATCCAACTCAAAGCAAATGAGTGAGCAGTTTGCCTGGAGGCTGTTCTGTGATTGCTTGAAGTCACCAGAAAGAATTTCAGAGTTCGGCAGGTGGTGAATCAGGCCCTTAGCAGAAGGGAAGATATGACTCTATTTTATGGGCTTCAATAAAACCACAGCCAAGAACTGTAAGAGCTATTGTGTTATAATACCTGAATAATGGTGTCTTATTTTGCAATTGAAGGAGGCTGGAATGTAGTCTTACAGATGTGAATGCCCTAAAGATACAGCTGAGTAGACACTATAGACATAAGGTAGACACATCTGTAGACCTCATTGTTCTAGTTTGGATCAGGAGCAAGTTTTTGAGTTTCCCTACTATCCTCAGAATTCACACTGTGGAATGGTATTGGTGCATGCAGCCTGGAAACTAAACTGGTAGAAAAGCTGCAGAAAGATGCCTACAGCCCAGGTGCTGACAGGTGCTGAACAAGTAGGATCAGACTAGATCTAGTTTTCAGCAACACCTTTAAACTGGATGTGGGCATCACATCCAGTCACCAATTCTTCTACCTCCCACATTCTGTCCTTTACAAACACACTTAAGTAGACATAACTTAAATGACTTAAATTCAGTAATTTGTCTCTAATCCCAGATATGCTTCCTACAGAGACAGGAACACCTGTGTATACATCAAGGTCTATTAGAAGTCAGCCTTCATTGCAACTTACCTTTCCCTTTTGTATTTGTGTATCTGGTGTTTATTTGTGGCATGTGGAAGCAAACATTCTATATCATAATTTATTTTTCGCTCTGTTTATTTATGTTGCAATAAGTGCAAACCCTTCATAATTCTTTAGCATGAGCAGAGGCAGATGATCCTGCAGCCTAGAAGATGGTGTTTCCTGTCGTGTCAATTCCATGCATTGCATGAGTACATCCTGCTATTTCCCTCATTGTCTGGTGACTACTGTTTTTGACATTGTGAGATTCATTCATTAAGAATAATTTTAATGACTAACACCTACTAACTTGAATGATTCATCATCAGTTGTCTTCCATAAGTCTGCCTTCCAAAAATCAGACTTTTATTCCCTGGGCTGATTCATGCAACCATCAGCTGGCAAAGCAGAAAGGTGAGGGACATAGGTCTGAGGAAAGTGGTACCCTGCAAGTCAAAATCAGCAGGCAACTATGGCACTTGAGAACATAAAATTTGTGAGACGATGAGACCTGTGTAAGTAACCTGCTGCTCAGTGCTCTGCAAAATGGAATAGGATATTCATATTTTTTACTTTTTTTCTTTAAGCCACTATTGGTTTTGTTTTTTTGTTAATAAACAAAAAGAATTTGCCACAGTTGGTGGCTGTAAAGATGTTCCATTTCAGGAAGTTAATTCAAAAGTACAAATTTTTTTTATGTTCCAAAGATTTTTTCAGCTTTGCATTTCATCCCCCTTTTGTTTTACACAGTGTTGTCAGATCTTGTGTTTTAGTTTGTTTTCTTTGCCCTAGTTTCCAAATTCCAGCTATAAAACTCCAACTTCACTGCAATGGAGGGAACTCAGTGCAAGTTTTTCTACTGGCTTTAATTGCTGTAAGAAGTACAACTTGAGCCACACCGTGGTCCTTCTTTTACCCATGTTTTTAGTAGTTATCTTTCTGAGTTATTCCACTGTAGTAGCATAGCAATAATAAGGTGTCCTGGTGTCAGCTAGGATAGAGTTAATTTCTTTCTAGCAGCTGGTGTGGTGCTGTGTTTGGGAGTTATGATGGGAGCAGTGCTGATAATACACTGATGTTTTTAGTTGTTGCCAAACAGCCAAGGACTTTTCATTTGTTCACAATGCCCTGCCAACAAGAAGGTGGGGGCACCCACGTAGGGGACAGGTGACCCAAACTTGCCAAAGAGGGGATTCCATGGAGATTATGTCATACTCAGCAGAAGGGGGCTGGCGGGGTAGGAGTCCACAGCTCCAGGACATGTGGTTTTGGGGACGGTCTGGCTTTGGGACACCTCTGAGCTGTACAGCCTGAGTTGTGCAGTTTGGTGAGAAACTGCATTTGTGTATCACCAGTTTCTGATATTTTGCTATAAAAGTCCTATTATTGTTTGGGTTTTTTTTTTCTCTCTGCTGTCACAGTAAACTAACCTTATCCCAACCCATGAGGTTTGCCTTTGGTTTTTTTCCTCCTCTCCCTCTTCCCTCCCCACCCCCCTCCGCCCTCATGTGTGCTATGTTCCCAGATCAGGGCAAAACTATGACATCAGGTAAGCACTACTTTGGGTTTCACAAGCTGAACATCCTTGGGGAATGAAAAAGGAGGAAGAAAATTCAGGTTATGGAAAAAACAGAATAAAGTAAGTGAAAGAGCAGATCAGGAACAAATATCCTACCTGTGCTCCGACTCCCAGTTTCCCAGATGTGAGAAAGGAGGAACACCTCCAGTAATCCAAGTTTATTACTATCTCTCACCTGTGTTTACTGAGCTCCCTTGTTAGTTTTTGAATAGATGCAAACTTTTCTATTGGACCTCTTTTCGTCAAAACACAGTGCAAAGCAGCAGCTGATAGTACTTTGGTGGGCTGAATGCACAAAAAAGACTAATTACATTGGTTAAAGGAATTAGACAGGGTTTTATGGACCTTTTACATTCTCAGAAGATATAAAGTTCTTTTTCCTGGAGAGGATATAAGGGAAACTCTAGTTAGTTTCGGAAACAACGCTAAAGACAAACTTGAATCAGGTAATTTAACATGGATGTAACTGTAATGAAGAAAATAGCAGAAGGTGTTACCAGTTTCTTTGAAAAGCCATCAAACTTTATAAATATATAATGAATCCATAAAAAATGAGATGATACCTTTCTTAACAGAAATGTTCGTAGTCATTTGCTAAGACAGAGCTAAAAGTAATTCTGAAATAAAGTATATTGTCCTTCCACCCATACCACAGTCTGATCTGAAGGTGACTTTAGAGGAGACTGCTTGCCTGTGATTGAATATGGTGGCTCTTACCCTTTTTAAAGAGTAGTTGAGTATCAGATGCCCACATGCTAAGTAAGCATCAGTAAGCATGAGTTACGTTCTGTACCTGCTGTTCTGCTCTTGGGAGCTGCAAGCAGGAACAGACGGTGACTCAACAGCCTTTTCAAGTTACTATTCACAGTAACACTGCATGACATAAGAAAATAGCAATACAATAATCCATAGTCTATATGCAGTAATCTTCCTACACACAATTCAGCGCTCTCCAGTAGTTAGTCAAACAGCTGCTGTCTTCTTCAGACTTCCTTTGCCCTGCTTGTTTCTGTCAGGGAAAGTTGCAGTAGTTTTGTGACTGAACTCTGGTCCTGAGCTCAGCCATCAACATACCTGATGACATGCTAAATTTGTATCCAGGTTTGACATGTCAAAAACCACAAAGCCCTGACATGTGGGTTCAGTCAGGGTCTCTATCTCAACTAGGCACCAGAAAGTAAGGAACTGAGGTCTATTGGATTTCAGTGAGCACTTCTAGACCATTTCAGGGCAAGGTCAAAGAGAGCTTTCAACTGCCCCTGAAGGTGTCTTAAAACACAGAAGAGCAGAGAGTCATTTGTACCTGGGAGTTCTTGTTTCAGCTCCAGCAGCCTCTTTCCCAATGAGAGGGTAATAAACTAAAATATGAGAAGTGATAGCTGGTATAATTTCTGCTTCCTTTAATGTATTCCTACCGGTTTGTGATTGTAGCTAACCCATTGATTCTCATAGAATCACAGAATCATAAGGTTGGAGAAGACCTTTAAGATCAAGTCCAACCATCAACCCGACGCCTCCATGTCTACTAAACCATCTGCTGAACTGCCATGTCTACATGTTTTTCAAACATCTTCGGGGATGACGACTCCACTACCTCTTTTGGCAGCCTGTTCCAGTGCTTGACAACCCTTTTGGTGAAGAAATTTTTCCTGATTTACAGTCTTTTGGCCTGGTTGACATGGAGTCAGATGCCATATCTGACGTGGGAGCTGTGACTAATGACTGAGATACAGCAAAGTGTAGCTACAGCTCTCTGCACTGGGATCCTGATATACTTCCTCAAATCCAGATGAGGAGGATGGTGCATCAGTGTCATGGCTTACATGCTGACTCACTTTCCCTGGTGAACCCATGCCCACCCTAAACTGGGGCATTTTTCATAAGGATGCTCTGACTCAACATCACATTCCCATGACAACTTGGATTCACATTCAGTCCCTCCTGAAACAGCTGCTGCCTCCGTCAGTAGCTTTGTTGCTCTTTTCTCAAACTCTACTCTCCTGAGAGGACTTGTGAGCTTGAGGACAATGATCTTGAGACCCCAGGCTTTGCTTTCCTGGGAAAAAGTAGTCAGGTATTCAATTCCCACTAATGTCCCAGATATTAAATATGTTGAAGTGGGTTGGTGGTGGGGTTTTTTTGGTTTTGTTTGGGGTTTGGGTTTGGGTTTATTTTTCCTTCAGAAACATTTTATCTCCAAATTTTCTCTTTCTTTGTTTTTCATTTCAATCTGGTCATTTATAATTATCTCCTCATAATCACATAGGAGCCTCTGGTAAAACAACTGAATACTCAGATGGCGCATACAATGTTCAAAACTTAAAATAGCTTTGGTTATATTCTCTGTGCACGCTGCTATTTTATACTTACAGTTGTGTGGATACTCTCAAATATGCAACTGTGGCAACATACATCCCTGAGAATTTTTCAAGTACACCCGATATGTATATGACTTTTATTAAAAAAGAAATAAATCATTTACAAAAATCCTTCACGTTGAGATGTTTCCTGAAAAGATCCAGTCCAGAGCAAGGGCACTAAACATCTAAAATATATTAACAATAATTTATTCTGACGCATGGAAAACGATGTCCAGGAGCTAGCTAATCGGTGTAAAAATACATACTGCTATAATTCACAGAAAATTTAGGGCAGCATACTTCAAGTTCTCCTGGAATTCAATATTGATTATTATGCTGATATGGACATAATAATAGGAATGTATGGCTGGAAGAGACAGTCTAGGTAATGATCTGTAGAGAGTCTTGTTCACCTAGGTCAGAACATCCAGAACTGTGGGCAACTGAGGAAAAATCTATAGTTCAAAAGGCTGCAGACACTCCACATATACCTAACACCCTAGGCCGCAAAGCCTCCTGTACTGAATTTATAGTCTTATAA
Organism: Hypotaenidia okinawae; assembly: GCA_027925045.1. Taxonomy (NCBI): domain Eukaryota; kingdom Metazoa; phylum Chordata; class Aves; order Gruiformes; family Rallidae; genus Hypotaenidia; species Hypotaenidia okinawae. Next base: position 136,850,095 of record BSDF01000002.1, on the reverse strand, counting down.
AGGCTAAGTGTCACAGCGGTGCCACTGGAAGCACGAGTGAGAAACAGAGAATATCTCCAGTCTCTGTGCTAACATAGTGTATGCTAAGCAAAACTCAAACTTTCCTCTCTACATAGGAAGACAAGAGGAAAAAGACTTTTAAAGTCAAACTTGGGAGAAAATCTCTCTCTTGATCAGTATCTTCTTTAACCCTTAGCACCAACCTGAAGCAGTATAGTGTGCTGTGACCCTCAAATGTTTTTTACAAAGTTTAAGCAGCTACAACACAGATTTTTGTCTTCAAAGATGAATGCAAAACATGCCTCCCCTAGAAACTACAGCATTCACCTGGGGAAATCCTCCCTGACCTCCCAATGTGACAAGTGAAAAACCTTGAGAACACAGCATAAATGCAATATAAGCCTGTAAAGATCCAGGTACTTATGTCTCTGGCTATATGACATATCTGAAGTTTGACTGTCCATGCTCACAGCCTGATTCAGAAGTTTAAACATGGTCATCTAGTACTGTTTGAGATACTGTAACTTTGCTGAAAATCTGCGTATCTGACAGGTACTATGCAGATCTTCTAGAAGTTCTTTGGACTGGCAGCTGGAGTGTAGCAGCAGTGTCCAAGGGGATGGCACTTGTTGCCTCTGTTTAGGGAAATAAAGTGAGCCACCAATTTAGGTCCAGACATTCTCTTACTCTGTTATAGAACTGTTTATGTACATGTGCTGGAGTCATCTTAGAGCAAATCTAGTTTAAATTTCTCCCATAGCCTATGTGAATACTCTTAAATTAGACATTTCCAGAACAGATTTATTCATGACCAATTGCAGTAATTTGATTTCATGTTAGTGTCTCTATTTAGACTGAGTCATTCTTTCTCTCATGATATTTGTCTGAAGACATATTTCTAGAGTCCTCTTCCATCTCTTGTTTTGCTTAGCTAAACAGCCCAAGCTCTTCAAGGTCTCATTATATGGATTTCTTTTTATTTAATGCTGTGGATTGTTTCTGTTCCTCTTCTAGTTCAATTTTATCTTTCCTGAACATAGATTTTCCAGCCCAGTACATGATACTCCAAACGAGACCTTATGAATGTCCTGTTGCAATGATACTTCTGCAATTTGCCGTCTCATATTTGCCTCATGCCGTACGCCTGTTAGCATAAATGACCGCTCAATTTTGAAATATTTTATTAATTTTAGTCACTTAAAACTGATAAATCTGAGTTACAAAACATTTTGCTTGCAATTTCCATAGAGATAGGAAGGTCGATGTGGGATTTTTATGTAGGCAGGAAATTTTACAGGGATTGTGTCTTTTGTTCACTTCCCCGTTTCCTCACATTCTGCCAAAGGTATTTTCCATCAGCACTTTGCCACTTCACTGTAAACAGCCTTTTAGTCCTTCAAGTTCTTTATATATCAGTAATCAAGGACACTTTTTACCACTTTCTTCTGTTAGTAAGAAAGGGAGCTTTATCTTCATCATGTATGTTTTTCCCCTTATTTACAGTCAATGCACTTTGCGGGTACATGTCGCATATGGGTCAGTTGCGTAAGGGCACTGCTGACAAGGTCTGAGACCATTATCAAACTACCAGTGGACTCTGGAGAGAAAGAGCTGTCGTGGTATGCCATAAACCCATGTGAGTTTAAATGATATATTCATACATGATATGTGATTTATGCTGCAGTGTGACAGACTCAGAACTCCCTCTTTGTAAAATTTAATCAAGATACCTCACTTATGAAAACACAATGCTTCACCATGGAGTTTCAGGAAATAAAGTTTATCTTTATAAACAGAGATGGACAAACCAAGAGGATAACTGAAATTTTAAATTCACTTAAGAGGACTGGCTAGGACGGGAATATATACAAACTCTTTCCTATCAATAAACACTTAGGAAACCAAACCCGTCATCTGAACAGCAAATGGTTCACCTCTTACACTATGTACGTAGACATTTATGTCCTGGAATGTGAAATGGTTTTGCATTTCAAGTTAAATAAGCTACTTGCAAAGTGGATATGGCAGGAATAAGTCCAAGCTAGTATAAATTGGCGTCACCTATCTTTTTGAAACATAGAAACATGAAGCATGGAAAAATAGGGAGCAATGCTAAATAGGAAATCTAGGCAAACTCCTTATTGTAAGAGTCACTGTGCTCCACCCCAGCACAACAGTGTCACTGCTGTGCACAGAATATTGGTGAAATCTCTTTTTCTTCTGCTTTGCTTCGATAGACATCCAGATCGGCTATTAACCCATCCAGTCCCTGCAAACTGCATTAATTTTACTTATTCTTTATCGGCAATGGTTTGTTCTGGACTCAATTATCTTATTTTCTTTAGTTGACAAGGTCTGCAGGGTCTTCCATTATCATTACATGTCCTACATTAAACCATGTGAAAGTTTAGTGGGGTAAGAACAGTAGAAGAAGAAGGGGCTTTGGCTTCTGTGGTATCTTACTCTAGAGCCACAACTTAAAGAGTCTGTATTATTAAAGAGTCCTGGTGGGTTTTGGGGGTTTTTTTGTTGGTTTTTTTTTCCCCACACAGATAAATATGAAATTCCAAAGGAAGAAATATTTATGCTACTTGAGTTACAGTGATGAACCTCAGCTCCTCTTTTAAAAAGAAAGTGTGAATGTTTCTGTGAGAGTGAAGAATCTGTTATTCAGTCCAAGAAATGAAATAGAAAAGCCAGTAGTAACAAAACCATTTCATGAGCAACCCATGAATAATTTAATTTTGTGGACCTGATAATTGAGATATTGACAAAATACCTCCAGTATTTCTTTCATTTAACAGTATCCTGAGACTGCTTTCAATTATAGACTTCATCACCTAACATGGAAATACAAGGGGCTGAAGCATATCTTCCCCATTCCCTATACTCTGCTTCTGATATCTGTGTGGAAGCTGCTTCTCAAAAACCTTCTCTTCTGCATTTGGCTATTATAAGACTTGTCTGTGGATGCATAACATTCATCTCCACCCCTGACCCCTCTGAATTTGGCTCCCGGTTGGAATCCTGGCAGCCGGCTACCTGTCAGCAATTTAATGGAAGGATTCTGCCGTCATCCATTTCAAGCTCTCTGAGCAGGAAAACGAGATGGGGGTTTCATATTTCAAAGAACAATAGAGCTCATGGATGGTTTTTTAAATTGAAATTCTGGCTGTGGGAGTCATTAAATATACTTCTGCTTCTCTTCTAGACTGTGAGATCAAACAGCATAGGCAATAGGAGGAATATTTGCTCACTTAAGGTACGTATGCGATTTTTGCAGATTGGTTGGCTTCGCTCGTTTACTATAAAAGGGACGTAAAAATATCGTTGACATGTCTGGTTTTGTTGAAAAAATCCCATGTTAAAAATGTTTGGGGCTTTCCCCCCCCGCCCAAGCTGTTTCTGAACTTTTTCTTCATTAATATTTAGGCTCTAAAACATGTTTTTCTGGAGTCTGTTGATAGGTCATTGGAGAAACTACACAGTTTGAAAATTATCTCAATTTTGCCTAAGTGAGAAATATTTGATTTGAAAGATATGGTATGAAAATAATTCATTTAGATAAGAATCCAGCCTGGTAATGCTGTAAAGCCTATTAAAGGTAGCCTCCAACACCATAATCCAATATTCTCGACTCAAAACTCACTACAGAAGCAATATTTTCACTAAATTCACCAAACTAAACTTGGGACCATTGTCTTTCACCATAGGATAAAAATGATATTAGAAAATCCCCTTTCCTGCTCATGATCTATAAGAAAGAAACAGGTTTTATCCAGTTTAGCACATCTCAGCTTCACGAAACCCAAATCCCCAAATAAAGAATCAGCCAGCTTAATGCAGTAGAGTACACCTAAACTGAAATTCAAGTTTTGGGTTGGTTTTTTTAAGATGCTAACCAGAAGTATGTGCACAAGTGTAATGTTCAGTTAGAGTGTCTGGGAAACGGTGATTTGTTTCAGTAAAAAATGCGAACAGTTTGGATACAATTTCCTTACTTAAGAAAAGGGCTGCTTGTTAATGGAGGTTAATGTATTGCCTTTAAAGAATTCATTTCACAATGACATTATCTACCTTTATTTAATAGCCAAAATAAGAGAGGGAGAGACAAATAGAATTGTTACTAATACAAAATATAAAAAAAAATTCTGTTACTTCCTGGGAGTTTTAAAATAAAAAACTGGGAATGTCTTTAAAGAATCATGATTTATAAATGATTAAACCATTATTTCTTCACTTGAAAGCATTATTTATTAAGCTAACAGAATCCAGAATGTTTTCTCCATATATGATAGAAATAACCTGAGCATTAATAAGGAAATATTAAAAATTGCAAGATACAAATCACGTGCATAAAATATATCAAAAGATTCTTCAGATTTTTGAGACATGGGACTGCCAGGTCTGAAGGATAACTTTGGGATACACAGAATCATGTCATCACAGTACAGACCCAGAGAGGCTCTCTACTGTACCACACAGAACAAACCTCTGGATCGTTTGAATTCATCAGCACAGTGGTTTGGGGAGTCTCACCTAAGCCATTAGAAGATATAATGGCACCATTTAATCTGGGACTGACCATCATTTTCAAGAGGTTTGGTTCTTTGTGTGAGTGCTAGTCTGTGCAAAGATACCATGAATTCTTCTCTAAACAGCACTGTTAGCGTGCAACAGCTGACATGGAGGAAAAGAGAAGATCTAATATATTAATGTCTTAATGTAAGCACTTCTAGAAAAGATATTCTGCTCTTTAGGTGAAGCTGTTATTTTGGAATTGCTAGTCCTTTGGGCCTTTTTTTCCCAAAGAAATAGAAACATAGTATCACAGAATCATAGAACTGACTGGGTTGGAAGGGACCTGCCATGAGTGGGGACATCTTCATCTAGACTAGGTTGCTCAAAAGCCTCATCTAACCTGATCTTGAACAGTGCCAGGGGACTGGGCAATCTCAACTTCTCTGGGCAATTTTTTCTAGTGTCTCACCATCCTCATCACAAAGAATTTCTTCCCTATATATAATATAAATCTACCTCCTTTCAGTTTAAAACTCTTGCCACTCATACTGTCACTAAAAGGCCTAGGAAAAAGTCTTTCTCTGTCTTACTTATAAGCCCCCTTTAAATATTGAAAGTCTGCAGTAAGGTCTCTCCAGTGCAGCGTTTCCTCTAGGCTAAACTTGGAGGCTAAAATGCCATCTAGGAACTTCAGAAAGCTGGTCCTTCAATTATAGTAAGTTTTGGTGTGCTGCAGTGCACAGAGCCATGGGATTTACTTCCTAAAAAATCATGCAGACATGCATGACCAAGGACAGCAGATCCGACACACTTGAAACTCAGATACCTCTTCACAGCATGACTCATTCAAGGTTAGGCTACATTTAGAGGAGCAATTCAAGTGAGGAATTAAGCCTCTGCAATGGAAATGTACATGTAGAGAAATCCCTTCTGAAGAAAATGGCAGTATCTTCTCCAGAGAAGCCTAATGATTAAAAAAAACCACCCATAAGAAGTTCAGTATTTCTACAGCATCAGTGTTTTTGGCTTTAAAATTTAGAGCTTAATTAATCCTAAATCTGATTTCTGATACTGAGCTTTCACGTTTTTTTGAGCTCAAGGTTCACTTTGCTCTGACTCTAGGTGGGCACATTTGAGTTTTGCCACCTCTCTTGCATTTCAAAAACGGACTTTAAAAATGCTAAATGACTTGCTAAGGAATAGCTAGCAAGTCCTACTGTACTTTGGAGTCCTTTGTAATTAATGCATAATAAAAGCTCTCTTTCTGAGGATATGTGTATGAGTAGCAGCTGGATAGGAGATAACTGTTACTGGAGCAACGCCATCTATACTGTGTGAGAAAGCAGACTTGGCAAAGGGCTCTGGCTCTACCAAGTTGGTCCCACTGGCAGATGAAACTTTAGCAAGCTGTCTGAGTTATCTTATTATGCATCTGCTCTCCTTGTAGTTTGTCAAGGCATTCAGGGCACTGGTTGGTCTGACAGAACTGTGGGATCCAAGCTAAATCACACTCCATGCCAGCACTGTATGTGCTGAAATAATAGGAATTTTTCTCCTATTATGAGATTATTATGAGTTTTAAATTTATGTGTTATTAGAATTTGCTTTTCTGATAATGTTGCTGTTTTAATGGGTTCACTAAGTAGTTTTCAGCTACTTTTCTAGTTTTAAGCATAATTATACAACATAAACCATAAGAATAGCATTGATAATGAGAGCTTTACAGTACTTACTGTCCAAAAATCTTTCCATTTTAAAAAGGTACTGCTTCCAATGAAATTTTTAGTGGGTTTTTTTCTTTTGAATATCCTTGCTGAATTTTAAATCTTAATAGGTTTATTTCCTGAGTCAGTAATCCACTTTTGCACTTCTTGTGAAGCTGTGTACTAAGTAAATCTATTTGCATTAAAGATTGTGACATTTCAACAAAGATTGATTGCAAGATTTGTTCAGTACTTTTACCAAACAGCAGTATGCACTGCTTAAGTTAAAAGATCTTGTAAAATTTTTCTTTTGGTGTCATGGGCAACTCTCCAGCTGTTCCTTCTACTGTTCCCTTGCAGAGTGAAGCAACTCTGTTGATTTGTAGCCTTGGAGAAGTCAAGAAATCCTTGCAAGTATAGAATGATTGCAGAAGGGAATTATGCCTGTCAGGAATCATGCCTGCAGAAGTTTTCATGCCTGGCCACTGCTACTTCTCCTACCAGCCTAATTCTTCATCATAGCAGTTTTATTCCTTCACACCAATTGTATAGCACTGGAAAACCCTCAGTTCCTAAAAGCACATATCTTTGCTGTGGCCCCTCAACATCCAAGCTGTCCCCTCCTAAATGAGTGGTCCCAGTCATACAAATGCCTGGGAGGTGGCATTTGCACCTCACCATATGACCCAATATGCAGTCCATTTTCAAATAATCAACTCTTGCATGGTGTTAAAAACAGCCAAGGTTCGATTCACTCCTGTTTTTTCTGTGTGTTGTTCTGGCTGTGACCAGGATAATTTCTGGCCTCCCTGTTTCCTGGGAGTGAGAAAGATTCACCAATATGCATGTCAGGGTCAACTGCCAAAAGAATGCTAACTGGTGCTGAAGTGGTGCCAGGGAAATAGAAATGAGCCAGGGGGTCAGCTGGCAAGCACTGAACTCTTCAAGTGTAAAGTACAAAGACTTGCATGTGCAAGCCTGAGACAAGAGCAGAAAGAGGTAGAGGAGACATTAATCAAAGCAACAACAGGTGACTGTGCTTCAGGAAAAATGGCAGAAACAAAAGAGAACACTGCTCACCAGACTTAAGTTCAGGGAGAAGCTGCTGGCTGAAAAAAATCAGCTACCTCCATGTTATGACCCACAACTAAATGGACTTATTTGGCAGAGGTTAAACCCCCTTGTGTTCCAACTGACCTCAGACTGCTCTGGGTGGCTGGAGGTGGCTGGGCTTAACTCCTGAGTGAGGTTCAATTAGGTGTTTTATTGTGGCCAGGTCTTCACAGTTTTCATGAACATAATTAAGACTCAAAATGGAGTGAAGTGTCGAGTCACTTTATCTGGCCCACAACAGGCATGCAAGAAAAAGGGTGAAGAAAAAGAAAACAGTGAGAGTGAGTGCAATAGCTACCACCACAGATCTGCAGCATCTATCAGTCTGATGTCTTCAGGTCTGGTGGGGGAACGGTCCTCCTTGTCTTTGTTGGTCTTGCCTTTTTATAGTGCTATCTCATTGCATAGTCAATAAGTCCTTGGAATAACCACACCTTCCACCTGGCAGTGGGAAGTATGCCCAATGCTGTCTCCAAAGGGTCCCTGAAAGTTCAAGAGAGTGTGAGCCCCCCCCAAGAGGGTCTGAGCCCCCTCACACTTTGTCCTTCAGTTGACCCTGTGTCTGGGCACATGCACGGAGGACTTGGGCCACGTGCTTGGAGATAAGCTACTTTGAGATAAACAAGATGTATATCCATTCATGATGGGTGGAATTAACTTTTTTATGTGGGTGTAGTGAGGATGAGGTTTTATGGTGATTGAGAGAGAGGAAAGAGGGGGGTAGGGTTAGAGAGAAAAAAGAGAGAGGGTGCATCGTTCTGTTGGCAATTGTTAAAGCATATCTCTTAAGCATATCTCTTTCTTGCAGTCCCTTACACTCCATCACAACCCCGATACATGGCAGGGTTTGCATGCAAAGTAATTGTGGGAGAATGGGTATCCAAAGCTGGTTATTACAACCTCTTTCCCTAATGTGACCTGAGTTAATATGAGGTATTATTTCCTATGGATTGTCATTAAAGTGTTTGCTGGCATGCTGAAGTCTCCTTTTTGGCTGTGGATAAAATGTATACTGATATAACAATCGCTTTTCAATAACATGAATACTTCATTAAAATTTATGAGTTTTGATGGCACATTAAAACCATTAATACAATGAGTTTGATACTTTGAAGATCCAATGTATGGAAAAAGAGAGATTTGATTTTTGTTAAATACAAGGTGGGGTATTACATGAGAATTATTTAGGGAAGATTTGTGAGTGAGTATAGAACGGGCTTCAGTTATGAGTCTATGAACTCTTTGGATAGTGACAAGGTGATGGTAGGCTAGTGCATGCATTTTGTTTAAAGGTACTATGTCTCTCAATTGCTTGTGTGGCCAGAAGTTCTTGTCTTACTGCTGAGGAAACATCATGGCAGCTGGCATCTGGAGTGTGAATGAGCATGTTAAGATTTGTGAAGCCGGTTGCATTGTAAAGATAAGGATTAGCAACTGGAGGCTTGAAATCTTATTGTGTAAAAAGGACAAAAAAACTGTGGAATTTATATTCTGAGCTCTGGGGAAATTTTAGGATAGGGTCTGGATCTCACTGGATGAATAAAAACCACAAAGCACAACACAGGAGTAAGTAGACACCCTACCAGGAACAGGAAAAAGTCCTGTTCAGCAATGAAATTATGTTTAGAAGATCAAGAAGTATAGGGATAATGTGAGACATGCCAAAAGTCAGTCTGAGCCAGACTTTGTAAAGGAAATTAAACAAATAGCAAAAGGTTATTCAGCTGTATAAATAAAAGAACACAGGAAAACATAAGTAGGGTCACTACACAATAATGACAGAGCAGAGATTAAAGATAACCTAGCCACCTCCCCAAAAGTAAATGAACACAAAGTACAAACCGATGCCCTTGGAGCCTAATAAGCGGCTTTCTTTTTTAGGCTGGAGCTCATTAACTGGCATCTTTAGAAGAGTCAAAATCTGACAGTTTTGTCCACAATAGTCAATACAGGTCTTGCATGGACTCCAGTGAGGTGTGTATCAGTCATTAGTAACACTAATTTGTTACCAGCAGACATGTAGAGCTGAGTAATATTGATACAAAAAGCCATCATTGGCTCTTCAGAGAAACAGCTCAATTGCAATTGTGTGAAAAAACCCAAGCAACCAAACAGTGGGATTGAGGAGTATTGACTACATGTGTACTGTAGCTGTGAAAATCATGCAAACTATGCTGTTTAGGCAGTGGATGAATAAATAGCCACTAACAATGTACATGATATGTACATTATGGACTTAGGTCTCTGCTTTCACCTCTGGTTGCTGTTACCTGACAATGTTGTTGCATGGCAGATACAGATGGGAGGCTAGACAAAGTGTTCTTATTTACTGAGTCTGTAATATTTTACAAAGCATGACAGCAGTGACTTTTCCAATATCCAGAGTCAAATAGGTCTAAAGTATAATCTATTTCACTTAGGCTGCACTTGCTAAATCCCTCCTGCAGCTTTTCAATTGCATAGATACTGAACTGACACAACCAAGTTTACTCTCTTGTGACACGCTATGGATAGCAGCAGTTTTCAATGCTGAATCAAGTCCCTTTCCTGTAGACATTTTGAACCAAGCCCTGTTAAAACTGACATGGTGGTTCCTCTTTCCTCAACACAGGGAAATAGCCATATTGTTTCAGGAAAGAAAGGGAAAGAATACTTTGAAACTGCTTTTGTTTTGTACTTTAGATGTTTTAGACTTTTTGTACTGAAGATGATTTACTATCTCCAATACATAAGATCCTACACAGTGAATCAATATACAGATTCCAATGTAGTGAACAGTTTTCTCACATGCAAAGACCATGTCTCAAAACCTGATCTAAAAACTGTTGAAATGAATTAGAAAAATTACTACATTTATTCCAGATGATTATTTTTTGTCTTACAGAGGCTTGGGTCAGGTCAGGCATATAAAATATGGGGGAAAGAAATTATAATTTCCAGTTCTCAGATGGAGTTATTCGGATATAAAAAGTGCTTGGGACTGCACTACTAAGTTTGTTCCACCAAGAGAAGTTTGTGTCCAGTCCAAGACCTATGCCCACAAGCACATCCCCTCACTCAAATAAAACGGCGTCCTTAATTCAGTGTAGTTGACTCTTTGTTAGTGTAGAATAATCATAAATGAAGCACTAACACAAGCACTGAAAGGGCACTTTAATGTCTGTAGTATTCCATTAGCATCCAACAGTTCCAACAGGGGATTATAAGGACAAACAAAGACTCTTGTAGTTCTTTGGAAAACAATTCCTAGAGTGCTTCAGCTTAATATTATGCAAAGATGCTCCCTCAGTTGCCTCAATGTAATGGAAATGAGAATGATATAAATAAGCTCGTTTCATACAAAGAATCATAGAATCATTTAGGTTGGAAAGGACCTTTAAGATCATCAAGTCCAAATTTCAAACTAGCACTGTCACATCCACCACTAAACCATGTCCCTAAGGATGATATCTGCACAACTTTTAAATACCTCCAGGCTCAACCATTTCCCTGGAAAACCTGTTACATTGGTTGGCAATCCCTTCAGTGGAGAATTTTTTCTTCATATCCAATCCAAACTTCCCCTGACACAGCTTGAGGCCTTTTCATCTTGTCTTATCACTTGTTACTTAGGAGACCAACCCCCACCTCGCTACAACCTCCTTCTATATAGTTGTAGAGAGTGATAAGGTCTCCCATCAGCCTCCTTTTCTCCAGGCTAAACAAACTCTGTTCCCTCAGCAGCATCTCATGAGACCCTTCACCAGCTTCCTTGCTCTTCTTTGGACATGCTCCAGCATCTCAATGTCGTTCTTGTATCAAAACTGAACACGGAACTTCAGGTGTGACCTCACCAGCATGGAGTTCAGGGAGATAATAACTGCCCTAGTCCTGCTGGCCATGGTATGAGCCAGGGTGCTGTTGGCCCTCTTGGCCACCTTAGCACACTGCTTGGTCATATTCAACCAGCTGTTGATCAACACCCCCAGGTCCTTTTCTGTCAGGCAGCTTTCCAGCCACTCTTCCCCAAGCCTGTAGCATTGCATGGAGTTGTTGTGATCCAAGTGCAGGACCTGGTACTGAGCCTTGTTTAGCCTCATACAGTTGGCCTTGGCCCACTGATCCAGCCAGTCCAGATCCCTCTGTAGAGCCTTCCTACCCTCCAGCAGATCAACAATTCCACCCAGCTGGTATTGACTGCAAACTCACTGAGGGTGCACTCGATCCCTTTGTCCAGATCATTGATAAAGATATTAAAGAGAACTGGCCCCAGTACTGAGCCCTGGGGAGCACCACTTGTGACCAGCTTCCAACTGGATTTAACTTCATTCACCACAACACTTTGGGCCTGGTCATCCAGATAGCTTTTTACCCAGTGAAGCATACACCCCTCCACGCCATGAGCAGCCAATATTTCCAGAATTGTGCCAAATGGTGTCAAAGTCTTTACTAAAGTCTACTTAGCCTTCACCTGATCCACTAAGTGGGTCACCTGGTTATAAAAGATCAGGCTAGTCAAGCAGCACCTGCCTTTCATAAACCCATGCTGGCTGGGCCTAATCACCTTGTCCTGTACATGACATTAGATGGTACTCAAGATGATCTCCGTAATCTTTCCCGGCACCAAGGTCAGACTGAGGAAGTCTAACTTTAAACTATTAACCTGATTAACTCTCATAAGTCTTCAATAAAGTTTTATGCACCTGCGAATCTGAGGACTAAACTCAGATATTCTTATACTTATTGCAATATATTATTCAAAAGAAATATCTCTTTCTTTCCAGTAATGGGAAATCTAGTCCTGGTTAGGAAAGGACATAAATGATAAGATTTCTAACTGAGTGTTCACAGTAAAATTTACACATCAAATATAAACTAATAAATTATTTATCAAGATTAAACATCTGAATTACATTCTGCATAAGGTGTTGAGTAAAGATATTGATGGTCCTCAGAAACACAAAACAGAAAATAATATTAAAATCAAAAATTCATTTCAAAGAAGTACTTTTTTGGGGGTATTTTTAAGGCAGTTTATGTTCATATGAATTTATCTAGGAGTAGGGTTTTTTTCACAATTAAAGACTTTGTTTCTATGAGCCTTAAAAGTTTCCAACAATAATGACACAAACAAAAAATTTGGTAAAATTGCAATTATTCAGCAATAGCCACGATGGTTCAGGATGTTTGTCATAAAATGTGATTTAATATTGCTTCCAAATATTAATAGTTTTATTCAGAAGAATATTTATTGTTAATTTGAACAAATATCTTATTGATTAAAGACAGTCACATATATACACTTGATTAGTCCTATGTCATTGCTTTGAAGATAAAATTCCTTCCAGTGGTGTACAAAGTAATCTATAAACATTTTCTCTAGAACTATATTGTTGGCTAGATTATATGAAACTAAAGCTTACTTTTTTCATGTTGATGAGGATCACTTTATACTTCTTCCTCACGCATCTTATTCCTACTTGACTTAATGATCTCTTTTTTTTACACTCCTGACCTCTTGAATCCATTGCTGTTTGTAAAGCCTTTCCTGTAATAATTATTTAACAACTGTTATTTAGTAACCTTTCTTTATTGCTTTTACATTACTATGTATATTGCTGTAATAAATGTTTAATTGGATAAAATTAATTCCTATCTTAAGGACGGTGTAAACAGATAGAACTTTCATAAGAACAATTTCACTTTGAAAAATACTCAAATGGTCTAATACCTTATCTAAAACCATAAAATTAAAAAACAGTAAAATGCTCTTCTACTTATTATAGTCCTCCTTGCTTTTTTTCTGTTCTGGTTTTATTTAAGTCTGAATAGGGCAGAAAAATATTTGTAAGTCAAACATAAGTCTAGTGATCCTTGTCTGTATCAAAAAGAGTGTGGCCAGCAGGTCAAGGGAGGTGCTTCTGCACATCTGCTCTTGTGAGACCCCACCTCAAGTACTGTGTCCAGTTCTGAAGTCCCCAACATAAGAAGGACATGGAACTGTTGGAACAGGTCCAGAGGAGGGTCACAAAGATGATTAGAGGGCTGGATCACCTCTCCTATGAAGACAGGCTGATAGAGTTGGGGTTGTTCAGCCTGGAGAAGGGAAGGCCCCGGGGACATCTTATAGCAGCCTTCAGTACCTGAAGAGGCTACAGAAAAGCTGGGGAGGGACTTTTTAGAAGGGCATGTAATGATAGGATGGTGGGAAATTATTTTAAGTTGGAATGGGGTAGATTAAGATTGGATATTAGGAAAAAATTCTTCACTATAAGAGTGGTGAAGCACGGGAATAAGTTGCTGAGGGGAGGTGGTGAATGCCCCCTCCCTGGAGGTGTTCAAGGACAGGTTGGATGGGGCCTTGAGCAGCCTGGTCTAGGGAGAGGTGTCCCTGCCCGTGGTAGTGGGGGTGGAACTAGATGATCTTTAAGGTCCCATCCAACCCTAACCATTCTATGATTCTATGATTCTGGTGATGGTTAAAAATTATTGTCACTACTTCATTTGTGGAGGAATACAACTGCTGAAACCTGCAGCAGTGTATGAAGATGTCTGTATTTCATCTTTTGTTTTTAGTGCAGACACTGATAATTGTAGGCTCATCTCTGCTCTTTTTCACAGAAAGCCCCGTTAGAGTCTGTGTTTGCAGACAACGAGTCACCCCCGGCCACGTGAACAGCCTTCATTCTTTCTGTTGAATTTTGACCTGTGTACACTGTGGTACTTGAACCACACAAACCTCCTAGCTTGTGGAAATTTCTGCCCATTTTTGTCATACTTTAGCATAAATGCTGCACCTGTTTCTAGTCCAACATGCTCTGAGCCAACAGAAGTCCTGCACAGAGATTTACACTGTAAAAAGTTTTCAGGGAGTGATAGCATCAACTTTTCCATTCCTTAGCAATGCATGGGAAGAAGCTGAAGACAAATAACGGTTTACAGTATAAAGCACCTGTTAGTAGCTGTTGCTCTGCCTTGAGTCTGCAGCCTGGCAATGCTGACGAACCATCTTGCATTGCTTGGTGCCCATCAGCTTGCTGCAGCTAGTGGTACTTCAGGCACTGCGTGTGTTTACACGGGAAAAGAAAAATTTCAGCACCTGCGTGCTAGTAATGTGGAGACACATACATCTTCGTTCTGTGATGCGATAGCCTTTTGTGTTAAGAAATGAAATGCCTATAGCTATGTTTCAAGGAGAGGAATTCGAAGTACCTTTCAAAAGTACAAGAAACTCACGTACTTAACTTGCTTTCATTATTTGCTGTCACTGCAGGGATATGCATTGCTTGAATCAAGTGATCCACCTGCCAGAGTATAATGCTCTATATAGCTAAACCTTCGCTTCTAAGCGATTGTCTGTAGCTACATTTCCAGGGTGAGGGCATACATGGTCAGTAGTGGGGTGGTCGGTGTTCTACCCCAGCAGCAGTACAGTGTCATTCCTTTATCCTCTTTGTCCACCCCCTGTGCATTCTTGCATCATCTTTTCTCCTCTCAGCCGCTAGCTTGAATTTTACTTGTAACTTAGTGCACTGCTAAACCCTTTCTGTAGTGTAGTTTAGTTTTTTTAGTAGTTGTTTTTTCTATTTTCGTTCTTTAGCATTTAAATTTACTTCCTTTTCTATGACTCTCTTTTTACTCATACTGCTATGCCATCTGGCTTAATGTCATTTTTCACCTGAGGCATCCAGCTTGGTTCAAGAAAAATGCTTGGAGAAACTTCAAAACTTCATCTTTGGCAAAGCTCTGTGGTAGAAATTTGAATTCAAGTGCTTAGATTTTTACTTTGGCTCCATAGCCTTCAAAGACCTCATTCAATTTGTGATCAGGAGTCCAATCTCAAATCTCTGCTGTGAAATGCAATACACGTGTCCCCAAAATGTGAGGAGTCCCTGCAAGCCCTAGGACACCCCTGCCCACCTACCAACATTTCAGTCAGCACTGGCACCCTATGTGGACTGATGTTGAAGTCCAAGGGAAAAGGAGTAGAGGTAACAATTCCATAGCCAGAACTGGTATGGATTACAAAGCTACATACAAGGTATGTAGCTGATCACTCTTAGAGTTCAGGAGATTTCTTCCTTCCTTTCTACCATCTGCTCTTAGATGATATCTCCTGAATGATTCACCACTGAGATGCACAGCTCCAGGTGTTTCTGAAAGGAGGTTTTCCATTCCCAAGCTCTGATGAATGATGTCCTGAAACACACCTCTGCTTGCTGTTCCCAACTGCAACACAGGATTGCAGGGTAACACTTCAGTAATTTTGCTTTTCAAAATTTTTCATTTCAGGAATTGCATAGTTTTTTTCACAGGTGCTCACTTGAAGGCAAAGGGAAGTTTGTTTATCTGGAATATTTTTGAGAAGCCTCACATAAAGCACAACGTTAAAAGACATAGAGGACTGCAAGAGGCTCTCTAATTCATGAATCATAGAATCATAGAATCATAGAATTGTAGGGGTTGGAAGGGACCTCGAGAGATCATCGGGTCCAACCCCCTGCCAAAGCAGGCTCCCTAGGACATTTCACTGAGATAGGCATCCAGACGGGTCTTGAATATCTCCAGAGAAGGAGACTCCACCACCTCCCTGGGCAGCCTGGCCCAGGGCTCTGTCACCCTCCCTGTGAAAAAGTTTCTCCGCATGTTGGTGCGGAACTTCCTGTGCTCCAACTTGCAGCCATTGCCCCTTGTCCTGTCTCCACAGACCACTGAAAAGGGGCTGGCTGATTCCCCTGCATCCCTTGCTTAAGATAATTGTAAACATTAATTAGGTCCCCCCTTAGTCTTCTCTTCTCAGGGCTGAACAGTCCCAATCTTCTCAGCCTTTCCTCATAGGGGAGATGCTCCAGGCCCTTTATCATCTTCGTAGCCCTTCTTTGGACTCTCTCCAGGAGATCCCTGTCCTTTTTATACCAGGGAGCCCAGAACTGGACACAATACTCCAGGTGGGGCCTGACCAGGGCAGAGTAGAGGGGAGGATCACCTCCTTTGACCTGCTGGCCACACTCCTCCGGATGCACCCCAGGATCCCATTGGCTCTCTTAGCCACCGAGGCACACTGCTGGCTCATGGCCAACCTGTCATCCACCAGGACCCCCAGGTCCTTCTCCATTGAGCTCTTCTCCAGCAGGTCATCCCCCAGCATGTACTGATAGAAACGGTTGTTCCTTCCCAGAAGCATCACCTGAACACGTAACTGACTGGTCCAGCAAAATCTAGCACATATTCACCTACAGAAGTCTCTCTTACAGACTCTGAAATTTTCCCACAGGTAAGTCACCTTCCTTTAGTGGTGATTGACCACCTCTTTTTTCTGTAGTTTAGATGCCATAAATACATAGGTAAAGCAGTCCAATTTCATAGAAGCATAATAGAGATCATGACGCCATCATTACTTAGGGCATCACTATCACGCCTTAAATATACTTGTTGATTTAAAGCCTGAAAGCCATAATCAGGAAGCTCTATTTAAGGTATAGACCATTTCATTCCTTAAAATCAGTAAGTGCTTTTCTGCCCAGGTTTATTAACTGGTATTAAAGAGTATTTTCTAGCGAGACACAGTCTCCTTTTATCTGGCTTCCCAACACCAGTTCTGCTGGATCCTAAAACTGACCTGAACTTTCTGATGAGTCCACTCTTCCATCCCTGGGAAGGATCATGGTTCTAAAGGTAATACCTTGGTGAAACTCATGGAAATGCATACTCGCTGGCAGGTTGGGGTGAGGAGCAGAAGAGGCCTTGTTCCTGTGTAAGCACTGCTCAGCAATAACCATCTCTATATTATCAACACTGTTTTCAGCACAAATCCAAAATGCAGCCCCATAGCAGCTACTATGAATCAAATTAACTCTATCTCAGCCAAAATCAGCACACCAATAAAGATTTGTGGGAACACTGTGAGAAAGAAAACTGTCTAAACACATAACACCACTAGTATTCAGGTACAACAAAAATATTTATTGCTGTAGCAAAGCATTTCAAATATGTCATTGGACACAGATTGGCTGTGAATGAATAAGCAAAAAGACACCATTTAAACTTACATGCTCATTCAAAAGGCTATAAAATTATATCTGAATGTTCAACTGTGGAAACATATTTCATTAGTATATTGCTCTACAGACAATATGAAATTAATCTTAAGAGAGACACAAAAGCTGTATGGATGCATATATGTTTGGACAAAATAGTGACTTGAAAGTGAAGATTATGGGCATGAGCTATCTTCCTGATTCTGGAATAATTATTCATGTCAGTCTACCATTTGTTTTCTCATTGAATTCCCTGGACTTTAATACAATGACTTAGAGAAAAAAAGTTTCCACTAAACCTGAGGATCTATATCAGATGTTGGGTTGGAATTTCTCTTAGCCTCAGGCTGTTAGGCTTTTAAATAAGAATGACTTTCTTCCTTCATAGAATAATCGAATTATAGAATGGTCTGAGTTGGAAGGGACCCCAAGGATCATACAGTTCCAACCTCCCTGCCACAGGCAGGGACACCAACTTCCAGGCCTGGATCTAGACAAGGTTGCCCAGGGCCTCATTCAGCCTGGCCTTGAACACCTCTGGGGATGGGGCATCCACCACATCTTTGGGCAGCCTGTTCCAGCACCTAACCCCTCTCTCTGTAAAGATCTTCCCTCTAATATCTAACATTCCCTCCTTTAGCTTCAATCCATTCCCCTTTGTCCTGCCATTATCTACCCTTTTAAAAAGTTGATTCCCCTCCTGTTTGCATGTTCCCTTCAGGTCGCCCTGCAGCCTTCTCTTCTCCAGGCTGAACAAGCCCAGCTCTCTCAGCCTGTCTTCATAGGGGAGGTGTTCCAACCCTCTAACCTTCCTCTGAATCCTCTCCTACAATTCCATATTTTTCTTGTATTGCGGACCCCAGATCTGTACACAGATTTTTGTAAAGATAGATCACGACTTTTTTTAGTGACAAATGCTTGCAGAAACCTCATTTTTATTGAGTACTGAATTGAAAGGTGCAAAGAAGATAGTACTTATCAAAATAGACTGTATATTACACAAAGATTCATATATGGCTTTTAAGTGGGGCTTGGGTTTTTTGCTGGCAGATTATCCCATCTCTGAAGAATATCTAGATGTTCTGGTATTGTAGCATGCAGACAGTGTTTGAACAAGTCTTTTTTGTCTCACTTTACCAAAAGACATTTTAATCAATTTCTTTATCAACATCATCTTCATATAACTTAAGGATGGCCATGAACAGCAACATATGACTGGAACAAAAAAAAAGGAGGACTTATGAACCACCTGATATGAATTATATACTGAAGAAATAAATTAAAAAAAAAAAAAAGAGATAGTGGGAAAGAGAGGAGGTAGAAGATGACGGCAACAATCCTGGAAGTCTTTGCACAAAAAAAAGTCCTTGTATCCAACCTAGCTGGCAAAAAAAGGAGAAGCACTAGAGGTGAGTCATCCAGCCTTCTCCACAGACTTTGCTTCTGCACATATGTAGGCATGAGTGTGTGTTTGTGACACATGCAAAATGATCTACCTCACACCATGGGTCCAGCTAGGACACCAGTCACTGAATAGGCTCCAAGACTGAGAGTTGGTGATGAGAAGTTCTTATATCTGTTCTATATGTCAGGCTCTTAGTCACATCCTGAAAAGTGTTAAGCTTAATGTGAAAGCCATAAATTTTAAGTCCATCAAAATCAGAATGAGTTATAATTTTTTCAGTCAGATAGAAGTGTTCCATTTTTTATTTCAGTGAGGGAGGGCATCTGTGAAACAATTGTAGCTATTATAAATGTTATGTTTTGCTTTTGGATCAAATCTTCAATAATGGACACATTTTACTTTATTAATAATCTTGCCTTAGAAAAATGTATCATGATCCTAACAAGGGTCATCAGATAGATTCTTTCTTTCACTGTATTTCAGCTCAAATGTTAAGCCTTGTGTCTTTTTATAGGCTTTATAGCTCCTAGTTAAAAATACATATGCCACTACCTCTAATTATAAATGAGAAAAATGAAGAGTCTAAAAAGTGCTTTATGGCTACAAATCCTCAAATAACCAACATTTAACACTACCTAAAAGAAAGAAGAGGGCAAATTTATGCTCACGGGACTGCAAACTAGAGAAACTCTGTCAGAGACTGCTGTGCATGGAAGAGTGAAGGGAAGGACTTACACAGACAGCATTCATCTGTGAGGAGTGCTGCATTTCAATCAGCTTCCAGATAGGATCAAAGACAGTCTGAGTTGAGTTCATGGTACATACTCCTCCTTTGGGGGAAGAGAGATCCAGTTCTTGCACTTTCAGCTGAACAAACTTGAGGAATTACTAGGTCGCTAGAGTTTCTAGGTGGTGGGAGTCTAACTCTGGTGGAAGGCTTGTGCCTCAACTAGGTGATCTTGTGTGCTGAGTCATCACATCTAAAGAGCCAGTCTGAACATTTTAGGCATGTATTGCTGACCATTTCAGGGAGAGTTTTCCTTAGAGGCATGAAAGATTTGTTTTTATTCCATGTTGTTCCTAAATTCTCATCAACCTCACTGGGAAGTGCATACAAATTATGCAGACATAAACCTAAATATATTTGGCTGAAAATAATTATTCAAAGCAAATTAATGGCCATTAGGGTAATTTGGTTCAAGAAATACTTTTAGGGTTCAATAAATTTTTACATCTGCTCTGCTAACTGTCCTAAAATGTTAAATAACTAATCTTCATTATAATGCTTCCCGTAAAATGAGAACTTAGCGTTTGGTTTGTCTTGGGTAATTATGAAACTGCAATAAATTGATACATAAGCTAAAGCTGGACTTTTATTTTTGAGGTTGTGTACAAATCATTCCAGCTTCATCTTACGCTGCTTGATTAAAAGATGTGGTCTACTACTACACTAACGAATATAATTGATTTCATCTGTTGGAAGCAAAAAGATTAGTCATCCTTCGAATTTTCTTATCTGGAATAAATCCTGGTTTCATTGCTACAACCCTGTAATTACATCATGTTAGGAAACTGAAGAAACACAGTTGACAGGAACAACAACCACCACCAACTCCACCCTACAAATAAAAGAATACATAATTTGGCAAGGTGTGAGGATTTTAGTCTTATGACATTAATTGTTTTATTCCTACCTGTTCCAGGGGTGTTTCTTTATCTAGAGAAAGTGTATGGCCACCCCTGGAAGCAGCTGGTTTTCATTCTTCGTCTGAAATATTCTTATATTAACTGTTGAAAATCTGGAAGAGATGTTGTCCTCCTTTTTCAGGTGAAAAACTGGGGTTCAGGGAGACAAGTGATTAACTGAAGTAACAGATTCTGTTGTAAAACAGGACTTTGAACTCTACTACACAGGGTCTAAAGTCTACATACTGAATTAACCATAAAATAACTCTTCTGTGTCTTAATAGGATAAAAAAAAGTTCATGCTATTGCCAGTTCACACCATCATCTCAAGAAAAGCTAACAGGTCTGGGATGAGATGTGTTGCTGAATGATTGTGATTAATTTTATATTCATATTGCTTTATCATTAATGTTTAGGCATATATTTATTATGTAGCAATTTTTAACACATGACAAAGTCCTTGGTCTTAAAGGCTTATAGAAGATTGCACAGTCTATCTATCTCCCTCATCCAAAGTAGACTTAACTACACTTGCATTATCTCTAGATAAACTTTTACATCAGAATTCCAGTGGTGCAAACTTCACAGCATTTCAAGTAACCTATTCTGGTGTTTTACTGTCCTCATGATACAAATGTTTTCCTGGTGTCTAACCTGAACCTTCCCCATTCTCTTTAGAGAATCTCCTCTTTACTGTGAACATAAATATTTTATTCTGTCACTTAACGACAATTTTTGGTAGTGATTTATATACTAGTAACTGTCATGCTCGCTCTCCAGAC
This sequence comes from Hypotaenidia okinawae, assembly GCA_027925045.1. Classification (NCBI taxonomy): domain Eukaryota; kingdom Metazoa; phylum Chordata; class Aves; order Gruiformes; family Rallidae; genus Hypotaenidia; species Hypotaenidia okinawae. Next base: position 136,828,869 of record BSDF01000002.1, on the reverse strand, counting down.
TTCTTTTCTTTAGGCTAAGCAACCCAAATTCATTCAATATTTAACACCTAAACAGCTAACCATCCCTCCTGACTTGCTGTGGACTTCCTGCTTTTGTCCCACATCCTTCCTGAATATACTCCAGGCAAGATCTCAGTGGAGATAGGTAAAGAGGAAGGACCTGACATGCTGATCAGAAGAAAATACTCATTACAGAAAGCTATCTGTCTATTGATCTTGGTAGCTATCTTTTTTCCTGCCTGATAATTTTTCCTTCTTTAAAAGCCAGCCTGTAATTGCTGGTGCATGGCAGAAAAGTTTGGGGGAGATGGGTGTTTGTGAGAAGAAAAATTCTCTTGTGTATTATTCCCTTACATGGTTGGGTGGGTCCTGCTGAATGTTTTTTTTATTGGGATTTAAGCCAGTGTTTCCACAAATACATCTTTGTTTCCAAGGTCCCAAGTAATTTGAAATTAGCCGCTGTGACTGCTAGCTCTGGAAACATACCAAGAAAGTGGTTCTTTTCAAAAAATCTAATAATGAAATGGAACCTAGAGTGCCAGAAATATTTTCAGAAATATTTTATACATGATATTATGCCCTGCTGTGTTATTTATCTTCATGGCTACGTTACATAGCTCTTAAATTATTCTTCTCAATGTTGTAAACATAAAAGCCTCAGCACAACAATTCATTATGTATTCTCTCTCTAGGTATTCCTTATTTAATATGGACATGTGTTACCCAAGCATTGCTGATGCGAAACAGTTTGGGAACAGTTCTCCATTTTGTTAGAAAACGTCAGGCAGCAGTGGCAGAGGATGTTTGAACCAAAATCCACAGGGCCATACCTGAAGGCCAGAAACATCTTAACTCTAGATGAGCTCAAACTTAATAATGATAACGTGAACCAAAGTGGGACCCTAAGCTTCACTGATTCCTTGGGATTTTCTTTGTTTCTGGTGTACTGTTTTGCTCTTAAGGCTGGATGTTTTCCATAATCTAGAATTGTTGGTTTTAATGGAGAACAATGTCAAAGAAAACACGGAGTAGTGGAAGCTCTTGGAATCTCCACCACAAACTTAATGTGTTGAGAATGGAGAGAATGAGCGATAGGTAAGATAGGTGCAGAGACCAGCCGTCTACTGGAAGCCATAGTGTAGCAAACTTCTTCAGTGGTATGTGGACAAAGTCAAGAAGATGGACAAAAGATATGGAGAATGATGAGCAATCAACTATCTTTGGGATAGTAGAGCTAAAAGTTTGTCAAGGTGTAAGTATGTATATACATATCACATGTTACTAATAAAGGTGGTCCATGTTTTTAAATTCACATAATAGATCCTACAGATCTCTGTTATTGTTTTAGAACTCAGACATTGTCATGATGGACTAGTAACTGTTCCAGCATTTCATTAAGTTTTGTAGAACCTCTGGTGAAGTTGTATACATATGGGAGCGTAAGTGGTTGTAATCAAGGCATTAGAAGTAATGGGTTCCTTTTCAGGCAGCTAATCCTACAGGTTCTAAATTAAGAGGAAAAGGAAGTGTTTCAGCTTCAAAAATTTCAACATATTGTAATTCTTCAAGGAAAAAAAAACATACTAAGATAGAAAACAGACTTTAGTTTGGTAAGTGAAACTATGTGAATTTAGATGACCTCTCTAGTTGTTCCCCTTTTTTTTAAGGAAGAAGCTCACCAGTATTTCCATGGTATCGTCAGTACAGCTCTGGGGTTTTATTTTCTGTTAGGTAGATTAGTAAATTATAATGTCTTTGAAGGCAGTTTTGAGGCAAGAAAATGTCTCTAGAACAAAAGTGTTTCAGATCTAATGTTCTTAGTGATGTTCAGATGGCTCTCATGTGTCTATCCAGTCAATTCCTTTTATATGCCCCAAAGATATCTGCAACCAAGGTACCACAAGCAGAAGTGAGGTATAATGCAAAAATTCTTACCAGCAGTAATTATTTTAGCACCATCATCTTTATTATTTTCCTTATTTGGAACTTAGGGTTCTGAACATTCACAGAACCACAGAATCACAGAACATTACTGGTTGGAAGGGACCTCTGGAGACCATCTAGTCCAATCCCCCTGCCAGAGCAGAATCACCTAGAACAGGTTGCACAGGACAGCATCCAGGTGGGTTTTGAGTATCTCCAGAGATGGAGACTTCACAAGCACTCTGGGCAGCCATTCCAGACATTCATGTCAATGTTATTTTCCACAAGTAAGGAATACATGTATATTTAACATATGATACTTATTCATTCAGCAAGCTTTTGTTGTTTTCCAGATTACTGCACTGTAACAACTACTAACAGCTAAGCACAAAATCCAGGAAAAGAATATTCATGTAACTTATAAGAAAATTGTTTAAAATGAGAAGAATATTTTAAAATTTCAAAATTGTGTTGTAAAAAGCTGAATACATTAGTTGAATAATGTTTATAAAAGCAAGATGAAGGAGTGAGCATTTCTGGGCAAAATATCACTACAAGAGATTAGATACTAGGAAGAAATTCTTCCCTGTGAGGGTGTTAAGGACCTGGCACAGGATGACCACAGAAGCTGTGTCTGCCCCCTCCCTGGCAGTGTTCAAGGCCAGGTTGGATGGTTCTTTGGGCAACCTGGTCTAATGGCAGGTGACCCTGCCTGTGACAGGGGGATGGGAACTAGATGGTCCTTGAGGTCCCTTCCAACCTAAACTGTCAATGATTCTATTATTAATATTTTTTTAAAAGATATTTTCTTTTTTTTTTTTTCCTGGGCATCTGAAAATACTTTATAGAAACTAGCTGAATGCTTGCTTAGTACAACAATAATTGTTTAAAAATATGATTAAAGGTATTTTTTTTACATCCAAGGTAATTAATAGGTCAATCTTACATGGAAGGGAAATGTGGAATCCTGAACCATGTTTTATCTACCGTCTAATTCCAATCTGTTAGATAGAAATGTTATCAAGATATTAATGTTTGACGCCCTGTGTTCCTCTCTAGTTAGTAGACAAAAATCACTATGGCTTTTAAGGAAGAATCATCTCAAATACAGTAATCATTCCAGTAAATTACAAGGTGACAGGTTAATACAATCTCTTCCACTGCAGAAATCTGTTTGCCTTTCCTGATATCTTATTTGGAACTTCTGCCAGCACACTCAAGATTAAGCAGAGAGGATTTTTTGCTCGGTCAAAGCCTTAGAGATTATTGCACCAGAAAAGGTCTCACTGTTTTGCTATCTCTTTCATTTCCTACTTCTTGCTATTTTTGATACCACCTTCTAAATTAGTAAATATCTTATTTTAGGGAGCAAGTTGTACGACCTGAAATATATAAGGCTTTTCCAAACTGAAAATGCTGAAGTGCAGAAGGAGAAACATTGTATTTCAAATGCACTATCTCAGCTCTTATCAAAGTGCAAATCCAGCATGAAAGGTTGATATTTACAATTTACTATCCATTTTACCACTGATCACTTTGTTGCCATACTGTTGGTCTCCAGCAACAGAACTGTATTACCTAAGGAGTCAGATAACTCTAACAGTATGATTGCAGAACACATTGGGCCATAGGATTAAAATCTTCACTCATATGAAGTGGGAGAGAAAAAGCAATATATATATTCATTCCTTCCAACTTCAATGCAGTACCAGAAACACATTTAACTTTCTGGTTTGAGCATCTTCTTGATCTCGTGAGCTTAGCAGCTACTAAGAGTCCCAGTAATGTAGATAGACATGCTAATAATATGAGGATATCCCAGTCACCTATGTCCATGGCAGGTTATGCTTGATTAAATCTTGGGATGAATGGTTATTTTTTTAAGTATCTGTAAAACATATGTCTTTTCTGAGAATATTTCTGCATGCAGATCCCTTCCCATTACCATTCTCTTCATGCAGCCGAATGGAACACTCTTCCAAAGCAAAGAAACACTTTGTGGTGGGAACAGAGTTAGTAAAGATATTTCTTCCTTTTTAAATGTAGTTCATGGCATTTCTGAGTTTTCTTAATGAATTCTACTGTAAGGAAATGGCCAGAAGATTTGAGCAGCAAACAGAAGGGAAGAAATCTTCCTGATCACAGATCCTTAGCAAGCTGGCACAACTCCTGAGAAAGATTTTACAATTTCTGACACATTTCAAATACTGTGCGTCTGATATACTTGACATCATAATATCATGGTGATTGCTGCTATAACTCCATAAAAATGGGGAAGGCATATTGGTTTGGGTCAAATTAGATCTGCTTAATAACGTTCACTATTTTACTGACATGTCAACCCTGATAGTCCAACTTCTGAGTAAGCTGCAATGAACTGTTATATTGAAATCAACTAAATGTTTTCCCCTGACACAAATAAAAAACCCACAATAAAAGCAACAACAACAACAAAAATCTCAAAAATAAAACACCTTATCTCCTTTTAAAAGACTTTTTTTCACTTTCCTTGAATACAGATTTTTTAACCCAAACCTTACTGACCTGCCTCAGACCAGTGAATATTTTAAGGTTCTGCATCTTGCTAACCACTGGGATTTAAACTATCTTATTCATACAGCAGGTTCATAACTGGATTATGTATGGAAAATCTATTTCTGTTCTCCTGTCATAGCAGAGATGGCAATATAGAGATTTTGGCAGGATAACTGACTTTCCATGCTGGAAAAATGGTTGAGGGCAATGACTGGGTCCACAAATATGAAAATATATCACCTCAGTTTATTTGGTTTTATTGTTACTATTATTTAAGTTATTGTTCTTATTTAAGTTATTTTCCCAGATAATAGTAACCTAGATCAATAAAAGTGAAGTGTAAAACTTAAATTTACTTTAAACTATATACTTTTTTTTTTTTTAAATTCAGTTTAGCCACGGAAAAGAAATGTGTCCATTACTTTGTTTTGCTAGTGAATGCTGTGGAGACACAATATACAGAATTTATTGGAAATCTTGTAGGATGACCTAAAACTTGTACAGTCCCCACTTGTAGGAGTTATTAAATACCAGACTCAAAGCTGTAAAATATTGCATAGCACATTAACATGTTCTCTGTTTCCTACATGTGTATCATACATGTAATTAACAAGTGTGGTATTCTGTGCAGAATGGAAGCTCCACAGTGGCCTGGGAGCATAGGGTGCTGTAGCAGACCTTCTGTCTGCTACATGTGGACATGTGCTGGATGTCTGTCCACATCCATGCGTGTGGGCAGAGATATAACTGGCTTAAAGCAAGCGAAGGAGTGGAAAGGTAATGAGCTGGGGAGTGTGTAACATTCTCTGAAGAACTGATTAGTTTCAGAGGCCAGTGTCCCTGCTGGGTCTACAAAAATGGAGAAACTGAGGACCAGAAAAAACTATAGAAGACCACCAGCACATACATATAAAAGCAAGAAATTGCACAATTGGGACCTTATTGAGGGGGTGGTGGCTGTTGTTTGAAAAGAAAGAAGAGTTATATGCATGCCTGGTGGGACAAGGGACTCCTGGAGCTTTTCTGAAGACCAGTCCAGAAACCACAGTCATGTTGGGATGAGCTGCTGCTTCTGCAGCTGGGTTCACATCCCAGCAGAAACCAGGTACTTGAGGCACTCAGGTATGCAAGAGAATGAACTGCATGAGGAGCAATGAATGCTCTGCATAGACAGATATTTGGTTTTATTAGTAACAGTATTTGATTCTGTCAATGGCTTTAATAAAAGGTGTTTTAATAGACAGTGGTTGTTATCTGTGTTTTGCTCTGACTCAGTGCCCTAGGAGCAGAAAAAAAGAAATCTAGAGCTGGTGTGTATAATGGAAGGCAATACAGAAGAATGGTTGGATTTAATTAGGATGAGAATTTGGTTTTTTTTTTTTGGCTGGGACAGAGTTAATTGGCTTCATAGTACCCACTGTGGGGTTGTGTTTTGTATTTGTGCTGAAAACAGTGCTGATAACACAGAGATGCTTTTGTTACTGCTGAGCAGTGCCTACACAGAGCCAAGGCTTCCTCTGCTTCTAACCCCAACCCACCAGTGAGGAGGTGAGGGGTGCAAAAGGAGTGGAGAGGGGATACATCCAGAACAGCTGGCCTGCATAGACCTAAGGGACATTTCATACCATATGATGTCATGCTCAGCAATAAAAAAACTGGAAAAGGGGTATATTCAGAGTGATGGCGTTTGTCTTCCCAAGTCACTGTTAGGTATGATGGAGCCCTGTGTTCCTGGGCATGGCAGAACACTTGCCTTTTGGAAGTAGGGAATGAAAAAGGATAACACTGCATCTTTTTTTTTGAACTGGGATTTACTTGGTGCCAGGAGAAGATGTAAAGAGTGTAAAGGGCAGTAAAGGTTGCTTAATGCTTAGCTGAAGCAAACAAGTATGAGATTAAATCAACTCTTTTGTTTAATTTGAAGATGAATGAGAAATCTTATACATTGCATGGCAGGAATCAATGAAATCATTAAATGAAAATAAAGAATAATTATTTGAGATTATTAATGTTTTGTAAAAATTGTCACATGACAAAATTTTCCATTTTACCATGGCTGTTTGTGTCTGAGATTAGCAGTTAAAAATTAGCAATATGTTAAAGATAATTGAATGTTATTCTACTGCCTCCATTTAGATACAGTTATGGAGAATTTGAAAAAAAAAAAAAGATTGATTAAATATAGTAAAGAAATAAAATATATGCAAAAGTCTAAAATTTATTAAAACCTTTTAACCATGCATTGAGATTTCATTAGAATTTTTGTCCTTTTATTGTCATGTCCTGGCAGGATAAGAATATCCATTCATTCTGCAGGTAGATAAACCAGGTTTATGAAACATTTTAATAATAACAATCTAATCTGATATCCCTCCAAATGAGTGGAAGGATAACCCTAGTTTACTGTTTGCTGTTGAGGTACTCTCAGTTATGGGAATGAGAAAATTGTAATGCACATGACCATACAACCCTTGATTTATGCCTGCATGATCTGCAGGAAATTTAGCCTTCTGCATACAAAAATAAAGTGTGTGTATATATATACATATATATATATATGCATATAAAACTTTGTAATAGCATGACACAAAATAATTAATCCATTTCTGATGCAGTGCTTAATTATATTTCAACAAACATGCACACATAAAAAGCAATTGAGAAATAACATTATGAAACATGGTAACCGGGGGAGATATCAAGAGGCCATCACCTTTATATGGATGATCTTCTGATTGCTTTACTTTCAGATTGTATACTCTACCTTGTTGAAAATATTTATGAAGTATGCACTACTTAATGAGAAAAACTCATATGTTGCAAAATGATCATAAAATATGAATAAATGCCAGGATCTTCATGGCATTTTTTTCTACAGATAGAAAATTAATAGTGAATGAGTTAGCAGCAAAATTGGGCCATCACACATAGTATACCCAGAGAATAGTTATTCAGCTGTATAGATCTTCAATATTAATTTCACAGGAAAACCAGAGATTTTGAATTTTCCTTTTGTTCTGTCTTAGAAAAAACCCACAATATTCCTGAATTTTCTGTGAAATGTCTGTCAAAATATTGTTTTGCAATGTAAATGTTTTATTTAGAACAGCAAAATAAGGCGTTTTTTAAAACATCTATAATTTCAAACAAAGGAAAAAATTATGTTCTCCATATGTGAATATTTACAGAATTACTGAAACTCTTCATACATCTTTCTCAGTGTGTTTTGTTTAAAGTACCTATATTTTGGGGGAAAGTTTTATTTTAATGCCATAAGGCTTTTGAAATGTTTCCAGCTCATGTAAGCACACCCTCAGGGTGCCTCTGACTGTAGAATTCTGCTTTTAACTGCAAGGTGTCTACAGCTCAATTTCCTATTAGAACTATACATTCTCATCCTTCATTACTTAGCATTTCTGCCTTCTGATCTTCTGATCTTAATTTTCTTTCTGATGGCATGTTCAGATAGAGGTCAGGAAAATCATAGAACCACTGTTTGTACTTGTTGGTAGGTCAAGTTGTGAACACAACGGCAAGAAGTCTGATTTTTGGTTGATGGGTTCCAGGAGAGAAGAATCTGAAGCTGACAAATCAATTCAGACTATTGGATTCCAAATTTTTGTGCTCTATGTATATCTGTGAGCCACAAAAGCCTCTCAACACCCATTCAATATGCATCTTCACATTTGAATCATAGGTTAAAGTGCTGGGGTAGGGATGTTCCAGGGACCAGTTCTGCCTGGTCTTGTGTACTTGATCTTCATGGGACACTAGAAGTTTGCAGAACACAGTTTGCTTCCAGAACTACCACACATAGGTGTGGGCATCTTAGAGACATCCATACTTGAGGACTGGTGACAGAAAATGCCAATGAATCTCTGAGGCTGAGCTTCACTTCTTTGCTCAGGTGTTGTCACACACTGGTAGAAAAGGGCATGGTTTCCTTAACCAGGGAACATTATATTTGATAAATAAACCCTGTAAAATGGGTAAATGAACAAGCTCAAACCTCTACATTCCAAAAGCAAAAATATGTGTAATCAAGTATAAAAATATATAGCAAATATTCTGCTTGGAATGGTGTAGTTTAAATCTCTGGTTTGGGTTTTCCTTCTTAACCTGAAACTTTCCAAAAGCTGTGCTTCATCATTTCCCACAGCCAGAAGGTAAAGTCCTGCCGCATGCTTCCCCACCTGCAGTGGGACAGGCTGGGAGTTGACTGCAGAAAGGGACATTGTCAGTGACAGGAAAGGTGACTGCAGCAGGAACATAGTGCACAGGATTGTTCTTCTTTCCTTCTATCCATTGAGTCTATTTGTGCCCATAGATGTGATTTTTTTATCCTTGTCCAGCTTTTTCTGTGGCTTCTGAAAAAAGGAGAAAAAAGCTGGACTGCATCAGCAATTACCCAAGAACCTGGTGGGAAGGTGTCCCAATTTACTTGCAAAGGGCCAGGTGAAGAGATTCATAGTCTGAAGCTAATGAGGAAGACAAGATGGGAGACACAAAACTGCTTTTCTGTGTAGCGCCTTTGTGAACATGATAGACTACAGACTGTGTACATGCACAGTAATGATTATTTTGCATTACTTTGCTTCTTTTTCACTTTCTACTGGTTTGATAGCATAAAATTTACTACTTTTTTGTCTTATCAACTTTCTGGTAACAGGGAAAGCTCAGAGGAGAATGTAGGAGCATGATAAATACTATCATCTGAGTAATCTTTTTCCTTACCATATCTTCCTGCATTTTAGTAATCAGTGGTAAAGGTCCTCTTACCAAGAATTTGAAGCAGACTCTCACACTTAACTTGTAAGTAAGACCCTGCTATATTTAGAAAAAAAGAAATAATGCATTTATTATATGCAGTGAAAGCTACTTTTGATGAACAAATGTGGTCCCATCACTTAAGGCTGCTTTGTGACACCTGGGAAGGAACAACCGTTTGTATCAGTACAGGCTGGGGAATGACCTGCTGGAGAAGAGCTCAGTGGAGAAGGACCTGGGGGTCCTGGTTGATGACAGGTTGGCCACGAGCCAGCAGTGTGCCATGGTGGCTAAGAGGGCCAATGGGGTTTTGGGTTACATTAAAAGGAGTGTGGCCAACAGGTCAAAGGAGGGGATCCTCCCCCTCTAGTCTGCCCTGGTCAGGCCCCACCTGGAGTATTTTGTCCAGTTCTGGGCTCCCTGGTATAAAAAGGACAGGGATCTCCTGGAGAGAGTCCAGAGAAGGCCTACAAAGATGATTAAGGGCCTGGAGCACCTCCCCTACGAGGAAAGGCTGAATGAACTGGGGGTTTTCAGCCTTGAGAAAAGAAGACTAAGAGGGCATCTTATTAATGTTTATAAATATCTTAAGTGTGGGGCACAGGGGGAAATAGCCAAGCTCTTTTTAGTGGTCTGTGGAGACAGGACAAGGGGCAATGGCTGCAAGTTGGAGCACAGGAAGTTCCACAACAATATGCAGAAGAACTTTTTCACAGTGAGGGTGATAGAGCAGTGGAACAGGCTGCCCAGGGAGGTGGTGGATTCTCCTTCTCTGGAGATACTCAAGACCAGTCTGGATGCCGATCTGTGTGATCTGTCCTAAGGAACCTGCTTTGGCAGGGGGGTTGGACCTGATGATCTCTTGAGGTCCCTTCCAGCACCTACAGTACTGTTTCTGTGATTCTCTGTGATCTATCTCTAAGATTTAGAAAATATTTGTTATAAGTGGAGTAGTACAGACTCTCTCTTTCTTCCTGTCTGCTGAAAGGAGGACATACTTTCTCTCTCTTCTTCTGCCTTCTACATAACTGCAGAGTATTTTCTCTTTTTCTTCTCTTTTATAGGTAAAAACATATTATGATAAATCTGCAATAATGATTTTCCTGTAATATTTCACCCTCAATCATTTTGCCCTCAGCTTTCTTGTTCCTGTAATTTGATAAATTGGGACCCACCAGGGGACTAACATGTTTACCTTGTGGGATTGTCGTATTTTCTGGTGGAGGCACCATGAGCAGAATTCCTTTCTACTTACAAACCATGGATGAAAGCAACCTATCCTCATGATTTCATGCTAAATGGGAGTCAGAAGGTTGAAATACTTCTTACTAAGCACAAAAATTATTAATTTGACAACAAGGTTGACTAAATTAACTGGAGAAAAAGAGCATAAAATGAAGCTTAAAATGTTTGTTTTGTCTTTGGAGAGGAGGTGAAAGCTGCATAATTTTTCATGATTACCATTTGCTCCCCCAGAGGTAAGGTTAGGTCAGCATTTGCAGTCTAAACTCCTATTTCCAGAGGTTAACAACTCAGCTGTAAGGCTTCAGTCTCAGTTTAACATTTGGCAGAGTTGCTGTCTTGAAATAATTCCTCTGGTGCATATATATAATACCTTCTCCCAAAGGGTCTTAGAGCACTTTGACATACTGAACTGTGTAATGGTTTGTTTCATCTGTTGTCAAAGCGCAGACACTTTTGAGGTAGACTATAGCCTCAGAAAACAAGAGGTCTACATAACAGTTTAGATACGGAAGGAATGATTATGCTAAACTGAAACTACAAGAGGAATTAGTATCTTCACATGCCTGGACAAATGTTAAAATTTTAGTTTTGCTGTTATTTTATGGGAGTAACATTTTCCTTTTCTCTAGACATGCTTTTGCATTTACAGCTATAGTGCCGGAATTACAAGATTTAAGATCTTATTAAAATGACAAATTCTTTTTTAATTTACATTCTCCTAATCGTTCATGCTTGCCTAACCTTTTCTAGTACCTTTCTATTCAATTAGATTATGCTCTTAGTTATCTTACTGTTGCTTAAGCACAATGGAATAAATTTCAAAGTACAATAAAATTTAAATCTCAGATTAAGCTAATAAACATAAAACATAGCTATAATTGGCTCAGTACTTCCTACTAAAGAATCAATATTTTAGCACTGACGTGAAAAAATAGGATTATTTGTCAATTTGCTACTTCAGCAGGATGAAGCAATAGCATTACTCTCTAGAACTTGTCAAGACAGAAAGTGGTGGTCAAAATATTAGAATCCATGTGCCTGAAGTTAGGTTCTGGTTCATTGTTTAGTCTCTGAAATAAAAGTCAGGTGATTTTTAAACATACTGACCACAATGTGAATGAGTAAAGGAGCTTGCGGTATCAAAAGGCTAGAATGAACATGGCTACCTATGTAAAAAAAGTCCTTCAGAACGAGCTGTGGAGTTAACAGTCTAGGACACTAGATGATTAAGTGTGAATTTAGGTGACTGATCTAGTCGGTCAAGTTTGGAAGTGCCTTCCTTGCTTTGTTCTTCAGGAACAAAGCGTTCTTACCTTGAATTAAAAAAAAGTGGTCGTTGACCGCTTAAGTGGTCGTTTGAGCACTTAAACACCTATCTGCCCCCTTGTAGTAGTGTCTAAAGCTGTATCTACAACACTTAATTACAGAGGCACTTGCTTGCAGGCAATTGGGCTGTTTGATTATTAACATGCTCCTAGGCACAGTTTTCACCCTTGCCACTGGACTGTGCCTCATCAGAGACAGTGCCCAGGAGACAGATTAGACACTGATGTCCCATTCTGGGAGTGGAAGGGCAGGATCTGGGCTTGTCCAAAGACTGGAGTTTAGCCCTGGACTGATCTGTAGCCATAGTATGGATGTAGCCCTGGGGCTCTTTGGTGCTGATCTTCCAGAGCTCAGTGAAACTTAAACAGGATCAAAGGACTAAGAACTAAGTCACAGCATCTAGGGCAGTTCTGAGGAAAAACTAAGGAGGGAAGCCTTAGAGACTTTCAGAGCTCTTCAGTGTCTTAGTGGGTGGACAAAATTGCTTAAACTTGTTAGGTGCTTAAACTCAGCCTAAATATTTATTCAGACTGATAAGTCAAAAAAGACTTAATATGGGGACACAGCATGTCTAAACATATGTTACTAGTGGTGGCAAATGAGCTCTGAATTGAAGCAATACCTCAACACTAATGTGTTAATCTGCTTGATACTACTAATCATTTTATCAGATTATACCAGTAGACTCCAAGTGTGAGCAGGATGCTTTTGAATATGACATACTATTTACAAGTACCCAGAGGACATGTTTCTGATCTTGTTTTTGGTGGAATAAATCCCAAACTATGTAAAATGAATGTCAAGATTAAGCCAATAACAACATTATAATACCTGGGATGTTTCTCTGACAGTTAGGGCTGTTTATAAGTTTCTTAGATCCAAAATAAAACTTATGCCTTTATGGTATTCTTTGAGAAACCATTAAGGTAAGAATCATAGTTCTATTCACCTAAGAATGCCTCCGTGACAGTCAATTCAAAGGAGCTTTGCACACTTGGTAACCCTGAAGTTGCTGATTGAGTGACAGGTAAAGCAAATCTGGCTCTTCTTTTACACCTTAATCTCTCTTAGCTGGGGAAAAATGTAAAAGTGACATAGATCAAAGAGAGCTGTAGCTGGCAAAGAGAAAAGACAGGAGAAAAGATGACATAAGTTTTCCAAGTGACTGATGATTTTGGATATTTCAATTTTGGGGCTCCTGATTTGAGACAGCTTAATGGATCTTAATAATAAGTGTGCAGGTGCTCAGCATGTTACATTTGAATCCCTATAGTCTTATAAACACCTCTAAATCCAGACTCAAGCCGGCAAGGTGCAAACAAAATTTCAATGGAGGTAAAATGCTGCAATCCTCACAGGTTTTTAGAAAACTGTCAGGAGTAACTGGGGTTGTCAGAGATCTTACAACAAAAATATTTTCTTTTTTTTTTTATTTAAATTTTTATTTTTCTTCAACAGACATCCAGTTCAAAGCCCTAATCCTCTTTGCTTGAAGTTCCTTAGTCACTGGGAGCATCAAGTATGGTTTGATCCAAGCATGGTATGTGTGTAATCTTTTCCAGGGACAATACTGAACTGTTTCTTCCTGTTTCCTTCTTGTTTTACATAGAAATGCCCTCAAGCATTACAGTATGTACAATTAAATTATGCCTTGCTTGTTCCATGCACTGCCATATAGATTGCATGGGATAGTCCCTTCTCCCATGGAACTCCTGTTCATGTCCTCCTGAAGCCATTCAGCTTGTTCCATTGTACCAATAGCATATCCTGTTTGGCCCTGCTGCTGCCTCCTCTCCTGAGATATCCACCATGCCAGTTCATGCTTCTGATGCTTTCTATTCACTCCAGCAGCTGAGATGGTGTCCTAGAAGCCTTGCCCTCAAATGGGTGAACTGGCAGAAGGGGCTCTGGTTCCAGCTCAGCATATAGAGGCTTGTTCCCACTTTGCCTGCTCAGACTCAGACCTGTAAATCCCCGCATTTCCATAAGGAAGAAGAGCTCTGCTTTGACTCCCATGTCACAGCTGTCAACCTGCCCCATGACGTGTCTCCCAGCCTGGTGTCACCCAACACTCAGTTCTTCAGCAGGACTTGGGGACCATCACCAGTCTCCTTGCTACTGAAATCACAGCAGATCACTGCACATTTTCCGAGGTTTAGACTCCTCAGAGGCTGCACACAGAAATGCAGGTAAGGTTTTGAAACCAAAACCATTCTATCCTGCTCTATGCTGGCATACTGGACTATACTCCCAGGGAGAGCAGGGGATCTACATAGCATTTTTGTATGTTACATAAATAGGGACAAACTGATTTTTAATCTTTTTCACAGAATTGCAGAATCTCAGAATGTTAGGAGTTGGAAGGGACCTCGAAAGATCATCTAGTCCAACCCCCTGCCAGAGCAGGATCGCCTAAACTAAATCCCACAGGAACACATCCAGGTGGGTTTTGAATGTCTCCAGAGAAGGAGACTCCACAACCTCTCTGGGCAGCCTGTTCCAGAGCTCTGTCACCCTCACAGTGAAAAAGTTCCTCCTTATATTCACATGGAGCTTCCTATGCTCCAGCTTGCACCCATTGCCCCTTGTTCTATCGCTGGCTGTCACTGAGAAGAGCCTGGCGCTGTCCTCCTGACTCTCACCCTTTACATATTTATAAACATTAATAAGGTCACCCCTCAGTCTCCTCTTCTCTAAGCTAAAGAGGCCCAGCTCCCTCAGCCTCTCCTCATAAGGAAGGTGTTTCTGTCCCTTAATCATCTTGGTGGCCCTACACTGGACTCTTTCAATGAGTTCTATGTCCTTCTTGAACTGAGGGGCCCAGAACTGGACACAATACTCCAGATGAGGTCTCACCAGGGCAGAGGAGAGGGCAAGAAGGACCTTTCTTGACCTACTAACCACACCCCTTCTAATAGACCCCAGGATGTCATTGGCCCTTCTTAGCCACAAGGGCACATTGCTGGCTCATGGTCATCCTGCTGTTCACCAGGACCCTGAGGTCCCTCTCACCTACACTGCTGTCCAGTCCCCAACCTATACTGGTACTTGGGGTTGTTCTTCCCCAGATGCAAAACCCTACACTTGCCCTTGTTAAATCTCATTAAACGTCTCCCTGCCCAGCTCTCCAGCCTGTCTGAGTCTTGCTGAATGGCAGCACAGCCCTCTGGTGTGTCAGCCACCCCTCCCAGTTTTGTGTCATCAGCAAACTTGCTGACTGTGCACTCTATTCCCTCATCCAGGTCATCAATGGATATATTGAATAGTACAGGTCCCAGTACTGACCCCTGAGGGACTCCACTAGACACAGGCCTCCAGCTACACTCTGTCCCATTGATCAAAACTCATTGGCTTCTTCCCTTCAACCAGCTCTCAATCCACCTCACTACTTGATTTTCCAGACCACACTTCCTCAGTTTAGCCACGAGGATGCTGTGGGAGACAGTGTCAAATGCTTTACTGAGGTAGACCACATCTACTGCCTTACCATCATTTATGCACTTGGTTATATCCTCATAAGAAGCTGTTATATTAGTCAAACATGACTTCCCCTTGGTAAAACCATGTTGACTGCTCCTAACAACCCTCTTATTCTTGATGTGCCTAGAGACAGCACCAATGATAAGGCATTCCATCACCTTTCCAGGGATCTAAGTGCCAAATAACCCTAAATTGAGTCCTTCATTGCTTAAATCCAGATCACAGAATCACAGAATGGCATGGGTTGGACGGGACCCCAAGGATCATAGAGCTCCAACCCCGCTGCCACAGGCAGGGACACCAACCTCAGGCCGGATCTACACAAGGTTACCCAGGGCCCCATCCAACCTGGCCTTGAACACCTCCAGGGATGGGGCATCCACCACCTCTCTGGGCAGCCTGTTCCAGCACCAAATCAGACCACCTTTCATGGATTACCAAGCATATGAACACTAAGATGATTTTTTGCTGGATCGGGGACATCTACTGATTCTGTCCTTAATATGCCCTGTTATTATGAACAATTACATATGTTTCTGGAAATTGTATGATTCCATATGGGATACCATGACTGGCTTAATGAGGTGCTTTATGGACACAATTCAACATTAACTTTGAATTTCCTGGTTTTTGTTGATTTTTGTCACAACCTTAACATTTTTCAAACATAGAATCATTACATTAAAAAAATAAATCTGTATTTTAACCAAGATTTATTATACCCCAGTGAGATAAACCTTGTTTTCACTTTTCAGTAATAACATGATTTATTTCCATGCAGCTGAACAGTAAAAAAAAAAGAAGTGAGATAGATCTGAATGAAAAATAATACTTCCTAAAAAGAAAAAGTAAAAAAAGGTATAAAAGAAGACCTTTACAGGAATTTAAAAGAAATCTCAATCAGCTTTATAAATGGATCTATCAAATCTCTCATTCTGAGAAATTTGTGATATACTTTGCTTATTCTTAAGTATGATTTAGTATGACAGCATTGATCTGAGTTGCTATTTTTAAAGTTTTCTGAAAGAGAGGATCTGACATCCCCTCGTGTATTTGGCTGCTGAACACACTTAAAGTTGCTGACTCTAAGAGGTCAGTTACCATGAATTCCTAAGAGATTACTGTTGTATCATGTACTATTTTGCCATTGCTGGTCTTTGTGCAAAGCTACACAGACAGTAAGAGTTTGGTGAGTCATGTGTACCCTGAGCATGGCTGGTAGTGCATGGCTTGTAATACACCCAAAGTCTTAATATTTTCCTTCTCTTGAATGTAACTAGAGGCAGATCAGAGTTGGGGAACTTCACTTGGAGGTGGATCATCTCCAGCTACTGACAAGAAGAGAAAGCAGAAAAGCAACATCTAGATGAAGCAGATATAAATACATAAACCTGCTTGCATCCATTGAGTCCTAGGGGTGGCACAGTCCCAGTTTTCAGCTGGTAGACCCTCTAAGCCTTCTGGATAGCAAAAGTTTTCCTCTTGCTTATTTTTCTGTTTTTCACATTTTACAAACCTGGCAGAGCAGTCACCCTTATCCACCTGGAAAGAGACTGTGATTTATCCCTTTATTGATTAACTGCTTTAAGACCTGTCACACTCCTCAAGCAATTAGTGAGGCTCTGTATCTCCCATGAAAACTACCTATTCAGCTTTCTCATTTGGAAACAGTTGCTCCGTGTTCATTGATTGCCATACTGTAGTTCCAAATGTTTTTCTGCCCCACTCACTAACTCTTCTGTTCTTCTCAGAGTACACATTGCTATACTTGAACCCCAACCAACAACTAAACATAGTCCAACTGCTTGCTTACTCCCCTGCATCAGGATGAGGGAGAAAATTGGAAGAGTAGAATTTAAGAAACTCATAGGTTGAGATAAAGACAGTTTAATAGGTAAAGCAAAAGCTGCATGCACAAGCAAAGCAAAACAAGGAATTCATTCACTGCTTTCCATGATGTTCAGTTACCTCCAGAAAAACAGGGCTTCGTCATGCCTAACAGTGATTTGGGAAGACAAACACCTCACCCTGAATGTTCCTCTCTTCCTTCTTCTTCCCCCAGCTTTTTATATGCTGAGCATGACATCATGTGGAACAGGCTGCCCAGGTTGAGTCACCATCCTTGGATGTATTTAAAAGACAGGTAGATGAGGTGCTTAGGGATATGGTTTGGTAGAGGACAGGTACAGTTGGGCTCAATGATCTTAAAGGTGTTTTCCAACCTCATGATTCTATGATATGGTACGGAATGTCTTTTGGGTCAGTTGGGGCCAGCTGTCCCAGCTGTGTCCCCTCCCAACTCCTTGTGCACCCCCAGCCTCCTTGCTGGTGGGATGGGGTGAGAAGCAGAAAAAGCCTTGGCTCTGTGTAAGCCCTGCTCAGCAGTAACAAAAACATCCCTGTGTTATCAACACTGTTTTCAGCAGTGACAAAAACACAGACCCATAGCAGCTACTGTGAAGCAAGTAACTCTGTCCCAGCCAAACCCAGGATATTGTCCACCCCTTATTCCATACCATTTACATCATACCTAGGTCCTACACCATCCAATACATCCTTAATGACCACTATGCCCTTTCACAAGCTTTGATGTATGTTGTATGATTCACACAGTTAGCATTCCTTTAATCTATAGACCACCCCTGTAAAATGTCCGTACGTGTCCAGAAATGTTCACAAAATGTTCACAAAATGTCCGCTCAGGACAGGAAAGGTGGTGTAATTCGTGGAGTTACTGGCCACCAAAGCCAGCTCAGGTTGGATTACTGAAGCACTTGCACCGCTACCTGTAAGTCTTCTCCTCCATTGTTTCAGGTGGTTCCCGCTACAGTAATTCTTACAACATGCAACTTCAATCATGGATTACACAATTTAAATGTATTTCCATTATAGTCTCCACCCCTGATTCCTTTGGGCCATCAGGTTTACTATTGCAATGAACTCCTTCCCTTGCTCTGAGCCTGCCTAGCACCAAAAGGTTCCTTTTGAAGTAATTCCCATAAGACCTACCTCCAGTCCTGGGCTACAACAATTTAAAGGTATTCCCATGATAATCTCCACCCTTGGTCACTTTGGACCGGACAATTGAGTTTAAAATTGCAGTGAACTCCTACCCTTGTCCCTGCTCCTACTTGGCCTTATCCCCAAACTGCAATCCCTTAGGGAAGCACCTGCTCCAAGTGGAGCCATATTTGTCAGTCACAATGTCTCCAGGGGTAAACCTGCTGCAGCATGGACTTATCCACAGCAATAGCTGCTTTGAGATGCGTCTGTTCCAGAATGGCCTTCTCCATGGACCACAATTAGTTAATTACTTCTTTTAGTGCATTGCCAATGAGATTACATTTTCAGACTGTCAGGCCTGACGTCTTGGTACTGATATCCATTCCTAACATGACAGGACTCCATGTGCTCAGAGAATTGAGCAAGGCTCTGAACTTCTCAAATTCCCTCACTGATTTTCTGATCATTTACACAGTGCTAGGTGTGGTGTCTGTGGTTCAACATACTGTCATCCACAACAGGTAGGAAGATGACAGTGGATTGAGGCACAATGAAGACAACAAATACTGGCCCAAACCTTTTCCTATACATTAGTAACTTCCTCTGTGTTTTTTCATGTACAAGATAGAAGATCATGTATCCACACACAATATAGGAAACCTCAGATGCAAAATGCCTACTCCCCCAGACCCAGTAAAATATAAGAGAATCTACTTAAACATCTTTGCAGGATAAAAGTCTGAATCATCCCCCTTAAGCGCCTGAGCTTATTATCAAAGGAACTGCAGGCATATCAGACTTCTATTGTAGAGTGATTATACTACCTCAGGAAGTCTCCTACTCTTACTCATCCTTGGAAGCCTATTTCTGCACTGACTCTGAAGACAGCTGGAAAAGATGAGCCTTAGTAAACTAAAGTTAGCTTCTGTGAGAATTCCTGGGCTCTCTTCAGCCATTTCAAGCAGAAGGATATAGTTCTAGCAACTATAAAAATTTACCTTGCTTAAACATAGATTGCAATTACCTATTGGAAGAATTATCTATAAAGAAATCACAGTAGAGTTTTAACAAACTGAAAAATCCATTCATGTGTTTTCAAGGAGATTTTTCTGGGATAATTAGATACTTTCTTAAATCAGTCTGAGAGTCAGACAACTCAAATTACTGGTGAACCAAGGAAAAGGAAACTACTAATTCCCATATAACAGTGTCACATAGGCACTGCTATAATTAATGCATTGCAAAGTATAAAATAGAATGAGATTATCTGAAGGCAAGGAAGGGTAAATGAGGAAGGGAAATGTGTATCAATAACCACCTTGACTTCTCAATCAACAAAGAGATTGAATCTGTTTGGCCACTTCATGGAACTTTTTAGACTGCATGAATGAATGAAGTAAATCACATAGAATAAAAGCAAATAAAGGACCAAGAAAAACAACACAATCAAGAAGACTCTGGATTATTTTTTTTTATTCTCTTTTGAGGGCAAACTCCAGCAGCTAACTTTCTCTGTGGAGAACAGTGGCAGATGAATCTACTTCTCTTTGTGGTATACAAAATTCTTCTTCACTTGAAAAACAGAAACTAGCAAGTTGCACAGCTGCAAGCAAAGCACATTTTCTTGGACCACATTACAAAGTCAAATGACACCAACAAAAACCCAGCTGAAAGGAGAATCTTCTGGTTCTCCTTGCATCTTACCTGCCTCACTCCTAGACATTTAGTCCCATTGCTTAATTTGTACTGACCCCAACATTGACCAGTTCCCTCTGTGAACCACCTCAACAGGAAAAAGCTGCAGAAAGCAAGACTACAAAGTTAGTTGATTTTATGCCATGATAATAAAATAAGGAGATTTTCAAAAGGACCTGACAGAAACCAGAGCTGATCAAAGAGAGGGGACAGTGCTGCAAAGCTTGGGAAAAGAGGGAAGAGGATGGGAATAACTTCTATTGTGGAAGAAGGAATAAGCAAGGCAGAATAGTGCTGTGAAACTGAAGACCTAGAAAACTTCTGACCTCAGCATAGGACTGAAGTGTCAATGGATTGTGTCACCTTTTGGCAAAGTAAAATCTTGTATCCAAAGCAACCAGAACATTCTCAGCAAAAAGATTGATTGGGGCAGAATGTTGCTGGTTATGCTTGCCATCAACAACCAGGAAAGAGATCACTCCCATTTGAAGTTCAACAAGGCCAAGTGCAAGGTCCTACACGTGGGTCAGGGCAATCCCAAGCACAATTACAGGCTGGGCAGAGAATGGATTGAGAGCAGCTCTGAGGAGAAGGAATTGGGAGTGTTTTTTCATGTAAAGCTCAACATGAGGCGACAATATGTGCTGGCAGCCCAGAGAACCAACTCTGTCCAGGGATGCATCAAAACCCATTGTGTTCAGCAGGTTAAGGGAGTTGATTCTCTCATCTACTCTGGTGTCCTGAGACCCCATCTGGAGTACTGTGTCCAGCTCTGGGGTCCCCAATACAAGAAAGCTACAGAGCTGTTGGAACAAGTCCAGAGGAGGCCCACAAAGATGATCAGAGGACTGGAGCATGGCAGGGAGATGTAACTAGGTGATTTTTGAGATTCCTTCCAACTCAAACCATTCTATGATTTTGCTCAAACTGAGCTGTATCGACAAGTACCTGGCAACAAAAATGGGCATGTGTCTGCATTTTAGATTGTTTTTCCCCTTGATTATTTTCTGAACATACTCTGATGTCTGATGAATAGTTTGAGTGAAACTGAAGTTACCTCACCTACAGTTGTCCTTGCATGGCGAGCCTGTGCTTCCCTGTTTGTGCTTTTGCACAGTTTCTCCATAAGCAAAACCCGGTATTGCCAGGTGAACGAACTGTAAATTTTAACTGTATGCTTGAACACCCTTACCCTCCAGAGCAGGTTGTCTGCTTGTGGACTGCATATTGGGAATGGTCCTCTGTTTATACTATTTCCTCCCTTACCCCTAGCAATAATTTGGGATTGTGCAAGGTGGCATAAGTCAAAAGCATCCAATGTCTATTCCAAAAACATTGTGATGCCTGGCACTATATTTTTTACTTTATAGGTGCAGTTTTACATGTTACAATTCTATAATTCTCTGCTTGAAGTTTCAGCTCAGGTACTTATATAGTAACTATTCTCCAGTGGTAACATCTATTGTTCTTCAATAAAACAATAAAAAATTAATGGAAAGACTTCAGCCTTTTCTTTGAAAGTTCCATGAAAATATGACAGAAACACAGAAAAAAATTAACTTGAAACATCTCTATGGAGGTCATCTGGGCTAACCTTCTCTTTAAAGCAAGGACAGCATCAAAGTTATCAGGACCTCCAGTTACTTTTCTGCAAAGCAGCTTTCATGTATTTTGGCATTAAGGGTCACAAAATCACAGGATGGCTAAGGTTGGAAGGGTTCTATGGAGGTCATCAAATCCTCCTGCTCAAGCAGGGCCAGCTTCACCCAGTTGCCCAGGACCATGTCCAGATGGCTTTTGAATATCTCTGAGGACAGAGACTCAATAACCTCGGTGGGCAACCTGTGTCAGAGCTCACTCACCCTCACAATGAAGAAGTGGTTCCTGACGTTCAGAGGGATCTTCCTGTATTTTACTTTGTGCCTATAATACAGACTATTGGAACAGCTA
Organism: Hypotaenidia okinawae; assembly: GCA_027925045.1. Lineage (NCBI taxonomy): Eukaryota > Metazoa > Chordata > Aves > Gruiformes > Rallidae > Hypotaenidia > Hypotaenidia okinawae. The sequence continues at coordinate 136,806,945 of BSDF01000002.1, read as the reverse complement.
TTGGGTTAAAACATGAATAACAGGTTGGTCTAGGGGATGCCTGGAAGTTCTTTACAGCCCAAACAATTCTATGATTCTATGGTTTCAGCTAATAGATGCAATTTTGCTAATGTGATAAAAAAGTTCTGGGGTCATGTCATTCTTAAGCAGTCATAAAGCAGAAACTGTGACTCATAGATGCATGAAATATAATTGAAGGCATCATAAGCATAAAATGATTGTTTTCATTGACTTCTCAAAAATGTGTTGACTGTACTAATTTAAATGCATGTCTTCTCCAAAAAAGGCTAAATCTAAATTAGAGATTGCATGGAGAATAAAAGTCATACTTCCTTAATTACTCTTAAAATAGTTTTACATCAGTGTGGGTTTAGTAGAGCAGTTACACAGACATAAAGGGTCAAAGTGTCTAGAATCATTTTTCAAAAAATGGGGAATATTTCCCAGAGAGAAAGCAAAAGAATAATTATAAATCCTTCTCTTTACAGGCAGCTCTGCTCTTTCCTATTTCTCCTTCTAATCACACCAAATCAGTCAGGAAAACACATTTCTCCTTGACCTTTTATTTCCAGCTATGTTGAACAATTTATCCCAATTAAGCCACTACTGTTTCTGGTCTCAAACAATGGTATCATGTAATACTGAATGTCACTAATACATTATTTAATTTAACAGCTTTCCTGGCATATCAACTTTTCACTAATCCTTTTTTGGAGGTCTGTGATTGAACAAAGAATTTGTATTTACATTCAAGTCCCTCTGGAATTCTCATCCAGATGAGTAACTTTCTCCTGGGCACCTTATTTGAATACTTAAAACTGCTGCACAATGTCTGGGCTAACAGAACTGGAGGTTTCACTTAACAAGCCTTTCTTTACATAGGTAAAAAAGTGTTATTTACCTTCAGATTAGTATCTAAACCATTGAAAGAGTGAGAGATATAAAGCAAACGAGCAGATCTAATTGACAAAGACTGGGTTTGAATTGCTTGGTTTCTCTTGTGCACACAGTAAATTCAGTTACCAGTCAAAAGTAGATCACATCTGTTGTTGCATATTCTGGGAAGATGCTGAGTTCTATTTTCTTTCTGAGTTACAAATTTATAGTTGGGGAAGCCAGTCCAGTTGGCATTAGTACCTTTGAAAAATCCCACACTCCAAATCTCACCCTGTGAGCATAGCTAATTTATACCTGTGTCAGTATGTGTGTGTGTGTTTGTGTATGGAAGGAATGGTGGAAAAGGTTTAGATTAGATATTAGGGGAATGTTCTTTACAGAGAGTGGTAATGTGCTAGAACGGGTTGTCCGGAGAGGTGGTGGATGCCCCATCCCTGGAAGTGTTCAAGGCCAGGTTGGATGGGGCCCTGGGCAACCTTATGTAGATCCAGGCCTGGAGGTTGGTGGCCCTTCCTGTGGCAGGGGGTTGGAACTCTATGATCCCTGGGGTCCTTTCCAACCCAAACCATTCTATGATTCTGTGATTCTATGAAAAGAGCAACTTCTCACTGTGCTCTTAAGAAAATTCTGAGCTCACCAGGTTTTCATTCCCACTATTCTTGGGTCATTTTGTTTTCATCTCTGAGCATCTGCAGACATTTTTTACATTATGAAAGTCCTAAGAGGAATCTCACCAAAAAACCAAATAAAAATGAATTATGCAATTTAGACTTTCTATATATATTCTACCTTATGACTTCTCTTCAGAGAGAGAGACCAGGAGTCTGTATCTTACATATGCTTTCCTCTGTCCATAAGGGATTTTGTATTTTTCTGTACAACCAGTTGTTGTGCATAAATGGCCTGAATCAAATGAGCAAACAGACCATTTGCAGCAAGTGAAACTTGTTTCTCGAAGGATTATGTGTTTTCTAATAAAGCTTCTAATCATCAGTCAATAAAAGCAGAGGGAAAATGGAAAATAGTAGTACCTGACAAAAATATGAATGTCCTTCTTTATGAGGCACAGTACATTTACTGCACATTTTGGTAATTATTCTGTGATGTTATCATTATGTAAAGAGGTAATGCAAGACTGCCTCAAAAAACTAGATTGTAAATACTCCAAGATACTGGCAGACATAATCTGCCAGAATTCATCCTTGAAGTTAATGCCAATCTCGTGCCCATCAATGTTGAGTGGCTTAAGATTTTGCTCCCAGTTTCGTTCTCTTACAGAAGAAGACATGGAAGATTTTAAGAGATCATCATTGTCCTTCTCATTTTGTAAAGAAGAAGGACAAACAAAACCCCTTTCTGGAACATATGATGCTGGGAATAATACTCATTTTAACATTTGTAACAATTGTACCAGGATAAGAAGAAAGGCGCATGCAAATTTTGGCCTTATCAAGCATAGGAATTTAACAACAGCCAACTTGTTAATACAAAAGGAGCAGTAGTTGGAGGTAGTGAAAAGTGCTATATTGATGATTCACCCCTATAAAAACACAGGATAAAGGATGAGAGGGCTATTGAATGAAAGGGTTATCGAATGAAAGGGTTATCGAATGAAAGGGAGAAGTGCTGCTGAAGACAATGAAATTTAAAATAATGTGAGATAGAAGCTTTAAAAATAGTATCAAAGTACAATTACTTTAAATGATAATCAGAGCTGATTGATTTTGTGTTCTGCTCAGAATAAAACCTGTTTGTAGAGCTCAGTAAGCTCAATGTAATATAGGGATACATAATACTGGTATACCACCACGTGCTGCAATTTGAATATTTTGAGTGGAGTCTCTCTCCTCACTGGATGATCTGGGTGAGATTCTTAACACAAAACAAGATGCTTCAAGTCAATTGTGAAAGTGAAGTTCCTCAGGTAACCTAGCTTGAAGAATCAAACTGTTTGGATCACACCAACCTCCATCTCCTTAAAACTTCCAGTTAAGGAGAAGGAAAGTTTTCTTTAGATAAGGCTCATTGCACAATAAGTTTGATATAGTTGTAAGTGACATTTTCTAGCAAAACCTCATAATCTTAATGTTAAAAGAGTTTAAATTATTAAGTTGAAAGAAAATATTTCAATGGCAATCAACATTCTGAAAATATTCAATATTGAAGGCATTTTTTGTTAATAGAGACTTTGAAATCAGTATTATCTCAGAGTTCCTCCTTTACAAGATCTCAAGTTGGGTTTCTTTTGACCAACCTTTATGTTTATATTTCAAAGGTAGATGTATGTGTGGTGCTGAAAAGGTAAAGGATGAGAAATGCTCATGGAAGTTTTGAAAATGAATAATGAGAAGAAAAAAAAATAAATGGAAGTATTAATGGCTAGCTTGTCTGAATCTCCCATGTAATCATCTAAAAGTAAGATTTTCCTATGAAATTAGATACTTTTGACTCTCTGGGTGTGCCCATAAGATAGGCAAGGGTGAGGGTAAACGTAAGGGCAGGGATGAGGAGGAAGGAGAAGAGAGATAAAACTAGTACTTCTAGATAAAAGAAGTTTTTCAGTATCCTGACTTCAAGGAAATCTTAAATAATTACAGCACCAACACTTGATTGTGCCCTTCCTTTTTTGTTTATTTTGGTTTTTTTCATTTCTTCCCAGCCTCTGTGTGTGTAAAGTTTATTTTTAAATTCATTATTTTATACTCAGGATTTGTTTTATTTTTTTTTCAAGAGCACACTCAAACCCCCCTTTGTTTTCAAAGATTTGAGGTTTGTAATGATTTTTTTTTTTTGGTAGCTTCTGAATTTCCCAGTAAGTTCGTGTTGGAACAAAGTTATCAGAACTGAATTTATTTTTATTTTCTGTGAAGGAATTTTTTAAGGATTGGTTGATTTAATGAACATCGACTTAAAGGTATTTTATTTTGATTTTCTTTCTCTATAAAGTGACACAGACAATATGCCAATGTGTGGTATAAAAAAAAAAACAAACCCAACATACTTTTCTGAAAATCTTAAAATATAATGTTTCAGCTCTCACAGAGCTTCATACATTAATTTATTTCTAATGTTAAATTTGAGAAAATCACTGTCTGTTCCTGAATGTTTTTGATTTTGATGGAAAATTTTCCACTATACTTTATCCAATCAGCTCTATAGACCACCATGAAAGGGATGGTGCAGACCACTTCTTGCAGTACATAGATGAAATATAAATGTTTTAAATATATGACTCAGGCAAGCAAAAGCTCGTCTACTGCCAATTTTGAAAAGGTATTTTTCCCCTTGCAGTAATGTAAGTGCTTCTGATCAAAACTGCCAGACATCTCCCAGAGAAAGCAGTGATTTGTTCATGTTATCAGTTATTACAATACCGATGAGCATAATGATAAGGCAAACTCATTTAGTAGCAGGAATTAATAATGAAATAATTTAACTAAGATTAGGATCTGAATCAAAACCCTGAGTCCAAATGCCCCCTAACTTGTGAAAGGAACTTCATATCATAAAACTCATGCTCATCACTAATTTTACCGCACTGAACCAAAATTATCAGTGATACTTCACTTTATTTTTAAGCAGTTCATTAGTTTGATTTAGTCTGGTGACTGCTTAAGAAAAACTTAGTAGGCAAAAAGTTACCAGCAATTATGTGCTACTCTGTGGCTTTGTCACACATGGCTCTTTATGCTAGGGTCTGGGTGGAAAGTGGGTCTCATTTAATTCAGTCAGAGCTAGAACTGTCATGATCTGTGAGAATTTTGCTTAACCTGGTTTTAGGTTCAACAATGTGAAGTGCAGAGTCCTGTACCTGGGACATAACAACCCCATGCAATGCTACAGGCTTGGGGGAGACTGGCTGCAGAGCTGTCAGGACCTGGGGGTGTTGGTTGGCTGCAGGCTGAGCAACAACCTGCTGTGTGCCCAGGTGGCCAGGAAGGCCAATGGCATCCTGGCTTTTATCAAAAATAGTGTGGCCAGTAGGGCTAGTGAGGTAATTGTGTCCCTGTACTCAGCATTGGTGAGACCACACCTTGAGTGCTGTTTACAGAGAAGGGGGCTATTCCAGGTAAGATAATGCTTCACACGGCCCTTAACACAAAATAATGAAGGAAGCAGTCTCAGATTTACTTTTAGAAATGCATCATAGCATATCAGTTACTCAGATCAGCTTCTAGCTCTTTCAGGAAAAAAAGTTGGTGGAAAAAATTTTGTAATAATTTCTCACATATTTGAACCTGCGACATGGGATCAATGTCACTAATATGATGAGTGGATCTGGTGAACCACATTCCTAAATCAGAGATTACCATCATTGAGCACATTTTTGTGCACATAAAATAGATCCTTGTAATGGCACAGGTTTTTAAAATCTTTTTGTGTCTTTTCTCATTCCCCCAGACCACTATGTTTAAGGTTAGAAATTAGTACTACTGTAAAGTAAAGCATTGAAATGATATCATCGTCCATTTAACATTGTAAAATCTTTTCATATGATGGCTACATTTGACCTTTGTTTTTTTACTAAGAGGGGAACTGAGGCCTAAACAACATGAGTCTTGGGATGCTTTGTTACATGTAGTTAGCTTGCCTTTCAACAGGCAAGCAAGTAAGTGCATGATCCCAGTGGCCAGGCAACAACTGCAGTCCTTAAACTTTCCCCATCCTCTTGTTACATCTACAGAGCAAGAACGGTAGGGGAGGAAGAGCAGGAAGAAACACAATTATGGAGAAAAAAGACAAGGAGAGAGAGATATTAGCAGGAATTATGAGTGCTTGGAAACCAAAAGATGGAGGATTCATCCTTTATGATTCAAAATGTATGGGTAGTGTCTTGTCTTGCACAGTGTGACAAGTAATTTCAGACTCTACAGTGGGGTTGGGCAAAATTCCATGGAAGTGTCTGTCACTGAGGAGTTGTTGTGTTTTTTTAGCTCCAAATCTCTTCAAGACTTCAAGGAGAATATACAGCCTGTAGGGTGGGATTCTGTTTGCCCGATTTATGGGTGGGATTCGACCAGCCTATATCCACCCAAGTTTAGTCATAAACATCTAAGCCCCGCTAACTCCCAGGAAGCCACTCAGCATGTCTGTTCTCCAGGAAAATCCCAGTTAATTATTAGGCTGGAGTGAAGCTTCCCTTTGCAGCTCTCCAAGTCCCTGACATTGCTACCACAGTGGCTCAGCTTCAGATGGAGGACTGAAGGATGTTTGCTATCCTTGTGCAAATTACAGTGCTTGTATGGGATGCTTGAGGTGTGATTCATGCAGAGTGCAGCCCAGGGCTCCTCTCTTCTCATAGGATGGTCACATGAAAGTGGACAGCATCTTTAATTCTCCTACAGATGGCCTTGTCATGGGAAAATGGGCTGAACACCACTGGCTCTTTGTTTTTACTTACATAGCTGTAGATAGGAGAGACACCTATTTTGGGTCTAAGAGATTTGGAAACTTTTAAACTAAATAGAAAGGTACATTAGGTAACTTATGTAGACCTAAAAGTGGTTTATTGACTGGACCAACTGTGTGCAGCTTCTGAGGGTTGCAGCTGTCTACACCCAGCTTCAATCAAGATCATGTAGTTTCATCTATTTTAACATTTCTTGTGTAAACCAGAGCCTCATCAGAACTGAGGACCCTTTTTCTACCTACAAGCCCAGTCTTGATTACTGAGGGTCTGTTCTCTGAGTGTGTATATGTATATACATAAATAACTCATCCTTTAACAAATATTTTATAAAGGCAAAATATATTTTTCTCCTTCAATTCTGATCTGCCCAAGCTGAGGGGTACTATTATTATGATGATTGACTCTGCATTGACATAAGTTGCTGTTTTCTTTTTTGGAAAGAAAATGCTAAAGACTGGAGCATTTTTTCATTTTTTGTTCTACTGTTGAAAGAACAGCCTATTTGAGGAAGCATAACAACTCTTTTTCTCTGAGCATTTAATGAGAGGCAGCCAGTTGAATCACTTCCATCAGCCTGAAGCTTTGATTCCTGAACTTTACATGTAAGTGCTTCATTGCATTTTTGCTTCAATTTAATGGCAGTGTCAGCTGCAGACTAAGACACTGAAGAGAAGCAGGAATGCAAGGGTACAAGCAGTAGATACAATTAAATGAGTTCTGCAGACTGAGTGGTCAAAGATTCATACAAATGTTTTGAAGTAGAAAACATCTTTGACAGAGAAATTAAATATGAAAACATGCTCCCATTGTCCTCATTAAAAGCTGTTACACTTATTTTTTAATTATTTCAGACTCTTATGCTGCTAGCTGTTACGGATGAAATCTCATTAGGATCGTCATTAAACACTCTGGAAGAATTTTTCTTCCTCTGCGGCAGTAGATACTGTTCTTGCTTGACAGATGAAATGAGATTGGATGAATCAACAGTTTGAATATGCTATTAGGGTGTTGGCTATATTGTAGCCACCTTCATGAGCTCCCTTGTGTGTATATATTTTCTTGAATAATGGGGAGGGTTAATAAATTAGAAAACTTCATAGCACATATTTATTAATAGAAACTGCATCCAGGTACATTTTGTTAAAGAAATATTGCATTTAAGTATGCTTATTTAAGTCATATATCAAAATTCTGGTAACTGATGTAACTACATAAATGCTGACTAATCTCCAATATACATGGAGCTCTGTCCTTCTTTAATAAGTTGCATCAACTCACATCTGTAGGAAAATTATACAATATGTTTATATTTTCTAGGTGTATCTGATATTAAGCTGCACTTAGGTACTGATTCTAAGCATTATTTAATAGGAGGTAGCATGTGCTATAAAGTTTTAACAGGGTGTGAAATGCTTCATTAAGCATTATCTAACATGTCTACAACAAAATGCAGGCTAAAGACTTGGCACTTTGGATGTTATTATAATTTTTGTGGGCATCATATGCGTAATTACAATCCCAAATTATTGATTTCCACACTTAACTGTAAGCAGAAAATGACTTTCTCAGTTTGACTTCAGAATATAAGCATGCTGCAGTCATTGGGAATAATTAAGCTTTTGATGTCCTGATGTATTTTCATGCAGATGTTTGGAGTCCTGTTAACTTTTGTAGAGTCCATGTGGGAGAAAATGTCTACTCAGGCAGGCTGCAGTGTGTTGCTGTGACTCAGACACTGCCAAATGCACTAGTGGTCAGAGCTTGGAGAATGTCTGTTTGGGGGTAAGGAACAGATTAAAAAAACCCCTCTTTGTGAAAAAAAAATCCCAGCATTTTGAATTTTGATGGTTTTCTCGCACAAAACCAGCCAACTAGCCCTGATGAAACTCATGTTTTATAAAGATTATTTTCCAACCTTGTTGCCATTTTCCTTTGTCATTACTGGGAGAAAAAGAGTGAATGACAACACTGCATGGAAATAATGTGTTATTCAGATCCTCAAAAAACAAGCTGAAAGTTGTGGGGTTTTTAATTTCTTGACACTTTGGCTCAGTGTAGAGAGGTGCTTGAAACAGGGTCTAATCACTTTTCCTGCACAGGTATCATCTTAAATGTTTCTGTCCAGATTTTTTTACAATCCTAAAAAACCCCGCAGTATCCATTTAAAATGTTTCTGGAATCTTTCCTGTCCCGATAATTTTACAGCAGGGACCAGTGCTTGCTACTACCAGTCTGTTGCATAGGAGTGTGAGGCTGCTACAAAAGAAAGGGGAAATGTGCGGAATTATCAGAAACCTGGAGGAAAACAGCTGTGACACAAACCTTCTAACACATATCCAAGAATGCCAAGGCATACACAAAATGTTAAAAGTATGGTTTATTCCTTAGAGCAGTGGTCTTTCAAACCTCAACACTAGTTCAAATGATCTCAGTGTAAGATGATTCTTACACTTATTTCTCTTATTTCTTAGCTTGTTCCAGGAAAAGAATGTCTGAGACTCTTGATACTCTGAGCAGATACTCTGCAAGACAGAGTATGTCTACCCTTACTTCACACTGCACAAATATAGCAATCTGTGTGGTCATGATGTGACACATGTTGCTTATCTGTGTATCTCTTCTTCTTTCCATATTTTCCAAAGGTATTTTTTCCTTAGAGGGAAACAACTGTGTAGTCCTTTTGCTGTAGTTTTTAGTAGTATCTGTGTAGAATTTTTATAGAGTTTAGGATTCAACCTGATGATTAGCTAAGGACCTTTATAAGCTGCTTAGAAAGCCAAAAATTGTAACAGATTTCATCTGAAAAGTGCTAAGATGTGAATTAAATGAACATGCAAAAATTTACTGATCCATAGTAGAAGCAGGGATGAAACTGGATGGAAACTGACTTAATAGATCAATACAAGCTGTCTATGCTTTTTATTTGGTTAAGTGTACATAATGGTCAATTGTACAAATAGTGCAAATGGTCAATTGCCAAGAGGCTAATTGTACAAAAATTGGACAACAGCTAACAACTGAACCATACAGGAAAATTAATAAGAGTAAATTCATACATGATGAAAAAAATTTAGATATATGGTCTTGATTCCTAGAGTTATGACTAAGACTGAACTCAGGTTCACCCTGGCAGTTAGTCTTTTCATGTGTGAATGGTCTTCTGTACTCACACTTTCTTGCAAGCAAATTTTTACTTTTCACAAAGTTGATGAGTTTGTAGGAGAATGTTACTCCAAGGAGTCCTGTTTGCATTTCTGATAGAGAAGTGTACTCCTTCTGCTGGTGATACCATCAAACCATCTCTATTAGGTAACTCCAGTAGGTCTTCTCTGGATCCCTCACAGCTCTAGGAATGGTTGCCTCAGACAGAATCTAGTCCTGTGTCTAGACAGGAATGCAAAGTGATTTTGGCTGAGCCAATCAGCACAAATGTGTTGGCTCTGAACATTGCACAAAAATGTGAAAAAAGATGTTTCCTTGCATAAAGATGATGACAGTCAGAAGGGTGGAAATAATTTCTGGCCACACATTATATTATTTTACAGCAATTCTCAGAGAAAAGAAATAATTGGGGATAATGTGAAACAAAAGAGTTCTGTACATATTAAATTAATATACCATGGATTATTGAAAAGTAAACCTAGTTCCAGTGGAATTTGCAATGCATTTGCTGCTTTAAATGAAAGTAAGGAGTTTCAGCAATAGCCCTTGGAGCCAGTGACAAAGGTGAAGAAGGAAGGCTTTGCTGAGAGGCTAAGGAGCATGACCAAGGTGTGGCAGGTACAGCTTCACATTTCTTCATTGACTTGGAATAACAGCCTAAATTCTTTTTTTTTTTTACACTCCAGAGAAGAACACAGGGCACTAGCTGCAGGACAATTGGAAATTTAGGACTGCATCAGCATTTCTGCTTGAGATCATTCCTTGCACTGAAACATTGTCCTGGTGCTCCTCAGACAATCACCTACCATCTTTCTAATTGACAACATTCAACAAACAGCAAATGCTGTATCACTGATACAATCATATTATCCTCAGAGTGAAAAGATAAGAGCACTCTACCCCAGGCTAGCTGGTTGTTCATGAGAAAGTAATTTCCTCTATTAGACACAATATGGTCTTGAACCCAGTTTTCCCACATCTGACGTAAGTGCTCACCTGTAATGTGCAGTGAAGGATCACTGTTAGGCTTTGTGCATGGCATTCAAGCTCATTTCTGAACTTCATCCCCAAGAAGCAAGGAAATGTGGGACAATCCATTTAGACATTTATTATTTCCCTCTTCACACCCAATCTCTTTTCTTTGACTCCAGTCACTTGTGCTGATTTTCTTTCATCAGGGGTTACACAAAAGATGACCACAAGCTCATAAGTTATTTAAGCTTTTGGAAACTTGCATTACTGGCCACAAAATCCTTCTATACTTGTTCTGTGCATGCAAGTAGATATTATGCTATACTTCTCTGACACAACTGCAGTGTTTGTTCTTCTTAATTCCCGGTATATTACTCATATTTTTATGTGTCCTTGTGAAATATCTCTCTGATGTGTTTCTGAATCTCCTTTGGCAAAAAATAATTCTTTCAGACTACTTTTAATTTATTAATACTCATTCAGAATCTGTTTTCACTAAAATGCAGTCACTACTTACCTTTTTTACACTTGTTGGCATTGCATCCTGACTGTTGCATTAATTATTTTAGTATTCTCCCCAGCTTTGACTGTGTTCATCATATCTGCTTTGTTTCTAGTCAGTATATCCACATGATCTTTTTCCTGTACAGCAAGCAATCCTGTATTACTTTCATAATGGTGCTTCCTTCCTACTTTTCCCCACTAATATTTTCCTAGGAAATGTCTAGGCAATTGAATTCCTAACAGGATCATTACACCAAGTTTGATAGAGACTTCCTTTCTTTGTAAAACCATTTCCTGATATGCTTTCTCATTCTCTTCTGAAGGTTTCTGGCAAGATCCAAGGACTAACTTTTTCCATATCTTATTCTGCAGTTTACTTCAAATAGTCCCTGTTGTGTCAGCCAAAATCCTAGTGTCATTTATTTCTGTTTATCCAGTATTGTCCCTATACACAAATTGCTCCCTCCCTCATTACTTTTGTTTTACCTCACCAGTCTGCAAACTTTATACATTGGTAATTTTATCTCCCAGTTGATAGCTTGATTTAACTGAGTCTTTGTCATTCCAATGTAATCATAATTTTTCCACAACATATGTTTCTAATACAAGAATCTTGTTACATATGTTTCTAGCATTTGTAAAACACATTTATCCTGTTCTTTGTCTTTTCCATTCACTTTTTAAAAAATGTATGGTAAGAAAAGCTTTCCACACTGACTTCATTTACAAACTCAGCACCTCTTTCTCTAACCATTACAGCCCTTCTCTACTTTGTCTGTATGAATTCCGTCTGTTAAACCATAAAAGGAAATCTAGACTCTCTCAATTACTCTTTTCATCCCAATCTGATACTGTTTCTGCAAAGGCAATCTCTTTTGATCCTAGTAGGTTGTTAACCCTTCTCTTCAGATAAGAGTCCTTACTCTATTGCTTCTCTTCAAGGAATATTTTAAACCTGTATATCAACTGTTAGTCTACAAGATCAATCCATTGCCTTCTTGGTTTGATATTTACTTTGGACAGATACTTAAATGGTAGACCTATGTGATATGTACTTTCCTTATCAAGCAGTCACTCATACTGGCAGTCCTCTCTGGGTGCTCACATCTTCAGCCTGGTCTAAAATTGCCTGTCTGGAAATTAGAATACTTAATTATTTGTCTGGGTTGCAAGTATCACAGCTACCTTTTTTTTTATTTCCATCAAGCAACTTCATTGCTCTCTTTTTGACAGAGAGAGGATGATACAAAAGGGTTTGGATGCTTGTCAATCACAGATAAATCTGATTTTGGAAATGGAAGAAAAAAAATCACTTATCTGTCTGTTAACAGCAGAGAGCGGCTGTCTGGATATCCTATGGCTGCCCACAGAAAGTAAAAGTCTGTGCTCAGAGGACTGGAATAATTACAGGCTGTCCCTGTTCTGGTTTGAACCAATCTAATCTTCTCTCCAGCTGCTTCTGCCTAAACACAGGGCAGCACCTTAACCATCCAATTGGCTGATTAGATTATAGATTTACCACTTTTCCTATTACGAGAAAGGCACAGTGTACCTTCTGTTCAAAAAAATAAAAGTTTTCTACTCAAATAAGGCCTGAAGAAAAAGCAAATCCACTGTAATTCAGCAGATTTATAGCTTCGCTCTTCCTCTCCTTTTTCACTTTCATTGTCTATGTTCTGTTGTCAGCTGTTTCCCTCCCCCCATTGCCTTATTTTACAACAACAGCTGCTTCACACTTCTTCTGATATATTTACCTGTAAGCCATGTCTACACCTGCTCACCAACCTTCTGTCTAGCTAACCTGAGACATATCTGAGGCAAGTTTCATTACAGTTCTGGTAGCTGCATTAGCAGTTATGATTCCACTAGCTGAATTTTAATGATGATTGACCTGGTGTAAAGGGGATGAAAAACAGGAATGTATTTTCACTTTTCCTGTCAGTAAAACACCTGCTTCAAAGCCTTGCACTAAGGGAAAAGCAGGGGGAGTGAGGGGTAGAAAGGGGAAAAGAAAACCCCCCACATATTCTATTACAGTAAAACTGCAGAGTGCAGGGAGATTGATTTAGGCAGTATGTGTTTATCCAGATTGGAATATGCTTTGAAGTCTGAGGATTAGGGCCATATACTTCAAAGAGCTGTAAGGATTTATGGGAAAGATTGTAAGTCTGAGAGTACCATGTGAACCAGGCAGTGTGGACACAGACCCGTGAGTCTGAATATGTTTGGCACACATGAAGACACAAAACACAAGTAACTTTGGTTCTTGTCTATAGAAGGTCAGTCTCAGATGGGTAAAGACAGCCAGATTTTGCTGCATCATGTGGTGGGGAGCATGGGAAGGGATGTATTGCTAGTCAGTTCAGGAGCCTCTTGTAAACAGGGTGGACCTTGCTAAGCCTTGTGTAATCTATCTGCTACTTGGATAACTTGCTTCTGAGTTGAAATTTGTCTTCTTCAGAACTAAGTGGAACCTAGTTGTTTGGGGGCTGAAATAAGAATGAGTCGAGATAGAGAAGAAACTATGTCCAGACCAGTAGATCAATCAAGAAAAATTCCATCATGATGTAGAAAGAGGAAGAAATGTATCACACCATGAGGAAGAAGGTGAGTCAGAAAGTAAGTGAATCAATGTAGTAGAAAGAACAAAACAAAAATCCACAAAACTGTGTTGTAGAAATGGATTAAGGATATAGACATAAAAGATCAGTAATCAGGTGAAAATATGATTACACCAAGAAAATGGTGTTTAAAAACATTCATTTACCTAATTTGTTACTTTAACTTGCAAAATAGCATGACATCAGTGCCAAAGATTACTTTACAACTGTTAGCTTGTGCAGCACTAAAAGCATAATCATGTCAATTGCTTATTTGCATCATGATTTTTCATGTATATAGGAGTTGAAATAGAAATTATCCATTGTGTATCAGTACAATTTTTGAACACTTGAGAACCGGTACTATGGCTTATCCTTCAAAAAAGAACTTCCAGGGTAATAGTCTGATGGATTTTACTTGACATCATCAAAAGAGAGAATTGGGGGTAAACTGATATTTTTGAGGGTGTGTTTATTTTTAATATATCAGATGACTAATGACGGTATGCGTGAAATGTTGTATGCACCCTTTTAAACTTGATACAAAGTGATTATAAGGAACCATATGATCTCATCTCACTCAAAAGCTAAATGATCTTCATTGTGACATGATCACACATTTGGTCAAAATCTCCTGTCACCCCATTGAACTAAATGGCAACAGAGGAAGCTTAACCCTTCTGTAAGACCTGTGTGTCCTTAACAGGATCAAGTGAAGAATGTGTGGGAGGTGAATCAGGAACCAGGTGTTGCCACGAACCAGGAAATTCCAATGGCTGTCCTTCTTGTTCTGTACATAGATTTTCAGAATAAATGTGGACAAATCAAGCTGGCAATATAAGGCAAAAATTGACTCAAAGTCTGATTGTATGGGTACATATTCCTGTCAGTGAGAGCTGCACATGTTTGCCTATGGGGAGAGGTTATCCAGTAATGCCCTGACCTAATGATAACTTTCATACTCACTTTGGAATATTCAGATGTTCTGCAAACACCAGTATAAGCATTTAGAACAAATACAGCTTTTCTTCAAAGTTTAGTTAATATTCCATATAGGCTGCTTGCCATGATGACTAATGTACTGCAACCTTGCTGTTCTGCATTAAACATCATGAAAATGTACATCTGCACTGGATTTTTTTTTCTTTCCTTTGTTTCTAAAATGCTGAGTTCTGCTAAAAAAATTGGATGGAAATCAAATATGAGAAGCTTAGCCAACTTTAGGGAAATGATATCAGAGCTATATTATCCCTTAATGAAACAAGTATAGAGGGCTGATTGATTTATAGAGCAATTTTTTGCACCATTACCTAACTTGATTGTGTACAAATAGTTTTCTGTATTCACAACCGTCGGGTCTCCGCATTTCTTTCAGTATTTTCATTTCAAAAGCTGCTGTCTTTTTATGCAGGACTTGAAAGATCTGAAAGTTTTGAGCTGAACACTGTTGATGTCATGTGAAGCTGTTTATGGAAGTTGTATACATTTTAACACTTTTCTCTAAAGATGACAGACAAATAGATTCCTTTTTCCTGCTATGATTAATATCTCTTCAGAACAGAGGAAAAACGTCAACATCTAGTCTAAGTATGTCGTTGTACAGTTGTAATATGTCTTACCTATAGAAGCCTTGCACCTTCTTTTAGATTGAATGAGTGTTGTTCTGCCCAAATATTTAGCTAATCTCCATCTATAAGCACTGTAAAGTGCTTCAAGAAGTTATTGGTTTAAATGGCATTTCACCTGGCTCCTTCTGATCCCTTCACAAAGATTTGCAGAAATGCAGGGTTTTTTTTGCCTCAGGGAGCACTGTGGAGTTATGGTTGTGGCACCATCACTTAGTTAAGTGTCAGATATTTGGAGTTTCATGCACTACCTGCAAAACATGTACATCTTGCCCCTGACTCAGATCCCTGAATGTAGATTTATATGAGGAACACTTGCTGATCACCTTTCTCTGCATCCACCTCTGGCACGCTGGGTGAGGGTACAAAAAGAAAATCATGGACTTTGTGTAGAAGAAACTTGTGCTCAGAAGGGTCTGAACAATGGCAAACACTATGACTTGAGGTCTTCTTTGTTCCGTTACTCAGGCCACCAGCAAGCATTTTGTTGACATGTGACTTAAGTATTAGTGTCAAAAAAATCCCAGCCCTCAGGGGTCAGAACCTGGGGTTACATCCATCTCAGTAAACAACACTTTCGGATGCTCCAAGGTTCTAATTGTGTTTTGGATTCATGGTGGATCCTGTTTTCTTGAGAGTATAATATTAATGCAAAGAAGCTTTTTGAGGGCAAAAAACTCCCTTTGTGCTGCTATGCATGACTGAATATAAAATTTCTGCTCTCAAGAAATTATTTTCAAGCATTTAATTATGACACATCCTGTGATTTTTGTGGAGAATTTCTAATGCAAGCAGATGTTTGAAATAATGGATTTTCATGTATTTTTCCATTTTCTGTATTCCAAGAAACCTAATTTGGAAAAGGAACCCCTTACATTGGCTGATTTCCTCTCTGTGGGGGCCTAAGTGTAATTGATACCGTACTCCAGTGCAATGACAATCAGGCTGTTTTCAGCCTCAGATCTTGTATATCTAAGTGAGAGAAGGAAATATTTAAATGAGAGGGATGGAGACTATGTTCACATCAATATTTAAATATAATAGGCCAAATTAATTTCTGGTATAATTACATGGATATTACACTGGTTACATCTATAATTCAGAAATTAATCTGATAAGTACTAGTCTCCATTGAGCAGAAATTATCCAGTGTTTGAAAATGTTGAAGTAAACAAGATCTGATTTGCATATTAGAGAACAGTGAAGTAAATGTTTCTGCTCTGAAACCTTAGACAAATTTAGACACGGAGGGAAAAGGATAATAAGCGTGGCAGGGCTGGAACACTAAGTGCCAATAAGAGAGTAAGCCAGCACATCTGCCTATCCAGGCATGTCACCTTCACAGTGTATTTCCCATTGACAAGTTCCTTTTGACAAAAGCGACTCCATGGTGGGAGCTGGTCTCCCTTCTTCCGGAAGCTCAGGGAGTGTCCTCCAATTTATGAAGCCAACTCAGAGCTTTGCAGAAGTACAGCATTTGTGCTATTTGCTGTTAAAAATTAAACATGCCAACCAACAACTCTGACACAATTGCCAGCAACAGGTTCACAGAAAGCAGTCTGAAGTCTGATCTCCTCTCCATGAAGAGAAGATGAAACATTTGCATATTTTGTTCCACAAGGACAGATGTACCTGACTCCGTGTGCCTACAAAACCTGGTGGCCAGGGACATTTTCAACACCAGCTTACTGAATGATTTTGCACCTTTCAAAGTGAAAAAAAAAATTAAAAAACCTAATCTGCTGACACTTTTCCACTAAGTCAATGCCAAGAAAAACATGACAAAATCTGCAGAGGTGGAAGTCTCTCAGAGAACACACCTGGCAACACCAACAACCAGGAAGATTTCCCTAGAGAACTGTTTTGAAGAGTTTCCAGGGACAGGAGTTTGCTATGAATGATTATCAGTCACCAAAACAGTTGCCAGCTGAAAACAGTCCAGCCATTTCCAAGTGTATCTTCCCATTGCTATGAAGGCAGACCTTTCAATTCCACCACCCCACCGCCATACGCCCCCAGCAGTATTTGCTAGACCTTCACAGTATCAGCATCAAAACTGATGTATTCAGGGGAGGCTTTAGGGTTAAAGTGTTAATAATGTGGTGCTATGTTATGGTGGTGACATCAGAAAGTATTTTCCATGCTTGAGTGAAACCAAGGGAGGTAGTGCCTTGAGGCAGAACGGTATCTGGGGACAAGGAGCCAGAGTAGGAACTGGAAAGCAAAGAAAGACTGGAAACTAGCATGGAAATCTTGGAGAGATAGTAAGATTTTCAAGTGTGCACATATCACCAGAGATAATCTCATTCTCTTCATAAAATAGAAATTCCTAGCAAGGCAGGAACATGTTGCATCATTAAGAACAAGAGTGGAAACATCAGGGACTATAAATTGAGCTAGGCAGCTTTAGGAAGTCTGTGTAATAAAAATTACCATAATCAATCTTGGGAGAAATAAAGGTCTCACAATAGGAACACTGCATTGATGACTCCTGGGATTCAATGAACGGATGCGCTGTATATTGTCTGGGAAACCAAGCAGATGCAGAACTGACTGATCTCAAAATAAGTGTTAATAAATGCGAGAAAGAGATTGTAAGTAGGAATTCTGAGGAGATGTGATTAAAATATCTTATTTTCCAAAATGTAATAGCTCAGAGCTGTCATAACCGAGGGTTAGAAGACAATGTCAAAACATCCAAGTGAAAAACAAGGCTTTCAGTGGGTGTTTAAACCATCATAAAATTTTCAAAGAACAATAATGGTCTCAGAGACAGACCTCAGTAAATAGGTTCATAGTACCTAATAAAAGTTTCTTGAACTACCAGTAAATGGCATCAGAATTATAAGATTCCAGATGTTTCAATTTTCTTTCATAGACAGATAGCTTTTAATTTCTGTTGGGTCTTCCACAATATTATGATGTTGCTGTTTGCAGGACAAAGGCAGGTCAGGCAACAAATACTAAAGAAAGGTTTAGTTTTGTTTTGTCATGTATGAAAATACATTTTTGGCCTTCAGGTTTTTGCAAGCTTCATTGTTCCCAAACTCCTCTCTTTTTACTGAGCAACCAGCAATTACCTTCCAAGCCATTCGAGTTGAAGTGGGGCTTCACGTGGCATGACACTTCCATGGCAGTTTAAGATGACTCATTGTTGTTTGCGTCCACTTCCTATTACTTGTTTCTCAGAGAGCTTTCTAAGAGAAAAATATTTGGTTTACCTGCTTACCTCCTTTGACCTAATATTTTCTCTTTAATCTATCTCTTATAAGAATAACCTAGACAGTAAATGTCTAGGTTATTCTTTGAAGCAATATACACCTTTTTAAAAAATGTGTATATTGCTTCAAAGACATTCTTTAAGATACACAATGACCTCTATTTTGCCTAAATAAAAAGCTTTTAAAAAACCCCAAACCAAACTCTTACCTTATAACATTGTCTTGCAAGAATTTTCTTTGTCATTGAATAACAATTAATGCAAATACCATAATTAAGTCCAAAGTCAAAATCAGCTCCCCTTCACCATAGTTGTATAGGTCGCAACTGTTGCATAGATCACTTTGAGATGTTGCAGTTTGAGAAAGTACAATGTGAACTGAATTTGTTGATTCTCTCACTGACATGTCCTATCTGCTATACATTATCTACTTCACAAGTTGTTTTTACCATTTCTCACCTTTTATTTGTCCTTAGTTTCAAAGAGTCTCTGCTGTTCCATGGCAGATACTATTATTTGCCAATAGATATCACATACCATTTTTTGTTCTCGTCTATCAGACCGCCAAACTCCTCAGTTCTAGAGATGCAGTTCTCCAAGACCCATTCCTGTCATTAGCTAAAATCAGTAGTGTTATAGAAATCAGTATGAAATTGATTTTATTTCATTTTATGAGGTCTTTTTTTTTTTTTATATACCAGAGCTGCTGTCAACTCGAAAGGGATCGGTGTATTGTTCCTTGCTACATGGTATATAACGCTATTCCCAAATAATCTGCTCTCTCTAGCTGTTCTTTCATTGCTTCGTTGTTCTATTTATTCCACTATTATTGCATCACATTTTTCATCTGTCTAATAATCCTGTGGGACAGGCCCTGCTCACGCTCCTGTTACATACAGCCTGTAAATTAAAGAGGCAAAAAGCAATTTCTACAGACATGGAATGCTCAGTATTGTGGTAGCTGGGAATTTACAAGTGTCTAAGGCTTTGTTTGTTCACTTCAATTCACTTAATTAAACTAAAAAGAAGGAAAGAATAAAGAAAACAAACTACAGGATGCAGCAGGGGGTAAAGATATGAACCGAAGCAAAACAAAACAAAGCAAATACCCTGTTCAGAAGTGACAATGTAGTTCCCAGGAACACTCAATGTAATAGATACCTCTCTGCTCTGCCAGAAGCAGCAAATGTAGGCCAATGTAGCTGGAGAGACCCCCTACTGATGTTAATAATGGATATTAATGGTAATAGTTGCACAGGAGACTTTTTAAGATTAAATACAAAATTTGAACCCGCATATTAGCCCTTCATGAATATGATGAGTCATCTCTCTACATAAATACTTGATTTGCTGGCACATATGTTTGCTTACAACTATGTATGCTAAGGATAACAAACACGTCTGCACACACTTGTTTAAGAGGTTTTTCAGACTTCATGAACTAACCTATGCCACAAAATGAAGCGGTGGCAGTAAATACGAGATATTTAGCAGTGATTGCCACTGACTGCAGTAAATAGATAGGGTTGCTTCTCTGAAGTTCCAGACAAAGAAAAGTACTGGATGAAACCTTGGCTGAAGGGATATTTTATCCTACTATTTCTATTGGAATAAAAAAAAAAAAATCCTATTTTATGTCTTGTTGCTGTGTCTAGAACTGCAGCAGTGTTCTTGTCAGAGAGAATATGAGGAAAATTGCAGGTCTTTTTTTCCATGGACTTTGCTTAGAAAATTGCAGGAGGACATTGCTTGGACCACATCCTATACACACTTGTGGGGGTTTTATGGTTTAAAATGTCTCTGAGTTTAAGGTCCAGCTTCTCCGCACACAGTAGGAAATTTTAATTTTGATATAGTTATAAATTCTAGATAGATTTAGGATTCCAAATTATGCTTCATAACCTCCTCTACAAAGACTACAGATGAATGAAATAAACTATTTCCAAATGATCATGTTATGCAAATGAAGGAACTGAAATTATATTTTTGTGTTCTGATATGCATTTCTATCAGATAATATATATTAAAAAAAAAAGTACATTTTGTGCATTCTGGATTGCCCAGGATTCATAAATGTCTAATTTGGGAGGTAGTCCACTGGTTATCTGAAGGGCTGCTCAAAGAAATCTGTCTATGGCTGTCTACACACATATTTCTTTGGGGATTTAGGTACTTACAGTGTCATTATAACAAGGCATCCCTCAAGAAAGCTCCCAACTCTGATGGCATCCATTTATTCCTAATGCATTCTTTTTTAATGAGCATCTTAACATGAGGCAAGTGTCCTTGGTCCCCAGTAGCCACCTAAGGGAATTGGATGTTCACTCTAACAGCCTCAGAAGTGGAAAGAGGAACCAGGCTAGCTTTGGTTAACTTGCACTGAAAATATAAAAAAATGGTGTGAATAGCTTGTATATGCATGCTGATTCCTGATGTATGGATGTTAATTAAAGATTTGCTGGAAATTAAAATTTTGACTCTGAGATTTCTACTCTCTACAAATGCATCATTCATTTCCTGAATTATTTTCCTGGCTTGCAGGCAGGATACAGATTTCTCCTCTGTTACTGACAGCAGGCATCTGAAAACATCATGACAGCCCACTGATTTATAATATTAGAGTGAGTCACAGAGGCTACTGGGCATCTCTCAGATCCTGATAGTGAAAGTTCATGACTTCCAGTTTGAAAACTTTCTCCACCCTTTATTGTGTGAGAAAATGAATCTCTGGCTCAGGAACTGCCTCAGAAAGCTGTAATTAAAGTATGGAGCTCTTACATAAACTTCCAGGTTTCCAGAACAGCACTGACTCCCTACAGGCCTGTGTGAGGGAACATCTTACTGGGACAGCAGGGTGGGTGGTCCATAAAGAGCATCCGGACCCAACACAGGCTCTGTGAAGGTTGATCTTGGCAGCAAGAGGTTCAGGGACCACCACCTTCAGATGATATAAACATGGGTAAATAGAAATCTGTTGATATGACACGGCAATAAGCCCTCTCAATCACATGTGAATCTTCTAAGAGGAACAAGATAAAAAATAGCAGTAGAGTCATGACCAGAAATCTCTCCTTAGCTGTATGCTTTTTAATTCCCCTCCTCTGGGTTCAGGTTGTGTTGTAGAGGGAAGGGCTTTGTAGGACTAAGAGAAGTGCTTTTAATGACCCATAGCAGGGTAACAGTAGCCTGAGCTACTCACAGCACCTACCTTAGCAGGGTGTTGGGTCTATGACCAGTTAGACATGCCATCAGGCTGATTTTGAGAGAGCTGGTTGTGTGAAGCAGAGATGAACCAGGTATGCTCTGCTCTTCTATGGAGCACAGCCTCCAAAAAACAGTACAGGAAGATGGAATTATGGACACAACCTGAAAACACGTTAGCAGTTCTTGAAGAAATGCAGCTTTGAGAGCTATGTAAAACTGGTATAAGCATAAAAATGAGAAAACAGAAGAAGCAGAAAAGTGAGAAAGCAATTGGACCATGGACAAGTAATCTGATGGGGGAAGAGGCCAAAGGTTGAGAACTGTCCTCAAGACACAAATTGATAGTATCTATGGATGGTTTTGCTATATGTGCTGAGTTTAAGGAAGTGGAAGTGTATAATCTTCTTCATGAAACTCAACTACTTGAGGATGTCTTGTCCAGCTTGGCCAGCCATTTATCTAGAAGAGCATACTGCATTTTGAGTGTGTTTGTATAGTTTAATGCATACTTCCAAGGAGCACATATAGCTGTATGTTATGCTATGAGTGTATTTGTATGTGTGATTTGCTTATAAAGTTCCTCCCTCTAATTTTATTAACACTTCTGAAAAAAAAATCCCTGGAGATAAATTGAATTTGGCTAGTTATTACTTTGAGTAAAATTAAGATGCTCTGTGACAGCTATAGTCTTTCCCACACTCCATCCGCTGGAAAAGTGGAACGTTGTCTATATTCAGCACTTTTCATAGCAAAAAAAAGGACTTGTGGTGGGTCCATTATGGAATTAAAAACTACCTTTAAACATCCACTGTATAATTAGCTGAAATCTGGGCAAAGATGTTGCCAGATATAATTTGAAAGCTGATCATCACTCCTGGCAGCAGTTGTCACTTTGAGAACTAGTGGAATTTTGGACATAATGAAAAACATATCTCAAGTTTAGAGTAGCCTTCTTTCCCACAAATTCACTGAAACGATCATATGACACTGAGATGGTCAGATCCCACTGGAAGTTACTGAGATAACTTCCAGTATAACATGTACAGGCCTTTAGATTCAATTAATCTCCCTGTATTCTATCCACTGTTAGCATGGGTATAAACTACTCTAAACTAGTTTTCCAGGTTCCCTCTTTATGAGTCTCAGAGGCAGCTCAGCCCACCCTAAGGTACTCATCTAAAACAAGGGAGCTAAAAGGCAGTCTGGTAGTATCAGAGTCGATAGTGACTCAGACTGACTTCAAGTTAGCAGAAGCCAGGTGAGGTGTACCCCACCAACACAAAGAAGTATCAGTTGTTTAAAGTGTTTAATTTGAAAATATTCTTTAATATTCTCAGTGGAGAAGGACCTGGGGGTCCTGGTGGATGACAGGTTGGCCATGAGCCAGCAGTGTGCCTCGGTGGCTAAGAGAGCCAATGGGATCCTGGGGTGCATCCGGAGGAGTGTGGCCAGCAGGTCAAGGGAGGTGATCCTCCCCCTCTACTCTGCCCTGGTCAGGCCCCACCTGGAGTATTGTGTCCAGTTCTGGGCGCCTTGGTATAAAAAGGACAGGGATCTCCTGGAGAGAGTCCAGAGAAGGGCTACGAAGATGATAAAGGGCCTGGAGCATCTCCCCTGTGAGGAAAGGCTGAGAAAATTGGGACTGTTCAGCCTTGAGAAGAGAAGACTAAGGGGGGACCTAATTAATGTTTACAATTATCTTAAGCAGGGGATGCAGGGGGAATCAGCCAGCCCCTTTTCAGTGGTCTGTGGAGACAGGACAAGGGGCAATGGCTGCAAGTTGGAGCATAGGAAGTTCCACACCAACATGCAGAAGAACTTCTTCACAGTGAGGGTGACAGAGCCCTGGGACAGGCTGCCCAGGGAGGTGGTGGAGTCTCCTTCTCTGGAGATATTCAAGACCCGTCTGGACGCCTATCTGAGTGAAATGTCCTAGAGAGCCTGCTTTGGCAGGGGGGTTGGACCCGATGATCTCTCGAGGTCCCTTCCAACCCCTACAGTTCTATGATTCTATGATTCATTACCATTTTTGTGTAGCCTCTGATTTAAATTAGGTTCTTTACCAACAGAGAAGTTTTTTTGATTATTCAGTCATTTAGCAAGCATGATTTCTGAATGTCATCCAACTCAGGCACAGCAATATGCACCAATGAAGTAATTTTTTATCTGTTTTTGCAGTTAATTTAAATTTTTTTTTAGTGCAGCTCTGTTAGTGATACGATATTATGTGTTTTGGCATAATCTTCTAATCGAAAGAGTTTGGAGGATCTTATGTTTTCTTTTTCCAAATTGTTGTATACAATATAGTAGCAATTTTTAAAGATAGATATTAAATATATCATAGATAAATATTTCTGTCTTACACATGGGAAAGGTAAATTAAGGGCTCAACTATTAATTCAGATGCTATGGTATTAGAGTGAATTTTAATCTGTTTCTGAGGTATGGAAACAGAAATATAAACCAGCAAATTACTGGTTTTCTCTCAGATGCTAGGAGAAAAATAGGTTCATCATGAAAAATTTGACGGTCAAATTTATGGGTATCTGAAATGTTAACATTACAATAAATAAACCTTAGGATATATTATGCCTCCGCAGCAATTTCAGTAATGTCATTACAAGAGTTTATGCTATGAGTACTACAATGCAATCATATTATTAGAGAGAGGAAGTGAAGAGACTGCTGACAAACTGTCTCTGTTCTAAGCCTCTGCTTTCAGGTTGTACATTTGCGAGATGCTATTTAACTCATTGGTCTCTACAGATTTTACACAACCTGTTCAAGCAGTCTGGAGTATATGCTGGACTAATACAAGTCTAATGAAAAAAAGAAAATTCCAAGGATGAAGGATTTTAGTTCTGCACCAAATTGTCCAGGGGTAGAAATTTGGCAGACAGATATGACCACTGTCTGGAGGCTGTGGTTTCCTATTCTCTGTGCAAGGTTTTATCTTGTATGTGAGGGTCTGTGTATAGCAAAGGGATGACTACCCTCAGGGAACAGCAGAAAGAACTTTTTACCTCAGGTCCTTAGATCTCCTTCTAGACTTTCCTAGGTCTTTTACTGTCTCCATTCCTGGGCTCCCTAGTTCAAGAAAGACAGGGAACTACTGGAGAGAGTCCATTGGAGAGCTACAAAGATGATGAGGGGACTGGAGCATCTCTTGTATGAGGAAAGGCTGAGAGTGCCAGGTCTGTTTAGCTTGGACAAGACTGAAAGGGGATCTCATCAACACTTAGAAATACCTAAAGGACAGATCTCTAGGGGAAGAGCCCAGACTCTTTTCAATGGTGCTCAGTGACAGACAAGTGGCAACAAGCACAAGGAAGTTCCATCTTAACACAAAAAACTTCTTTGCTGTGAGGGTGACAGAACCCTGGAACAGGCTGCCCAGAGAAGCTGAGTCGTCTCCTTCTCTGGAGATAATCAAAACCCATTATGCAGCCTGACCTAAGTGATCTTGTTTTATCAGGGGGGTAGGACTAGATGATCGCCAGAGGTCCCTCCCAACCCCTACCATTCTGTGATCCTGTGATTCTGAATGATCAGCAAAACATATTCTCTTTCTTGGTTCCACACAGCCAGGCTGTCCCACTTTGTGATAGGTGGGACTGGCAAGGGAGCTGCTGCATGTGTGCTGGTGGAACACTGTCTTCTGTCCTGTTCAAAGTTACAGACTCAGCAGTGACCAGGAAGTAGAGCTGCCAGGTACAGCAAGGAGAGCTCTGATCATATAGGGAGTCTGGAAGAAGAGGAGCAAAAGGCAGAGGACCTGCAGTGATTCTCTCTCATAGATTAATGCTTAGTGGGGAGGAGGGTTCAGTCATGGGATCAAGGTCCAAGCTGAGAAACTGAAGTGAGCATGGAACATACTGGATCTTGGGAGAAACTGAAATCGCAACACAACTAGACAAAGAAATCCTTAAAGTTCTGTGACACCTGGTCCATGTGAAAAGACAGGAAAACACAGCATTATCTGGACCAGGATTCAACAGTTCTTGTGCAAGAAGAGTGAAAGGAGTTAACATCATAACGTTAAGGTACATGCTAAATACTGATTATTTAAGTAGCCACATGGCCATCAGTACACAATTACATTTGTAAACCTGGAACCAAGTTAAGACAACGTCTGGTTTCTTTTATAAGCATTGCCAGCTGGGAGTCATTCTGAGCCTTGCCTGTTGCTGGATGCCCTTGGAATTAGATACTAAATTATTAGGCTGTAATAGCCTTGCTGGATATCTGGAATCCTGCAGATTGCATCTCTAGTTTTTTGAAACAGCCATTTTCACTCACCTAGGTTCAAACCGAGGACAACAAAGCTTTACAGAACCAAATGTAATGTACCTTGATCTCAAGTTCCAAGTGCTGCCACACTGCTAATAGTTACAGCATCAGTGGAAAATAATTGTCAGAAGAGAAGTCAGTGTGGGGGAAAGTCAATGGTATGCATTTAGAGTGAAACACTTCTTTGTAGTCTTTAAAAGAACTGCAGTTACGTTATAGTCTATTTCTCAATGAAGAGTTTAAGAGCTGCAATTTATAAACTCATAAAATAAATTCTTATTTTACAAAAGAAAAAAAAATTCTATCCAGATGGAGACTCTTATGTAAACTGCCTTTTGGTTCATATTCTGGTTTTTTCCTGATTCAGCTGCTAAATCCATCATAGCGAATTTGACAAAAAATGTGTGGCTATTAAAAAATAGAAGGAAAAAAAGGTAATATTTCAGCAGCATTATTTTAATTCTTTACCTTACTTGGGGCACACCCTGGGTTTTACTGTGTTTGGTTACTTCTATACATTCTGATCAGTGATTAACCAGTGCAAAGTGTGGTGCAAATTCCTATCAGATTGCACAAGACAGTGGAAAAGAGGTGTCTATTTTGACTGTTTTAACACAAAGATCCCTGTAAATCCTCCCTCAGCAAGTCCAGCTGTAGCTCGCAGTGATAATACTGGCTACCTTTTAGTATGAACCACAAGCAAATTTCATCCAGCAAGCCAGAAAAGATTGGAAATACACTAAAAAGACTTACAGTCAATCACTTTCCATCAACAAAGATTCAAAGGTTAGGTTCCAATTTTCTTAACCTTTGAAAGAGCAGCTACGGAGACAGACAGACAGACATACAGAAGAGTTCCTGCTCAGCAGGTCTCACTTTTTTTCCCTGCTTCATTATATAATTTTTATTAAGAGTTGGCTAAAACAGTCTGCAAAAAGCTCAAAGCACAAAGACAGTTAAAAAAGAGATAAGCAAAGGCACATTGTGTCAAATCAAAGGACGTGACTCTACGGAGCTGCCCATTCCCCATTATTATTCTCCAACCAGTGGGACTCAGGTGCCCTCACTTGTTTCAAGACCTCACAAGGACCTGTCCACACAGTTAGATGCCTAATTACCTTTGAAAGTCTGACCATATATACATATTTTACTTTCAATACTCTCTTTCTAGAGGAAACCATTGGGGATTTAAGCAGAGAAGAGGGGAAAACTGGTGTCTAAACTAGAACACTTAGTTCATATGCTTCCTTTATATTCCAATAATGCATTACATATTATCTGTAGATGGGGGCTGCCTGTCTCTTCCCCTTGTCAACCAATGCTGGCTCAGTGAAGGCCATGAAAACCCTTACTTTAAATCTTTAGATTAAAAAGTTAAAAGAAATCCTCAAAGTTTATAGCAAAAGCTAAGACATGAATTTACATATCTACACAAGTCATTGAGATAACCTTATACACGTAAATTGAAATTCTGTGACCTTTTTCTTGTCACTGTAAGATTTAACTCTGAAGAATACAAATGTACAGGATTAAAACCACAACTACAATAAATAGTAAATGGCATTATCCATAAAAATGGATAATGTGAGCAGTACTTTGTCCTCTGCAGAGTGATAACTTAAAAATACAGAGTTTATTCACTATTGTTTGCACACAGAACTTGGAGGAGGCAGATAACTTCCTTCCTAATGGACTATTACAGGCACCCTTTGCAGGCCATTAGTGTGGAATTTAATGAAAGCATGTCTGTGCTGCAATTAATTTCCTGTACTTCTGTAATAACAAAGAAAGGAAAGGAAGAGCTGTTCTCCTTCCACAGCTGATAGCTGTGTTTCTGTGCCTAAAGCACTCTTGGAGGATTGGACTATTTGAGTTCTGTACCCATATCTTCTGTAACATCCTTCATGACCTTGGAAAAATCATTTGATCTCTCTGTGCCTTAAATTCCTTTTTCACAAAAGGGAATTAATTACACTTCACTACTTCCAGAGAAGTGTCATTAGGCCTAATTAGTTAATGTCTGTAAAGTGCTTTGAGAGCAATCTTTTGACAGATGATATTCTAAGTGCAAAACATCACAGTAAAAATTTGTAGCAGTCTGGCTTAGTGTTATTTGTTTAGCACAAACAATGCTCTTGGCAGTCTGGAAATGCTATTCTGATTTATTAGGCTAAGATAAGTTAAAATTACATTTATTTGGTCTATGATTCAACTAGATACCCAATCACATGCCTTAATGTAAACACTAGGCATCGGAAGCGCTTTATGAATTTTTATGCACTTAATACCCTTACTTGTCACTACTAATCATTAGTCTTACTCATCATTAGTTTCCCTCACCCCAAATAATTTCTTGGAGACTTCCTAAAAGCAATGCTTGTATTTGGTGGGGTCATGAGGAAAAGTGGTGGAGTACAGGGAAGAGTGATGAGAAAGAGAGCAATGTTTGAAACTTTAGGGTGTGTGTTTAAAAGATAAGAACAGATTTATGCATAGGAGAGATCATTTTGGTAGTATTAAAAAAAAAATAAATAATCAGAGACGTGGTATTTGAAAGCTAGAGTAATCAAGGCAGAGACAGCTGTAAATTTCCACTGATTATTTAGCACATTACTTAAACAAGATATAAAAGACTTCCATGTTTCACAGAAAGAGGGGATAAGATTTGGATGCATCTTGGAAGTGGTGTAGAGGAAGGCAAAAAGTCAAAGATGAGCACTCATCTTGATGCTTATTAAAAGAAATGGAAAAATTTAAGGACAACAGAAAATAAACAAACGTGTAGATAAATGATACAGCAACACAAACATTCATGAAGCATTTTCTTCTGGAAAACACAAACCCTTTTGTAAGTTCTTTAAACCACACATGAAAAAAAGGAAGCTGTGACTATTATTGCAAACTGGGAATGTAGAAAATGTATGAAATGGAAAATACAAATACCAAACCCAATATTCAAACAGTTTAATACTGAATAGGTATGAGGTGATTTTCTTCAACAATGTATTGTAGGTTGAAACTGCATAAAAAGTGCTCACACATGTTGTTGTAAGTCCACACCACACTTATCCACACACGCACTCAAACTTTGCTGGGCCAGAATGTCAGTGCATCTCTGCATATAGTTTCATAGCATCATGGTCATGAATAAGATTTAGTGTTCTACATAGTACTTTAAAAATACTTTCCAATAACACCTGAATTCATTAAAATTACATCAGTAAAATTTAGCAAAAAGAAAGTTATGATTCCCCATTGCCACCTGCTTAATTAATTTATTGCTTAGTGTGTTATCATTTACAAACCTATTCATTTAGTTAAATAAACTGATTTCAGATAATATTAGCAGTTTTAATATCTACCTGAAAGTTCTGAGCAATGGCATGTTGATGCTTCCAGAAGGCATTTCTCTGGTTTGCTTAAAAGGCAAAGAAATACATGGCTGATATCTTAAAGAACAGGTTAAGTGCTATAGGGCAGCTGTGGAAGTTATTGTGATGCACATCTGGTGCCGCTTAAGGGAAAGAACTTGAGAGGCAAAGTAGATCATCCAACCTTATGCTCTCAATATATGCTTTCTGTCTCTAGTTTGCCTGAGCCAATGTGTTAAAAGTGGAATTAATTATCTAACTTAAACCAAAATCTGTGGCTACTTCATTTCTCTTTTATGCAAGTAATCAGCCTGTGCAAGTTCAAGGAATTAACTTGTGGTGTGTCTCTTTGGATTGATTTCAAAACAGAAGGTTAGTTTCTGCTTTGGGCATAAATCTAAGTTCAGATATCAAACTCTCAATGATTTTACTAAAAACATTAGAGGCTAATAAAAACCTCAGCTTTTGCTTCAAATCTGTCATGAATGATGCATATTAAAAACAAAACAACACAGAACAAAACTCCTGTAACATTCAGTTTCATTAAGAAGATAAACCTCCACCCTTCAAAACTGATGGGATTTTTATCATTGACTTCAGCAGAAGCCTGTATAGTTATCGCTGACTTCTTCAGGAGTAAAAGGTGTAAATCCAGTTTAAGGTGTAATCCTGATTACATTAGCTGTGTTCACGAAATCAAGACCTATTTGAAAGTACCAGTCCTAGTATGGTTTAATATGTTCCAAATACAGAATAGTCATGGGAATCAAACAAGAAGACACCCAGCAACTTGTTTGAAAGAACCCCAAATAATTCATTCAAATACATGTAACTTTACATTTTTCATCTCATACTTTCACTGAACTTCCCATACACAGGCTATTTGGCCCCAGTCAGGGTCCACACTTGTAAAAAATATTAATGACACTTCATTTTCAGAAAATTAAGAACGGATGGCCCCTACTCACCTCTGTCCATTTTGTAAAGAGAAATAAAGTGATGCTAATAAGATAAAGCAGAGACATTCATGGGCTGCTCATTCCATGCAGCTGCCCAAACCTCATTTTTTCATTAATGATTCACTCTGAGCACTATTATCCACATAATTTGTCTGAAAGCTGTTGGCAGATGCACCTTTTCTACTGAAACCACAGTTTTGTGTGCATACCTCCTTTAAGGTTATAAATTGCTCTTTTCATTTCTGTGTTGGCCTTTGAATAGCTATTGAGTGCACGTGTCATGCATGATTGGTGCTAAGGGAACACCAGCTCTCAAATGTAGGTTGAAATGCTGATGTTTGCCACATTGTTGTACATAACTTGCATATTAATACACACATCTTCAACTGCAGGCAGTGTGGCTGGGCTGGTTTATTTGTCTGAGGGATCCAGACCCTCTCTTCAAATTGATGCACTTGATTTTTGCCTCCTTGTGTTTGGATGACTGGGGAAGTACCCACAGTCATCATGATCTTTGGTATACTTTAAGCTTGCTCAAAGAGAACTGAAAGCCCTAGAGGGCATGGAATATAAAATAACTACAAACTCCTCCAGTCCATGGTAGTATCCTACGTCCCAATAAATTTTAAGGCAGCTGCTGGTGCATTTTTATTGTCTTCTCCCTAATCAGAGTCATGGAGCAACGGTACTTCACTGTTACATCTCTTCAATGGAGACAATATATTAAGCTATTCAGCACTAACTCTGACATCCCATTTTGAATCTTTCTAGATTTTTGCTCAAGAAATACTGCTTACTTAACTTCCCATTACATTTTTGGATAGTTTCCTCTAAAGAGAGAGAATAATTTACCATTTTTACTGCAACTTGCACTGGTAAAGCTTTGCACTGGTAATTTAATTCTATATTCATTTAGTTTGAATTACATGGGGAACATCTGCAGCGATTCCTAACAATAACTACATTTCAAGACAATTACACAGTAATAACTGGAGCTGCAGCATGATGTCAAAGCCAGAAGAGGAAAAGGAGGCTCACACAGACTTTGTTCATGAAATTAAATTTTGTTCTTAATTGGGAAAATGCAAGTTTATCAGAGAATAGTTTTTTGTAACACCACATGCATATATTTAATGTATGTGTTTCTGTATGTACTGCAATATTTTCTAGTGGCATCAGATATTTAGTCTCATTAGTGAATCTCTGAATTGCCAGTAAAATGAATCTCCTTTATTTTGGAATAAACAAATTCATTTTCCGTCTTAACCAACTCTTATTAAGAAGATGAAGACAAAGAAATAGACAGATCTTATGGAATTTACCTTGTCAATTTTATAGAATTAATACCTATGGGAGGAAGGAACACCATTCCCCAAATTTTCTACTTCAGATCTATGTAGATCCACAACATCTTTGGTGAATGCACAGTCACGGGCCTGTGGTGTACTAATTAACTAATTTAGTTATATACAAGACCAGATATTTTTGTCTAGAAAATCTAAATGACTGAGTGGACATGCGTAGTGACGCCAACAGCTCTGGGAGTAGCAGATGTGTTGTATGTGTGTTGCACAAGTAGACAGCCTATATGAATCAGTTCTGGTGAATTTTGGATGTATCAGATTTGTCATGCCTGTGCAGGAAGTTGCACACAAACTGGTTTCATAGTGCACTCAACTGGATTGCATTCTTTTCAGACCCTTTCTCATTCCAGTTTACCTAACCTATGGAAATTTTTTTGTTTGCTTGTTCAAATAATTTTTATGCTGCTACAGGGTCACCTAGAGCACTGTAGAGATCAACATTTAAATTTTATTTTTGCCTTTGAGAAGAGAAAATCCAATCTTATCTATTGCAATTGTGGTGTTATTATTTCTCCCTCAATCTAATCATTGAAGACATTAGGGAGAGGACCATTTTTTCCAAATATAAAAAAATCCTACTCAGGGTACTATCAATATAAACCACAACAGTTTTGATCTTTCTGCATTATAGATCTTTTCAGAATTGTCATGTCCTCTAAGGAGAACTAACACTGTGGTAAATGGTTGATCTACTAGTGTACAATAGAGTCTTTCAACTCTCAGTTCTTGCCCCATCTGAACCTATTACAGAAAACCAGTGCTCCCCAGATCTCCTCCCCTTCCATTAGGGATCTCCTCCCATTCCACATCTCCATCACTTGAAGGCTACATTGCTCATGTGGAATCACTTCTGCTGTCTGACTGAAATGTGTTTTCCTGCAATTTTTCTCCATGTCATCCCCTGTAAATGAAACAAAGAGAAAGCACTGAAAAATACAGAACAAGCAATATTTTCAGTGTCATGATCAAGACTTCTTGTGGGTACAGTAGGGTGAGTGAAAAGTCATTCAGAACTGAAATCTGGGGGTTAAAACAGGATTACAGCCAAGATGAGATAAAATTCAATACCATCAGTCATTCTGTAGCTCTCAAGGCAGCATGTCATTCAGAGGGGATTTTGTCACCTACAGAGGACTCTCTCTCACCTGAGATGGTTCCAGCAAACTCTCTTTTGGCATTTTGATTCCTAAAACTTGAGAGAGGAAAAGGCACACTCAGCTGTGTCTCTGGAACGTCGACATTCTGGGCTTCCCCAATCCAAACCCTTAATCTTGTCCTTTTGCTCTTACACCAGCATGACTATGACCACATTTCTTGTGCTTACCTGAAAATCAGTTTCTTTTGCTGCCTCTTTTATCAAACTACTTTTTTTTTTCTGTGAAAAACCCTCAAATTTTTAGCTGAGATGTATGTGCTTGCAGAAGAGGATACAGAATGCAGAAGCAATGCATAGACATTTTTATTCACCTGAATGAAGACCAGTAAACCAAAGTGTCAAGAGTTAGCAAGGCTTCGCTGCATTAACCACCAAAATGTGTCAATATCAGTTCCAAGGAAGGTAAAAGAACCTCAGAAACACATTTATTTTCAACATTATAAAATTTATACTTTTCACTAGGATAATTCTTTATCTGAGTAGAAATATACAGGAGGAAGCACAACAAAGCTTTGGAATTATCAGCAGTAATATCTATTGCAGTATTAGTGTGAAGTTCAACTATTAAAAGGGAGATTGGATAGCAGGGCTTTCTATGATCAATTTAATTCATTGTAGTAACAATATGTACTTTGTTGTAAATTCATATTTTTAGAGTGTTCATTAATATCACACTGTATCAGATGCTAGTAGTTAGCAGGAATATCATATAGCAAACATCTGACCATGACTTTGATAAATTCCAGGGGAATATTTAATGGAAGAAAGATGTGTATCAGATTCTATTTTTGAATTTATATGATGATCTGGAGTTACTTTAAGGAAGAGGATGGAGTTACTGGTATTTGTGAGATGCAGGGAAGCATGTTAAATCAGAACCTGTGTCTTCAACCCCCTTTTAAAAATTTTAAGTGGGAAGAAGCAATGATTGGTTATTAAAAATCTGTGTCATGTTTAATATTATATCTTCTAAGCCTTTTGTAATTAATCCAATATACTGCATCCTTTCTGGGAATACTAACACCTTTCTCAGCTGCACAGGCACATGGCTGTTACAAGTGATGCTACTCAACACCATTCTAAAAAAAATGCAGATCAATGAAATAATTTCCTGTGGTAGACCTGTTATAGAGATTTGTTTTATGTTTTTCCTATTTCAGATATGTCAGACTGGTGGGAAAGTGAGCACTGGCCTTGTCTCTTCATGATGAGAGGTTCTCCAAAACTGTGCCTATTCTGTGGTCTGACAACATCTGGCTTGTGGAACCTTGGGTTTGACTATTAAACAGTTATACCACACATTTCAGGAATTTTCCTTGTGGCTGTGGGCTGATTTTGGCTGGGATAGGGTTCCTTTGATTCATAGTAGTTACTGTGGGGCTGTGCTTTGGATTTGTGATGAAAATAATGTTGATAAGGTAGGGATATTTTTGTTACTGCTGAGCAGTGCTTACACAAAAACAAGGGGTTTTCTGCTTCTCACACTGCCCCACCAGTGAGGAGGCGGGGGGTGCACAAGGAGTTGGGAGGGGACACAGCAGGGACAGCTGACTCCAACTGACCAAAGGGATATTCCACACCATATGATGTCATGCTCAGCATATAAGGGGCTGGGAGAAGAAGAAGAAAGGGGTGGAACATTAAGTTTGATGGAGCCCTGGTTTCCTGGGGATGGCTGAACACCTGCCTGCCCATGGGGAGAGGAGAATGAATTCCTTGTTTTCCTTTGCTTTTGTGTGAGGCTTCCTTTAAGTAACAGGATGTTAGTCAGGACAGGTCATATGCTTCAGGAATGAGACAACAAGAGCTGAAAGGAGCTTTTTATCCTTGTCCTGAGTTCCAGAACCACCTGCTAGCATCGCTACTTGGTGATGCTACCTTAAAATTAAGAGCCTGACAGCATTTTATTATCAAGTAATACAACTGAATCTTGCATATTCCTTTCAGGCAGGAACTTTCACCTACATTTGAGGTCCAAATATCTTATTTGTGTCCCAAGTTTAGCTTACGAATGTTAGCAAAACTTTACAAATGTGTAAATAGAAGAAAAATCTTGCTTTTGTAACGGCTTTATGCAAATACGGTGCCAGATTTTTATTTTGTGATGTTTTGGTGTGCTTGTGCTATCTACCTGTGTATTTAGAGCAAAACAGCATGCATTTCATTTAAGAGTACTGTGGCTGAGGTTTTCCTTCTCTTTCTGGGTGTTTTTAGATAGATAGGGAATCTCTACTGGCAATCTGGAACCATGACTAGTCTTTATCTATATTTTGCATATTCCTTAGATATGAGGACCTCTGGAGTCACTGCAGGATTTTGCCTCCAGCCATTGAAATTCTCTCTGAGGTATGCACTGGTCTAAGTATGAAGGGAAGTCTTTTTCAGCACAGAAAAATGTAAGTGTCTGTGGCAGGAAGAAGGCAAGGATATTCCTTAAAGAATGCCTGAATATCTCACAGTTCCTCAAAAACTTGTGAATTATGAAGACCTGGCATCTGTGGTCATTTCAATAGGAAAAATTCTGGACAACTTTGCAAACTCAACTCTGGAGAATTTCTATGTACAAAAGGAGCAGACACAGAGAAAAAAAATTCTTTAAAACTTAGATTGACGTTCATATTGCATGTGATTTGCTAGCATGACTGAGTTCTTGAAGTTTCATAGTTTTGCTAGACTCTAGTCAAAGTCTGAAGTTATCCCAAACTCCAGGGAAACATCAATGAAAATAACTAGATTAGTTTAATCTTGAAAGCACTCAAGACCTTAAATGTTTGTTTTACAAATGCCTTCTATTGTAGACATTATTGTGGGACTTAGTTACCTGCCAGACGTGGAACTCATTTCTTAAACAGAGCTAATAAAATATTTAAACTTTTTGTTAATAACAAACAAACAAATCTCCTTGAAATAATGAGGCATTAGCATAAGTAAACCTCATGTAATTCTATCTCTATCCAAGAGATTTTTTTTCTCTTGGAAAGATAATAATAACAGCTAATGCTTGTTCGGGCAGTTTTGGGTTTGAAAAGGATCTGTGTGTCATTTTGAGAGTCAGTAGCCTGTTTTTTAGCAATGTTTAAGACCTACATTTAAATCTGAAGCTATGAAAACAAAGATCTCAAAGCTATGTAGAAGGCAAGAACCAATCTGGAACTGGATTTTACAAGAGTCAGCACTGTGGAGAATCTTGGATCCAAACTTGGAACTGCCTCATAGACCTCAGGCCTGGAAATACACTCTTTGGCGTGAGGGGGCTTTGCACTAAGCGCTTTTATTAGAAACCCGTGGCTTGGAACCACAAAGTAACACTATTTGTACATTATCTTCACCTCCATAAAAATGCAGCCACTTCTGTGTTGGCAAGCTCTAGATGCACAATAACAGATGTTCTGGGCAGTCTGGTAGAAACCAGACAAATCTGATTGCAAAGACAAATCAGTAAGGCGCTATTGCTGAGACCGACCTGACATAGGAACACCTGCTGTGTGCAAATCACTGGATCAGAGCAATAGACTTGAAAGGAACTTTATTCCAGACTGAGTGTCCCTTCCACAAAAATGAAAACAAAGATTGAAAACAAAGAGGAGACACTGATAAAGATCTTAGACTGCAGTGCTGAGCAACTCTCTTTTCCCCTTAAATTGTTATTGCCGCCTTTACCAATAATAAAATAGATATGAATGACTGAATTCAGAAAAGGCCACAAGAACATTAATGTTTCTTCTATATTAGCTGTTTGGAGAAATTCAGAGACATGTAGGAAGGTGAGGAGCCTGCCCCACTGACTTGCAATGGGAACTGGACCAAGACATCCCCTTTGTGCCTCTGATGTATTTCTTTTTAATTCACCTTTTCACTGGGTTGTAGGAACTCTCAGGCCTCAGTTTCATCATACAGACGAAACTGCTCTGAACTTTGTATAGATATTCACATTTTTTTGATTTTTTTATACATAATTTTTTCTATTTATTTTTTTCAATCTTTCTTTTTGCCAGAATATTCTCAGCTGGAAAAGCAATATGAAAGCAAGAGCAACCATCTAATTTGGATGGACAGACAGATTGAATTTTCCATAAATCCAATATTGCCTTTTTTCTAAAATGTAAGGAATGGAGTTTTCCAAGGCACAATGAATTTTAAGAGAAAGCATTTTCATTTACACTTCTAATCTCTTCAGTATTTCTGCATTTTCCTCCCATAAAGAATTCCAGTATATTGACTTTACAGTAGCAGGATATGTCATTCCTTAGAGAAGAAAACTATCCTTTTTGAAAGAAAGAGTTCAGCAGAGGTTGGGAGGCTGAAAATTTTGGAAACTCCATTCCATTTTATGGCATATTCTCATAGAGGGGTGAAGGACTTGTCTCTCAAAATGGCTATTTTCAAGCATAGTCTTATACATCTATTCCTAAAACAGATTCAATTTTCTTTGCTCTACATGCTTTACTACTTTCAAACAGGATAATAGCTAATTTGAATGGTTGGGGATTGGGTGTTTTTTTGTAGTTTCAATTACAGCTCTATGTCCTCAAGGCATTTTCTTACTTGGTACCCTATTTGGTGACATTTTTGCATATATATAACTCTTGCCTATATTTTACCCCTTCTTCCTAAAAGTGTTTCATTTATCTAGAGTTGCTTTTCAGTTTTTCACCTTATTTTTCTACATCCTATTGTTGACATTTAGAACTACAAAATTCTTAACTGGCTAGCACATCTTGCTAGCCTTTACTGGCCTTTAGAAGTCTGATGAATTTCCTAAATACTCAGAAAAAACCGTTTGCCTTCCTAGCACTGTGATCTGGAATATGGCTAAAACGACTTATTCCAAGTTGCAATTACCCCACCCACCAAGACTTCAGTTGGTTTGGTTGCAAAGAGAGGAAGCGAAGATGTATAACCATTACTGAAATTTGTCTACCGTTCTTTGAAGGGGCATGGTAACAACTGAGTGAAAAAAACAAGCCCCTTAAAAAGGCACCTTTGTTGCTGATAGAGGTGTTCCTATCCCAGGCTTTGTATAGAACACAGCTAGGTGTAATTCTTCCAGGTCACCTCTTTAATCTCTAATCTACTCCTTTCCTCACTCACACCCTCTAGGTTTGTAAAAGTGACCTTCTTAAATACATGTTTTTGCAAAATCTTAGATTGTGAATGACACAGTCCTCTCTCTGCAACTTCATAGGCATCTGCCTGTGCTTCACATAATTTCAGGGCATATTAGTCCCTTGATTATGTCGGTATCTCAGAGAAACAATTCACAATATTTCTATTCCATTGCAGTTCCATCCTGTCACTTCTAAAAAGTATTGCCTTGCACCTGAAATGTTCTGTTCCTGTTCAATGACTGCATCATACTTCCTGTTTAACAAGGGACAGTAATGGAATACATAATTAAAATAACATTGCTTAGTCACTAAAGTCTCCAGCCATCTCTATAACATTGCTTTAATTGCATGAGCACATTGCCTGTCTATTATTTGGGGGTATTACAGCTGTTAATCCAGTGAGATGAGGATGAACGAGTGAATCTCTCTGCTAAATTGAAGTGAGCATTCTCCTTAACTCCTTCACATGAGTTAAATCTGAGTTTATGTAGGTCTCTTGTGTTTCATTATAGGCAGCTTTCAACAGGGCTCACAGCAGAACAAAGCGGAATGGAATTGAGTAAACAATTGGATTTTACCATGCCCTGCTGTTACTGTTATTTTAGATATTGCTCACGCAACTGTTCCAGGGGTGCCAGGCTCAATCCATTTCTAGGAAATAGTAATTACTTACCAGAGTATTTTGCTCAGAACCTGCACGACTGTTATTTACTCTCTAGTGACGCAGGAGAACTAAGTCAACCCACATCACTCTACAAAGTACTGAACTGTTCAATCTGCTTCAGTACGTTCCTTTGCTATCTTTTTCCCCTCCCACTCCCAGTTTTTTAAATGAAATTATGGGACAAGTTCATATGCTCAAACCCAGTTCTTCCTCTTTGTTGTAGTATAGCATAAATATTATACATCCCTCTTCCCCCCTGCCCCCCGCTTTATTGTTAGTACTGTGGCTTTAATTCACCAAATAGAGTGAGTGAAGCATGGCACGCAGCAGAAAGGGCAAATTTCTGTCGCAAGTCAGACTGCAGGCAAAAAGCCCGTGGTAAAAGTCTGAGCTGATACCCCAATCTCAGAAATGGTGAAGAAAATACAACAGTAGTTACTAACATTGCAGTTTATAAAAGGGTTAAAGGAGAATGTTCTAAGGATTTGCCTCAAGTTTTCCTGTTTGCAAAAAGCAAGGATGTTGGGAAGCTCAAGATCTGAAAATGTCAGCTGTGCACCAGGGCGGTATTTCATTATGTTTCCACCAACAAGACTCAAGAGAGGTTATAAACTTTCCAGTCACTGATAGGGCTTGAAAAGTGCTTAAGGCTTTTGTAATCATTTTTGTGGCCAATGTCCAAGGCTGCTAAGTGTGTATATAGAGAGACAAAGGCTTAATAACCTTTTTCAGAAGTGACTTGGTGCTTTAAATGCCTCAAAATGCTGGTGTTCATTTTAATGAAGTTAAGGGCCTGACTTTTAAAAACCACTGAGTATCCATTCTCAGACAGCTAAAAACTTTCACACTGCAAACACTCAAAAGCAAAGGACCATAAGGTCTATTTTCAAAGCTGACAAGACTGAGGGGTATAGCAGCTTCCCACAGGTTCTGTGCCTCTTCTTTTAGGGGAAAGAAGTCTGAATTCAGCCCTTTCCTGACATGCATTCCCTGTGCCCTGGACCCTTCCTTGTCCCACTGCGGGGAGCACTGTGGAGAAGGGGCAGTCAGCTATGCCACACCTGTTTTTCGCAGCCAGTGCTATTAAGACAAAGGCAAAGGTCAATAAATCCTTCTCTGAGGCAC
This sequence comes from Hypotaenidia okinawae, assembly GCA_027925045.1. Lineage (NCBI taxonomy): Eukaryota > Metazoa > Chordata > Aves > Gruiformes > Rallidae > Hypotaenidia > Hypotaenidia okinawae. Next base: position 136,767,314 of record BSDF01000002.1, on the reverse strand, counting down.
AGATACATTCCTCTGCTTAATTCTCTAATCCACAGAGACTGCATCTCCATGTTTTTCAGCTGGTACTATAACCTAGAGTGTTCCTACTTCCCTAGCAGGGACCAAATACTCACCGACTCTGGGCATTTGTCAGACTCATTGCCTCCTGCTGCTGAGGATCTTGTTCAAATGAATTTATTTTGTGGCATTGGTATTACAGATGGTCCTTACGCCCATAGATTCTTCTCTGTATGTAGTCTTGCAGATTTCTTTTTATCTTTAATGCAGCGATATCTGCTTGCTTTTTTCTATGCTACCTTCTCTATTTGGTCCTATGTGTAATCATGACAGATCTGCTCTACAAACTTGTTTTAATATACCCTTCTAAACTTTAGCTGCTGCAGATGGCACCAAAGGTACCAGTAAGGATAAGGACGTTCCTCTTGTCTCCTTTCAAAAGTTTTTGAATACTACCAGCATAATCTTGAACTCCTTTTTAAAAGTTAGAAAGATAGTTGAGATTACATAGTGTAATACAACACTACCTACTTTCTTGCTTATTTTAACAAAGATTGCTCAGTGAAGTTTCACAGATTTCTTTATGTTCAGATATTTCCAGGAGTCCTTGCATTCTTCTCATCAGTGTCTTGGCTTTCTTTATGATGGCAGTTCTCTGTGTCACTAAATGTATCTCTGAACACCAGTTCTCCTGTCTTTGACCATTGTTGCTGTGTCAATGCTCAGCATAGTTACTGTTGGAGGAGTGTTAGGAAATACTAGAGCTCTCATGGATGAGGATCATAAACTAACATAATGTAAAGGAGTCAAACTAGTTATCTGCTGTTCTTCTACAATAATTTAGATTGTTTTAAAAGGTTTGTGCCATTATGAGCTGTGGATTTCTTCTATATTCAAGGTCTGTTCTCAGTTAATTGACTTCTTGACTGTCACTACGCCATGCAGCCTTTAGGTTATTTACTTTTGTGTCTGAAACACTGAGGGCATTTTTGCATTTATGTGAAAGACTTTAGGCTGGCAAAGTCTGAAGACAGGGCTTATTATAGCAAGGCTCCCAGTCCTATTAAGCACAGCTACCAAATTTCAGATGTCATGAAGCATGAAAGAACTTGTGCAAATATTTAGTGAGAGTTAAGGATGAGCACACTGGAAAATGGGAGTCATGCTACCTAGCTGAGATAGAAAACAAATACAAGACATCACAAACTGAAACTAGGGGAATAGCTGGAAGTTAGACTTGCACTCAAATAAATGAGGAGCAACCCATGAAAAGATCAGTAGATTTTCACCAATATGGATGAAATTAGCTCAGGTCATGAGTAGCAAGTGTGGGGAGAAACTACCATGTAGAAATGGAGGGAAGAAGAGACATTTAACTGTATTGTGAATTTGTACCTATATTATTGATTTGGATTTGATAAAGATGATAAATGTGTGCTAGTGAATGTCTTTATTAACAGGAAAGATCTTAAAAATGCAAGCTTAGAGCTGCATATTCTCTCCTAGTTTCAAACACAAAGAAATAGATCTCGCTTTGGTTCTGGTGGGATAGGAAGCAATAAAATGGGAAAGCTGAGAATGAAAAGAATAAGTGTGAGGGTAAGAATGGCTACTTTTCCTTATAAATCAGTGCTTATCTCCTTGAAAAGCAGTGCAGTTGCTGGAAAAAGCATGGTATCCCTTTCGGTGTACCATTAACAAACTAATTCACTGAATATGCATCCCTGGACCTTAATAGTCAGGAAAACTGAGGCTTATCTTGTTCTGAGTCATTCAGGTATTGCAGACTTCCCTTGAAAATTGAAGAGGCCTGTGCAAATTTTCTGTAGCATAGCTTTTATATAGGCTCTTGATAGCAAATATTTTTGCAATTTAGGCATGCTAGTTTAAAACTACAGTATTGTAGCATTTACTGGAGGAATCTTCCATTCCTACATTTCCTAGCACTCAGCCGAGTTCATAATCTGTATGATTCATGCATGAAATTATTCAAGTATGGAGGAAAAACAGAATTACAGAGAAAGGTTGAGACTGTAAAACAAAGGAAAATAAGCAGGGGATAAAAGGAGAGATATACATAATCTTTCTGTAAAAGTCAGAATGAATTATAAAACATTGAGGGAAGAAAGCCTGAAGACGACTGGGGGACTTAAAAGAGTTACACAAAAAAAATTACTTACCAAGGAAGCATATTAATTATGTAATTATTTGCCTTAGTATTTCTACTCAGGGAAGAGAACAGATGCCAAAAGACATTATTAACTCCAAGATAAAGTAGTTAGGAAAATGTAAATTTCTTGCCAAGACTTGGGAGGAAGACGGAAATATCTACCAATGAACAAGTCTTCCAAAAAGCACATGAACATTCAGGAAATAGACCACACTTTAAAATAGTCTTAATAAATTTTCTCATCATGTCTCCTTGTTCACCTATGCTTTGAGAAGAGGTAGGAAAGCAAACCCATTAGTTCTCTGACCTCAGAAGGAGGTGCAGTTCTTTGCTTCTGTCTCCCTTCCCTAGCTGAAAAGGGGTAACAGCATGGGGTATCACTGTGACCCTTCCTGCTGTGTCACTAGTATTGTAGTTTGAAGGTAACATCTTCACTGCACTTTTTGGCATGGGTAAAGAGGCAGCAATAAGGCAGACAGGATGCCTGGGAGCTGCGGGCTCAGTCTGGGAGCTGGGCAGAAGTGATGGGAAGGTCTGGAAGGGAACAAGTGGTGATCAGGCAAAAGGTATGACAAGCAGAGGCAGATTGCTTCCAGACAGATCTCGCTGGTGACTCCTTGCTGTATCTGTAAAATCTTTGGTGAGCAGGGCCTGCTTCAGGTGCGGCCCAAAGACCTGGACCATAGGTGTCTGAGCTGATGTTGCCATTCTACATGGGCTCTTCATTGTGATGTTGTGTTTCTCTCCTCTTGTTGAAGTTTCACAACCCAAAGATCCAGGAGGCTTGTGCTGGACTTGAGCAAGGGCTTATGTGGCTGGGTGGATCACGAGGGCGTTTAAGCCTGTGCAGCCAGGGACATGATACTACAGAAATACTAATTATCCCACAGAGTCGTGTCCAGTGAATTAGTAGCAGAGAAGCAAAGTAAATTCTGCTACTACTTTAAACTGAAGTTTTTCTTTAGCAAAAAATACCCTATCTTCCTTTATTGCATTAGACTTTTTGAGACTATTTTGTTGGAAAAGGAGAAGAAAAAATGTTAGACAAATAATTGGAAAATGATATACTAAACTAAATTTAAAATAACATAGAAACTGTTCACATTATATTTTCATTTAATATTTATCATAACATGTGTGCACTTATATTTTTTGATCTCTTTGGTGTAGCTATTTTTATTTCTTCATCAGCTTCTCTGTCTAATTCCATTTTTAAGATGTCCTGCCCCTCTGCCAAGCATTTGCAATCTCCAGAAACGTGTGTGTACGAGAAGATTCTTAGCTTTATATTTGATCAGAAAAACTAAATAAGGACTTGCTTAATGTTTACTTCTGCCTCTTGACCTTTTCTTAAAAACTGAAACCTGAAAGAGGCACAGCTATCTCTGAACGCTGATGAACGTGGAGGGGTGTGGGGGGAGGGAGGACAAAGAAACAGACTAGACTGCAGAGTTAAAAGAAAATAGAAAACCCCAATGTGTTATGCTTTGCTCCTGCTGCCGGAGCCCTTGTATTTCAACTTCAATTGCATGCAGCAGCATAAAGCACCTTTTCATCTCTTCTCTTCTTATTTACCTTTCCCAGTTCTCTTTATTTACATACTACTGTTGTGCTTTGTCAGGCCGGAGTATCTTTAAAGACAAGCACCACTAAAAGCAAGAGGAGTTTTCTTAAGCTCACTAATGAGTTCTGAATTGAGCCTTGGGTAGGTGACAATAGCTGTGCAAGAAGCAATGACATTGGATTTGGAGAAACCAAAATCTTCACCAGCCAGAGCCTCTTTTCCTCAATTACTTCCGTCACTGAGTTTTTCTCTGTAACCTGAGTTTTGCCCAGGTACTATAAGAAACAACGTTACCATTCCATGAGGTGCTTATAAAGCATCTGTGATTAAAAAAGCCCTCGCCTTATTTCCTTGTCCACAGGGCAAGAAGTGTTAGTGTAATTACCACCTTTGTTTAGTTAGATTTAAGTGATAGTTGTCCTGATTAGAAGTTGTGTTATGACACAAGAACATGGTAAACTCTTAAAAGAATTGGAAACTGTGGTCCTCCAAATCAGTGGCATGTTTGTTACTTGCATTGGTCCAAGTGATACAGAACAGGGTGTGGGAAAATTACTCGATGTCTCTGCTTTTCCTCCAAGAGTTCCAGACAAAATCTGCCACCCCCTAGGAAGCAGACATGTCTTCAGAGACTGGAGGTCTGACCCTTGGCATCTACCTGAGGATATTCTCTGGTTCCTAGTGCCATCTCAAGGCTGAAAGTTATTTCATATTAGACCCTGGAATTGAGTCTCTTATAGTGGAAGAGAGAGTTAATTGAAAGGGATTTAATTAAATCCTAAAGGGACTTGATGGAAATGACAGCTCTATGCACGATCTACCCCCTGCTCTATATGAGATCTAAGTGATTTAACCTTGTAAGCATTGTGGTTCTGTAAACAAAAAATAGTAAGAAAGATGAGTGTATTGAAGCTCAGGATTAAGTTTAAAATTATTGCTCCAGGGTCCTACAGGGAGCTTTGAAGTGATCAAATAGAAGATATCTCAGTATACATCTCTTCCACAGCTTTCAGGGAAGTTTCTGTGACAATCTTTCAGTTTTGGAGACACCTCACCCTTTTCCAGGATGTTGCTGTAAGAGCAGGAATCCTTCAAATGCTAGAGCAAGGGAGCATGTTTGGCTTGTAATGGACATTGTGGGCACACTGCTGCCAGCAAGGTCCTATATTTTCTGTGCTTCTGACCTGCTTAGAAATTTGAAATATAAAGGGGTGGCTTTTTTGGTTTAGATCAAAATAGGTACTAGTTTCCCTCTGTGATCCAATGAGTCTTACACTGACCTTTACCTAATTTTCCCCCCATGCTTAGCTTTTACTTTTTGGTCAGTTTTACAGGGAAGATCTCATGACAAAAAGGCAACAGCTTTGTATATTTCAACTTATATTTTTACAAAAATTGAATCGCTTCATTGATCAATGTTAATTGTTCTCTAGACCCCCAAGGAAAATGAACCATTCAGATGATTAATCAGTCATTGAATCGTTCAGTGGCCTTGTAATACTGCATGATTGCATAACACAATTAATTGCTATGTGTTGTTCTATTGCCCTTTACTGCTGACGTGCAAAAAGGCATCAACGTGTTTGGAAATTCCTACATGTGTGCACAGAGAAGTTGAGAAAGTACAGCTAATGCTATCCTTGCTCTGAAGCTGCTGGAGGTGCTAGCCTGGCCAGAATTTGGGTAGGTGTTATAAATAATGCCGAGTCCATTTTTCTTTTCTGGAAAATGAACAGATTCTTTGTTCTTTTTACAAAAATGAAAAACGGACCAGGTATTATTTCTTAACAAAGTGCTTGGCCACAGAGTGTGCAGTTCGATGTCAGAAATAAAAGCAATTTCACTCTGCCTTGGTATATGTTTGGCAAGTAAATATAGGGTCATATGAAGGTCAGAAACTTGCCAAAAATTTGTGATTTCTTTTTCATTTAGATAAAAAAAGGTGGAAGGGGATTGAGACCAGTGTTTTATAGACAAATAAACTGTCACTCATACACTGTGAAATCGTGTTCAGTGTAATAGGTGTTGACAAGAAAATAATATTGAAACTGCCATTTTAATGAGAAATAAAAACTCACTGTTGCAAATGTCATATTTAACCTTCACTGCCTGGTAATTTTTACATTTTCAGCCCTTAGTTAACCCTGTGTCTGTTCATAGATTTAAGTGGGCTTCTGTCAGTACTCAAAAATAATGAACATTCCCCCCAAAATGAGACAGGTGCATATTACAACTCTTCTCGTCTCAACTTTACAAGAGCAGCATGAGTCATGTGTCCTTGCGGTGCCCAGGGCTAATTGCCTACTGGGCTGCACCAGCAGGAGTACAGTCAGCAGGTCTAGGGGACATCATTACTGTCACTACTCATAGGGTCATAGGGTAATTCAGGATGGGAGCAGGAGGTCAGCCGGGATGTCAAACCAGGTTGGTCAGAGCTTTACTGAGTTTGGGCCTATAGATTACGAAGGATGGAGACTTCACAGTATCCCTCTGGTCAGCCTTTGTAAGAGGTGGACTACAGCCCAATATCCAGGATAGAGCACCCAATATTACCCCTTATATGTAACTGTTGTGGTTTTATTTCAGCTAGCAGATGAGCACTGTGCAGCTGCTTGGTCATTCTACCTTGGCAGGATGAGGAGACTCATAAGAGTTAAAGTGAGAAAACTCACGAGGTGACATAAAAACAGTTTAAGAATTAAAACAAAATCCACGCAGACAAGCAAAGCAAGACAAAGAATTCATATGCCATTTCCCATGGGCAGGCAGGTGCTCAGCCATCCCCAGGAAAGCAGGGCTCCATCACATCTAAGAGTGACTCTGGAAGACAAATGCCATTATTCCAAACACTGCTGTCCTATCCTTCCTCCTCTTTAAACCCTTTATATGCTGAGCACAACGTCATATGATATGGAATATCCCTTTGGTCAGTTGGGGTCATCTGTCCTGGCTATGTCCCCTCCCAACTCCTTGTGCACCCCCAGCCTCCTCACCGATGGGATGGTGTGAGAAGCAGAAAAGGCCTTGGCTCTGTGTAAGCACTGCTCAGCAATAAAAAAACCCCCAACAATAAAACTTCACCTCTGTGTAAGAAAACCATCTCTGTATTACCAACTTTTTTCACAGCACAAATCCAAAACACAGCCCATACTAGGTACTGTGAAGAAAATTAACTATCTCAGCTGAAACCAGGACACTTATAAAAGTGACAACAACAAACTGGCAAAAGGCCAGCAGAAGATCAGAGGATGGTGAATGACCCGTGACCCGTGAAGCAGCTAGGGTGGGCTATTGAGGAGAATAGAGTGCTTGAAGGATGTTGATTCACAATTGTCCACTACTTACAGGGAAGATAGACACAGACACCTCTCTGAGGTACACAGAGAAACAAGACACAGAGGACACAGGTTGTTACAAGTGAAATACCAGTTAGATACAGTGAAGAAAAAAAAAAATCACTAGAGCAGAGGGTGCTGAAATTTCCATCCTGGAGACTTTCAAACCTCAGCTAGACATTGAACATAACTAGCTGAATTTAGCCTTATTTTGAAGAGACGTTTGGATTAGGGATTTGCAAAGGTCCCTTCCTGCCTAAATTATTCTACAATTTTATAATTCAGAGGTTTGCTTGAATGAATAGGAAATGCAAAACAGACTTGATAGTCAAACCCATATTATTTCATCCTTGTTGCAGTTTGCTGTAGCTGTGCTGCTGAGATGTCTTTTGCAAAGCAGCAGTTACAGTTTGTTGTGAGTTCCTAACAGTAAACAAGAGCTAATTCAAGGCCAAAGTTACTTTTGACCAATGCTTTCTTCTAAAATAGATGCTTGGTAGGCAATTCTCATCATGTTTGACAGAGACAGGAAAAAATCTGTGGTCTTTTTTGGATATATGGTAGATTCAGTTTTCTGGATGTGGAATATTAAATGGCAGATAAAATACCTGTGTTGTTTATGTTTTTTTTTTAATTCAGATGATAGTGTTTCAATTTCTAAAATTCTAAAAATTTAATAGAAACAAAGCTCAAAGTCCCCCCCGTAGGCTGTTGTCACTGAAGAAGAAAAAATTCAAAAGCTTCTCATTCCTGAATGCTACTTTAGCAAATTACTGGAATTTAAAAAAATAATGATTCATTGCTTGATTTTTAAATAGTTTAGTTTTAGTCCTTTGAACAGGTAGTTCACACAATTTGCTCACATGAATAAGAAACTACAATAAATAAAAGTTACTGCAAACCTCAGAATGATTCCGTTTTGTGTCCTATCCATGCAGCAGTCACTCATACTAAGGTCTTGTTCTATGCTATGTCAAATCTTTCAGGCCCTCCAGGGAAATGATTTTCCTTAAACAACATTAAGACAGGGCAAGCTGTTTATTTGAAGATAAGAAGGCTGTAGGTAGATACCAGATCTTTGGGACAGATAAAATAAAGAAACACGTCCTCCCACAGAATTTTTTAGCAGAAGGCACATACTTTTTTTATTTCCCAAACTCTTCGAAATGTTATGAAATAAATTATTCACATGTTTGTGACAAGAACTGCACTGAAGACTTCCAGGATGCCTCTAAAACCACACAAGACCACAGAAACTGCTTTTACCTTCTTATAGTATGTTGTTGCCTAGGAGAAATCAGACATGCTTAAGGATTTATTCTGGTGAAACCTTTGAGGCAACTTCTGAGGGCAAGGTTGATCAAACTTTTTAAATAACAGAAGCATGGTTGTACAAACAGTGGACAGTGCTTATCAGTTGGTACTGATAAACTCAGTATCAGTGTGCTGAACAGTGAGGTTTTGGTCTTGCTCTGCCTCTGATCTGCCGAGTGACACTGTAGTTTTATTTTTCATGAGCTCCCCTTCCATGTTGGAACTTCTCCTTGCATGAACTGGAGGAGTTCACTGCTTGTGACCTGCCTACAGTCTGAAGCTTGTCCCCTGCTCACCATAGCAGGAACCGACAAAGGCAACAGGGCAGAGCAGAACAGAGTAAGAACCCAGCACAGTCACAAATCTCATACAGCATACAGTCTCATCCCTGCCCCACACGCTCTGCACTAGTCACTTGCAGGATCTTAAAAAAAAAAAGGAACTTGCAAGTACTTCAAGCAGCGATTCTGTGTTTTCTTGCCTAACAAGTAGTGAGCTTGAGCATTCCTATGCTCCCACCATAACGTTATTTAAAAGGACAATGACAAAATAAAAATAACCTCTATTAAAACATGGTGCAACAGTTCCAATCGTTATAAATGAAGGGATTTTTGAAGCCAAATTATCTCTCACTATTAATGGCAATTTTTTTCTCTTCTATTTCTCTCATCAAGGACAAATAAAACAGATGGGTTGGTGTCACTCATGGGTTATCTGTAGGAGGGTGGCACAAGGCTTTCCACCCACAGTAGCACAACACTGAAATAGTTAGGCTCCAAACATGGCAGGAATATATTTAAATCCTAGACAAGAAGTATTTTAGTTGGAAATAAACACAAAAATTTTAGAAACACTTGGTAGTGACCTTATTGTTAGTAAATGCATCTCTTCTTACAAAACTAAAGCCACAACCAGACAGCATCCCTCTATACATGTGACAAGGATTTAGATCAAATTTTAACAAGGCAGAGCTATAGGTGACAAAAGCCATGTTATAGGATTCCATTAATCTAGACCCCAGCACAATAATTAACACTGACAGATAATTATAGTTGTTTAGACAAGAAAGACAATTTTATTGGCTAAATTGTGTTGCCCCAGCAGCCTGGTACCTGCAGCTTCTTTTGTCTCTCTGGTAGTGTCACAGCCTTTAACCCCTAACTCTCTGATGCTTAGCATTCAGCTCCAGCCCAGCCACTCTAATACTTCATGTTGCAAAGTGGATCAGACAGTCTAGCTTCAGACGTTGACTTTCTTACTGTCAGCCAGTGATGAATGAGATTATTGATGACTTAGAAATGATGAAATCTGCCTTTATAAACTTATCTGTCACCTTTCTGTGCGCTGTCTGGGGTCACACAATTCACAGAACTATGCAGACTGAAACTGATGAACAGTCTCAAATCCTTTACAATGCAGTCAAACACACTCCTCATTTAAAGCAATGTCACAAGCAATCTGTCACTCTAAACCTGAAACAGTACATCTGCACAGAAAAGTGCCTGGTGTTCTTCTATGTATGTATGTAATATAGTATTTATGAAAGAAGTACTGCATATACAGATTTCCTTGATTTGAGTACCACATAGGTAAGAATGTTCTACCCCTGATTTGCATATATTTGCTTTATACACAATATGGATATTCCATTATTTTAATTCCTAATTCTGATTATAATTGTCCACCTTACCTGTATACTGTAGTCTTTTACTTTTTATTTTTTCCCCAAAAGCAAAGGCCAGATTTAGAGATGTAGGGATGAAATATCTCCTCCTAGTGACATTGTTCTCTTTCAGTGTTTGTTGTATTCAGACTACTTATTGTTCACAAGTCAACTGATTTCCTGAGGCTAGAAGTAAACAGAAGGAGGGGTGTCAGACATTTCAAGTCTTTTTTGCTCAGAAAGTTACTGCCACAGGCAATTTTTTTCAGTCAACAGCTAAAAACTACATGAGAACACTAAGAGGTTCTTGACTGAATGGAAAAATAAGAGACTTCTTCAGACATGCTTTAAAGCTTCAACAAAAACATAAATGCTCTAAGCACATGTAGAAGTAAAGAAATACATCAGTAATACTGCCTCTGGAGAAATGAAGCCCTGTGGAGCAAGGACCTCAGTTCTTCAGAACATGTTTGATGACAAATCCAGACCTAAAAGCTAGAGCAAGTTTCATGAAACTTTGGGTAGGACTCCATGACCTAAACATGGGCATCTAGTTTTATTTTAGATTTCATAAATCATCCAAGCCACTTCGTATGGATGGTCAATATAATACAAAATCTGCAGAAAATCTCTGCTGTCCTGAAATGGCAGACAGAAGCCATTACCTTCCTACAGGCAATCCCCTTTGGATACTTTGTGTTTGTTTCCTTACATGCTGTTTCCCTGAATATTTGTGACTGAGGCCTAACTTCTTCTTTTTTAATAGAACATAAGTTGTTGCATTTATTTTCAGCTCATCAAATGTTTAATGTACTCCCAAACAGCAGTGATGAGCTGTGTGAGTTCCACTTTTTCTAATCAACCCAAGTACATGCAGGTTGCAGTCCAGTCCCAAGACCTTCTCTAACTCAGAATAAGGATAGGTCTGAAATGTCATTTGCATTTTCAAAGAAGGTTTCAGGATCTTTCTAGGACTTGTATCCTCATGTGCTGTGTAAACAGGGAGGCTGTTGACCTGTTGGCTGATGCCTTTCTGGTAGATACAGGCTGTGCAAGGCAGGAATGAATCTTTCATTCAGTGTCACAGGGGTCTCTGGCAAGTAATGTCTCCAGCTTAGGTACAACAGCTTCTCTCTCTGTGTGGCTTTAGGTGTTCAATAGGATGAGGACAGAAAGATAGATAGTAAGAAGTCTAAACTCTTCCTAGTGACCTCCCATGTAGCACTATTACAACTGCTGTTGTAATAGTTGACGTTATTAGCAGTTAGAAAATGGCTTTTTGTACTCCCTTAGCTGCTAATTGCCCACTTCTACCCTTTATCAGTTTAGACCTTTTAACAGTTTCTATCTATTATTTACAACAGTTTACATTTAGGTACTACAAACAAAGTGCAAAAGACTTCCAATGCAGAACAGTCTGGTCTACTTCTCTCCATTTAATTTGTCTGCAGCCTCTGTTTGTAAACTTCTCTTTGAAATAATACTGAATGAGATAGTCCCAAAAGACGGATCATAAGCCAACAAAGCCTCAGTATTTTCAGACTAGCTCTTCAGTTTGGAAGGGAAAGAAATAAGACTTAGTGATCCTGTACAGGGTGGTGGCCCTCAGTCACATAAAGCATTTTAAGACCTCTCCAATGCTTTAAGCTCTCCCATGCATCAACTTTAAGTTGAGGTTGAGCTAGCCAGTGGAGCTTGCTAAAATTGCCCATGCAACTCTAAAACACTTAGCCAGCAATTTCTAGTGTTGTATACTGTCCTCTAGCCTTAACAAGGATAGTTTAAAAACACAGAAATAAATGTGTATACAGTATAATACTTTATATACTATAATAGCACATAGCATATAATTTAATAAATAACATAAAAGATGTATTATATGTATTACATAATATAAAATATATAACATTATTTTGATAATGAGCTGGCCATATGAGCTCACAGCCCAGAGAGCCATTCATATCCTAGGCTGCATCAGGAGAAGTGTGAGCAGCAGGTCAAAGGAGATGATTTTCTCCTCTGTCCCAGTCTCATGAGATCCCCACTTGGAGTATTGCATCCAGATCTATGGTCTCCCACATGAGAAGTAATGAAGCTGTTGGAGTGAGTCCAGAGGAGGGCCAAGAAGATGATCAAAGGGCTGGAGCACCTTTCCTATGAAGACAGGCTAAGACACTTTGGGGTGTTCGGCCTGGAGAAGAGAGGACTCTGGGGAGACCTTTGTCGTGGTTTCACCCCGGCTGTGGGCCAAGATCCACGCAGCTGCCTGCTTCTTAAAGTAAAAGAGCAGGGGAAGAGGGAAAAAGGGGGTGAAAACAAGGGAAGGGAAAAGGAAGGGGCAAATAACTCCAAAACCAAGAAACTAAGAGGCCCGTGGGTTGGGATAAGGATAGTTTACTAAGAGAACAGAAAGATAAAATATAACAATGCTAACAGGACTTAAGAGCAAAAGAATATGAAACTATTGATACCCAAGGCAGTTTCTCACCGAACCACACAGCTCAGGCCGTACCACCCAGAGCTGTCCTGGAACTCGACCGTCCCCCCAAGGAGCACGCGTCCCGCCACCGCCCCTCTTCTTCCTCCCCCAGCCCCCCGTTATCCTGGACAGGACGTAATTGGCATGGAATACACTCTTTGGCCCATCTGGGTCACCTGTCCTGGCTTCGCCCGTCCTTTCTCAAGAATAGAGAAATACGAAGAAGCTGAGAAAGTCCTTGACTGTCTGACTGCAACTAAGAACATCAGGGTGTTATCAGCACTGCTTTCATTTTAACTCCCAAACACAGCATTCCATCAGCTGCTACAAATGAAGTTAACTCTATCCTGACTGAAACCAGGACAACCTTATTGCAGCTTTCCAGTACCTGAAGATAGTCTACAAGAAAGCTGGAGAGGAACTTGTTACAAGGACATTTAGTGATAGGACAAGGGGTAATAGCTTTAAGCTGAAAGAGGGTGGATTTAGATTAGATATTAGGAAGAAAGTCATCCCTGCAATGGTGTTGAGGCCCTGGCACAGGTTGCCCAGAGAAGCTGTGGCTGCCCCCTCCCTGGCAGTGTTCAAGGCCAGGTTGGACAGGGTTTTGGGCAACCTGGTCTAGTGGAGGGTGTCCCCGCCCATGGCAGGGCATTGATGATTTTTGAGGTCCCTTCTAACCCATCCCATTCTATGATCCTGCAATTCTATACAACAACATCATATTTTACGTTATATCATATTACAGTAATTTATGTTATATATGTCCTACATACTATATATTGTGCATATAGCCTATATAATATAGCAATGGATGTATTTTTATGCATATAAATACGTTGTGTATCTATAACATATATTACGTCCTTATAACCACACTATAAACACATGTAAACACACACACATATATATATAATCATTATGTTTATCATTCTTGTATTACAAAAGCTTTCTGTCTTTTCCTAATTACCACAGTCCAAAGAGCATTGTACTTCTTCATACGAAACTGGAAAAAAGACAGGACTTAGTCTGGGAACCAAGAACTGGTAAGTATTAACTGCTTCCCTCTGCCAACTGTTACTAAAAGGAGGCAGTTACTTATCAAGAGAGACTCAGAAGGTGTTATGTACTGTGAATTCAGAAACTCAAGAGTTTCTAAAGTGAACTCATATCTTCTTAATGGGGCTGGACCACATCTATACCAATAAATTTTATCTGTCTTTTTTCTGGGAAGTAAAAAGATAGAGGGTATGAAGTATGACTGCAGCTTATACCTTTTATTTAGGTTCTGCCAGTAGCATGGCAACAAAGACAGATAAGGTTTATACCATGCCCTGAACTCTGCACTTGCTAGCAGGCTTACAAATTTTTGTACTCCTGGATTGCAGTTCAACAATACTCCAGCAATTTTCACCTGCTTCTTTAAAACCTAATCCTGAATAAACATTTAAACAGGTTGTGGAATTTTGTTGTTGAGGTTTGTTTGGGGTTTTTTTTTAGTGCCCTGAAGGGATATCCATTCCTCTGCTAATTTTTTTTAATAGTCAATACTTTTTTTAATAGTCAATATATATTTTTTCCAAATGTAATAATTTAGAGGGAATTTAAAAAAAAAATAATTAGAACCAGTTCAAACACAATGAAAAACACTATTGGTTTTGCTAATGCTACCTACATCCTCAACACAATAGTATCTTTTTTACTATTTTACAAGGTTTACAAGAATATATAATATGCATTATAATGGATACTATGCTTATTTCATATTATATACAATAGTTTTGAGACTAACAGAGTCACTAGCTGTGTTATACTGCAAATAATGCTGGTGGAGAAAGATGGAATGCTTGTTCAATAAAAAAGGGTAAGCTCAAGAAAAACAGACTGTAAAAAGCAGCAGGTCAGTCCCATAAACAACTCTAATTGTCACTGTTCTCAGGGAAGGGAAATACTACCTTTACACCAAGACGTATGATATCAGGCAAGACCCATGGCATTGTGAAGGAACAATTGAGAAACAGCCTCATATAGGAAGGAAGCAACAATTTTCAGATTATTTCTGGGTAATGACTTAAGAAGTGGTTTGGGATGTTGAGAGGTCATTCAGTTCTCCTCTGTATGCAATTTGCAAAAATGTGATCTTGAACTTGGGGCACATTACCAGGAGAAACAATTAGGCATGATTGGGAACTCTCTGAACACTCAATGTTAAAGTTGCATCGATAAGCAGAAGTTATTGATAATTTTTCTAAGTATACACAGAAGTCGTTCACAGAAAGATGATCCTGTTACTGCAGGCAGATTGACAACAGCAGCACCCAAGTGTTTGTAAACCCAGCATGTAGTGCAAACTACTGATGCTGGGAGGCAGCATAACAAAAGAACAATGTGGCAGGAGCTGATTAGGTGCCGGTGACTTATTTTGTCTGCACTGCATTTATTGGAGTGATTTCACAAAGATTCACATGGGATGACTTCCGGAATATGTCTCACAACTGTGGTCTAAGATCAAAATCTGTGATACCCTTTTCCACAAGTCGAGTTGCTGTGTTCAGGCTGAATTAGTCTGTAAGATACTTTGGGCGAGATACACTAAACCTCGCAATGGGGAAGCCCAGTGCGCAGCTCCATTGTGGTCATATGCAATAATCAGGTTTAACTTTCAGATCCTCAGGCACACTCACACTTTGCAAATGAGCTGTCCTTTGTATTCAGTTTCACCTGCTGACTGAGCCTCAGAATAAGATAATGAATATAGTCTTGTTGATAATATTCACTTATATGAATATTATTTTAGAGCATTAAGCCATGAACAGTAACCTTAGACAAGGTGTTTACAGCTGTGATATATTTTTGAAAGGTTTGGCATTTGTCATAATCAGTGATGGGAACACAGATAAAAAGGCTGCATCGATGTATACCAGGACTGCTGCACTAGTTTATGTGCCTATCAATTCAATATTTCACGTTTTTGCTAGAGTCAAATCTTTTAGAAGTTGAAATACTTTTTTAAAAAGCCCTACAAACTAGCACTTTCCTATCCTTTCTCCTTCTAGTAGGGAAAATTAGGGATGGATAAGGTGGATGGGCATGTTTGTGGAATGAAACTATTTCTTTGCCTACATTCTAAATGAAACTGACCTCTGCTAGAAAACAGCCCCCTGAGGAAGAAACAAAAAGCAGAAGAGCTGGCTGTACTGACATCTTTTTGAAATTAAGGCCTGAAATGTTAGCTGTTCTGCAATTAGAAGGTATAATGTGCAACAGACCTTGAAGCCCATTGTTTTCAAAGCTTGGTAGTTGTCAGAGGTGCTATCATAGTGATGTATGTTTTGAAGCAAGTACTCCTCCCGACTGTCTTTGTAGAGAAACGAATTTCTGTCTTTGTTGATAATTATATTTAAGGGTCAGAGGAAAGGTTATTATTAGATTATTTAATAAATTTTTCCACAAAATTAGTAATTTTTAAATAACCCAGGGACAGAATAGTATTAATGTATATGATTAAGGGAAATAGTACTTTAAGCAAGGCGGAGGTTAACGCATTGGTAGTAGAGGTCAGTGGTATTTTTCTCTGGTAATCTTTCTGCAAAACATATGTCATCTAATATAGTTAAGGAAGGTCCTACTCTTGTGGCATGAGCTGCCTCTAAAAAGGTACTTTCTCTTATGGACAACCAGGGGCAATGGTTACACATGGAGATACAGAAGGTTCCATCTGAACATCAGGAAACACTTTTTCACCGTGAGAGTGACCGAGCACTGTCACAGGTTGCTCAGAGAGGTTGTGGAGTCTCCATCCTTGGAGATACACGAAAGGCATCTGTACATGGGCTTGGGGAACTGACTGTAGGTGGCCCTGCTTGACCAGAGTGGTTGATCCAGATGAGTTCCAGAGGCCCCTGTCATCCTGTAATTCTGGAAAATTGTGTTGCCAAATTTGTGTGCAAATAAAATGTAATCTCATTGTTTGCAAATGGACAATGACTGTGATTCTTTTAATACTAGTTATTAGGAATCTAAGATGAATCTTAAAGCTTTGTACTATAACTTTACAGAAATTCATGTTTCATTTATAGAGCTGTAACCTTCCACTGACTTGTAGAATTGATTAGCTCCATTGTCTGAAACTGAAGTAGAAGATGAAATTGCATCAGATGAAAAAGATTACATTTTAGATAGTAGCTGGTATACTAACATCTGAGCATCATGATGTTTTTTCTAAGATTTACTAGCACTGCTGCCTCTGTTACACTTATCAAATTTCAATTGCCAAAATATATGCTAATTGCAGCTTTTTTTTAAATCAATAAGCTTTGAAAATTGTCATCAAGCTGAATTCTGTTTGAAGAACCAAGGTTTCTTCTCATTTTTTGTGGGAGTAAAAATTATATAGTAACTGCAGTTACATTATATGACATTAAATAAAGAACACTTAAACAAAAGATTTCCCTTCTCTCCCCAAATAAGGAAAGATATGTAAGGCAAAGAAAAAAATCAAGTTAGTCCCGCATGTATACATTCTGTGGATCAAATCACACCACATATTTTGGCTTCAGTTTGATCTATCTGTTATAGCTGCCTTTTTATTGCAAGATTTCATGGGAATATTAATAGCTCATAACTATCAATTAAATACTAATTAATTAATATTTGCTATTCTTTGAGCACTCTCAAGTGCTGCAAAAGGAAGACATTTTGTATAAATGGTGTGTTAATTCAAATGAAAGTGCCTTATTTACAATGTTAGAAACAATGACATGATTTGTGAAGTACAGGTAACTTAGTTATGAATTATGGCCACAGGTATGGCTCAACCTCATTGAACTGCTGAGAGTGGTCTTTGTTGTATTTTTAAGTTTGATTTAATGACAGAACTGATAAGGAAATGGAAGGAAGGCAACCCAGTGGTGCCTCTAAGTGAAAGGTAAGAGTTTAGTAAGTGTAATAGCCTGACCTGCCCTCTGTGAGATTAGCATTTTCAAATATTTGGTAAATTACAAGACTTAAATAGCTATGAATTAGACTCAGAAGATCACTTATGAGCATACTAAACAAAGAAGAGAAATATATATTTTTAGGGACCTGTTTGCAAAATACTAGCTGACAGAGGCTGCACCTATACTGTCAAAGAAAGCAGGGTAGACACACAGCTGCTAAACTGTTACCACATTGCAGACTCCACTTGTGCCAGCCAGTGTCAGATGGTCTGAAGGCAAAACTCAAGGAAAGTATATCACAAGTGAACACATCACTTTGTGGTCTGGATGCAAACACACAGTTTTGGGAGAGAAGAGAATTAAGCCATACTGACACAAATAGTGTGACACTCAGATTGAGAGTCAGGAGGACTAGTTGGCTGACAGAGGTACACAGATTCTTCTGAAGAATTTGATGTAACTTCTTTAGAGGTAATATAACCTTTGAACAGCTGTCTGTGCATGTAGGCTGCCTACAGGCTGCCTGCATATTGGAACTTGCTTTGGGACAGACTTTAATAGATTCATTCTTTAAGAAGATCTAGATGAAAGGCCTTGTCTGCACCATTCCCATCACCATGCCTGCTTCATTTTGTCCTAACACTCTCCATGTATTTTCTCTAGTGTTATTATAAACTACTCTGCGTCTTTCAGGTACATATACCTTTGGATTGTGAGTGAAGAGATGATGAACAATCAAAAAAAACAAAGATGGAAAGAAGGTCTATAAATAGTATGTACTAGTGTATTGGGCACTCATTTAGGAGGTTCATCAGGCAGTCACCGGGCTCTTGGTGCTCTTATAGAAAACTGTAACAACACATACTTATCTGGAGACACATTTATCTTCTCAATCATTTCATAAGGATCACTTGTCCTGAAATACCTCAATTTGTACCTACTCTTTTTAATATTTTGCTGTGCTTTTTAATTTCTGTTTTCACAGAAACTCTTATAAATAATGGAGGAAAGCTATAGCAAGAACTCCTACACTTTTTCCTCTAACCATTGAAGCTAAGATGGACTGTATTTTTCTAACAAAATGTTAGAAGTCAATATAGACTGTTAGCCCTCAGGACCTGCATGGGGATTAGGAGTTTTTCAAGCATTTGGAGTCCCATCTATTATTTTTTTTATAGGACAGTCAAGAAATAAAGTTCTTCTGAGTTAGAAAATATTCACATGAAGAAGCCTGTGCAGCAAAAAAGACTACTTAAACTCAAGAAAGGTACACACAGAAACATAAATCTGGAGGGATCCTCATTAAAACAAAGGGATCTGATAATAAAAGTATTTTGAAACAAAAAGTGTCCTTGGGCATTGGCCACTTTTCTTCCTTTAACTTCCTTTGCATAATTTATATGATACTCAGATTTCAGTTCAGATGGTGTCAGATGGTATTTTAAGTCTAAAACATGACAAGCACTGAGGCAAAAATATACCAGGAGAAGATATTCTAACACTTTAAATGAAATTTCATATCATGATTCTATGCTTAAATGCAATTGCTTCTTAATTCTGAATTTTCTTCATGAGGAGTAACATTCTTCAGTGAGTTTTGCTGGGGTGATAAATCAAATTTTTCATTGATGTAATTTTCGGGCATTTGGATAATATTTTCTGAGAAAACTAAAAAGAAAAGCTTGAGGAAAGACACCAACTCGACAATTTGAAATAGAAGCGTAAATGATATATGCAAGAGCAATCATATTGGTTATTTATTTTTATTACAGGACATTTACATAAGGACAGTGTACTCTTCATACATCCTTATGCAATTCAAATTGTACACCACATCCCACAGAATTTACTTGGTAGTTTTGGTGAACTCTGCATTTTATCCCCTTTTCTGCCAGGATAGCCATGGGAATTTATAATCCTTTTTTGGGGAATTTTAATTCACTATATTCAGTGAAGTCAAGGTCACTCAACTAACAATACATTTAAAGACCACAAAACATTGTTTGGTGCTTTAGAATCATAGAATTGTAGGGGTTGGAAGGGACCTTGAGAGATCATCAGGTCCAACCCCCTGCCAAAGCAGGCTCCCTAGGACATTTCACTGAGATAGGCATCCAGACGGGTCTTGAATATCTCCAGAGAAGGAGACTCCACCACCTCCCTGGGCAGCCTGTCCCAGGGCTCTGTCACCCTCACTGGGAAAAAGTTCTTCCACAGGTTGGTGCAGAACTTCCTATGCTCCAACTTGCAGCCATTGCCCCTTGTCCTGTCTCCAGAGACCACTGAAAAGGGGCTGGCTGATTCCCCCTGCATCCCCTGCTTAAGATAATTGTAAACATTAATTAGGTCTCCCCTTAGTCTTCTCTTCTCAAGGCTGAACAGTTTCTCTTTCTTTGAGCTCAGAAATTAAGTTGTAAAATGTCCAGAGGGCCCCAATAATTTCTGACTCAGAAAACAAACTCTCTCATTTAAATGTCTTATTTGTCTTTACAGGGAAGTTCCTCTTTCTTTGAAGTAAGTCTAATGATCAGAATGCAGTAAATCCATAGTTTCACGTGTGCTGTGTATGGATCTGGAATGCAGTGTATTTGAAGGTGCCACATTAGAAATGCATATAAAATGATGACTGTTATACATGCTCAATAGAGTGCTTAGTAAAAATGATATTGATTAGGATGATGTCAGATACCATATCATGTTTGAAATTACAATGGAAGCACATATGGTAATGACACCAATATCAGTAAGTTCCCAGAGAACTTAGTGATCAGAAGTCGCAACACCCAGATAGAACTGTTCAGCTTAGAAGAGCAGAAAATAAACTCAATAAACAATGTTCAAAACAAAGTTCTAATTCATGATAAAGATTTTCCCAAGCACTGGGAGTTTCTTTTATCTGTGTTTCCTTGAGATTTATTTTTACCTACATAAACAGACAAATAAGAGACAAATAAATAGGTAGGAAACAATAGAGAAAAACATACATAGAAAGACTTACCCTTCACTGGTCTGTAACAGGGAACTAATGGGTTGTGGAATACTCAAGTTTATGCTCATAAACTGATGGAAATGTGGTGCATAGCTGTTATCTCGAATAATATTTGATATTAATTGAGGTCTTACAGTTTCAGTAAAAATGCCCGTAATCTTGAAACTACTAGCTAAGATCTCTTCTAAATCAGAAAATCTCTGCTGGACTTCCTGATAGATTCTTTGAAATTTTGTTTTTTATTAATTATCTTTTTCACACGCAAAACAATTTTCAGTAACACTTAGAAATATACCTAGTGATTGTCATATGGATTTTAAATGATAGTCATACCAAGAGAGAAATGGAGTGGGGGAATAACTTGCTTATATTTTTGCAGATTTGCATACTATAGAATGTGTTCAAATCTGGGGGACATTTTAGATAGTCTAGACACCAATATATGATAGAACATAATGATAAACACTGAAATCATATTTATGGCACAGTTTATACAGGTAATTTATATTTCTTTGCCTTCCAGCTCTTGCAGTATAGTAGATTCTGTATTAACAGAAAAGAGAAATGTTAGTGAACCAAAGTCTTTTGGCTTTCTGGCATTATATCTGTTTTTATTACATACTAGTCATATATTAATATACTTTTGGAGAGAATGACTTTCTCAAGGGTGGGAAAAATGGACATACATACTTTACAGGGAAGAAAGGGCCTATATTCCTTCAATGTGCTCCATGAATCAGAGCATGAAAAAGTGATTTGCCTTGATCTGTTCCTCTTCCCTGCTGAATTGGATATGTCTTTCAATACATAGCTGAAGCCAATGAGGTAGTAGCATTCCTTCTTATATCTATTGTGGGTGGTCATGGAGAGCAGACTTACTTTTGCATTTGGCTGAATCATATTAAGTAATTTATTACTGAATTAGAAAGTGACATAGCAGGCAAACTTCTAGGTACTTTTACGGTTCCTGTGTTGGCTTTCTTTTCAGGAAGTTATGTGCAGCTACACTGGATTTTATTGTGGACCCTGAATAGGGCAGTTACCATGGGAATAGATACCAAATCTATCAGCAGACAATGTGAACAAGACTTTAGTACACTTGCACCTCATTTCCCAGAAGCTTTTCAGTATTCAGAAATTCCTGGATTACACTGATGATTTAGGTGTGTTCAGTTCACTCTTAAGCATGTTGTCTTAATGACCAATAGTAAATAAAAATTAGAAAAAACAATTAATCTTTAAGTTTAGTTTAAAGACTAATATAGATATCATTCCTTTCAAAACACAGAAAATTATTTATTCAACTCTTTTAGCAATTTTTTTATTGCCAGAATTTTCTATACATTACATGCATATTCCATAAATACTGAGGGGAACAGTAAAGAAAGGTTTCTATAAATTATTCTAATGGTGTAGAGTGATCCCAAGAAATTTTCTGTAAGTAATTATTTAAAAGTAAGAGGTCTTGATTATGCACCATGGTCTACATGGATCATTTGTTTCTCCTTTTGATCACTTAACTGGATAGCCATCCTGAACAGGTAAATTGAATGTTCAGCCTCGCAAGGTAATATTAGATTTCCATGAATATTCCTTAATATTTATTTGAAACTAGTGTTTTGTTAACAGCCCTGACAGAAAGCATATTATCTAAAATACTGAGAGTAAAAAAATAATAATAAAAAGAAACTTGAATATGCTTGAAGAAGAAATCTTATTTTGTAGGAACAGTTGATTAATTTAGTTGGGTTTAGGAACATGCATTGTTTTGGTCAGTATTCTAAAATATGGGTGCTTGATCGTGTGCTTCTGATGGATTAGAAGTACCAAAACATACGCTTTGTGTCCATTTTAACTAATTAAAAAAAAGTCTTGAAATTGTTAAGGAAGTCCAGACTCTTCTCATTTTAGACAAAAAATTCAGGATAAACAATTAAAGAAAATATTGTACATCCTTCTGTACATCTGCATGTGGCAGTCAAAAATCACAGCATGATAAAGCAATAATAATAATGGATTTCCTGGAAACCTGACTGCTATCAAGTATGCAGTCATCTTCAGTACTATATATTTGTTTTAAATTAGTACCTATTTTTTCAAGTCAGATTTGTATTCCACTAAAACAGTAACACCAATAAAGTCATCTTTCACTTCAGAATTAGAAATTTCATTTCCAGATAGAGGACAGGTGGGGTTTTTTGTTGTTTTTTTTTTTTTGTATGGTTGTGTGTTTGTTTGAGTTTCTTGGGGGTTTTTGTTGGTTTTTTTTTTCCGCTGTACTTTTCTCCCCAGAAAATATCTGGAAGAAAATGTATTTCCTTTTGTGTCTTAATTACAGATGGCTTGTGAAGAGTCAATTCTTTCAGCTCATTGGCTGGATTCAGATCCATAAATCTGTACTTCCCCAAACTGCCATCTATGAATTATCACTCTACTATTTCTTATGAACAACTCCTATTTTTGTTTTTCTTGTCAACCTTTTTTTTTTTTAGGTAGCTCAACATTCAGTGCTCAAACTCCCCCAAGCTTTTATTTATGTACCAGAATTAGTGAAACCACAGAGCACTGAAATTTTGAACACCCTGAACTTTCATTAGGAATACTGTTTTCTAGGGAGAATGAAGAACTGCATTCTGGGGTTGAGAATAGACTCTGATATTTCCATACGGATTTGATGCACATTCGATAGTGTGTAAAAATATCCTGATTTGTACATAACACTCTCAGAAATAAGCATCTACTTTTATGTGCTTGCTGTGGTTTAACCCTAGCCGGTAACTAAGCTCTACAAAGTCACTCACTCACCCTTTCCCCTGCCCCAACGGGATGGGAAGGTGAATGGAAAACAACCTCCTCATGGGCTGAGATAAAGACAGTTTAAGAGGGTAACAAAGGAAGAGATTAAAAATAATAGTAACAATAATGAGGATGATGATGATGCCCACAACAACAACAAACAAGTGGTGCTCAGATACAATGGCTCACCAGATACAGAAGGAAACACACCCTCTCCTGCCCCATATCCCCTCTTCCCTGTCCTCCTCCCCTCCTCCCACCCCCCACCCCCGCCATGGCCAGTCTCTTCCCAGCTTACTGATTCTGCCTTCTGTCTAGCTTCTCTGGTTGTATAGGGAGCATGATGGCATATGGTGAGGAATATCCCTCTGGCCAGTCTGGGTCAGCTGTCCTGGGTGTGCTTTTCCAGTTTTTTGTGCACCTGTCAGGACATGAGAAGCTGGAAAGTCCTTGACTTAGTGTAGACACTGCAACTACCTAGCAACAACTAAAACATCAGTGTGCTATCAACATTATTCTCATACTAAATGCAAAACTCAGTGCCATACCAGCTACTAAAAAGAAAATTAATTCTATTTCAGCTGAAACCAGGACATTTGCATTTGCTGCATTTGCAAATACTTATTTAACTACAGAACTGATGGCCTTTACATCTTAAAAAATATGCTTTTGAATGCCATCAGGCCTCATTACACTTTGTACTCATTTGAGCTTTGTACATCAAACTTAAGAACTGCTGACATAATCAGCTACCACAGGACCAAGACTATGAAAGAATATGAGAAGTGGACATGAATGTATGGATAACTAGGTAAAGAAATAAATAATGAAGGAAGGAGAGACTAAACCAATCTATCTGATTATAACTCAGGAGTTATATTCATTGAAGAAACAGTATTTTGGCCTTAAAGGTAATGCAGACCTTGGTGAAATTGCTGCACGTTCTATATCTTGTCCTTGTGACCCTTCTTTTGCTAGCAGAATATGAAGCTGTTAATTAAATAGCCAGAGACTGTACAGCGTAAGTTGATTTACAACATTAAGAGGTACATGAATTCCTTACTTTGCTCAGCTCAGCCAATTTCAAAGTGGTTTCCTTTAATCTTCATTTACTGGAATTTCACTCCAGCTCTTGCTAATATTTATGGCAAGCTGCCTACTGCAGTGATGGGTTGCCGCACCTTTTGAAAGATGTTATATGGACTTGGCTTTCTTGATTTCTAGAGCAGAAATGTCAGCTCAGGGAATTTAGACAATATATGTGGCCATGAAATGAATAGCTGTTCTATATTAAAATACAGATAGAGTATTAGTTAGGAATTAGGTAGGTTGCTAGCATTTTATTCATCAATTCAACAATAGTTTATATAAACTGTTAATATTTCATTTTTAAAATTGTGTTTATAGAAAGAACATCCACATATGCTAGAAAAAACCAGTACAGCTCATTCTTTTGGTTTTAGCATATTAGGTGTTTATTGAAACAATTTATTAAAACTTTTAATGGCTCTTCCACTGCCACAGATTACTTATAACTATGTGTCTCCAAAGTCCATGCTAAATTTTTCAGTGAAAATTCATTACCTGCCTCACTAGACATATTTTAACAGAGTATTTCCTTCTTAAAATAATAATTTTTAAAGATGTCTTACAATTTGCCAGTGATGTCAAAGTAAATCTATCTCCTTCTATAAAAATACTTGTGTGTAGGCAAATTTAATTAATTATATTAAGTTCCATATTTGAATAGTATGAATGCCTCAACAGAGGTACTCTGAGTCAGCAAATTTAGGAGAATCAGCTTTACATAATTAGTCAAAAGCTTCTGTACTTGGAAGCCAAAGAGATGCTTCCTTTCCTGATTAGAAAGTCTGGTAAGTTTCCCACTAAACTCCTGTATTATATTCACATTGAATTCTTTATCCAAATAGTTTCCAACAGGTGTGTGACTATCTATTCATTATTAACATTCAGGACTATTTAAAAATACACCAGACAACACATTTCAACATTCCTTTGTTTCTTAAGGAGCTGCAATAATCAGAATCTGCCTCTCTGTGTGTTTTGGTTTATATCCACAGCAAGGTCATTTAGTTATGTTAGTGTTTATTGTACCTGTATTTAAAACTGAAATGTCTCTGAATGGCCAAGTGGCACAATAGTTTGTGAAGGTTAATCATGAAAACCAATAGAATATGCTACAGTGACTTTTACCATCAGAGTTCTGATTAAAGAAACAACAGTCCAGCCCATTACCTACAATTGTGCATTCATTCCATCTCCCTCCATATTTATTGCGATGAGACATGGAAATAAAGAAGAGGGAAAGAAAGCTTAATGGCTTTGGATGGAGGAAAGGAAATACTGTATTTCAGACTAGACTAAATTCAGTGAGCTGATTCAGTGCCACATTGCTGTGTTAAGTAACTGACCAAGGTCACCTCGCATATGGCACTTCACAAATGGAAATGTTAATTGTTGTGCGCATTTATAAAAGAAAATAGATGTGACTTGACTTTGCACTGAATGTGGATTTTTATCTACTATGTAGACACCTAAAATATAGAATCTTTATATGTGTTTAAAAAGGTAGCATTATTTCAATTTTTTTTAAAAAAAAAACCCAGTTCAAATTGATATGTGCCGTTAAAATTAGAATTCAGTACAAACATCACCGAGTTGTGCTGATCATGTAAGCTCCAGATCTGAAAACAACATAGCCATGCCAACTAAGAAGCATAGGAGATGTGGATGTACATCTAAGTACATCTAAGTACATCTAAGTATCCTGATAGTGTCACTTAGAAGCCCTGAGCTCCTACTTGTGCACAAGGATTTGCTGGACTACGATAATGCACTAGCTAGTTTAGGCTTTCTGCCCTGTGCTACATGGAATATAGGACTGGGCTCTTAAAATTCAAAATTAATGCAGCTCTATAGAGGCTGATGAGATTATGGAACTGTGGGCTATTATCAGGAAAGACAATTACTTCAGTGGGAAACAGCAGCGTAAGGTCATGGTCCCTATGGATTCTTTCAGCTGTGTGTCCATCCTTCTCTAAATCATCTGGATGTTTCTGTGTGTTTATGGTAATTTGCCAGAATTTCTAAAACCATATAAACATTCATAAAATCCATGTCAAATTAAGACAAAATATTCACAATGTATCAGCATATTTAGCACTTTTGCAAAGAAAGCCAAGCTCTTTCCTAAGCCACTACATCAGAAATAAACCTGGTTGTTGGTTTCTCAAAATAATCCCCTCATCTTTTATTCAAAGGTTGTTCATAGTCTTAAGATGTTAGCGTTAACATAATTTCCTATGAGGCTAATATGACTTCGGCACTCAGTATTTCATGATCAAATTTAGCAAAGATTTGTATTTGTAACTGGGGCCAGCTTGTCAGCAGAGCTGGGCATCTTGATCTCAATCAAGAGGCAATGTGTTTTTTCAAAAAAGGTGACCATGGATACCCTATAAGTTTCAGACTTTAAAATATTTATGATCTTATTACAAAAAGTTTATTTTAGACTAAATAATAGAAGACCATACATCAGACCATCTGATTCTGGGGTTAGAAAAGATGGAGATTGACCTCACTGCTCTGAGCTGACCTTGGCATTTGTTAACTTCTTTGAGTTGCCTGCTTCCTTCTTTCTTTTCTTCCTTCCATACGTTTCTTCTTTCCTTCCATATTGTGGGAACCAGGAAGAAGACAGAACATTTGTGAGAGTGACCTGCTTACTTATCTTTGCCAACTATAATCGTGGGCCTGAAAGACATGGAGAGGTGAGTGAAGAGTGATTGTAAAATAAGCCATGTTACAGAATAGGAATTCTTCAGTCCAATGTTTAGGTTAAAAAGAAATAATTTCCATTAAAAAAAATAAATGAGATATTAGAGCTCAAAATAATGTTTAACATAGCCAAATAGCAAAGCATATTTCTAGAATTTTAATAAGATTTCATCAGAATAGGAGTGAATAATTTTGCCAAAGCATGTAAAGCTGTAAAAAAAAGGATACTTGCCAAACATAAGGATAAATTATACAGAAAGTCACTTTCTAAACAAGGATAAATGATACAGAAAGTCACTTGCTAAACAGATATTGTAGAATTGAAACTCCACAAAAAGTAATGGAGGTGTGTTGGAATGACATGTTAGATTAAAAAAAAAACAACTTGTAGGATACTTTAGGTATGGTACTGAAAAAAAATCAGGGTATCTAGGAAATCATGAGGAAAGATCAATATCTGATATGCTTCATTATATTTACTTCAGAATGATTTGGAATAGAAACATTGGCATGCTAAACATTTTCAAAGACCTATGATTCAATATAGATTTTTCTGGTTCTTTTCCCTGATGTATATTCATATTCAATGCTGTTTTCGTAGTAAATTTGGACTCGTTCTAGTTGCAGCATCATGTTGAATGTATGAATGGATAATAAATCTGACAACTACAAATAATGGAAACTATGTTTCAAAGTTGTGGGATATATTTTCCCAAATAATTGCAAATATTTTTATTAAATTTGTGAAATAAATACATAAAATGTGAATATGTGTCCAAAAATAGATTGAAAGAAAAATACACCAATTCTGAGTAGTCCAAAGGGATGTTATCCCTATTCCCCTTTCATATAGTTGTTCTCTGGCAAACAATAAACAAAGTCTAAAAAGAAGAGTCCTGCTGGAATTCCTAAATTTCTATCATAAAAGTAACCTTAGAATTTATATCCATCATATAAATTGTTTATTCCAATGAGTATAATATTGTGCTGTATGCTTATGGTATATATACTAATTTTTGACAATCAGCAAGAAATCATTTCAGAGATATAGCATGGCTTTGTTCTGGAGAAGATATTAAAGTATTCACAAGCTTTTTGGTTCTCCATTATTAAGCATGATTTTTCACTTTTGCAAACCTTAATCCTGTGAGGTGCTGAATGTACTCAGTTCTCATGTAAGTTCCCATGTAAGGGCCTGATCCTAAGGCCATTGCTGGTAATTAAAACACTCTCATTTATTTGAATCAGTATTTTGATGCAGTCCTGAGTGAACAGGAATTGATGGATCTCCGTGTTACGAGTCCATACCCATAGGAGATCTTCAGATAACTCAGCCTACTTTTTTTGCACTAAAAAAGAGGGCTTAGTTTAGTACAGTGTTAAGTGAATGACAGAAAACATACTCTGGGATCTGATTTTTAATATTAAAGAAATGTAATCTTCCTTTAAAATATAGACAATGATCACACCTTGGGCATGATCAAAACCATAAGCACTTGCAAATATTTATCTGAATAGAAAAGCAATGAATGATACTCCTAGTTGCTGGTATGTTACAAGAGTCTTCCTTGCAAAGTTTGGCATATAATAGGGGACACATGCAAATTAGACTTCTAAAATTGTTGTTTGGATAAGAATATCGATTCATTAAAGTTTTCTTCATTGAACTCTTGGTTGTATTTTTTTAAAATCTGAATTTTTCTTAATGCCAGTGCAAGAAAAGATCTGGTTTAGAGATCCAGGACATTACGGCTTTCGCTCTATTATGTCATGTGGGAAACAAATCTGTCACAGTGAGTGATCCACTAAGTTTCTCAGAACAAAGTTTATCACTGAGGACACAATAGCATTATTTTAATTTCAGAACTTTATGGCCATTAATTTTGAAGTGTCTATTGAATTTAAGTGGGGAAATATTTTTGCTTTATTTTCACTTTGGAGAAATGCGAGTGAATCAAAAATTAGACTTCAGCAGAACCGATCTAGTAGTTCTGGAGGGAGTCACTGGTACCTCTGTGGCTCGTTTCATTTTCATCAAGTCTAGACTCCAGAAGTACAGAAAGATTCTTGTTTCCCTTTTTCCCTGGATTTGATGACTGTTGTTATCTCTTTTCCTAAAGCACTGTGAGCTCAGGTTAGACACATTTGCTGTCAGCTATTTTTGGCTGTAGTAATATGCTGTCAATGGAAATGATCAGTATGGTAGTGAATACATACTCCCAAATTTCAAGCAGATATGCAAAGGTAAAGCATGTTGACAAGACATTCAGGGTATTTCTTTAAATGAGATGTGTCTTATGCTTTAGCTGATTGCTTGTTTTGAGATAAGCTGACAGTATTTCAGATTTATTTATTTTTTTGCAGTATGAAGGTTAAATTAGCTGCACCTAAATGGAATATCAAAGAGAATATTTTATCAGTGTCAATAAACACAATCTTTTCTTACAGATAATCTGTTTTTTGTGTGCCTTGGGATGCAAGGTGTGAACTCTGAGCTACTATATTGTCAGAGGCTATTCTGCAATGTATGAGCCTGAGACAACACGGAGTCCAGGTCACAGTAAGAAACACACAAAAGAAATAATATGGTTGACTTCAATACTGCACAAAGCTAGGGACTACACAGGAAAATAAAAAAATCCACATCTCAGCACTATTACTTCTGGGATAGAGAAAAAGCTGTTAAATTTCCATGCTCAATTTCCTTCGGGATTCTTTTAAGAGGAAGACTCTTGGTTTGTGGTAAGCCTAAAGAGCATGCAAGCACGGTATGATTACTTTACAAGACAGACTGAAAAAGAGTTCTGTAGAGTAATTACATCCAGAATGTATAATGTAACAAAACAAAGTGGGCTTTATTAATCAGAAAACAGAGATTGTCCAAGACCTTTCTGTGTCCTCTCAGAGAAGTTTGTTACTCAGCTGTCTCCAACCACAATTTTGGTTTGGCCTCTTTCAGGTTAACTACTCTAGCAATGAGTCATTTTCATTTTCTTCTATACAACAAGAAGAAAGCAGGCAGTTAATTAGCCAAATCACCCTTCTTTTGATACAGCAGCAAGTCTGGAAGCCAATTAAAAAAGCATCATAGGACTATTGTTTGTCAGAGAGTGGGTGCTGAGAAAGGAGCCCAGGGTGGACATCCCACACTTTCCCTCCAACAGGTCAATCTGATAGCAGAAACCATTTTCCTCTGAAGACAGCAAAAAATAATAGTGTTCAGGATGGTGACGTGCCTGCTGCTCTGCCGCCTTGAATGTAAATTAGCTGGTGTCTCACTTTTCAAACAATCAAGTTTTCTTCTGAGGGAAAAGATTCATTTAAGTCATCCAAGAGAGCAGCCTGTGCAAATGACCCCTACAAGAGGAGATCACGGAAAGCAGTTCATGAGATGACTATTGCAAGGTGGCATTTTATGACCACAACTCTGAAAAAGAAATATATATGGTAGTGTGAGTGAAGCCCTAATAGGTCATCTCTGATGGGAAATCTCTAGACTTTCCAGTCAACAATTCTGAGAAAAAGTGCTGAATAAAAAAAGAGCCTTCATCACCATCATATAAGTGAACCTGAAGAATTCATGCAGAAAAATGAAGCTCAGGGAATTTAGGGTTGGAGTTATGCATCCCACCCTGAACTCCCTAGTGATAATAAATACCATGTTAAGTATCACTGAAGGTCTGATTTTATTCCTTTTAATAAAATCTTGTAATGCAATGTGAAGTCCAAACTACCAAGTGCTAAGAAAACACTATTGTCTGTGTGTGTTATATTATGTGCACATGGACCAGCTGGTCAAAATTTTATTTCTGATTCTACATTTCCCAATGAAGTTAACATATATTTAGAGTTGCATATACATAGACAGAGATAGCACAGATCAGAGACTCCTTTTTTTGAACTTCTGGACTAGGTTTCAAGTTGTGTTCTGACTTTCATCCAAACTCCGTAGTTGAATATTTATTTACCCAGTATATGAGAGCTGGATTTTCACACTGCCTGTGTGAAGTGGCACCTAAAATTGACAATTCCTGTATCATATGCACAATGTGATGCTAAATTCTTTGTGAATATTCTTCAAGGCTTATATGATCTGTTACCTCATTTCTTCTTTTCCTCAAGTCCTTTCCAATTATCTTTTGCCTTGCATTTTGATTCCTGCACAGTCAATTCTGTTTTCTGTTTTATGTTTTTCATTTTGTGGCTGATTGTTTCAACAATTACAGTTCAATGGTTTAATTTAAATATGAAGTATCTTTGCCTCTGATCCTCAAATCTAATTCTAATTCAAGATGTGATTGAAAATGAAAGCTGTAATACCCCAAGTCTAAAGCAGATAAAGAAATATGAACACTGAAGTAATTTAGGTTAAACTATCTTTATATAAGCACTTTGCTGCATCTTGAGCTGTGCCATTGTGCATATCCTTTGTGATGTTCTAGGGACTGTGCTGTGAGACCATAATGGATTTACCCAATAACTAAAATATCACATGCCAAAGAAAATGCATAAGAAGACTTTAAAAAGAAAAAAGGGTACTCTTTAAGCCGTTACGAGAAACAGCAGTGCTGTCAATGCATTAAGGGTCCTGCAGTAGAGGTAAATTATTTTGAAGTACTGCATGTATTTCTGTGCCAACTTCATTTACAAAGTGTGCCTGATGAAAGGAAGAAGATCATTAGATTTCTGCTCCATGGCCCATGGAAATTCTGCAGTATTTCCTGAATATGCAGCCTGTTCTATACACACTCATCCCACCATTAACGTCCTAGTGGTATATTTACTCAAGATTTGTAATGCTAGCTGAGATATGGCAAACCATTAATCAAAGGTGTCTTTCACGCTTAGAGTAATGCAGATCTATCTGGAGCTGTAATCTGTTAAATTTCACCCATACTTCACATTTTTTCCCTCTAAACTTTGTGAAGGAGAAAAAGTTTAGTAGGTTTGAAAAACCACAATAGGAAATTATCATAGCTGTAGGTGTTCATGCAGCTAAAATGGAGTAAATTTGTGTGAGCTATCCTTCTGTTCTACAATGCTATAAACAGTCAGGCACTCTAGGAGGTAAACTCCCAGTGAGAATTTATTCTTGCATAAGTTTGTGGGGTTTTTTTCTGTAAGAGAAACCATTTAACTCTCTCACTCCTTCTCCCTTCCATACTATTAATACAGTGTGATAGGTGGGTGGGTGCATGACTGGGTAGGTAGGTAGTCTAAGATTCATCTGGCTCAGAGTTCCACAAACAGGTTTCAGTAATGTCTAGTGCACCAGGTGACTCATGGGGGGTGTGTAAAAAACAGTTCAGCCTTGGATTGCCTTGAGGCCCCATCTCTGCAGAGACAACTCATGGGGAGCTGTGTAGATAGCTCAAACCTGAGCTGTCCTGTAAACTGAGACCAAACAGGGTAGTGCTGCATAATTCAATGAACTGGGCTGAGCCTTCAATGCTTTCAACAAACAATAAGCACTCAATCCCCATCAAACCACTATTCAGTTGTCTAAAAGTAAGATAAAGACAAGCCATAAAGGTCCCCATTAGCTTCAATGGACCCAGACAATACAAAGATATGCAAAGATAGGGCATACCAAAATGAACCTCACCCATGAAAAAGGGGGAACACTGCTAAGGACAAACATCGGAGGCGGTATTGTTCACTCAGGCACAGTCCAGCACGCTGTCACTTAGATCAAGGAAATAAACCCCCTCAGATTCCAGCTTAGAACGGGGAGTTGCTTCTCCAACTCTGCCAGGAGATTCTTCCCCCTTGGCCAGGATGCTGGCGAAGGTAATGTACCGAGAACCCTTACCTGGAGAGACTGGTAAGTGAATATTTGATATGCTTTAAGTTTGTAGTCTCAGGTGATTGACTAACACATGCATTGCATTTAGTGCGCTTGTGAGTTGTGACAGTGTGTTCCCTGAATCTGCTGTGGTTATAATATTGAACCTTGTGAATTGCCCGCGGGTGTTGGTTGTGAGTGACGTGACTCTGTTGCGGGTGGTAGTACTGCATTTTGTGACTCTTGTGGTTACTATAGTGTATTTTGTGAATCTCTTATGTTTGTAAGAAGTGTAGTCATACCTCGAAACTCCAATAGTGTATCTGCCATTGTATCCATAAAACCTGCAGTACTGACGTAGTGAATCTACACGTGTTTAAATAATTTTTTAAATAACCCTCCAGTTAAGTGTCTTTCTGTAACAGACAGGTAGGGAGGTAGGTAGATAAATAGATAGATAGACAGACAGACAGAAAGATGGACATAAAAAATCCTCTCATAGGGTATTCTGTTACACATGAACATATACTGACATTGATATGATTTCTACCAAATGAATAAATAGAGGGGGGAAAGAGAAAAAAGAAAAATAAAGGTAGATCTGATTGGATCAGATGGATTTGAAATGAAGCAACTAATTTAATTTTATATTCAAATGAAGCTGGAATTCTTTGATTTCTGCCCAGAAATGCATAATGAAGCAGTTGAGAGTTTACAGACCAAAATGGATGACATGATGCTTCTTAGAGACTACCTAATTAAGAAAATGAAGTTGATGAGGTCTTCACTTAACTTGAAGAAACCTTATATTTGCAGGCTCTGGTAATTAGGAGTGTCTTTTACCACTCTGGTATTGCTGGAAGGAACAACACACCAGGGCAAAAGAGATGGAGGAAGTATCTGGAGTACATTGATGACAACATGGCACAGGTGATCAAGAAGATGACAAAGGATGCTCTTCTTGACCTCACACAAACCAAGGACAAACTGATCTTAGGATACATGAGACTGGGGGAGCTGGCTGATGTCCTTGCAATGGTACTCTGGTAACTTAGACAGGTCACATCCACCTCAATCTATTCTAAAGTGATGGAGCAAACAATCCTAGTAACCATTTCCAAAGATATGAAAGTCAAGAAGGCAGTTGTGAGAAGTCAGCATGGATTTATGAAGAGAAAATTATGTTTAATGAACCAGATTTCTCTCTATGATGAGATGATTGGCTTACTGAATGATGGTAGAGCAGGTGGTGTTATTTATCTGAACTTTAGAAGGATGTTGTTGCAATGTCCCATAAAATCCTCACAGGAAAACTGCTAGACATGTGGGCAGACAGTGAGATTAACTGAAAGCTGGACTGAACTGCTTTCTGATCAGTAACATGAAGTTCAACTGCTGGAAGTTACTAGTTAGTCAGTTAAATGTGCTGTAGCCAACATATCAGTACTGTGTTCTATACTGTTTAACATCTTCACGAATATAATGGATGATAGGAGAGGGGCCACCCTCATCAAGTTTGCTGATAAAACAAAACGGGGAGGAGTGGGTGATGCATCATGGGGTTGTATTGGTATCTATAAAGTAGAATTTTCACAGGGATAGTTTAAGGTGAAATGCGCTAACTTGCTTTGCTAATAACTACTTTTGAAGAAGGGACGAAGGACTGATAAGCTTGTTTTGCTAAAAGTATCCTTGAAGAAAACTGAAAGGCTGATAAAGAGGAAACCTCCTGCCCCAGCGGGTGCAAGAGCTGGGGCATTGCCTGAGAGGCCTGAAGTGGTGGCAGTGGGAGATCACGACCACCCACCCAATTAAAGGACTATGCAAAGGACACCCTCCCACCCCCTCCTTCAAGGAGCATGCATGCTAGTTTTAATATGCTGGACCAATAATAAATGATGTGCTAGTTACTAACCAATTAGTGTAAATTTAGGTGGGTTTTTCTAATTCTGTAACAAGTTAAATAGGTTGTAAATTCTGTATGTAGTGTGCTGGCTTTGTGGAAGTTCCACATAGCATCCAACTCTGCACAGACATGGAATAAATCAAATACCTCTGCTCTGTGTGTGCATTGACATGATGCACACTGGGTAACAACCCCACATTCGGGGCGACATTTGGGCCATTCAAATGATTCAAAATGCTGCAGAACAGGGACAACACAATTCTCATGATGTCCAAGGTAGAGAAATGCTAGGTCTTGGGATGGAAAAACCCTACCCACCAGTGCAGTCTGGGGGTCAGCTGGCTGGAAACAGCTTTGCAGAAAATCACCTTAGAGTTCTGGTGGATAAATTAAAGGGCAGCCAGTGATATTCCCTCACAGCAAAATGGTGAGCAGCACCCTTGGCTACATGAAGAAGAGCTTTGCTTGCAGATAGTGGAGGTGATTCTTCTCCTCTACTCAACACTGGTGAGCATACCTGAAGTGCAGTACCCAATTCTGGGCTCCCCAGTGCAAGAGACAGATGAACATACTGGATCGAGTCCAGCAAAGGACCATGAAGATGATTAAGGGCTTTGAGTATCTTTCATGGCAAGGAGTGGCTGAGGGTCTGGAATGTGCAGCCCTGAAAAGGCCCAAGGGGGATTTTTAAAGTGCTTTAGATAGCTGTAATTAAATTTCTGTTACTTGTTTCAACAGAAACCACTAATATGCAACATCTTGGACTCCTTTTTAGGCTGATATTTCAAACATAAAGAAGAGATATAGGTTCAAATTATGCCACAGTGCATGTGTATTTGAACCTCTCTTTTCTACAAATTGACAGAAGGAAGAGGCCAGAAGTAGAAAAAAGGAAGAGATAGCTAGATGTTTGCTGTGAAATGAATGCTGACTGGTTTTGTTGTCAGAGATGGTGAAGATGAGTGTGGAGAGTTGGCTGAAAATGCATGTTTTTACATGGCTGGAAACTTTGTAGTACAGGCTTGGGTAGGTGTACAGTGGTAGAATTACTCACCAATTCCAAGACAGGTTGCATGCTTCTGGGAACAGCTCAGTAGCAGTAGGAAGCACAGTGGAATCAGTTTTTTACAGCTGTTCTTAGAACTTTTTGCATATTTAGTAGCTTATTTGACTGAATGAAACTGAAATACTCCAGCACAAGTCCAAAAATGAGTTTTCAGATCTTGACAGGTCTGTAGGCTTTGCCTTGGTGCTAAATTGATTAACCTTATTAGAAACAGTAATGCTTCTGGACAGGAGGCAGAAGGCCTGGAAGTACCTCAGGAAGGTTGGTGCTGAAGAGTGTGTTTCATTTAAATAACACTGCTGTGATAACATGTATGGAGACTGGATTTGTGTGCCTTAATGATCGTTACATCCTTCTTATGTTTTTTTGAAGCTACAGCCTATGATCTCTCAGGTACAGGAGTGGTTAAATATGAACACTCGTTTTCATGGTTCTTTGTACTTGGATCTATGGCACTATTTTTCTCTTCTGCCTAAACCAGTATTAAGTTCTGCTTCTAATGTTCATTCCTCTTCAGTTATTTTCATCACAGCCTTCAGACTCAGCAATGCCTTGATGAGATAAATCTCCCTTGAAAGAGTATGATTTCTCCTTGTGACACTGCTGCAGTGTGCTCCTCATTTGGTGACTGTGAGCAGCTACCACCTAAATCTCCTCCCTCTTCACTGGAGAGCTCCCTCCCCTGCCGTTCTGCAGTGTGTATTCCCTGTAATCAGAACCTCCATCACCAACAGACCTGCCAAACACTTTATGTGTGATCTCCTGGCAAGTTGGCAGCAGGGAAAATAGCAAGGAGAACTTCATATTACAAGATTGAATTTTGCTAAATGTGTTATTTTCACGTAGCATTAGCTATATTTAAAAAAAAAAAAAACAACAAACAAACCCAAACAAAAAAAATCCACAAAAAACCCCAACAAAACAATCAACCCCAAGAAATGTACTTACAATTTTCAGTGGTAGTAATATAATTTGTAAGATTGCTATTCCATTCTTAATTAGTTGAGCCCTGAGTATAACAGCTCATTTCTATGTCTCTGATAGATTTATTTCCAGTCAATTTTCCCTGGTAGCCTTGAAGAGACTTTGTCTTCATTGGTTTCACTGTCACGTGCTTTCTTTTATAATCTCTCTATACAGTCCTCTCTGCAAAACTCCTTTTTGCTAACTAAAATCCTTCAGTCTTTTGTTTTTGTCACTAAGCTCTTGACCACTAGAGCTCTTTCCACTTGACCAGGTTGTACAGTCTTCCCTCTACTGCATTGAAATGCCTAATGCATCTTGATTTTCCAGGTCAACACTCATTCTTTTTGCCACTATAGTCTAAATCCTCTTCCAAAGCCAATTACTCAACTGGCTGCTTCACTTGCCAAACCTTTTGCAGTTTTTTTTCTAAACCCTTCACTTTCTTTGATTTTTATTCTTTCACTCACTCTGGGCATGGGTGTGTGTGTGTGTAGGAATTAAAAAAAGAGAGGACCTTTATTGTTTAAGCTTCTCAGTGGGGCACAGTGAAGGAATAAGGAGTCAGAGATGAAAAAGCCTGAACAAGTCATCAACTTGGTACTGCCCCATGAAACAGATGTGGTATCACTGCACTGACCTGGTTGGAATCAGGGCCACCTCTAAACCTGTGGTTCTTCACTTGGGGAGCCACCTGGCATATAGCTGTGTCCGAGTACAAAAGCAAGGTGAAGGGTTGAAGAGAAAGGGCTCAGATGTGAATCTAAGAAGGAACTGAAATCACAGATTGACACTCTAGACACATCTAAGTATCACTAAATATATGTGCAAGTTCAGAGCATTCCTCAATTTATTTTAAATCTAATTATAGTACTTATTTTCCTTTAATAATGTTCCTAGTGTTTTTTTCTCCTCTTTTAAGGTATAACTTGAATAAATTGCTTCAGCAAATTCTTATACATCATGCTTGCAGATGCAGAAACAAAATGTGATTCGTTTACCTTTTTCTACATTTCAGCCTCCTTCTTCCTTTCCCTCTCTCATACATATCTACTTTTTTCACTTGCTCAGTGTTTTTCTCCAAGGCATTTTCTAGGTTACTAGCTAGGTCTATCATGGGTTGTTTATTGAGATAAACATCCTGCAGTATATTTTGCATTGCTTTGCTCCTACTCAAGTCAAACAGCACCAGAAATGACTTTGCTCAAAGAGGGATTGGACCTTTTAGTTATCAGAAAAGTCTTCACCAGTTCCTGACTAGGCATATATATTCATTTCCTAAAACCAGTTTTCAGTCGCAGTGCTCACTCATTTCCATAGATATAGCAGTCATTAAGACAGGGTGGAATTTTCTCATGTGTATGCTCCAAGGCAATTACAATATTTTTCGGAGTTTCCTGAACTGCAGACACTTTTCTGCCTGAATCATCAGGCACTCCTAGTGTGAAGCTTCTCTTTGGTCTCAAGACTGACCTGTCTTTTCTCCTTGCCCTTTCTATGTGTCAGCAACTGTTGGCTGTTCTGCATTTTCTAAATTGCTCTGTGCTGTAGGCTTCCTTCCTTTAAACTCTTCATATTCTTTTGTTTCGGCTTACTTTCTGCAGCATTACATATTGTCCTGTGCTTGAACTTCAGAACTCTGTTGACTATTGCTGTTGTTAGAATTTGGCAGTCCAGCATGCAAGCAACATTTTATACGGTGGTTATATGCATTGACCTAAAGAGTTCATAGCTTAATTAAAACAAGGCAAGAGAGGATATTTAATAAGACTTGATGAGCAACTGCTTTGAGAAAAGGACTTAAGGAGAGATGCACATGAAGACAGGGTTTTTTGAAGAGGACTAGACAGTATGAAAAAATGAATTAAATCAGCAATGGAATGAGGAGGAAGGGAATAAAAAATATCAGCTGAGGAAATTAGAATGCAGTAATAAGAGAGACTATAGGGTGAGAGTGTTGTGGTTGTATGTTGCACATCTGTCATGAACAGTGAGCTTTTCAAACAAATGAGCAAAAAGTATGAAAATCAAAATAGCCAGGGTGTAGTTAGATGTTTATTGGGCTATTGATAAATACACAGATAATATAAGTGTGGAGATAGTATTGGTGGCTCATCACCAGCCACTTTCTCCTTCTGCTTCCCTGAAGGTTACCACCCCACTCAGATATGCTGGTGTAACTGCACATGTATCTGTCCCCAGCCTGATTCTGTCAAAAGAATTTGGTTTTTAAAACCTACTAAAACACTTCTCTGCAAGAGTTTACAAATCAAATCATTCTGACAGAACTAGGTTAAGGAGCAGTTGTGCTCATAGGTCTGAGAGAGCAGTTATCTTGTGGAAGGAAGACAGGGCAATATTTAGTGCCTGTGAACTAAATACCATGATATCTCTTAATAGGATAATATCTTGTTAATAGAGGAGATAAATGCAAACTTGGACAAATTTCTTAGTAGAAAAGAAAGGAAAATAGGATCTTTGTGAAGATCAAGACACAGAAGCAGGGTATTTAATAAGAAGAGAGCAGAGCACTAAGAATGGCATACAATCTGGGAGATTTGAAGGAGGAGAAGGGATATATAGAGCAGAGATTTTTAGGAGTTATGCACATATCTTTTGAGAGAAAAATCAATGTGGTTGCACGTAAGAAATACCTCCTTGCAGCAAGTATGTACAAGTGGCTACTGTTAAGGTTAGACAGACAGCCTTAACAGTGCCATATCTGACAGGATGGGTTTCCATTTCTGCCATGCTGCTGCTTGTTCAACGGGTTTCAAAGGGTTGTTTTAGAAAATCTTTATGAACGAAAAATAGATGAACTAGTGCGTCCTGTTTCACCTACTGGCTGGATAACAACCCTGCACTACGTATCATTTAATGTGTGCAATCAATCAGGCATGACCTTGTCTTGTTTATCCACCTCCCACAGTGTTCACCTTTGCAATCTTCATCTATTTGATAAAGAAGGCAAGGCATCTTGTAAAGTGCTGATTCTGAAGATGTCTCAAGTGTCCTTTGGGAAGCTGCATATCTTCCTTAGAACAACATGTTAAGCTCTTGCATGTACTCTCACTGAGGATGAAGAAGAAAATTACAACTTCATCCTAGTTTACATTATGCTAAGAAAGCACTTCTGAGACCTCTTTAATGTGCCCTCTTCTTCCTTGTGCATCAAGACCTATCAGTCTCAGTTTGTATATCCACTGGTGCCATCACTAATGGAACAGCAAAAGAAGCCAATTTTTCGTCTAATGTACTCTACAGCCTATGTACAAAGTCCTTTATATATTGTATAACTCAGTTAAATCACATCCAATTCTTCTGGGGCTAATAAAAACACAAATCTGACCTGGAGTTTTACTCCTTGCCAAGTATAAGCTTCTCTTTTCTTCCCTGAGGTGCTGTAGCTGCTTAATAAAAAGGTCACAAACAATATTTCCTAGCAACAATGAATATTTTCTTTAAAATGGCTAAATAATTTTCAGTCGAACTCTTTCAGAGAAGAAAAGCTCCCCTGACCTGATCAAGCACTTCAGAAAGTGAGCCAAGAAACAAAAATATTATGAACTTGCTTTTGCAATCAAGTTCAGCATGAGACTTAAAGCTAGGTGCTTGCTTATATACCTTGCTGAATTAGGATCCAAGAAAAGAATAAGCTACAGGTAAAAGCAGGTTTTAACATCGAGTTAAGAGAGCAATTTCATAATCACTTTAAGCCAATCTGAATGGAATGAGACAAACAATCCTACCCTCTATTCCATCTCCAGTCAGGCACTTCAGTAGGATTTAAGTGAGTGCCCTGGTTCAGGGAACTAATCTATATATAAAAAGGAATAACCTATTTGTGCCTCAGAGCCTCTCCACCCTCCCAGGTTGGTTTTCAGCCTGATTAGTCTCTTGGTCCAGTCCAAAATTCCATGAGGATGCAAAAGGGTGACAGGAACCTGTGGCTCAGATGAGGGAAGAGAGGAAGCTCATCCATGCAAAGGACAACTCTCACTTATGCTTCAGTAAAGCAATTGTGAAATTCCAGCTACAGAGATCTAAACCTGCATTTTCATATCTGACTAGTAAATTTCTTTGTTTATTTTAAATCAGGAGCATTAACACAATTATCATTTCCTCAAGAAAAGGAAAACATTCAGGATTTTGGTATAAACAATGCACACAGTTTTAAGCAGAGGAGAAATATGTATAGTTTGCTCCAACAAATAAGAGTCTACTGGGAATTTATTATGTAGTTTCTGAAACTGCTTTGTACATATCCAGTAGGCTATAATAGCTTCTTCTAAGAAGCTAATTAGCTGCATCTCAAGAGGTGGTAATGTCCATGAGGAAGGTTGTCTCTGCAAGGAACTGATTATGTCACATCTGGATAAAAGACTGGCTAACCCTTTCCACTTCACAGTATAAGAGATGTAAGAAAAAAACCAATTACAGATAGTAGTTAAACATTTGCTTTTCCAATCACAGAAGTTTACAAGCTAGCTAGGAGTCAGCCATACATATGCAATATTGAAAGAGGAGGCTTTTGCATTTAAATTAAGATTTCTTTGATAAGATCAAGTGAATTGAAGACACTTGCCTTTTTCTCTCTGGGTCAGTAGTTGCAAAAGGCATGAACAATGCGTTTTCAGACAAAGCCTAAATAACTGAGGTGATTTCCTTAATTTTTTCAGACTTAAAGATAAGCAAGTGTCATATGAGGTTATCAGCTCTGACCTACAGTAATCGCACTTTTTCTAAGTCTTGGTCTTTTTTCTCCCAACTGTGCCAAGCTTGCAGCCAATATAATTAAATGGGCCAGCAATCATGAAGGATCAGACTGAGCCTAATCACTTTCATTGTCCACTATTGCTGCAAGAAGAAGACAGTAGAAATGAAGTTAGCACATGAAGCCATTAAGCATTCTAACACTTTGATCTGCAGTTACTCTATAGTTGCTCTAGCCAGGAAATAAATGGCTGTGCAAATGTACAAGCTGTGGCCAAAAAAAAAAAAAAAAAAAGGTAAGCTTTCATTTAAAATCTGTCCCAGTGTCAGAGAAGATCGATTCCTTCAGGTACCTTCTAAGAGTCTGTATATGCTAACTAGGACTTTGGTCCAGCAAAGTACTTGCACTGAAGTAGAAACATTGTTAAATAAGTACCTAAACATCTGCTGAATCAAGGCTGAAAGTCACGCTAGGCACGGTATTTGAATTTTATCTTTTGCAAGGTCTAGTGAAAATTCAGCTTTTTCATTGCTGTATTTCAAACCAAGTAACTTGGTTCAATTGACTGAACCACCTGATTTTTCAAACGGTAGTTTGAAACACAATGTGAGCTATGACTTTGGTCTGAAACACAATGTGAGCTATGACTTTGGTCTCGGACACTGATCATATTGTATCTTTTCTGTTCCAAGCAGCATATCAGCTTCCTAGCATTGCCAGAATCTTTAAGGAGTTAACCAAATCTGAGAAAAATCATACTTTTCCTGTGATGGAGATCTGCCAGACTCTGATGCTCTGTTGCAGCTGGGCTTGGCTTCCTGGCAGGTGGTGATCACAAGGAAAGCTGGAGTTTACCCTGGACTGCTTGGTTTGTTTGAATTTGTTCCAAATGGACATCAGACACCACCACTCAGGGTGAATCCCAGCTCACTATTAGATCTCATATCGTCATGAATAATGTCAACAGAGAAAATTCACACATGAAATAAAAAACAAACAAACAGGGTCAAAAGTTCAAAACAAACTCTTCTCTCTTAGTTTAGGGAGGTGAAGTCATCTACTATTTAATATTCATGATGCATTTTAATAAAACAATGACAGATTAAGACTTCAAATTCTAAAGAATAGGATTTTATCCTAATTAAGTCAATGTGTACTTTTTTACCAGATAAAAAACAAGGGAGGCAGTGGGTCATACATTAATTTTTTATTCTCACCTTCAGGCTTATCTTTGTTCTTTCTCTCTCTTTTATCCTATCCCATGTTCTAACCCCCATGTAAACTCTGATAGATTATGTCAGCACATTAGAGAGGGCTGCTGACAGGTTGCTATCTGCATTCATCTTATGTTGCCCTGCTGCTTTCATTATCAGAATAGAGTTTAAGGACCAGTGAGCACCAAGGAATGCACATTCACAAGGCTCGGCAGTGTTAAGGATTCATGTACGGATAAAATTTGATATTGTGAGACCAGAGCACAAAATATGGCAAGCAGTGGGAGAAGAAAAGGGGGGAAAAGTCTCCACCACCCTTCCCCCCTCCCAAAAAAAAAAAAAAAGAAAAGAAGGAAGCCAGGAATATAAGCAAACTAAGTCTTATATAATGTGTTTGTAAAATGTGTGTCTCTCTTTTTGCATTTACGTCACCAATAATGTTGTGTGATTAATGGCACATATCAGGAGTTCAACTCTGCTTATTGTCTGGGATAAGTGTGCTGCTTATACTGAGGAGAACCTTATTGTTTAGGTTTCTTTTACTATTATGGATGGCAAAATAAAGATTTCCATGACCATCTCAAGGGTTTCACCTGCAAGTCTGTACCATACATCACTTTCTTTCTCAGTTTTCTGCAGTTAA
Organism: Hypotaenidia okinawae; assembly: GCA_027925045.1. Classification (NCBI taxonomy): domain Eukaryota; kingdom Metazoa; phylum Chordata; class Aves; order Gruiformes; family Rallidae; genus Hypotaenidia; species Hypotaenidia okinawae. The sequence goes on along the minus strand of BSDF01000002.1, from coordinate 136,723,978 downwards.
CAAACTAAACAGCCTCTTACTCCCAGAGTACACCTAAAATATTTCAAGGTATTGGCATCTTACTACCAAAACCCACCTGATGTTCTTCTTTAAGAAGAAGAACATTTTACAGCTGCGGGAGAGACACAGCATGATTCCTGAGAGTGCTGGCTTGGCCAAAGTAAAGGAAACTTAATCCAGTGTTTGCATATCAAATGAAAGATGGCAAAGGGGCTTTTACATGCTGGCCAAGACTCACGGTTTCATTGTGTTACATGCATTCCATCTGAATTAAATAGTCAAACATTTTTCCATGCTGCACAATACTTAGTGCATGTGGCATTTTCATTTCCAACGCGTGCCTTATAAACATTAACCAAGTAAGCTTGTGGGATTGTTAATTGCATATTATTATCTTATTTTGTTAATGCCTAAATTGAAGGCTAACTCCTAAGGGAACTTGCCCCAGGCTGTGCATTAGCAGTATTCCATTCTCACAATCAATAGCATGTAGGTTGAATACGCACTCTGACATATTCAAATACCGAATGCAACTGGAGAGATGTGATGAAGCACCAAAAGCACAGAAAATGCCTAAGAGGAACTTGGTAAGGAGCACGCAGTTCTGACACAGCTTAGTTCATAACTAAATCCACTCAGGTTTAAAAACCCCAACGAATTCTTTGGTGCGTTCTCCAGAGAGATTCAGCCCTAGTTGCATACTTTGAAACATTAATCGTTTACCCATTGCAGCAGACTCCACAAAACATGAGTTGGCAGTGGCTTGTTCCTGCTGTTGTTTTCCTTTCTATACAACACTCCAGTGACTCATATGCTTAGGAAGGTTGTGCAAAGCCAGGAGTCAAGCGAGAGTCCCAAATACTATGTTCTCCTTCACCAACTGTGATTTCATTGGATCTACATTTTTTGAGAGACTTCCTCAAGCAAAGGTAATTTGCAGTCCTGGGGGAGAAAAGACTGAACGCCTCTTTCTAAATCTTTAATAAAATTAAAGCAGAAATACAGTTTTTGTGTATGAACTGGTAAGACGGCAATCTTTCTTCAGCAGTAGATCCTATGAAAAATTAACTTAAAGGTGGTCGTGTGTGATAAATCAATGCTATTATTCACAAGAGATATATTTCTTCTCTATCACATTGGTAGAAAGAAAAGGTAAAAAATCTTTCCAATACGAAATGTTAGTTCTCATCACTGCCCTGTCTTCTGATACAATACAGTCAAGCACACTTCTATGCAGTCACACAGCTCTGGAAAAAAGACCCCCTGCACAGCATCACCCAGTGCTGTCTTCCAGTCCAGCGCTGCTGCTGAAACAGAATATCAGCTAGACATCCTCATGACTGCTAATTTTGTATTTGCAAAAGTGTTGTCAAGAGATTAACTTAAAATTGCTTTTGTAATAACTTTCCAAGGGATACTAAAATCCCACTGACATTAAGGATTGTAACAGCTTATTCTGCTAACCTGTTTTTAAATAAATACTTTCAGAGAGCAGGCATCCTGGGAGAAGAGAGAAAAATAATGGGTCTGGGTGTGAGATGATTAATGTTCATTACTAAACCTGTTACAATACCACCTTTGTAATTGAACTGATGCACTTTTGGCTGTGTAGAATGCCTGACTTCTGCATAGGTTCTTTCTTAGAAACTATATTAAAAATTCCTTCCTCTGATCAGACCTTATTTAAGATTACTTATTTATTAGTTGTTAAGTTATTAATGACAAACCAGAGTTCCTCAATTCCTAAAAGAATTGTCTTTTCCACAGCTGTAATCTGTTTTAGCTATCCGTGACATACCAAGGCAGGACTTGCTGGCAGCAAAGTGCGGTATCAAATCCTCCCAGGAAATTCATTTCAGAGGTGCCAGCTCTCGCCGCTGTCTGTACACGGAGCCAAAGTGTTTCAGCAGAGACTCAACCTCCCACTTGCGAGAGGTGTGGGACTGCACGTGCAACTATCTCGATCACCTCCTCCTACTCAGGACTCACGGCGCAGAGCCATCATCTGAAGGGGGTTGTGGAAGAACAGCTTTTTGCACTGTTAGTTTGGAGCCCAAGGGAGCAGCAGTTCAGGTTTTATGTAGGTACTCATGAGAAGACATATGTCTGCTTCCTCTTAACTTGGATATGGCACAGCAGTAGGTCTGTCTCTGAGTGAATACAGAGCTTCTTCACCAAGGGACATGAATTATCCAGCCATGTAGGAAGAATTCACTGTCTGAGCAGCTACACTTCATATCTGTCAATGCAAAAGCTGGGCACAGAAGTGCCATGGGCCAGATCCAGCTAATGGGCCATGAATTGGATTATACATGCCCTGATAAGCAAAGCTCTAAGCAAGAAATGGGGAATACGTATTCTCAGCTCAAGGAGCAGAGCACCTTAGCTGCAAGGTTATATTCTGTAACCTGTGGGGAAGCCAATCTCCACCTTTCTTTCCTTCTCCTTGAAGCCAAGTTCTGCACAGAAAGTGACATAGAATTTATGAAGCCTGAGAAATAGAAAGAAGGACCCTAATTCTGCAGCTTGTTAATGGAGCATTCCCTGGCACTGAAGGCAAGCCAGATTCATTCCCTGCTCCAAGAACTGCATACGCATTTTGCTTTGGATCAGGTACATAGAGAGCAGAGGGAGCAGAGATTACCCAGCCTGTTAGCTGTTGAGCTACTTAGCAGAACACTAAAATTTCTATTCTGGGATTACTACTTTCAGGTGTATCAGAGATGCAAATTTGGCAGTTTTCTCTCACTTTCAGCTTTATTATGCTGACTTCATCACACCAAAATAACTATCCCAGAATTACTGTATATTCATGTTTTATCTGTAGAAAATGTAACACTGAGCAGCAGTATGTGCTGTGCATGTATGCAAATGCAAGGCTAAATGTATTGGAGAAGCTTTCTGAAATAACTGCAACCACTCTGAGAGGGAATTATCCCTGAGGATAGCATGTGTGTCTGTGTGTGTGTCCGTGTGTGTGTTCCAGCCTTTCTTATTTCCAAGACTCCTTTTCACCATGCCTTTGCTTTCTTAGCAGCCACACTAAGCAGTTTCCATTTCCTTCCTGTGCTGCTTTTTTAAACATTCCTATTTTCCTTGAATATATGTCATTGCCTCTGCTCTGTTGCAATGGGTCTGAAAGCAGCAAATACATACAGAGGAAAGAAGACTGACGTCTAGGGAAGGTCCTGTCTTCACATTCTCCACATCTCATACATCATTTGTTGCTCTTAGATATAATGTTCATGTAAATAAGTAAAATTTTATTTAAAGATGCAGGTTATAGAATCTTAGAACAATAGAATCAAAGAATCACAGAATGGTTTGGGTTGAAGGGACCTCAAAGATCATCTAGTCCTAACCCCCTGCCATGGGCAGGGGCATACTCAGTGAGACCAGGTTGCCTGAAGTCCCATCCAACCTGGCCTTGAACACTGCCAGGGAGGGGGCATCCACAGCTTCTCTGGGCAGCCTGTGCCAGGGCCTTACCACACTTCTAGTGAAGAATATCTTCCTAATATCTAATCTAAATCTATCCTCTTTCAGTTTAAAGCCATTACCCCTTGTCCTACCACTAAATGTCCTTGTAAAGAGTCCTTTTCCATCTTTCCTGTAGGCCCCTTCAGGTGCTGGAAGTCTACAATAGGATTTCCGTATTGTCTTCTCTTCTCCAGGATGAACAACTCCAATTGTCTCAGCCTGTCTTCACAGGAGAGGTGTTCCAACCCTCTGATCATCTTCGTAATAATCCTCTGGACACACTCCCAACACCTCCATGTCTGTCTTGTACTGAGGACCCCAGAGCTGGATGCGGTACTCCAGGTGGGGTCACATCAGAGCAGAGAGGTAGAATCCCCTCCTTCTTGACCACACTGGTCACAGTGTTTTGGATGCAGCCCAGGATATGAATGGCTTTCAGGGTGCATGAGCCACATTGCTGGCTCATGTTGAGCTTTACATCAATCAACACTCCCAAGTCCTTCTCCTGAGGGCTGCTTTCAATTCATTCTCTGCCCAGGTTGTAGTTGTGTTAGGGATTGCACTGACCCATGTGCAGGACTTGCACTTGGTCTACTTGCACAGGTAGAATTTCCTGCAGTTAGCACCAGACTACCTCTGAAGCCTGTCAAGGTCCCTCTGGATAGCATGCCTTCCCTCTAATGTGTCCATCTTGTTCTAGTCAGCAAACTTGCTGAGGGTGCAGTCAGTCCCAGTCTCTATGTTACCAACAAAGATGTTAAACAATGCTGGTCCCAGTATTTACCCTTGACACGACCCTTTGAGTGCCCTCATCCAGCCAATTCCTTATTGACTGAGTAGTCCATCTCTTGAATACCTGTCTCTAATTTCGAGACAAGGATAATGTACAGGACAGTGTCAAATGCTTTGCACAAGTCCAGGTAGATGACATCTGTCATTCTTCCCTTATCCACCATTGTAGATTGCCATCAAACCCATTGTAGATTGCCATCAAATTTTTCACCATGATTTGCCCTTAGTGAAGCCATGTTGGCTGTCAACAATCATCTCCATACTTTCCATGTGCCTGAACTTAGTTTCTGGAAGGATCCACTCCATGGTCTTGCCAGGCACAGAGGTAAGTGACTGGCCTGTAGTTCCACGGGTATTCCTTTGTTCCCGTTTTAAAACTGGGGCCTATGTTTCCCTTTTTCCAGTTAGAGGGAACTTCACTGGGTTGCCATGACCTCTCAAATACAATGGAGAGTTGTTTAGCAACTTCATCTGCCAATTCCCTGAGGACCCATGGATGCATCTCATCAAGTCCCATGGACTAGTGCAGCTTCAGGTTCCTTAGATGTTCTCAAACCTGATCTCCTACAAGTGGGCAGTTCTTATCCCTGTATTTGTTTGTAGATTACAACATTTTTTTAAGTGACTTATATGAGATGCAGCTCTGCAGATATGATTGTGACAGCTTTCTTATAGAGCTGAAAAGTTAAAGCCTTTCGAATGATGTGAGATATAGCTAGGTGAATATACTCTGGAAGCCTAGGAAGAGCTTATAAAATTCTCTTAAGTCCTCTTTTTGGCTCCATCACAGATAATCTCTGTGCTCTAGAAACTGACCTACTTTCTGCTATCTTTATAATGGCAGTAATATTATTTTACTTTACAAAGTGACCATTGAGGATCAAAGCATTGACATTTTGTGGACCTTGTGTATACACTGTCAAGTCATAATGTACTGTTGTAACACAGTCCCTCTGCACTTAGTCTTATATGGAATCTTTATTACTATCATTAAATGAATTACTATCAAGAGAATTTCTTATGACATGTTCTATTAATAATAATTAAATAATAATTAAAACAAGAATGGAAATGAATTGTTTGAGAATCAGTACTTCATTGCTTTGCACTTTTTGTGTTTAATGTCTTATTCTGATGTTGTCAGTGTTTTGTTTCTGTATATGTATATCTAAAAAGTCTAGAATTTCCCTTATATGCAATTTTTTCCCTTGGGCTAGAAGAGATGAATTGTAACACAAAAAAAGCAAATTAGGATGCATTATACAGTACATTTAAGAAGCTAATTTGAATAATCACATCACTTGATCAAAAGTTTATTAAAACCAGTGGGAGTCTTAAATGGATTAACTTATATGAGTTCTTAAATCAAGTTCTTAGTATCTTTTCTACTAGGTGTTTCAATAGCATTTACTGTGTTCTGTCAGGAGGTAGCAGGCACTGTGAGTCAAAAAGGAGGAATTTAAAGGAAAAAGATGTGTTGACTGAAGGCTCAGAAGAAACTCAAGAGGGAACTAAATTGTTTTCTGCACCTAAGGAGAGGAGTTATTAAGATGATTTAGTGTTTCACCTCCATCCTCAAAGATTGCTCATATGTGTGAGGTGAAATACAATTTATAGAGGAATGAAAAGAATGATTTACAAATGGGCTATGAGAGATGCTTGGTGCTGACCACTCCCTAAAGACCTGAATGGGCTGGATTGCCATACTTGAAGTTAAATAATCAAAGGTATGAGGCTTCCAGGACCTGATTATGGCTTGCATTCTGGAAGATGAAGTATTTTGAACATTTGAACTTTTCTGCTTTCATATACTTTTTCATATACTCCCTCCATTCTCCTAGGTCCATGATGCGTTATTTGGGGATATTCTGCATTTTGGGGGAGTAATTCCTCTCTTTTGGGACTCTGAAACAGGAATAAACAATCTGGAGTGGTAAATTTGTTCTCAGAAACTAGAGTGTTTCCTCAAAATTAATTCTGTGATCTTTTTAACCAAGCAGAATTCAGTTTGCAGTGTACTTCTGTGTACATGAGATTCCTTTCAACCTGAGACAACAGGCTGAGGAACCCAACAATCACAAGCTGACTACACAGAAGTAAGAAAACAAATTTGAAAAGGAAATTCTATGCCTGCCAGAGAAACAAATCCATGCCACATGAAGCTTCCTTTCTGCATTGTGCTTGATTAGCATATTACCGAATTCAGTCTATACCTGCTTTCCCCCTTCCTTAATTTCAATTATAATGTGCTCCTTTGTATTGCACCATTTATTGCTAAATGAATCTAGTTCTGAGGATGTGCATGCAGCCAATTTATTCATTAGATCTATTGTAGTGGAACTGAATAAAAGGTTTTATTATCAATCTCCTTAATTTCCAGATAGGATTTAGTGGAAATCAATATTAGAGAATGCATAATTGCTAAATCTTCTTAAATTAATAGACTCATTCATTAAGCCCCCCAAAAATACTTAGCTGGTATTTCTTGTGACTTTCTCTAATTAATTAGCAAGTAGAAAATGATAGTGAGCAGAACAGCTTTTGGCAATCATATGGTAGAATGTGAAGACCAATATTGAGGAAGAATTAATTTGGATATGTATATACAGTATTTCACCCGTAAATTGATTATAGGAGAATGCACTGCATAAGGAGACAAATGGTAGTTGTATGCTGATGGTCGGCAAAAAATACAGTACCCAGCAGGTGTTTTTAAGCAGTTCAAACTGGGACCTGTACCAATGTGTAGTCATTAATGAATAGCAGTCAGTTTTAAAAGCTTTGGAATTAAATATAGTGCAATCTATCTGTATAAAACTGCATGGCATTTATGCAGTATTTGAGAGATTTTCATTTATGCCTAACTAGACAAGTTTTCTGGGCCAGAAATGAAGAGACAAAGCACTAAAAGATGTTGGAAGAGAAGAGCAAATGATTAAAGGCCCTGTAGTAAGAATCTGTGCTGTCTGTATATGAATATATGCTCTCCACCTTCATGTCTGGGAGCTGTAGGTTTTACTTCAGTTTTGGGGAAGAGGAATACACATTAATTCATGATGATGATGGTTTATTGTTCTGTGCTATTGACTGTTGTGGGCTTCATCAGTGACTTGTCACCTGGTCCAGAGAACCTCTTGGTGACAGCTCAGTGGAGTTTAGACTGAGTTTGGAACTTCCAATGGTGAGGAAAACCTTGCTGCTACCTAACATGTAAGTTAAACTACCTTTAGTCACAAGCTACTTGAAGAAAGAAAATAAGTGTGCAATGAACTCCCAAGAAAAGGCCTGCTGAAAGCAGCTTTCTGATCTCCATCTCAAGTTAGGGACATTCTTTCCTGTTGTATTCCCACAGTGGTTCCATACTTTGTAATTTTTGTGTGTGTAAGTTATCCTTACTGGGCCTAATGACTGAACAGACCATACACATATACACTCATAGACAGTGGACAGAAATGCGTCTGGGCCCTTCACACTTGCCAGACAAGTGGAACAAGATGTCTAGAACATTCATTTCCACCCGATGAAGCATCTCATGTATCTTCTCTCTGGGATGGTTACAGAGAAACTGGAGCTGCTGCCAAGTGTACTGGGTCTCTCTGCTGTCCTTGCTGTGTTGTATAGCTATACAACAGCTGGGTAGTATTTTACTGGTTTCCCTAAAAACTATTGCTTTTCCTACATTACAGTTCATGATCTGAGATGATGCATGGTGTACAGGAAAGCAAAATTCTTCCAGCACAAGGGCAGGGTTTTATCACAGTTAGGGATATGGCTTTCTGGCTAGGAACACTGATACTGAAATAACATGGCTACATTTCCCTGAACTGCCTTGCAGTAGTCTTTAGTCTTGAAACACAACAAACATTATATTGACTAATGAGGAAAGGAAAAAAAAAGTCTGAGGGACTCTGCATCACATTTACATTGCCCACCACTGCAGAGATCTCTATTCATGATACAGAGCAGCTTCATAAGGTTCATTCTCCACTGGGCATGTGAATCTGTGACGCTCAGGACATTTCCTGAATGTGTGCTGTAACAAGATCCAGGTATCAAAGTGTCTTTCCTACACTTTGTTTCCCCTTGACAGAAAACCTCATACCATTGATAGCATACATAGTGTAACTGGGGATCAGGGCTGCAGGATATTTCATGGAGTATGCCTGTGCTGCATTTCAGAGGCCATTACTGACTCTCCAAATGCCAGCGCTGCTTGAAACACTGTTGTTCAGAATGAGCCTCCTAAAATCTGTGGCAGAGACTACCCAGGGTAGGTGGCAGATGATTATGCTTTGACAATATACATGAATTCAGTTTTGGCTTAGTGTATCTCCTAGGCAGACACCCATAGTTCTTCCATAACTACATTCTCCTGTTCAAAATGTTTCCAGGTTTTTGGTCTGACCACTGCGTGGATATTTAGTAGCTCCTTTTTCATCATGGTACTACTGTTCTGTTCGGACTAAATACCCGATACTCATCTCGTTTGTCTGTGTTTTTACTCTTTCTAAGCAACTGTTCATTTCAATGCATGGAAACTCTCTTTACACTACAGGATTGATCTGTTTGTAATCGAGTCTGTTGGGTGGAGATAATATTAGGAATTGTGTTTTGGTGTACGCCCACTATCCATGAATCTTGAAAGTTCCTTTAACTGACACACACTGAGAGCCATTCCATTTCAACTGACAGGAGTTTTGGGTATCATGTCTCAGTACTTGCCACAGCTCAAAAAAGGCAGAAAACAAAATTCCCTAAACAACAGAACACTAAAATTCTGGGAAATAACCAGCAGTGTGAGATAGTAATAGGAAAACAGATTAACTGTTTCAGCTATGGGTATCTTGGTTGACATTACACGGGATCAGTCTGAGCTGATTTTCTTTAGAATCAGGTTGATTTCATATTCTGCTCCAGAATTCCTCTTAGGCTGCATAAAAGTGGACTGAGCACTCATGCTTGCTTTTCAGAATGGTGACAACATGGGTTTTTTTGCAACCAGCTACGACTTTGTTGGTTTCCAGAAATGGAATGTACTCAAGAGCCCCATCTTCCTCAGGTTGCGCCAGATTCTCCTGTGATTTAGTCCAGTACTTTTGCCATGAATGATACTCCATTAGCAATTTAGCATCATAAAAGTTCCGTTCCTGATTCTTGTGATCAGCAACTGTCAGCATAACTCATGTGAATAGCGCCTACTTAGCAAAAGCTCCACACAGCTCAAAGTATCAGAAAATACCATGCCTGATTCCCTTGTGTGTTTTTGTATTTTCTTTCATGCTGTCTAAGAGCCCAGCACTTTTGGAGCTATAATGAATCTTATATCTATCCCCTCCAGTTCATTATTTTATGACATTAATGCTTGCCCATAAGCTGATGAGAAAAAAGAGAGAAAAAGAGAAGTATTGATTCTCTAGATCATCAAAAGAGAATATTTCCTCCTTTTTTCTTTTTTCCCCACTCCTTAAGTAATATATAAATTACTTTATTTGTAAATTAGTATAACAACTGTCTCATTCTGTACTAATCAGCAACAGTATAATATATGCAATCTTTTAGAAATAAATACAGTTCTACAGATTTTACAGTATATAAAAAAGGGGTTTTGCATTTTTTATTGTTATAAGCATATAAGTTATAATGCATATAAGCATGTGCCATTCTCTTAGCTTATTCTTCATTAATTCCTTTGCAAATGGTTCTATTAGGCTCATTTGCAATTGTGCTGGCATTTAGGTTCAAGAGACTGCTAAACAAATCAGACTGCCTAGTATTCAACTTTACAGACTTTGGACAGGGATAGGAACAATTCGAGCAACAGGATTTCTATAAGAGACAATCTGAACAAAACCGAAGTAGGGACACTGGATAGAAGTTGAAGAAACAAAAACAGTGAATCCATACTTTTTTTTCTTCTTTAATGGTTTGGACAAGGGGATTGAGTGCACCCTCAGTAAGTTTGCAGATGACACCAAATTGTGTGATTGTATTGATCTGCTGGAAGGCAGGATGGCTCTGCAGAGAGACCTGGTATGGGTTGGATTGCTGGGCAGAGGCCAACTTTGTTCAGTTCAACAAGGCCAAGTGCTGGGTCCTACACTTTGGTCACAATAACCCCTGGCAGTGTTACAGGCTTGGGGCAGAGTGGCTGGATTGCTCCCTGGAGGAGAAGGACCTGGGGATGTTAGTTGACAGCCAGCTGAACATGAGCCAGGAGTGTGCCCAGGTGGCCAAGAAGGCCAATGGCATGGCCTTTACCAGGAAAAGTGTAACCAGCAGGAGTAGGGAAGTGATTGTTCCATAATACTCAGCTCTGGTGAGGCTGCTCCTTGAATATTGTGTTCAGTTTTCGTCCCCTCACTACAGGAAGTATGTTGAGATATTGGAGTGCATCCAGAGGAGGGCAGTGAAGCTGGTGAAGGGTCTTGAGCACAAGTCCTATGAGGAATGACCTAGGGAGGTGAGGCTTTTTAGTCTGGAGAAAAGGAGGCTGAGGGGAGACCTTATCGTTCTCTACAGCGACCTACAAGGCGGTTGCAGACATATCGGGGTTGGTCTCTTCTCTCTAGTGACAAGTGATAGGATGAGAAGGAATGGCTTGAAACTGCACCAGGGCAGATTTATGTTAGATATCAAGAGGAATTTCTTTACTGAAAGAGTTTTCAAACATTGGATTAGGCTGCCCAGGGAGGTGGTGGAGTCACCATCCCTGGAGGTATTTAAAAGACATGTAGATGAAGTCCTTAAGGACATGATCTAGAGGTGGACTAGTCAGAGTTAGGCTATGGTTAGACTTGATGATCTAAAGGGCCTCTTCCAACCTACGCAATTCTGATTCTGTGATGTCACAAACATTGCTCCAGACCACTAGTGGTCCAACACCAGAAATAAGATTAGGTTTAATGACAACAGTTGTTGAACCCTCCAATAAATTCCCAAGTCAGAAAGAGTTTCCTTTGAGTAAGCTGTGCCATATGGATGAGCAGCCACCTTTGAATGGTCTACTGAACCCTTAGAAGAGTGGTTGTACTGCAAGCTGATTTCTGCTGGTAATGCAGAAAGGAATTGTCCAATAGACCAGCCTGAAAAAATATGTGTGCTGTTAAGTGCTAGGTCATTAACTTTTTGAAAAGAAGATCCCCTGGAATTGTCTCTACTCTTATAAAATGCAGTATCTTAAAGATCAAATGTTCAGTCATGATATTATGATGACTTTTGGTTTTCATCTCAAAGTATGTGTGCTGTAGTGAAAAAAAATGGCTAATTTTGGTTAAGCTTTAGGGTTTGTTGTGTGTGGGATTTTTGTTTTGCCTTTTTTTTTTCTTTTCTCACTGGAAAGCATGTATGGAGAAGAATTTGATTGCACATATTTTTTCAGATAGGAGCTGCACATTTTGACCACCAAATGAACACATCTTCTAAATGTGTAGAACTCAGTGATTTTTTTCTTTCTAATGGGTTTTTATTCTCTGCTATTACAAAAATATAGTTATTAACTGATATGATCTTCTGGGGTTTTTTTTTACTCTAAAAAATGAACTTGTAGTATGAGAAATAAAAATAGCTAAACATGGATTATTTTACAACTGTATTATAGGAAAAAAGAAGTTATGCCTTTGAACAAAGCTACCAATTACAGTTTTCTTTTAGTAAATGCAACCCCATTTCAAGATTTATCATGTTTTTAATAAAAAAGAAACTAATAGTACATTTAAATGTATTTTTTCCTTCAGCCCAGACAAATCATTCCATATGCTGGGTTTGATTTGTTGTTTACAGAACATATAATCACCTCATATTCCTTCAAGTGAGTACAGTCAGCCTGTGCATAGAAAAAAAAAAAATCACTCTTCTAGAAGGTGCAATTGCTAACTTTCATTATTTGTAAACAATAAGTATACAGGTGCAGAAAGTAATTTTTTTTCAAGTACTGGGGATCATGTTTTATTTCAGTAAATATGAGGATAAGTTATTTTAAAACCGCAGTTTTAATTGCACTGTCACTTGTCATTTGAAGTGACAAGACATTCTAATATATATCTGTTTAAAATGCTGCAAAACAGTAACTGTCATTTCCTGAGTAACATAGCATTTAGAATGCCTCTAAAGAATGTTCTGTATACTCTTAAAAATGCATCCAAACTGAGCAGTTAATCCTGTTTATAGTTTTGAGAAACCCTTTGAGTCTAGGCTTTGGATGAAGCTCAGGGAGCTGATGCTAGGAGGCAAAATTTTCTGGTGTGTATGTTTCTAGAATTTTTTCAGGTCCAACCTGAATAGACAGGACAAACAAACAATCTAGGCAAAAGTATTTCCTAAAACTTTGGAGGAAATTTTATACCAGAAAATGCTGATACACTGTTTCAGAAATGACTATTTCTGTGTGTCTCCTCACTGCAATTCCTGCCCATTGCCCATTTCTGCTGTTTGACGAGTTAAACTTCACAAGAAAAATGATCTCACTTAAGCAGTAGTCTGGGATCCCGTGGTTTGTGGCTCTGGATAAATCCTGGCCTGGTGGTAGATCAACTGAGACCTCTGGTATGGCTAAGTGCAATCATATCATTGGTGTTAGGGCTTTGGTGCTCCACCCTGGGAAAACCTGTGCAGGCTGGGTTCCCCTGAGCTCAGAAACCTCTGGATCCTGGTCTTGGAATACTCTACATGGATAAAAATACCAAAGTACAGAGCGGAGAGTAGGAACATCAAGATCTCTAGATCTCTGACCTGAATAGAGACAGCTCACCAGCTCTACTGGAAGCTGTAGCTCTCAGAAGATGGCTTGGAAATTGGGAAACTGGAAGTACCATGCCTTTATCATAGTGCTGTGTTTTTCTGTCAGATCTGTCTCAAACACTGGGATACAGAGGCAGTCCAGGAATCTGTGGGAAAAACTGTGCTGTCCTGTATCAACTTTTGAAACCAAGACCTTTCTGACAAAGCACACTGGACTAATTAATATTTTCCCCATGAAATTAATTTAATTGGAAAACAGATACCCAGTTGTAATTGTTATATATATCAAAAAAAGACCATTTATGGAATGGAAAATCACCAATGGCTAGTCAACAACAGTACTGAACACTGCAACTCTCGTCACTTAGGGTAACAACTTTGAATTTCTGTGGTTGTGTCAATATATAATTCTTCTCTAAATAGGTGGAACTTTTGAACCAAAGTCTGTCCCTGAAAGTCCAGATACCTAGGACTCAGTGGTCCTGTGGTGAATTCACACATTTGTAAATGATAAGAATAACTTGCAGCTTACATCTGCTTTAAAATACCAGGACAGTTAGCCATTCAGGTTTATAAGTCAGAAATGAAGTGAAGGTATGTGTCTCCCAGGTCCAGTTTCTACCAGAGAATTAGGAACTAAACCAGGCCACATAAGGAGATTTGACTTGACTTACAACCACAGCCCTAAGTACTTTCCTGGAGCTGTCTATGCCAGCCAAAATAAGAGCTGGTAGAAGGATCTTCTAGGAGCATACTGAGAGTGGATTAACACAAGCTGTGGAAGATTTGGTTTCTATTCCTTCCTCTCCTATTTTAATTTTATCACCGATTTCCTAGGTGACTTCTGAGAAATAGTTTCAGCTTCTTCAACATCTCCTGGTAAAACTGACAGAAGAAGCAAGGGAGCACAGCTCCCCAGTTGGGTTGTGTAAATAGTCACAGCCAGGATGGGATAACTGGTTTAAAGTCAGCATAGAAAAAACATAGGCAGTAGTAAGAGCATCCACCTGAGTAACAGGAAATTTAGGAATCAGTAGAACCTATCTTCTGCACCTTGTAGCAGTGATATAACAGCTCAATGCTTGAAAAAATTAGGGGAAGGAGAAATACCATATTTTCCCATCTTTTTGGAGAGGCTGCTCTTCAGTATTTGTGGTCTGGCAACACCTATCATGTTGGGTTCTGTAGGTGAGATGAGAATGAATTGTAGCAAGTTTTTTAGTATCCTGGCAAGTTGTCAGGAGTTTTGGGTTACCTGCTTGGTAGTGTTAAGGGACTAGGAAGTTCTAGCTGTATCCAGAGGTATGCCTAGAAGATCTAGAGGTGTTTATGAGTGAAAACTTGCGTCCACCTAGATTTTATATTTTAGAAATTTCTGAACAGCAGCTGATGTTATCCTGTATATGCATGATTACATCATGGCTTTGTATTGATGTCTGAGATGTCCTGCACAGTTGCTATACAGCTGGTTCCACGAGGAATAGCTGAGTCCTATTGTTTGGTTCAGGTGAATATTTTTGTGTGATGATGATGTTATATCACCTGAGCTGGCTATCACAATAACTGATTGCGAAGTGTTCAAACACATCATGTCTGCATCCAGAAATGAGTTAAACTACCAGCAGACTTATCTCTGCATCAAATCTATTGTTGAGGTACACTGGCTGCAAAACCTCACAAGTTACTATTTAAAGGATTCACCCTTCAAGATAAAACACTTCCAGACACCAAAGCTACAAGTTCTTTTGCTCAGTGACACTTTGGTTAGCTGGAGCTGAATAGAGCATGCTTAAATTTGGAGTGACTGACCTCCAGATTTGCCCCATCGTTTATATCAGTGTGTTGGTAAAGGGCCTGTAGCATTAAGAGGTCAGAAAGAAAATGGAGAAGAAAAATGCTTTAAATGGAAGAATTCACTGGCTAAATCATCTGTCATTTAGTCATGTTTTTGTAGTCACAAATGTTCTTAGAAAGCTAAAGAGTGGCTGCCTGCATTGGAACTGATAAGTAAGGCTGGTTAGGGCTCCAGTGTGTGTGTGTGTTACATGTGTGTGACCCAGAGAAATGCATACAGTTTAGTGCTAAGCTATTTATCACATCTGACCTTTTTGATAAAGGCATGAGTGTGATAATAGTTTACATAAACACTGTACTACCTGTTATCCTCCTTGACCACATTCAGCTGGCTGTGGTGATCCAACACACCCACCACAACAGACAGCTGAGTGCCTGAGGTGGGACCCACTGAAGCAAAACCAATTTTTGTCACCCTGGCATTCTTTCAATAGCATGGCTGATGGCTATGGGGGTGTCCAGCCCTTTAGGATGTGATCTGGCTTTCTGTGGGGCTGTTTGTTTTCTGAAAGCATTATATCCCTATTCTGAACAACGTGGATAACCAGCACTTTTGTGAACCAGAAAATTGTTTCCTTAGAGGAGCAAAACTGAGGCTTTTTTTTATCAGTCCTGAATGACTTCTAGCACTATTTCCTTGAAAACAAACTTGTGGTTGAGAACAACAAAACCATATTGAAGACATGCTCATTTTCTGCATGTGCCCCTGGAGCCCATTGCCTGAATAAAATGAACAGTAATGTCTTTCTAAAAGCTTGTAAAATACGCCTGTTTAATGCAATATTAATAGGATAGTTACTGCCTCCTAAAAAATTAAAAATTACTATATATATGTAGGATGTTAAATGCAAGAGCAATGTGAAAACTGCAGTTCATGATTGTTAAATTTTCATGACAAAGAATCTAATTAAGATTTAGCATAAAGTAAAAATCTTACAATAAAGGGAGAGTTAGATTTACATCTAAAAATGAAGTTTAAGATCATAAATACAATATCATTGCGTATCTATGTACATTCAGAGAAAACTCAGTGTGTAGAAATTTGGTTACATTCACGTAGTTACAGTGCATTTTCAAAAAAATTTCTCCTAATAGTTCCCTGGTGGGAATCTAAAAAAAGAAAAAAAAATCTTGTTTTTTCCCTTAATATTCCCAAATAAAAAGAAAGGCACGTGCAAGTTGGAAAAGCATACTTGAGTTGGTAACAATATGGACTGCACATTTTTATTTAAGTGACAGCATTTTTAGACTGGAAAAGAGCATGAGAGATTGATGGTAAGAAATGTGACATTTTTGAGATGAAACATACACCTCGTTTGTCTTTTCTTTCAAGAGACTGGAGGCTGTGGGGCTACAGAATGTACTCAGTCTCTACAGAAGAAGAAAAGCTCAGTAAGGAGGGTTACAGAGACACCTTGATATTTTCATTAGTGTCTGGAAAAATAGAACAGAAAGAATTCTTAATGAAATCTGCCCTTGACCCTGATTGAGACAGATGTGAGAACACCACAGAACTAGAAATCAGAATATCCCACCAACCAGAAAATGATGTGGGGAAAAAGAAGAAATGTACTTCAATTCAGAGAAAACAAGGTCCAAATTCCAAATCAGTGACAATACCCTAAAGCAAGTAAATGATATTCAGGAAAAGGATCTAAGGATCCTTACAAAACAAGTCTCGAATCAGACTGACCGCAGGGACACATTGCTATCAAGACAGCAAAGAAATGGAGTAGGACTCAAAGCAAATTGAATCGATTCTTAGACTCAGACTCAGAATGTGTTAGGCTGGAAGGGACCTTCAAAGGACAGCTAGTCCAACTGCACTGCAGTAAGCAGGGACATCTTCACTATATCAGGTCACTCAGAGCCCAGTCAAGCCTGATGTTCAATGTCTCTAGGGGTGGGGCCTCTACGAGCTCTCTGGGCAACCAGTGATTCACCACTCTCCTAACAAAGAACTACTTCCTAATGTCTAATCTATACCTAACTGCTCTAGTTTAAAACCACTGCCCCTCATCCTATCTCTACATACCTTTACAGTCCTTTTCTGTCTTTCTGCTCCCTTCAGGTACTGGAAGGCCACTCTAAGATCTCTATGACTTGTGGTAAATTCCAAGGTATCGGTCAACCTATTCTAGTGAAAAAGGGGTACAAACACTATAACCTTAGAAGCAGGATTGCTTTTACATTCATCTAATTGATTCACTTTAAGCAATAAGCTTATTTTCCAAGGAAAGCTGTAGTTAGAAGGAATGTTTGAAAAAAATAAGGGAAAAAATAAATCTAGTGTCTATCCCAAATTCCTTATGGAAATGGTTTCTCCCTGATGCCTTTAGTTCCATATTGGATAAATTACACTATTTTACTTTCTCTAACACGGATAGTTAAGGTGCTGGGAGGGTTATTTCCCCTGCATATACAAAGTTAATGGAGAAAAAATCTCACAGAACAACTCCACCCAGTAAAAGAATCTGCAATCTCTACAAAGAAAGAGGTGCTTTCCTTGCAACTAAAGCTTACAAGATTTGTAAGGTTAAAAAAAAAGTAATCTACTCCAATATTTCAGGTCTCTGGTACATGCAGTTTTCTGAATCAACAAACATTAAAAAACAAACAAACAAACAAACAAAAAGGATTAATTCTGTGCACCTTTAGAGTGACCCTCCTTTTAATACAAAATGCGTAGATCAGCCTGCAGGGAATAAACGTTGTACACATGGATAATTTAACTCTGAACAGGCCTGAGTTGGCATTGCATCGCAATTCAAACAAAGACAAAGCGTTTCAGTGAGGTGTGACAGCTATGTGTGAATTTAAAGTGTTATTTTGGATTTTGGCAATCAAATAGTGTTATGTTCTAATGATTGTATAAAACCTAATTTAGGTAATAGTTGCTATTTTTACAGTGTTGGCTTCATGGGGAAAGAACTTAATGAATTTGATAAGAAAAATTATTTTGAACTCTATGAGTGTATCTGTCTACTTAGTCTACCTGTCTTAATGAGTTGATTCATTTTATTAAAGTGATTTTCCAAATCCTTACCTACTAAAAGGACCCTCAATATTTCACTGCACTTGACAGTTTATCCTGGCATCACCAATCCTGATGTGGGGAAAACTTATTGCTCTGGTGTGAAGGATGAAAGCTGACAGAAGCAATGTGTTTAGTAGAGTAGGTCATTTATCCAAGATGGAAAAGAGAGTCTGTAGGAGAGCACAGTACAGTAATAAACATGATGGTCTACAGATGAACATGAGCAAAAACATTTCTAACAACATGAATGGACAGTATGCTAACAAATGTAAAATTAAATTCACGTCTATGCAGTAATTAATGCAAATTGGAAAGAATAATCTCTTAAATATTGTGAGCATTTCCCTAATGCAAAAAGGGAGAGTCAATGAAGTTCAAAGGAGAAGCAGATGAAAATTGGACAAAGGCATTATTTAACATGCTTAACGTCTAGTCAGAGAAACTCACTGATCTAAGAAATAAAGACCAAAAAATTAGCAGGATTTTTAAATTAGTTATGTGGATAATGAAAGGCAGTTACACTTATGTATATGTACAGTAATGTATGGGCAAATAAACTCCATATTGACAGAATACTGGGAAATCCCATATCACATATCTATATCCTAAGGGAAAGTCTGTTAGCAGCTATGCCCAATGTATACCCCAAGGTATAGTCTGCAGTTTTCTGAAACTTGGACTAGCTTTTGAAATATGCTGACTAGTAGATATCACCGCCTGAAACTAGGAATATGAGACGGAACTGTGATGTGAACTGACAGAGCTCTTACTTCCACTTGGTGGCAGTGCTCCCACCTTATAATTTACACCTAAATTTTGCTGTAAAAAAGTCAGCTTTTTCTTACATCCTTCTCTACCCCCATATCACAATGACTTTTAAAAAATAAAATTACAGATATCACTTTTTCCAAATTTTTACAGAAGTCACAATACAATACCATCTCTTGATTTATGTGGTACTCCATATAATGGCATTCTTCTTTCATTTTATATTACTGAAAATGCATGATAAATAAGGATTACTATGAGAGTATTTGAACTGCAAACAGTATTTTAGTTTAAGTCCTAATACATTGAAAATATTATGTGGCTTGGCTTTGTATCTTGATTCCAAATAATGCATTTCAGATTGGCATTTCAGATTGATGGCTGTTGAGAACATAGGACAAGTTTACGTGGAAATATTTATATATTTTCTTCTTTAATTTAAGGCCTTTTATTTGTATCTGTCTTATCTGTCAATACTTTCAGTTGTCTATATGTATATACTTAGCAAGTCCTGGGAATTAAACAGCACCATTGTTACTGAATGTAAAATGTATTCTTGATGTTGATAATTCTCGGTGTTGGTTGTGACAAAGAGGAGAGATTTAAATGTCAGTTTACTAAGAATATCCACCTACCTTGTAGGTAGCAAGAAAAAAAAAACTTTAAAAATTTTTTTTAGAAAGGAGGGAAAGTGGAAGCTGATTCGACAGTTTGAACCAAAAACCCATGACATACATGAAATAATTAGAAACCATATACTCCACGTTTGTGAATCAATGTAATTTCTTGCAGAAGGCTCTGAGCTATAGTTTCTGCAAACTCTCACCTTCAGGTCCACTGTCTGAAGCCACTCATATCAGCATATTCCATACTTCTCCTATCATATAGGCCAAATTCTGCATAGTTTTCAACTTAAGAGGTTTAATGGGTGACCCACTTTATGATATTCTGTGTAAGAATTCCTTTGTGGATATCTTCCTCAATACCTCCCAGATGGCTTAGTATCAGAATATGGTAGAAGCCATTGGGAGCAGATGTGACCTAGAAAATTTCCAAATCAAGTAAGTGGAGAAATAGATTTGTTCATGCTATTTATTTCTTATTCTGTTGACTTAGAAAATAAAACAAAATAGCAGTAGTTACAAGGAATGCTTTGTGAATAATGGAGTTGGTAAAATGTTGTCTGGAACAGAAAAATGTTGGTTAGGAAAGAACACGTATTTCAGAACCCTTCACCATCTTCCCCTTTAGCACCTTACTGCTCAGAGGCTGAATATCTGTACCCTCAGGAGATGCAGGTGATGAAAATCTCATGATTAATATAAATATCTTTGCCACCATGGGCATTTTGCATCATCTGATTGATATGCAAAGCTCATTTCCGTACTCTTAGTTTTTTGCGGTGCTGAGCCTCTGCTTTGCTCACAAGTACCCTGGAGACTTTACATTGACCCAGGCAGGAGCAACTTTGTCTCTTGTGACAAACACTTAAATTGTGTGTTTTACTGCTTGAACAGCACAATATTGTGCCATTAGAACACGGAGTGGTGTGCATCCTACAGGAAAAATGAGTCACCCACCTAACACCAGTGGTCTAAGGGACAGCCACTGCTAATTTTTTGGCATCCTTTATAGCTAACTGCAGTGTGCAGTAAAAGGTATGACTCATTGCCCAGAAGTACAGAGAAAAGGGTTCATTAACCTAGTCTCTGAAATTTTAGACAGTTGCATTTAAAGAAAACCCACTGCTAGCTTTCATGGACATTAACATTCAATAGAATTTTTTTCCTTTATGACAGCATGGACATTTTCTAGATACAAAGCTTTTTCTGACCTATATGTCATGGGTTTTTATTAAAAAGGCCTGGTGTTCCTGAAAATATTTTTTTTAACTCAACAGCTGAAATTACTAGTTTTAAAGATTAAGACTAAGGTCTTTGTCTCTGCTTAGTGTGATCTTTCAAAAAAATCAATAAAACAACTAGTGGCTCTGCAATGTTTTAACAGCAAATGCTATGAAGAAATCTTTAGCACAGTGAAAATCTGCATTGTATTTGTGACAGTTTTAATTTCATTATTAGATTGCTAGGAACATTAGCAGCTGGAGAAACTAAATTCTGGCTTCAACATTTTGGTGGTAAATGTGTCTTAACTGCAAGTGGCAAACTGAAATACTTTCTGAGAAAAATAAACACCTTGAAGCACTGCATGGCTCAACAGGAGCCTAAGTTGGATTTAGAACTTTTCACCTGCATTATGATTCCGAAAGAGCAGATAAAAGGTGTTTGGCAAAGGTGATTTTGGACATCTTGATAGAGCTTTTACAGTGGTTTGAAGTAATTTTAAATGGCTGTGTTGTTGTTGTGGACAACATTAGGGGTGAAAAAAAAGGATGCTATTTTGGCAGTTCCCCAACTTGGGGAATAAAAGCCATTCCAGTACCCTTGCCTTTTGAGCTGATTCTGAACAGAAGCCTTCATTGATCAATTCTACTCACATTATCTTTACATTCTCTTCCCCAAAAAATTGTGCACCTGTCTTTATAGCACTAGATAAGCTTTATTTTTATCACACTAGTATAAATATTGTCCTGTCCAACTTGTCAAAGTGTTTTACCGTGACATTTCTGAGCACTTCAGGGAAGGAAGCATTTTTACACCTTTCATAAAAACCTGTCTTGCAAGTTCATTCCCATATCAAACCTTTCTGCGTATTCTGCCATGAGGAATAGATACTTTAAAAAACCTGTAATCATCAATACAAGATTTAAGAATTTGATTTGGCTTGCTTTTTTTTTTTTTTTTGAAGATTATTAGTACGTCTAGACAGCTATTGAAAGACTGGTGTCTTATTTTCTACCTATTTCCAGCTGAATTATCCCTAAACTCAGGATATACAAGCTGAAACAAATTGTCCAACATGGAAGAGGCTGTGTATCATCACTGCAACCAGTGTAGCACAAATTCTGGAAGAGTGATGATCAAAGCTTTGATGGGACTATGAGGTATCTGGGGTAAACCAAAAAGTCTCAGATGACATATTCTGTGTACATGACATGCTGAAAACTTCTTTAAGATCTGGAAAAATCAGTTTTCAATTTTAGTTCCTTGCTTAATGTTAAGCTATGCTGTTCTGTTTGTAGTTAAGTGGTAGGGACAGAATTTTTTCAAAGGTATTCTGGGAGGTGTCCGTTGTTTTCACATCACTTTGATACCATCAGGAATGCTCTATGGTATCTATGGTATCATTGGTATCATTCTTGCACTGTGGGATCTCCGAGATGGCACCACGTGAATCACCAGTTCTGCCTATTATACCATCCAAGCCACTACGACTAATCAGGGTTGATAATGTAGCTTCATTTTAATTTCACATCATCAGTAACAGAATGAACTGAGGCAACAGATTTTTTTCCCAACAAAGACACTATTCTGTAGTTTCATTTGGTGAGAACAATTTATCTGCATTCCACTGAAAACTCTCTAGATTTGTTTAGCAAAACCTAACTTGATTCCTCTACTTCTACAAATCTTGCAAGAAGACATAAGTGAAGCACCTTGCTTTATATGATAGATTGGCAGATAATTGTGCTAAATATAAAAATGTATGAATGTGTGTCTTAGAGGGACCACCTGGTTATTGTGTCAAGACCTGTAAAACCATATACAATGACGTAAAAGGTGATTCAGGTTTCACAGAATTTCTACCCCAAATATTACCACTAAATAACACCAATCAGCAGCCTGCAATGAATTCAGCATCTGCACTTAAAAGTAACAACTATAATCATAGAATAATAACATTATTTAGGTTGGAAAAGATTGTTAAGATCATTAAGTTCAAACATTAACCTAACACTGCCAAGTCCACCACTAAACCACGTCCCTAAGCACCACATCTAACCATCTTCTAAATACCTCCAGGGATGGTGACTCAACAACTTCCCTGGGCAGCCTGCTCCAGTGATTGACAAACCTTTCAGTGAAGAAATTTTCCGTAATACCCAGTCCAAACCTCTTGTGGCACAACTTGAGTCTGTTTCCTCTTGTTACTTGGGAGAAGATGCCAAGACCTACCTGTCTACAACCTCCTTTCAGGTAGTTGTAAAGGGCAATAAGGTATTCTCTCAGCCTCCTTTTCTCCAGGCTAAACAACCCCAGTTCCCTCAGCCACTCATCAAAAGACTGGTGGTCTAGACCCTTTACCATTTTCATTGCCCTTCTTTGGACACACTCCAGCACCTCAATGTCTTTCTTGCAGTGAGAGGCCCAGAAGTGAACATAGCACTCAAGATGTGGCCTCAGCAGTATCAAGCACAGGGGTACAATCCCTTTCCCAGTCCTCCTGCTTTTCCTGCTGTATCTCTCATACAAGCCAGGATGCTGTTGGCCTTCTTTGCCACCTGCACACACTGTTGGCTCATATTCAGCTGTCTGTTGACCACTATCCTCAGATCCTTTTCTGCCAAGCAGCTTTCCAGCCATTCTTCCCTAGGCCTGTAGCATTTCACAGGATTTTTGTGACTCAGGTGCAGTTTCTGGCACTCGGCCTTGTTGGATATTATGTAGTTGGCCTTGGTCCATTGATCTACCAGGTCCAGATCCCTCTGTAAAGCTTTCCTACTCTCAAGCAGATCAACACACCTGCCCACCTTGGTGTCATCTGGAAACTGACCAAAGGTGCACTTGATCCCCTCATCCACACCATTGGTAAAGATATTAAGGGGAACTGTCCCCAATTCTGATCTCTGGGGAACACCACTTGTGACTGGCAGCCATCTGGATTTAACTCCATTTATCACAACCCTTTGGGCCTGGCCATACAGCCAGTGTTTATCCAGTGTAATGTGCAGAAGGAAGAGAGCAGGATAAATCAAAGGAATGTACCACATTGCCATATGATCTTAGAAAGTGACCATGGTCAGACTACTGAGAAAAAAAAAAACCCTGGTAGGTTGTCTCAGAAAAACACCCTCACCTGACCCTAAGTCCGCGGTTTGGCTTAATTCTAGAAATCACAACAGCACATCTATATTGCACCTACTGCATGAGTGTAACACATTCTCAGTATCAGCACACCCTGCCTACATTGTATGGCGATGGCCAACCTCCAGAGCTTCTGAGAAAGAGAATACTACTTTGCAGAAACTGAACTATGCCCTAGTGGCAGAGAGAAGCAAATCCTGCTTATCCACTGAAGACCAGCATTACCACTGCAGCGTAGGATATGATATCAACATAGGACAGACAAATAGTTTTCTTTCAGTCCTGTTGGCAGCATTAGCGCTGTCAAAATCTGATTTTTCAGCATGGCTATCACCAACCAGCTACACACAGCAGCACCACATGTGATAGAACTCCTCCAGAAGCTATCTGTCCATCACTGATTTTATGCTCGCATGTATAAGGCATTGCTCTGCAGAGATAAAATCTCAAGCCCCAGGTGCCATACAGCTGCGTTAGAGCAGTGGTGGTAGGCAGCCCTGGGAAGAACACCATGATGACCTCATACAATGCTTCTGCCTCTACAGCTCCCTGGATGTGGCAACATACAGGGGTCTGCTGCTCTCACGGGGAGTTAAAATAAGCATCAGAGGCATAGCAACATAAATTAAGTCTCTTTGCCAGGAATAGTGCTTAATTGGACATTTGTGGATGTCTCCTTGTAGCCAGTGAGAATTAAGCACAGGATTAGAGGTTTTTCCTGAACTGAGGTAGACATAATGATGTGTTAATTTTTAATCAAAGGGTTAAGAGAAATAAAAAAAAAAAGTAATAAATCTATATATAAATGAAATGGCAAGGGGGTCTAGATGGGTATAACTTTTGAAGAAGGTCTTTTACTGTGTTACTAATGCCCATTTTCCCCCCAAAATTTTATTGGCTTTTTTCCTGAAATTATGAATCTTATAAATAACTGTACCCTTTTGCTACTTGTTATTTTCTCTCCCCTCACTTCTGTGTGAATCTTGTAGGCACAGATCTATAGTGAACTTCAGTTCAGTCTTTGTTCTGTATTTCCTTCAGCATCAGGTTTGGTTCCCAGCTCTGTGTTCTGAGCTGAGCCATGTAGACCAACTGCTCTTCCAATGAACATTAGGCTACGGTCTTCTTCTGCCAGCCAGGCTAATTCAACCAACCCAGCTGGACTTAGCACCTGTTATCCATTTTCCTCCAGGAACTGAGCACTGGCCTGATTAGACTTGCTTGAAAAGGCAGCATTGTCAAAACACCAGCCATGTTAATTGCCATCAGAATTATTGCCTCAGGGGAAAATGGTTTAATGCAACAAATACGCCTAACCACATATCTAGACATGTGTTTCCCTACATTAGCTCGACATTTTATTTTATCTGCTTCAGTTTATTTCCTCTTCAGGCTACAGAATTAGGCTTGCTTGCTTCTGTCCCAGTATGTGTGCTGGTAGTGTATCAGACTCTGTTGACAGCACACTTGCATGCTCCTTTTTCCTTCTTGAGGCTAGCATACCTAATACTAAACAATGCATCCTAAAACACATACAATAATTCCAGACTTCCATGGATGAGTTCCAGCTGGTTATTTTCATTGGTCTTCTTATGATTTTATGGTCTTCTTATGGTTTTAGTATCAGGTCTAGTTTTTCTCCCAGATGTAGGTAAAACAGCCAGTTGCTTTTGGCAACAAATTTTGGCAAAGAAGGAGAGAGAGGAAAGAGGTCAGTAAAAACACTGCAGCCAAAGTTCTCTCTAGCTGATGTCACTAATGCCAGCTGGTGAATGGTGCTACTCTGAATACTGAAGTTCAGAATCATCTAAGATATGACACAGCCACTGTCTTAACTCTTTTGAAGGAGTTTACTGTAGTTGTTTTAACTTTAGTTCTGTTTTTTTCTTGATGGTTTTCTTTCCAGTCTCCTTTAACCCTGTTAAATATATTCAAAACAGAGTACTAAACAGGGGTATACAATATTACATGAACTTTCAACCTTTCTTGATAAGCATCTAGAAGGTTGAGGGAATGCCTGGAAATAAACTACAAATAAGTAAAAATATATATATAATTAGCATACATCTATGTTATATATGTTATAATCGTGCACTAGCAGCATGGTGTCCTGCAAGATTAATCTGGAACATATTAATCTGGAATGGGGAATTAGTTTTTAGAGAAAAATATGCATTTACTGAATGACAGCCAAATTGATTTCTGAAGCATCTAGGTGTTCATTAAAAAATCCCACTCCAAATGTCAGTTAAGCAAAACTCTGGTTAGCCAGTGAAACCTGAAATGAGCTCACTTCCAAATCATCACGTTACAGTTTAATTCAAATGCACATTAAAGCCTGGATCCAGCAAAGCATTTAAGCATATGTTGAAGTCAATGGGATTACTTGTACATTAAAAATTTAAGCATATGTTTAAATACTTTGGTGCACTAGATTACCCTATATTCAGTTTTCTCTCCCGTTGGCCAAAAACTTTGCCTTTATCTCTACCTTTCATATCCAATCCCTTCCTATTTCCTCACTGGAGATTAGTAGCTTTCAATTATCTCAGCCTGAATTTTTCTCTAGGGTAGGTATATTTTATCATATCAAAACCTCCAATTTCTCTGCTGGCCTTGCTGCTGTGTGTCTGACATCAGCATTCATTGAGCTAGTGATCAGTATTGTTAGCTGTCTCCTCATACTGTTTGTTTTGTATTGTAAGTGCCTTCCCTGTCAGTGCTTGTGCCGCTGCCTGCTCCTGCAGCAGCCTAACTTTGTACTGCTGTGGCCACTGCCCTCTCCTTTTGTGGGTAGCTATTGAGGGCTTTCAGTGCTGCTTTTACTGCTGTCAGATGCTGTTCTGCTGTCTTTTCTGTTCTTTGCTATTATTTTTAATGAAGAAGTAAAGGTCCTGAGTATTTAAAGTTCAGACCCCATGTAAGGGGTGAGGGCTACTTCCATGCTAACCAGATACCCGTGGTAAGGCATTATAGTTTATGACCAAACTGCATGAAGACTTTTATAAACTTACATGACTGCCCTAGGAATCTCTGGATCACTGCCATTCTATAAATGCCCTACTGCTTCATATGTTCTTTTGCTCATCATGTTTTTGAATATTTCCATCTCATTTACATTTTTCACAAGAGACACAGACTTTCTGTTACAAGATATCAAAATCAGGCAAAAGAGCAAAACATGGAAATGAAGCTTCTAGAAATCCTGTAAAATCTTGTTTGAGGTCCTCAGATTTATTTCTGCGTGCACTTAGAAAAAATAGTATAGCTTTCTTAAGACAGCAAGCCAGCTTAGTAAATAAATTAAATTTACATCACAAAGCCAGAAAAGATAAAGTTTAATAAGACGTATTAAGCGTGCCAGTGAAAAGCTGACCTCTACAAAATCTATAAAAAAATATCCAGTGACTCTAGGCTGGGAGAAAGGCTTCCACAGCTGCCTGTGGGAGACACACATGTCAACTTAATACACGGTACCGAGATGAAGAAGCAGGTCAAGGGCAGAACAGTGTGGAGAAACCTGAAGTCACCACCTTGTTGGCTGGTATCTACTGTAGGTCATTTATGGCATTTGGCACATCAAAGTTGCCTGCCAGAAGGAAAACCAGCAGGAAAAAACAAGAACAACGACTGTTCAAATTGAGCTACTGGAGTTCATGACCCACATACTATTTTTGAAAAAGCAGTTATGCTAAATGGAAGAGCTGCATTTCACACTTTCAAGGACAGACAGGCAAATAAGATAATATCACAGCAATGTTAAGATTGCTTTCAGTTTACACTGCCTTCAGCACAGGACATCAGCCTGGGATGGTCCAGCATCAATCCTGTCATGACTTTCCCCTTGATTAAAAAGCTGATCATTGTAAAGGGAAGAAAGGATCAAGCCTGGGAGTGGCATTTATCCCCACCAAGTTTAAGAGCTGTAACACAGGTTTCTACATCTGAGCTGGTGTGTAGGCTTCTACCACAGTCAACAGAATTTTTGCTATTATAGTCAGTGGAGTTTAGGTTATGATTCATGTGCCGAAATGTAGGTGTCTACTTTAGACTGAGATAAACTGTATCCTGTTTGGTGGAAATTCTGGGAAGCCTGTGAGTGAGTGGCTCAGATCGTAAACACCTGTGTTGCAAACACTCATATCCAGCCATCCCTGTTGACAATGAGAGAATCTGGGAACTTTCAAAGAGAATACTGAAGAACTGTTATATGTTGTCAAATCCTTGTAGAAAAAACCACAAAGAAAAGGGCAGAGAAGAAAACATAGTGTTTTACCCAGTGACTCAAAGCTGACAAACATCCATCATAGACTGGATGCATAAGTGGAAGAAAGTGTTGCCTGATTGATGACAGAATAGTCCTGGACTGCATGAACAGAAGAATTCTTAGGGAAGAAAGACTACAATGGGAAGGACAGACACAGGCATAAGGGCTGCTGGCATGGATACTATAGATGTTGTATGCTTTAGGGTTAAGAGACTGTTTACAAATGTTCTCCATCATCCTACTGTGCAACTTTGTGCTTACTCTATACTCTCATTTTGGCTTAACCAAGATAGATGGTACCTTTTCTTTCACATGCTGCAAACGGAATCTATGGCAAATACATGATTATGCCTTTCCATATCTTCCATTCCTTTGCTAAGGAAAATATCACAGGGTATGCATGGAATTTCATCTATGTTTGAAGCAAATATATTTGAGTGCTGTTCCACACAGTCAAGCGGTTGTTTCAAAGTGCCTATTTGAAAAGGATAAAAGGTTACTACTGGACAGACTTTTTAACTGTGAAAAATGGAATGAGTAGTGACCAACCTCTCCGAGTGGCACTTCTAGCTTTCTACCACTACAAAATTGAATAATGTTTAAAGTTCAGAGAGATAGAAAGGAGGAAGACGTGGTACAACGGTATCTTTATGTAGAATTTAGACTCGCAACGCAAGTTTGATTATCCTCAAAGACACTCCTAGTTGTACCCGGTGGAAAGGTATTTTTCAGCAGCTGTGGATCAAAAGGGTTCAACAACTGCCAGGCTTTTACCTTGCTTTCATGCTTCAGCTGGGAAAAGAGAATGGAAGAGGAGGAGCTGATTGAGATCCATCTCATCTCTCCATCCCTCCCCTTGGTAATTTCCTTGCATTAGAGGGATCCCTGAGTAACAGGCTACACCAACCTTCTGTCTGCATTGTGTTGTCATTATGGCTGTAAACAGTGGAAGGAAACACAAGAGATATGACCTTCCAATCTCTTAATTAAATTAATATCCTAGTCCACAGAAGGAACATGTAAAGTGGAATGCAGGTGTTTCCATGACACCTTTTTCCCTGCAGTACTAGGAGCAGAAGGTAAGGTCTTAAGCAAAAGTCAAGCTACTGTGAGGAAAAGTTGAAATGAATAAAAAAAGACAATAGTGACTTACAATATTGACCTCCTCAGTTGTATTAATAATAATTTTTAAATAATAAACTATTGCAGATAAGACATCTAGCTGTATTTTAAAATTACTTGAATGATTAAGAAAAGCTTCAAAAACACTTTCTCACTCCCATTTTGCTGGTCTCAGTCATCAGATATAACAGATAAAAGTTGTGGGGTTTTGCTTTAAATCAGGTGGTTTTTGTGATTTCATGTAGCTTTTCCCTTCCTGTTTCCAAAGATACTTTCAAAAGAAATATCTGAGAATTCAGATATCTTTGAGCATAATTTTTCTTATGTTTGTGCTTAATATGTGTGTGGCAAGACAAAACTGGCAATCCAAGAGGAGATGCCTGCATACCCCAAACAGAATGAAGTTGACTTTGTCAGTAGTGTGAAAGCTAACTTATGGCAGCATAATACAAAACACCCATGTGTAGCAGGGTCACCAAAGGGAGTACAGGAGCATCTCTCACAGCTCTACCTCCTTTGGCCTTGGGAGCATCCCTCTGTATCAAGTCTTAAGGTTTGCAGACATCAGACAGTGACAGCAAGTCATCAAAGGATCCCATTCTATGGGATTTTTCTTCTCCCCTGTATATCTATGAAGATTTCAGTTCTTGGAGTGGAACACAATGTTTGCCACTTGTTTAAAACATCTGCCTAATGTACTGAAACAATTTTGCACAGTATAAATTAGCAAGTATGCATTTTGCAAATGAATTCTACTTTGAACTTTTTCATCCATACGAGAGAAAAAATACCAAATTTGTAATTAGTGTGATAAACACCATTAAATTTTGCCTCAAGTGGAAGTTTTATGGCAGGATTCAGGCTAGCACTTTTGCCACTTCCTCCTGAGTTCAACATGACCATATAAAAGGATAACTGTCTGGGTGCAAATATGTCCATTCAAGGAGCAGAAAGAACAGTCATTCATTTCTACTCTGTACATTGACCTTCATGGGAAAACAATATCTATCTGTTCAGCATAATAGCTGGCAGTTCACCATGTCCAAAAAGAACTACTTTTCATATTGAACAGTTTGAAACACTTTTTTCCATCTTTGTCATGCCTGATTCTGGTGCAGAGGGAGCTGTTTGCTATGAAATGAAGCTATGTCAGTGTTAGAACAAGGAGTGGTATCTCCAGGTCTATGATAATGGTTTCACTTTAGGGAATAAAAGCTGTCTGCAGTTCAAGCTTAAACAAATTCAGTCCAAAAGTAGGGATTGACTATTATTTGGTTATTGCCATGTTTGGGCAGTTTTGAAGATTTTTTTTTTACTAAAATACCTTTATATATATATATATAATAATTATATAGTTTGATAGATCTGAATTTCAGAATTTCTTTCTGGCATTTAATGTAAGTGCTCCAAGCAATATTAATAGAAATTACTAGTCACTTTTTAAACCATAGCAACTGCATCCTTTTGCTTTCATATGTTTTTAAATCCTGTCCAGTGTCTGGTATTTCCAGGTTTGCTTAGCTAACAGGATAGTGCTTGCAGAACAGTTGTCCTAAAAAAGATACTTGAATGAATAAAGACAAAGCCATGCCACTTTTGTTTTCAAAATAAAAATAATAGGAGAAAAAAATCATGTTTTCTAGCTAATCTGTAACAGAAAATCCTTTCAAAATCTACATCTTTATTTAGAGCTGTTTTAAGATACTACACATCACAGAACAGCTATGGTCATAACTAGTGGGTATAGCTAATAAGAATGAGGGCTCTGTCTGTAATAGGAGAGTAAATGGGACCAAGATGTCATCTCTCTCACTGTGACCAACTGGCATGGAACTGTGTCTGTAGCATCAAGCCCACTTCTGAACCCATTTGGTCTTGTGTAAACTACTTGCTGGAAGTAGCCCTTTGTCTACACAAACTCCTTAACCATGCCTAGGGACTGTTTGCATTACTGTCATTTGTGTCAAACCCAAAGGTGTCCTGGAGACTGTTCTCACAACCCAAGCACACAGTCAGTTATGGTGCCCAGGAACTTTCCTGGGCACCACTTAACTTTCTAGCATAGATGTAGATGAAGGCTCAGTAGTGTAAGATAACTGGTTTTTTCTTTGAAGTAATTATTATAGGCCATAAGCTTGTCCTTTGTTAAAGTACGAGGGAAGCCTACTTTACTGCACTGATGGCTGCTAAGAGTATTTGAAATCATGTGGCCAGGGTGGTTTTGCTTGTGTATGACTTTGTGTTCAGTCCTGCTTTTCTGTGCTAACCTAGTCCTTATGGATCTCTGAGTACGCTGTACTATCAACATCATAAATGACATAACTTTTGAGCAAGATGTCTCCAGCCCAGAGGCTGGAGAATGGCAATTAAATGCATCTTCCTCTGTGGCATCTACTTCTCTACTTAATCACACTGAGATGGACATTTTTTTCTTTCACCTTTAGGACTTGGAGATTGTTGGGATAAACAAAGTGATTCCTTTAATCATACAGAAAATATAATTTCAATTGACATGTAATGAAACTGTTTAAACAAGCAATGAATATCAGTATTTTAACATAAATTTGCATATAGTACAGAACATCACAGGTCCTCCAAAGGGAACAAAACCAAAATTTTTTTGTTTCAACTTTCCTAGAGACATCCCCTTTCCTCTGTGCTATTCAAATGCTGAAAGACATGATAAAAGGCATACAGACTAATAATTAGGGATGTGATTGATTTAACTGGAAACTGTTAGCTTAGGACTTCAGAAAAATTGAGACATGGAAAAAATATAGACACAAACTTTGGGGCCTTATTCCTGAAAGCATTTTCCTGATTCTTTATTTCTGATGCAGTTGTTAGATAGCATTGTACAGTACTGCTTGATTTATTGCCACTCTTTCAAGCTTTAAGGTTTCACCATATTTCTTTCAACTCCCTAAGTAGTAAAATAAACAATTGCATACCATTATTTAGGCTTTTGTCCTCATAGTCTCTTAAGAAATTATAACTGGTAGGTTGACCCTGGCTGGAGGCCAGACGCCCATCAAAGTCACTCTATCACTCCCCTTCTCAGACTGATGGGAGAGAAAATATGTATTGAAAATATGTATTGAGAGGCTTAGGAGTCGAGATAATGACAGTGTCATGGGCAAAACAGACTCAACTTGGAATAAAAGGCATCTAATTTATTGCCACCACCACCACCCTGAGAAAGTACCTAATGAAAACAGAGTATGATAATGAGAAATAAACCCAAATCTTAGAACACCTCCACCCATCACTCCCTTCTTCCTGGGCTCCACTTTGTTAATGATTTCTCTCCCTTTCTCCCCACCTCGAACAGCTCAGGGGGATACGGGGAATAGGGATTCCAGTCAGCTCATCACAAGTTGTCTCTGCCTCTTCTTCCTTCTCTGTTTGGGGGAGGACTCCTCACACTCTTTCCCTGCTCCAGCATGGGGTCCCTCTCACAGGAGACAGTCCTCCAGGAACTTCTCAAATGCAGGTTCTTCCCACAGGGGCTTCAGTTCCTCATGATCTGCCCCAACATGGGTCTCTTCTATGGGGTGCAGACCTTCAGGAACAGACTGCTCCAGCACAGTCCCCCACAGGGTCACAAGTCCTGCTAGCCAACCTGCTCCAGTGTGGTCCCCTGTCTCCATAGGCTGCAGGTCCTGCCATGAGCTTGGTCCCGTGTGGGTTTCCCATTAAGTCACAGCATTCTTCAGGTGCCTCAACCTGCTCCTGCTTGGGGTCTCTACTCCCCATCATCTTCCATGGGTTGCAGGGGGACAACCTGCTTCACCATGGTCTTCTCCATGGGCTGCAAGGTAGTCTTTCCTCTGGCACCCAGAGCACACCCTCTCCCTCTTTCTTCACTGACCTTGGTGCCTGCAGAGTTTCTTACATCTTTTCACTCCTTTCTCTGACTGCAAGAAAAATGACCCTTGCATTTTTTTTTTCCTTCATAAATATGTTATCACAGAGGCACTACCAGTGTCACTGATTGGCTTGGCCTTTGTCAGTGGTGGGTCCAACCTTGAGCCAGCTGGTTCTGTCTCTGTCAGACCCAGGGGAAGCTCCTAGCACCTTCTTGAAGAAGTTACCCATGCAGCTCCCTGCTACCAAACATTTGCCATGCTAACCCAAGACAACAAATCTAATTTAACAGCAAAGATTCAAAATCGGACCTTTAACGATCAGTAATGTAAATGACTAGTATAGCCAGTGACTAATGTATTACAAACCTCCCCTTCACTTTTGGTCTCATATTGTGACTACCAGTGGGTCATTTGACTTCACCTTCTTCCAGAGATTTTGAAGATAGCAGGTAAAATCTATAAAGTCAGGAGAAAAACTCTCCAGACTTTTAAGGTATGGCTGACTGTAAGTGTGCAAGTCACTCCTTATTTGTGCGGAATACTGCTATGACTGAAATTATGCCTCCAGTATAAGATCTACTTCTCCCTAAATGAGTTAGCGAAAATAAGCAGATATGAAATTTGTTGATATTTTGGATCTATCAACTAAGTAAGTTCATATGAAATTTGACGTTTTCCATGTATGATCTGACAGGAGAATTAAACCAAAATATATTATTTTTACATCCAAGGCAGCTACATTTTAGAGAAGAAAATGCATGAAGACAAATGAAGTGTTTTTTCTTTGAATCACATGCAGCTCTCTGTAGCGTGCTGTGGATTTCAAACTACAGGGCATATAGTTTTAGATCCAGTCACAGCTATCTGTAGCATTTATTATGCCCATATGTAAACACTCAAAAAGAGAACTGACAAGATTCAGGGAAAACTGCCAAGTTATATAAGACTTAAAATGACAAACTGTTGACATACTCTACAATTAAGGTGCAGATTGTCCCTGGCAATTGAATTTGTGCAGTGGAAGGACTTGGGGGAGGGAAAGGGTAAAAATACTTGCATATGTGAGCTCTGTACAAGGACCAGAGAAACGGTAGTCTCAGCAGATGCTCCGTCTGGAAGGTTTTCCGTGATGTTCCTGATACCTAAAATGAACAGGGAGAGGATGGGATATGATGCTCCTTTCCCCGTGCTTTTCCCCTACCAATGTGCTTGTTGACAAAGTGGACCAGATGAACGACAGGAACCTGTTTGACCTCTGCATGTCAAAACAGAAGACTTTTTGTATTCTAGCATATATTCTTACCACATCCATCTTTTTTCCCATGGAATAATTTTCTTGAGCTCTGCTCCCAGGTCTAATTTTTTCTACATGTAAATGCCTTTTGTATGCTCATAAAAGACACTAGCTGACTTATTTTTGTCTACCCCAAAATATGGCAAGCAATCAGTTTAGCTGCCTTGCCAATAAGAACCTTTCCTGTAACCCACTGTAACTTTTCCAAGGCAGACATGATTTTTGTTTTCCAATTTATAAATATTTGGAACATCATAGATGCATTCTGACTTCAATAAATCTTATAATTATTTATCCTTGTAGTAAAGAGAATGGATTTGATGGCTTATGGATGCACAATGAAAAAAATCTGCTGGTAGTTCCTTATCTTCCACAGGGATTTAGATATTTGTGCTGGTCTTTGTTGTCAACACTGAATAGTATATCTAGGTGACTGTTCTCCATATCACTGAATCTGAAGCTATTAATTATTTCATACATTAAAATTGGCATCTTGCACTTCAGAACCTATCCGAGTGGGTACCATACATCCCACGAAAATTTGTAAATCTGCTATCTTCTCATTTAAATCCCCCTTCAGTCATGGCAACACTACCATCTGGCAGAAATTAAATAAAAGGTAAGCTAAACCAAATGATTTTCTGCTGAGCTTTATGTTTTAGGTTACCTCACTCTTCAACCCTTGAGGCAGCTCCATATCTGCTTGATCTACCCCAGCAGTCTGTCTCATACATTACTCTTGCACAGACAAGAAAACCTTAAAAGCTATTATTTTGCTTTAATACATTATATTTCAACAGTGTTTTCTCTTATGAGATGTAAACAGCTTATTTTCTGAAACATACTGCCCACAAGTTATGGGGATTTTATCCTGGTTGATTTTTCTTTGTAATTAAAGCACCGTGTTCTTGGTAGATATCTGGGGTCAATGCTCTGTTGCTAGGCAGTGGGGATTAGTGGTTCTTTATCGTGCTGGATTATAGGAAACTTTGTGGAATCGGCTGCAATTTGGGACCCCGGCGTCAGTCCCACCATTCCTTCCGCTCTGTTGCGTAGTTGCCTGGTTGCAACACTTTTCAGTTTTTTGTGTTTCAGAAATGTTTTCAAACTCCTGACAGACTGGATGTAGAGAGCACAGCTGAGCACTATTATCCGAGTTGTAACTGCTATGAAAAGAATATTTCAGTGTTTTGCCAGTTGTTTCAGTTACAAGCTTTTGAATCAAATTATACTTCCCTACTGTTATAGTTGCTCTCAGAGGCAGAAGGATAGACTGGGCATCTCCTTCTGCTTCATCTTGAACTTTCTTTCTCAGCTTCATGGATCAGGGCAGTGCTGTGCACTTGGGGTGACCAGAGACAGATAGAGAGAGGTCTTTAAGTCATTTATTTCAAGAAACAATTACCAGACTCACTTTCTGAACTGCAGCAGTTCATTGTCCAAACAGGTTTCCCTGAAATGTATGAGTGTCATTATATAGAAGCTCAGAGTCAATCACTTATCATTTTGATGGTGAAAAACTAGCAGCCTGTCAGATGTTTGGGTCTTTGGTGTACGGTATGTGGGATTGGGGTAGCAAAAGTCTAAAAGTCTTACTATACAGGGGTGGAAAATTCTGCTGTCCACTGTAATATTTTAGTATTTATCAAACACGCATCCCCATAACTGTTATTTAGGACAGATTTTTCCTTATTTCATGTTCTAACAGTGATATAAGGTGTCTTATTTGATGATGGTGATTTGTCTACAACATCTCTGTCCCTGTGGCTTCATGGTAGATCCAAAGCTGCTTCTCAGAATGTGTGTGCAGTGTATTGAGGAGAGATTGACCTTACAAGGTAATTTCGTCTTGTTCAGTGGGTGCTGTTGCCTGTGCAGATATACACTGAGCCGTTTACTGGGGAAATTTTTGTTTAAGGTTCTCAGATCATGAGTATAAGTTAGAAACATGACTGAGAGACTAGTGTTTTCCTTTAAAGCTTTTGTCATGGCTTCGCTGTCACACATCCCAGGAAATACCTTTTCTTCCTCATTTGTCTGCTAGCTGTTTATAGATACGGATATCTCACTGACAAGTGATGAGACTGAACTTGCTCTATCCTGTGAGGCAACATCGTTCAGGATTTCTTGATGAGGCTGCACATAAACACATAATATCAGGGCAGAAACAGACTCAGAGTCTATGAACTTCCTATCAAGATGAAGTCGTAAGTGCATCATAATTATGCACCAGCATTTCAGTACGATGGAGTTACTCTAGTAGAGTAAAACTGAGACAGCAGAGAACGTGTAGTAAGCAACCAGCAACTGGAATTGGGAGTACAGTGGGAACAGTTTTAAAATATTTATTCAAAATAGAGAAGCATCAACACAAATGTTATAGTGCATTACTGATTTAGAAATATAGATATGGATTTTTTTTTAGAGCAGAAATTAAAACTCAACATAAAGTTTGGAAAGGTTATCTAAATGTGAATATAAACTAGATTATTCACACAATGTTTCTTATGTAAAGAAAGAGTCTATGCACTTAGGTCTCTAGAACCAGTTATGTCCTGTTTAATAATAGGCTCTGTATAACCTAAAATAGTAAATCTAAACAGTAAATAGTAACTCTAACTGATTAGGGTTACTAAGAGATATTGTAAAGTACATTTGAATGAGGAGAGGAAGCAAAACCAAGGTGAATATTAAGCAACTAATTAGATCTGCCAAGATCCTCAAGTTTTATCTTAAGAAAGGATTTGCTTGATATTATTTTTATTTTTCAGGGTAATTTATTTCTATTGGAAGTATATATAGAACACAGGTTCACTGTTCTGCTGTTCCCTCTTCTACAACAGAAAGAGGAGCTCTCATTTAGCAATCCTTATCTTTCCTTTTTTTCATTGCTGAAATTGTATTCATGAACATTGATCAACCACTGTACACTCTATATAAATATAGATAGAAAAATGTCACATTCACTAGAACTGTGTTCTTTCCCTCAATCTGAATCCCAAGAAATTATTTCTGCTACTTGCCTGTAATGCATTTTATTAAACCAATATCCACTAATGAATTTCTACCATAATAACAGATGGCTTTTCTGGCAGAAAGGAAGATTTGCAAGAAGTAATTTTCTCTTCTGTTTGTCCCACCCAGTTTCAAACTACGTCTTATGATCATTTTTAGAACAAATCAACAAATAGTGTGATATAATTTAATTTATAAGATTATTTCTGTAATTCCAGGCAACTGTAATTCAGATAATTGCAGTTTAACATAATATCAGGTCTCTAGCTCACTACATGTGCTGAGATCACAGACTGGCTTTGTCCCATCCATGACTGTAGGGAGGTGCCTGATCTCTGAGGCTGAGGTTGCCCCATGACTACTCTGCTCCTTGGCTGGGGCAGTGGGATGTAATGGGCTGTCTGGCTGTGCCATACCACACTAGGGAGACCCTGGAACTCCTAGTCCCCAGGGAGAACCCGTCCTTCACAGCATCCTCATATAAGGATATTAACATCAGCTTTTTAAATTTTTTCATCTAAATTGTCCATCTTTCATCCAATGCCCTTGAAGTTTTGCTCAAAATGGGAGTCTCCAGGAATACCCTCTCTTGGGAAGTCCATATCAAGGGCCAAGCAGCTCCAGGATGGAAGAATGTATCTACAGTAAGCACAATATGAAGTGCTGTTGCAACAGAAAAAGTATGTGAACATCTAACTTGTCTTGTCAGTCTATGCCTTCAGAAAATAATATCTACTCAATATTTCCAATGCAAAAATTAATAATCTGTTCTTAATCTCAACAGATTATTTTTTTTTTTGGAGAAACTCCAAGTGCGAGTCCACAAATTCTCCAATCAATGTGCCCAAATATTTTTCTGTTCATTCCGTTTTCTCAGAGTATAACCTGAATACCTTTTACTGTTTTTAAGCCAGTTGCCCTAATTAGTTTCTTTGACAAGTCTGGTGTTTAAATGGCTGGAAAACATTCATCTTGCTTTGCTACAATTCATCCAAAATGAAAAACAAAGCCCCCAAATCCCATCCCAAAGGTCCATAACATTGGCCAGTGACAAGTTAAAATACAATATGTAGGCATTTACAACTATTGCTTTTCCACATAGGCAATCAGACAGGAAGAAGGATTCTGGGTGGTTTTGCATGGCAAGGTTCTGGTTGAGGATGTAGGCTGCAGGGGTGGCTTCTGCAAGAAGCAGCTAGAAGCTCTCTGCAGGCCACACAGATTTAAGCACCAGCTGGGGTCAGGGACGGGCCTGCTGCTGACCAAGGCTGAGCCCATCAACAGCAGTCATAGCATGTCTGGGAATCACATTTAGGAGGAAAAAAATGCAAGCAGACACTTTTTGCCACCAGAGAAAGAAGTGAGAAGATGTAAGAAACTGTGCAGACACCAAGGTCAGTGAAGAAGGCGGGGAAGGAAGCACTCCAGGCACCAGAGAGATTCCACTGCAGCCTGTGGAGAAGACCATGGTGGAGGGGGATGTCCCCCTGCAGCCCATGGAAGATGATAGGGAGCAGAGACCCCACCTGCAGCCTATGGAGACACACAATAATGGAGCAAGGGGAGACATACAGAAGATGCTGTGATCCACATTGGAGCAAGCCCTTGGCAAAACCTGCAGCCCATGGAGAGAGAGAAAGAAACAGAGACAGAAGCCCATGCCAGAATAGGTTTGTTTACTGGGGGAGCTTGTGACTCTGTGGGGGACCAGGCTGGAGCAGCCTGGGCCTGAGAGACTGAGAGACATTCTATGATTTAGAACTGCACCCCACAGAAGTGACCCATGCTGGGGCAACTGGTGAAGAGCTGAAGCCCTGTGGGAACAGACTCATGCTGCAGTTCATGAAGGACTGTCTCCCATGGGAGGGAGCCCATGCTGGAGTAAGGGTGAGTGAGGAATGTCCCCTAAAATACGAATGAAAACAACTCATAGGGAACTGACCAAAACCCCACTCCCCTCCCAACCCTCACCGTGCCATTTTGGGAGGGAGAAGGGAGAGAAATCATGACTAAAGTGAAGTCTACTAAGAAGGGAGGGGTGGGGGAGGTGCTTTAAGATCTGGTTGCACTTCTCATTACCCGACTCCAGTGTCACTGGCTGTGCAGTGCAGTGTAATAAATTAGGGTTTTCTTTCCTTTCTTCTGTGTTGAGTCTGTTTTGCCCTTGACACTTACTGTAGAATGATCTCTCCCTGTCCTTATCTCAACTCCTAAGCCTCTCAATATACATTTTCTCCCCTGTCCAGCTGAAAAGGGCAGTGATAGACAATTTGGGTGGACACAGTGCCTTCAACGAGGGTCAAACCACCACAAATGGGGAAGAAACTTTAAAATGTCTTTAAAATGGACAATGTCTTCTGAATCATCTTGCTGGAAGACAGAATTTGCTTACCGTGATGGAGATCACATCAGTTCTCGCACTTAAATATAAAACTAATGGAGAAAACCATTGTACTACATACAAAGCTCTTAACCAGATAATTTCTCCATGCCTCACAATCTATTTCCATGGCTCTATGGCTATTGCCAGATACATAATTCTTTTAAAGAAAGAGGAAGGGCAAACAGGTAATGCAAACTATCAGGGAGAAAAAAACCTTGTCTGTAGGGCCAGCACATGTTCCTAACATTCTCCTCTTTTTTTTTTCCATTTGAGGAGCAATGTGCATTTTCAGATGAGCTTCCTGATTTGCAGTCTAAATTGTCTCATTTGTGTTCCTGCCAAAGAAGGTAATTTTCATCGTCAAATATCTTCATCCTCCTTAATTGCTCTTTTCACAACTTCAGTGTGATGAGCATCACTAGACCCATTAGAAAAGATGGAAACATTTTCAGCAGAAAATTTTCAGTGGAGTGAAACATTTTAATTTTAATTTTGAAATCCACAGAACTTTGAGTTTATCAAGAGAACTTCGGCTTCTCTTGCTTCTTTATGTTGATTTGTGCTTTGGCATCAATATTTCCTGTACATTATTACCTTTATGCCCATGATTATTTTTTTCTCCATGTTATGAATAAGGTCAAATTGAGACCTTTTGGCCAGCATATGAAACACCTATCAAAGTTTTCTAAAAGACAATTATTTTTAAATTATTGCAGTGTTTCTTTTGAATATTTCTTCCTGTTTAGATAGTTAGCAGTCTGCCTTTAGCTCAGCTGGTGCACTATGTAGTATCTTTTCTTTCTCTTAATTGGATAGTCTGTGAAAATAGCCAATGAAATGTAAATTGCAAAAATATGGGTTTTATTCAGAAGATACTCTGTGTGATATTAAGTCTTAGTGAATATTGCATGTATTATCTACTGTTTCTCTTTGCTTGTAGACCTCAAATATTCCACTGCTTCTTGAATCTCAAGTAGGAAAGTTTCTGCAGCCAGATTAAAACCCTTCAAAATTTTAATTAATGATTTTTCCTTTTTTTAAAAATTTCTTTCTATTAGACAAAATCATAAAGATCAAATTTACAAATTCTGTAATCTAAAGCAAATTTTTTACTTAACTGAGACAGTGTTTGTATAAGCCAAAGACTTGGCTCATATATTTGGAAATTCTCATACTGGCAGAACAATCAGATTCCTCAAGAACTTTGAAACAGTTACTTCTCTTTCTTGACTCCTACATTTCTGTTTAATCATTTTGTTGCCTTTCTGTAGTACCTCAGTAGGATGATTTCTGCAGCAGTTGTCTGGTCTTCAGAGGGAATGGCCATGAATCCCTTTTCCCACAGTTACTCTGACTTGTACTTGAATCGCAGAATGAGAGAACTGTTTAAGTTGGAAGAGAAATCTTGAGATCTTCTAGACTAACACCCCACTGCTCAGGCAGAGTCACCTAGAGTAATCTGCCCAGGCCCATATCCAGTTGGACTCAAATATCTCATGAATGGAGACCCCATGACCTGACTGGGAAACCAGTTCGAGCATCTTTTACTGTGAACACTTTACACTCATAATACTTTTTGTTTGTCTTCTGTTCAGATACTGTTGCAGTTTTGCATTCTGGTGGAGAAGGGGGGCTGCAGGGGTGGCTTCTACAAGAAGCAGCTAGAAGCTCTCTGCAGCCCTGACAGAGAAAACACCAGCTGGCTCAAGGCTGGAGTTGCTGCTGACCAAGGCTGGGCCCATCAGTGACATTCATAGTGCCTCTGGGAATCACATTTTGGAGAAAAAAGAAATTCAAGCAGCCACTTTTTGCCACCAGAGAAGGGAGTGAGAAGGTGTAAGAAACTGTTTAGACACTGAGGTCAATGAAGAAGGGGGAAAGAACGTGCCCCAGGTGCTAGAGAGAAAGGTTCTCCTGCAGCACATGGATAAGACCATGGTGGAGTGGGTGTCACCCTGCAGCCCATGGAAAAGGCTGAGACCCCATCTGCAGCCTGTGGAGAGGCCCCATACTGGAGCAGGTGGAGACATACAGGAGACGCTGTGACTCATGATGAAGCAAGCCTCTGACACCACTTGCAGTCCCTGAAGAGAGAGAGCAAGACACAGAGATTAGAGAGGGAGAGAGAGAGAGATCCTTGCCAGAGCAGGCAAAGGGTGTGAGGAATGCCCCCGCCCCCAAGCTAAAAAGACAAAGAACTCGTGAGGAACTGACTGAAACCCCCATTCCTCCATTCTCCCATTCCCTGCCCCTCCCTGTGCCACAATGGGTGGGGAAGAAGGGAGAAATCATGTACAAAGTTAAGTCTGCTAAGAAGGGAGGGGTGGGAGAAGGTGCTTTAAGATCTGGTTGTGCTTTTCATTACCTGACTCTGGTGTCACTGGGTGTGCAGTGCAGTGTAATGAATTGGAGAGTTTTCTTTCCTTTCTTCTGTGCTGAGTCTGTTTTGCCCATGACATTGATTGCGGAATGATCTCTCCCTGTTCTTATCTCAACTCCTAAGCCTCTCAACATATATTTTCTCCCCTGTCCAGCTGAAAAGGGGAGTGGGTATATGGCCTCCAGCCAGCATCAAACCACCACAGATACATGTTCATATTTTCTAATACGTTGCTATTTCCTCTTGTCCTGTCACTGCCCAACACTGGCTTCCTCTTCTTCACTGCCATCAGGTATTTATAAATGCTGATAAGATCACCCCAACCCTTCTATTCTTCAGGTTGAACAGTCCCAGCTTTCTCATGTGAAAGATGCTCTAGTTCTTTAATCACCTTCATGGCCTTTTCCCAAGTTGCTAATTTTCTTATCCATTTATAACTCCTGCCTGAAAAAGACTATTTGTTTACTTTCTGAAATCAAAACCTAAATATACCTCCCACCTCCTGCACACATCCCTACCCCCTCACCCACCCTCATCTACAGTTAGTTCCTTTTTTAATTATTTTTGTTTTGGAGTTTGTAATAAAATCCTTGAAGCATGGATAGCTATTTGCATGAAAAAATATTAACAGCAGTATAAGTAAAACAGTGTCCAGAGATACACAGTGCATAATC
Organism: Hypotaenidia okinawae; assembly: GCA_027925045.1. NCBI lineage: Eukaryota > Metazoa > Chordata > Aves > Gruiformes > Rallidae > Hypotaenidia > Hypotaenidia okinawae. The sequence goes on along the minus strand of BSDF01000002.1, from coordinate 136,681,322 downwards.
AGATGCTGCCAGACTTTTGGTTTTTGAGCTAAAAAGTAAAATTATATTTTCTTTTCATTAACCATTTGATTACAACTTCCCTCTATCAAATGTCACGTGCTATTTCAATGGCAAATAACTAAAACTTCTTAGATTGACGATTTTATGAACTACACGAGTTTAGGATGTTGTACAGCTAAACAAGCTCTTTGGGAAAAAGCCTCAAACAGTGCTTTGTCTTTCCTGAAGCAGCTCAATCTTAATTAAACTCATTTTAATTAAAATGATAGTTTAAAGGTGTTATCTTCGAATGGAGTTAAGAAGATAAAATGTGCCTCCTTTTTTTCCCCCTCCACTTTTCTTCAACATTAACTACTGTGCTTGGGTTATACTGATCTGCTATCTGAGTACTGTGCCCGGTTCCTGTGAGATCCGCACTGTAGGATTCATTAGGGATGCACTGGATTTCTGCTGGAAAAGCTATTATTGAGTCCCTTGGAACAGAGGGGCATCCAGAATAAATGCTTGTGCAGCCTGACTCCCACAGAGTTTGAGAACCATGTGAGCTGTAAATTGGTCATGTTCTGCTCAGATTGGTCATTTGAGAATAGCCTGTTACGCACAGTAGGCTGCCCATCACTATCCGAAATATTTAATAATGGGCTCATGCCAAGGTAGTATAATCAGTCAAGAACATCTACAAGGCTCTGCTGGAAGTTTCTACATATTATTTTCATTTCTTCATCAAGTTTTGGCTATCAAGAATTGTGTTCAGACAAGAGGTTAGCACAGGAAATTGTACATTGACATTTAAGTTTACTTGTCAGAGAGGAGTGATGTTGCTCTGCCAAAACAGGAGCATGTGCAATAATCATTAGCATGAAATATCTATTCTACAACTTAGTAGGCTTCCTAAAGCACTTTTTGCTGTATGAAGGGTAACTACTGCAAACTCCATCTGAAACACACAACCTTTGCTGGAGTAAGTCATCGTAACTGGAGATGTGTCTAAGTATCTGGTAACTGTCTCAGCGATTTCCTGGGGTCTTGGAAAAGAATTCAAGCAGTGGATTTCAGTGCCCTGTTTTAGAAGACTACAGACACAGACTTTTAGGAACTGGGCTTGCTACAGGACTTGGTATGATATCTGATCTAACTGGGAATTAATAAATAAAGTTACTCATTATTTGATAGCTTTACAGTTTGTGCCAGCATGGGCTGAGTAAAAATAAACTTTACTCCCTAGATAGTTTCTGGTTTTTTATCCTTTATTCTTGACTTTCTCTAAAGATAAAAAAAATTTCTTCCTGAAGCAGTTTCTTCTCTCTGTTGTGCAATTCTCCAGGTGCATGCACTGACCAGGAACATTTTGGACTAAGAATATCTCAATAATTGCAATTGTTCCAAGCTACGAATTTTTGTGAAACTTAAGAGAGATATAAATATAATGTATCAGCATCACTTCTCAGATAGTCACTGCTTCCCTTCCTCTCTACTACAGGCTTAGAATTTCTTCATTGTTTCCTTGCTATGGCTCCATTGGAAAGGTTCAGAACCTGTCACTACCAGTTCACAGTGCAATAGAGGCTAAAAAATCTATTTAGCATTTACATTGCTTTTTTAAAAATTGTGACTATGTCTTACAGTTTCTGGTTAAAAAAAAAAAAAGAGAAAAAAAAAGAGAAAAGAATTCCCAGGAAAAATTAAGTCCTGGCAGGAATAATTGCCTGTCAGAAATTGACATTTCACATAGCTAATAGTTTGGGGAAAACTGACACAAGAATTGACACAATCTTCCTTCTTCTGAAGGTTATCCTGATTAATTTAATTGGACGTAGACACATGAACTGTAATTTGCTCTCTTTTTTACACCAATAGAAATGTATTTGTAGTCAGACACAAATTCACCTTTGATGAATTACGAACCATTTAGAATGAAACTTGTCTAACCAGAAAAACTGAGGGGGAAAACAGCTGTAATGGATTTCTGTCTACTAATAACAACAAAGCAAGATCATACACAGTAGTTTGGAAAACACTTAGGTCTCTTGAAAGAGGAGATTGCTTAATTGAGTCAACACATTTATCTCATTTTTAAGAACCCCAGTGGAGAATATTTACATCAAAGAAGATCCAAAAGCTGTTTTTGTGCTTTTCAAATGCCTATTACAAGGTAATTCACAAAAGGTCTGCTAAACCTTAATGACTCCTTTTTCTCAGACAGGCTGAAATGATGACTTCACACCCAATCCTGGTTGTACAAACAACAGAGAACTGGGGATTCACTTCTCCAACATGTCTGCTGATTCTTAGGCGTCACATATTAAGACTCATGGAGTAAGAATTTCTGTTGATACTGCCCAATATACCTAGATGGTCACTTCCAGAGTTACATTTAGAAAGACTTTTATATAGCTTCCTTCTTGGTTGCTGTTAATTTATTGAACTGTTACCCTATTGTTCCTCTTGCATGGAAAGTGATTGATTGCTATAGAATCATAGAATCATAGAATTGTAGGGGTTGGAAGGGACCTCGAGAGATCATCGGGTCCAACCCCCTGCCGAAGCAGGCTCCCTAGGACATTTCACTCAGATAGGCATCCAGACGGGTCTTGAATATCTCCAGAGAAGGAGACTCCACCACCTCCCTGGGCAGCCTGTCCCAGGGCTCTGTCACCCTCACTGTGAAAAAGTTTCTCCGCATGTTGGTGCGGAACTTCCTGTGCTCCAACTTGCAGCCATTGCCCCTTGTCCTGTCTCCACAGACCACTGAAAAGGGGCTGGCTGATTCCCCCTGCATCCCTTGCTTAAGATAATTGTAAACATTAATTAGGTCTCCCCTTAGTCTTCTCTTCTCAAGGCTGAACAGTCCCAATCTTCTCAGCCTTTCCTCATAGGGGAGATGCTCCAGGTCCTTTATCATCTTCGTAGCCCTTCTCTGGACTCTCTCCAGGAGATCCCTGTCCTTTTTATACCAGGGAGCCCAGAACTGGACACAATACTCCAGGTGGGGCCTGACCAGGGCAGAGTAGAGCGGGAGGATCAACTCCCTTGACCTGCTGGCTACACTCCTCCGGATGCACCCCAGGATCCCATTGGCTCTCTTAGCCACCGAGGCACACTGCTGGCTCATGGCCAACCTGTCATCTACCAGGACCCCCAGGTCCTTCTCCACAGAGCTCTTCTCCAGCAGGTCATCCCCCAGCCTGTACTGATAGAAACGGTTGTTCCTTCCCAGGTGCAAGACTTTACACTTGCTTTTGTTAAACCTCATTAGGTTTCTTACTGCCCAGCTCTCCAGCCTGTCCAGGTCTCGCTGGATGGCAGCGCAGTGTTCCTGCGTGTCAGCCACTCCTCCCAGCTTTGTGTCATCGGCGTACTTGCTGAGGGTAGAAACAAATTTTCATAATAAATGGAAGACTGATGAATCTTTTCCTAGATGAAATAGACTCAATTCTCTAAACAACTTTGCTCTATACCACATTTGCAAAATCTTTTAGCATTCTTGCTCTTTTTCAGACTCCTTTATTTTCAGATCTTTCTTATGTGCTGAGGTAATGAAAACTAAACAAAGAATTCTATCTGAAATGTCACTAGTACAGGATAACAAATTTTTGTATTTTAATGCATCTTTGAAAGAGTTCTGACTATTTTGTTTCCTAACAGCCCATGAGTTGATGATTTGCTTCTCATCCAATACGCACCTCTGATCATTTCCTGCAGCACTGCTTTTTAAATAGGTGAATTTACTCTACATTCAGCTTCCCTTCCACAACTGCAATTACCTCAATGAAAATAATTTTGTCACATTCAGGCTCCCTAATTTGTCAAGATCCTCTGGCATTCTTAGAACATCTTTGCAGTCTTTCACATTTTTATACCATTTGCATATTTTGTAAACATATTTCCCATTTCTTCCTCCAAACCATTACTAAAAATAGTGGCCCTGGTCCCTGGCAGAAGTTGAGTGCTGGATAGATTCCTAAAGAATTCTACTTTGATAAGCCCCTGATTTGGTAGTCAAATACCAATGTCACTTTAGAGACTAATCTTCCAACCAGTTGTGTTCCCATTAATGGTAATAAAACCTGAAACAACATTTCTTATCTTGATTAGAAAATTATTATATGAGAATATTATGTACTAAAAGCTCTGCTTAAACATTTACTGCTTCTCCCTATAACAAGGCCATTTATCCTGTTAAGGAAGGGATTTAGATTAGTTTGATATAACAATCCGATGTTAGTTTTTCATGTTGCTTTATCATTTTCTAGATATCTGCTTTTAAATATTTGTTCAGAATATTTCAGTGGACCAAAGTTAGGTTGACTGATCTATAATTCCCTGAGATCTCCTTTTCCTTTTTAAAAGATAGATTCTATATTCATCCTGTACCTCTGGCCCCTTATTGGTATTCCATGAATTTACAGATATAATTGATTATGGCTTAGAAATTGCTTTGGCTGGTTCTAAGATGGATTCCGTCAGGCCTTGCTGACTTGAACACATCTGTCTTATTTGAATGTTATTTAACTTGTCCTTCTCTTCTTCTAGCTTGAATGTCTACCCCTTCATTAAAATTAATTTTTAAAATTCTGGTCACAGTTAACCTTTCTAGTGAAAACCGAAGCAAAGAAACTCATTTTCAGCCTTCTCTGTGACATTTGCTCTCCTTTCCTGATGGGTAATGAACCTAGAAGTCCCTTTTTCATATGCTTCAGACTTAGTTATGAAACCTTAGCTTGCTGATTTTGTACTCCCACTTTCTTGTGCTTTAATTTGATCTTCATTTCAGTTTTATTTTCAGGTTCTCCCAAAGATCACCATATGTTCCTACAGAGCATTTCTGAGCAAACACCTGAACCACCTATTTCTAGTCTTTTTCAAAAACAATTATTATTTGTAGATCTTTAGTATTTTTCAGTGAAGATACAGAACCACTCTGTTAAAAAATGTAGGTTATTTTTTGCTAACTTTCTAAAAGCAGTCCACCTACCTCAGGGTTGAAAATCAGTAGTCTAAAATTATTGTGTCTATGTACCCCCAATTCTTTGGACTATCAGTTCCAGTGACACCTGAGTATATATAAATGTATCTTTCTGTTGTCACTTCTAATACCAGAAAAATTCCTCTTTCATATTCACAATCCCATATATTACAGTTCAGTTCAAGACAGTATAGGAGTGGATTATGTCATAGTACTAAACGTGAAAATTTTTATTCCACTGGCAAATATTTATAGTATTTTCAACTCTGTCTTTGGGTAGTGTCATAATGAACTCTTTCACTTTACCTTTCAAAATGCTGCTGCTTGCTATAAGATAGTATAAGAGATCTTGGATAGTACTCAGATTCCTTCCTTCTTCTCTTTTTAAAGAGAAGATTGAACCATTTTCCACAGATATTCCAGAAAAAGAAAATTTGATAGTTATGCTTCAGTGGAAGTTCAGAAGATCAATACACAGATGCATTTTCCTTTATTGATAAGGTCTGCTCTCTACTCAGACTGGATCTTTGCAGAAAATAACGTCTTGTATGGGATTTGATCACCTGTCTGCATCTCCAAGCCCCCAGAAGGATTATCTCCTCACAGACTCAGCTCTTGTATCCTGATTGAGGATCTGAGAGCACCTGGAGAAGGTCATGGCCTATTCAAAGCTATTTCCTTCTTCATTAAAACAAGCACACTAGGCACTAGGAGACATCAAAGATGGAAAACGAAGGCAACACATCCTGGGAGTTTTGCTCCAATGTGTGAAGTAAATCCATTTTACTCAGGGTATATTACAGGAACCCTTCTTTCAGATATCCTTGACATCTACCTGAATATAGAAGCAAAAGACCCTTTTTGATAAAGGATACCTGCCTCAAGAAATGCTATGAAGAGTGACTCATTACTGTATGAATAAAGTTAACGCTGGCAAAAATTTATAAAAGAAATGGCTATGTATAATATGCTGATCCTTGGAAACAATCAAGTTAAATTCTTGCAGCAGGAAAGTAGATAAAATAGTGTTCTTGGGTGGTAAGATTTCCTAAGTATGCTATTTATCAAGTGACTCAAGGCATCAAAGAAGATAGATTATGTCAATTCTCAGGAAATTGTGCCTAAGCAAAAATTCAAATATAACATAGGCCTTTACGACTAACAGAGAAACATACCTTCATTTCAAAGACACCTTTAAATTTCACCAGGAAAGGGGAAAATATAAAGAAGGTTTTGGTTGATATTATATAGAGTATATAGGTGGGCTTCACATATTGCAAAGATGCAACTGATTTCGGGAGAGACTAAGAATGTAAGCTGTTTTGTTCTCTGAATTGATTAAACTGTTCTTCAGAGAGAAAACTTTTTCTTTTTTAAAAAAGATATTGTAGGCATGAATTTCACCTTTCGAATCTACCTTCACCTGTGCATACTATTACCAACTGATTATAGGTAACAACATCTTATGAAAACTAGCATGTTATCACTAACATTTATACAGTTTGGTTGGGATAGGAACAATACATAAGATGCCATAGGCCTTGCCCCAATTACAGTATGTGGCTAGACTCCAGTGATTCAGATTGACAACATAAACAATCCCCTGCATCTGCTCAGAATCCATCTACATCCCATGCACAGAAATCAGAATTGCAAAAACATGACTCCAAGGAGACTCTGATTAGTCTTTATGTAATTGAGATAATGTATGACTGATGTTGGAAACTTGTTGCAAACTTCCTTGGAGAGACAGCAACATTTCTTGTCTTTATGGATGAACAGGAAGGAAAGTGTTAAGAATTGTATGTTTGGGACTCCAAGGGGCTGTTTCCAAATGTATTGCTGTAAAGAGTGAGCACAAACTGAAGGAAATATCTTTGGTTAATAGCAGACTGAAAATAGCACATCAGCTGCAATTACATAGGAACAGATCCACCTCACTGTGTTAAGTTTAAGCCTATAGTTAGTTTGCACATATTCTAATTTGGGTATTTTGCTTTTTAAAATTTATTCTGTGATGATTGGTAATTACAGCTCTGGTATATGCAATTGCAGCTGGAAATTCTTCTCAGGCTGTTGAGTCTAAAAGGTAGTTTTCTCCAGCTGCATATTAACATATGATCTGTCATTAAATTATACCAAAAAGGATAAACACTGATCAAAAACATCTGCTGACACTTAGAAAGTCCTATCTTTCCAACTTCATCTAGTATTCACTGTTATAACAGTAATCAAAATGAATTTGCGTGGTATTCATCATCTTTTATATAGGTGCTGTATTGTAATTTTGTGTTAATTAATGGACATGATGTTATAGAAGTTCCGTATTGCGCCGGTATTCTGTATGCAGGAAACAGCCACGAGACATTTGGTCCTTTGAGCTGGATACTTATTACAGGAGCTGTTGTAAAGTAAATAAATTCTTTTGGGGCCATAAAAAACCTGAGTGTGTGAATATGAATAACAGATGATTCAACTACCACAGCATTCGAGATACAGCTAAAGAACTGGTTGGTTAACTCAGGTTAGGTTTAACTAAAGATCACAAAAAGTGGCGAATTCAGGACCACTGAAAGTGAGTAAGGGCAACCAATAATAAGAAATAGAAAAGAACCTAGGAGGATAATGGAAGGGTCTTCAGCCTTATGACATAGCTTAGTGTTGAATGTTTGGCCTTCAAAGAAAGAAAAATGCCTGAGATATTGCATACCGCCATGTTGCACTAAAGTGGTACGTCTGATGTACTTGGAGCTTCCAAAGTCCAAATGAGAATAACCTAATTTTTGTACCTAACTGCATTTGCTTTATTCAGTCATATTCAAGTGTCCACCTGGCTTTGGATAGCTGCTGGGAACTGTGAAGATTCTTTTTGGAAAAGAGAGCGAATATATAAGTAGGATTAAGCCACAAAGTAATTGAAATGCTGTGGGGTTCTCCTTAAGTGGAGTGGTCCAACATGCTGCACACATCTGTGAGCCAAACTTGAGGCACAGTTTTCATGTAGTCAGTAGGAATTTACTTTTTCCACATACCAGGGTTTGTGTAACATTAATTAAAGCCTTCATGTTACAATATCTTTGTTTCCTTTTTTTTGGCCTTAATTAAATACGTGCTGTTGCTTTTACAGGTTTGATGTTTCCAAATGCTTGCAATTAAAATACTCGTGGGGACAGAGTTTGTGACTTCCTTTGCTGCCTCTGAAAAATCTGTCTGCAAATGACTGTCAGAGGCATAGACAGAGGCCTGAGCCCGACATAAGAAACTGATTTTCAATCAATATAGAATACATAAGAGGTCTCCAGCCAGGTTGGGGCTCAGCAGGTAGCTTTCCAAAACTTTGCTGGATTATTATTAAGTAACACAAAGGACTACAAGTTTACAATCTAATGGAAATTTTCTTTCTGCTTAGTAGTTCCTAAAGCATTGTAGATAATGTCTCCATTGTGATTTAGGCTAGATCCTATTTATCCACCTACACCCTTCTTTATTGAGCAAAGGAGAATTTATTAACTTTTCAGCTCTTTCCACTACTTACCAAGTACTCCTGCTTTGTTCACCCAGTACTCAGTGAGATATAATTGGTCATGTATTTGCAGATTATAAATACATAATAAACTGGATACTTTTTTGTCCTTTCAAAAAAATTTATAGAAATTCATATAAAAACCCCCATACTTAAGGTCAGCAATTTTCCAACTATTAGTGCAGGCAGGAAGATTAGATAGTTAAACATTAATTTAATTAAAAATCCAAGATCTATTACAATTTAGTAATTAGCTGAATTGGAATTCTGTGGTTTACAATATCTATTCAGTCTTTAATCTGATTTACATCCTCTTATTCTACTGAGATGTGTGTACTGAGTAAAACAGTTGTCATTATTCCTGGGGAATAACAAGAAAAGCTCCCTGACTATATCCAAGTATATTAAATATTATTTTTTTTTCAGATAACTTTAGCAGTTACATCCAAATAAAAGTCTACAATACAATGTGTTCTGTATGGCTCTGTAAGCTGCTATCATACAGCCCATGGAGATGCTGTGGAGCTCAGTTGGAAGTCATGTTGTCTGGCTAAGTGCCTTTCCTGAACCCTTTTCTCCCTGCAAACTTACTCCACTCTCCACAATTCTAGTCTTAAAGACCCGTAAAAGCAACAGGCCTGAGAAGTTGGCCTACACAAGCAGAATTATCTACTTGGGTAACTATGATACAAATTACTTGAACAAGGTTAAATCAGTTTATATTTCAAAACAATTTTTATAGATAAAAAAGAATTTGAGTAGATTTTTTTTGGTGGACAAACAATATAAGGTTACTGTAAGATTCTGAGTTTTTGTCAGTTAATTGGAAAATTCTAAGCAATGTGTTTTTACAAATATTTTTCTTTTATTTTTAAAACAAAAATGAAGTTTAACCAGCAGGGGAAAAGACAACAGTATATGAAATACAAAAGACTTAGCTCTGACTAATTATTAAAAATCTAATATATATATTAATTCTTTCCAGAATCTGGGGAAATGGTTAATTTTTGAGCCAAAGCTTGATCTTCAGAAGGAGAACAGATTCTAAAACATAGGAGTAATGACTGTTATGTGAGACACATGCTTCAGTGGAATAGGGGAGAGGGAACATAATGTGGTGTGAGTTGCTCTGTCACTTTTGCGGATCCCAGGGCAAGTGGAATTTATTGGGATGAAGGTAAGTGTTCTGTTGCATTCTTACAGGACTATGTCTTACACCATTTTAGGAAGGATTTTTTTATGATTTATGAATTGGCTAGGTATTGGGGTTAGATGCTAATCCTGCATACAGTGACTGTGGGCCAAGCTTGGATTGAGGAACAGGGATAGGGAGACTGTAAAATGCTGGATTTGCAAAAAGTAGTACAAATCATTAAAGGCAGACTTTTGGACTGCTGTGGAAACTTTGCAGACAGCAATTCTTTCTTTTGATGCTAAAAGCATTTCTACTAGGTCTAAATTTTGCCTAAAGTCTTTGTACATGTCATCCTCGGCACACTGTCCATACACGTTCATGAAAAGACAATGTACCTTCTGGTTCTTTATATCTTTACTCATCTCTTCTGCTTTTGCAAAAGTAGAATTTCTTTTCCTGACAGGTAAAAACCACAAATTGCAAACAAGGTGAATTTTTGTCCTTGTTTGAAGTTGCTGACAGGTACTTGTGGGACACATATACTGCTCTCTAGAAACTCTAATTTCAGCATAACTGGTTGAACAATTAAACTACTGTGAGTTTCCTACATGTGAAAATTTCAGTTTATGTGGCTGCTCTACAAATGACTCAGTCCTTTGTTGTCATACAGTGTGCTTGTGTGAAAGATTGTTTTAGTAGACCTCAAAACTGTCACCAAGGAGCAGTATTTAAAAACATCAATATTATATCAGAGGAAGCAGCTGTTTGTATTAGCCACGGTATAGGAGCTAAGAGCTTTGGGTTGTCATATGGCTAATTTATGAGTTCCACTGTATAAAATTACACCACTCATAGTGTCTTATGCTGTGTGCCAGTAAATATAATGTCTCTGTTACATACATGGTACTTGCAAGGAGAGTTCAAAAGTGTTGTAGTTCAGTGGGTTGCTGACCAGATATATTACTATCATTGCCTTTGGCGTAATGTTATAACATAGCAGATCTAATTTCTTTGTCTTACAAATAGCATAGTTCTTCATAGTTTGGGGAACTGCAATGATATTTTAGCCAGGGGTTGGTAACAACAGGAGAAAGTATCTCCTTTCTTTTTGCAAACTCCAGTTTTTGCAATGATTATGTGCAGCTCTATTTCACCCTCGTTTCTCCTAGCTAACTGCCAGTCTGACCTCCCCTCAGAACCTTGCTGGTTTTGTCCACTGAGAGCCAGTGTCTTTGTTATTATAATCTACTATGTCTGTAGCTGAAATAAATGAGTCATTCATCGATGGCACATAAACATTAAAAATGCTAAAACAATTGCTTTAAAATTTAAAGGAGTAATGATTCACTGAGATGAATTATTAATAAGCATAAATTATTGAGTTGGCTCAGTTAGTGCAGCTACAGTTTAGAGATGGACTCAAGGTCCCTGGAGGGGCTGTGGTCCCATGTAGAAGTGTGCTCTGCCAGCTGGCAAAGCAGTGGTATTGGGGCAGCTGTGAGAGCAGAGTTACCTGTGCCAGGTTGTAGGAGAGTGATCAGGAGGCGGTGAACTGTGTGTGCTTGTGAATGCATGATGTACATGGAGAGCAAAATATGCAAAAAGAAAAAAAAAAGATTCTGTTTACTTTTGAAAACTTAGAAGGAGACAAGCCAGTGATAGTAACTCATTTTTAATGGAAGTGGAATGGACATAAAATGATTTTTCCATGTCTGTGCCTATTTTCCCCTCTTTCCTTCTAAACAGGAAGCCTTACCAAACTATCCTCATTTTGCCATTGTAATTAGGCACACTGAGAAATGTATTTTCTTGTACTTCTACGTTACTCTATGCATGAAACTAATCTAAATTGTGCATGCCTCAGGCAATTTCTCCCAAGAAGCAGTTAAAATCTAAGGATGAAATTCTGTCCCAAATGAAGCCAACTGGATTACTTCTTGTATCCCTGATAAAGGTGATACTTTACCAAGAATTATTTCCTTTCAGCAGCAACAATTGTCGAAAACGACTTCACAGATCATGATTCAGGAGATGAATGTGTCTGATTTAAATGTCTTATGTAGATATAATCTCTACAGAAACAGTTGAAGTCATGCTCAGCTATGGGATGGTAATTTATAATTTAAAATCATACCTTTCAAGTATTAGATGCATAATATTAGTACAAAGATTATCATGCCATTTAGACCAAAGTTACCTACTTATTTTTCACACAAATATTAAGTCCATTTGCTTTTAAAGATAGGATGAAAGGCAATGGTTTCAAACTAAAAAAAAGGGTATATTTAGATTAGGTAGTAGGTACTAGGAAAAATCCCCAGAATAGAGAAAACCAGGCCTTAGTCTATGTTATGGGTTCCAGTGACCTCTCTGGAACCGGTGCTGTTAATGAAAGAAATCCAGCTTAATGAGTAGAATCCCATTCTCATTTGCAAACAATGTAAAGTTATTTCCACCAGCTCCTAATGATTCATTCTAAGTTTACACTGATGCAACTGAATTTGGCCTAAAATTGCACATCAAGTTAATTGTGGTAAAACAGACAGATGCTTTGGTTTCTCCTTTGAAAAATTGCCTGAGAAGCTGGAGTAGTTTTGATGATGGAAAGATTATTGTGATGATGCATTTTGCTGAAACTCCTACACATGAAAGCAGACTATAAGTTGCAATAGACTATAAATCTCTTCTTTGTATTGCTTAGCTATGCATCTAGTTGTATTGAAAGCAGCCAATATTGATTATAGGTTAAAGGCAATTAAAATAATGGACCTGTAGCTGGCAGAAACTGCCAAAGGGTTCTTGGCACTGACAGCATTTACCACATAAGCAATGACTGTCAAATTTAATGAGCAAACATATTTTCCAGGAATAAGCATTTAATATTCACCTGACTCTATTTTAGAGAACACAACTTTTATTAAATTTGTGAGCAGATTATTTTTTAAAGGGGAAAAAGGAAGGATAACAAGGGCTCTAATTACAGTTGAAAGTGATTCAATGTAAAAGAATCACATAGCTACCAGTGTGGCATGAGACTGTTTTAGGCCACTTGTAATGGAAAGCCCTTGCTTTTCACAGAAGTTTCAGGATATCAGTGTACACAGCCAAAACAGCTTTTTTGTTTTTGTTGTGTCTGTACTTAGGCTAGCCTTACCAAACTTGAGCCAAGACTTTTAGCTGAGCTTGCTGCCAGCACAGCTAATTGCACAGTTAAAAGTGGCTTTGTCACAAGCTTTTGGGTGGCACATAGTTGAACTGCCTTGGCACACGCTGGAAAGAAAGTTTTGGTTCCAAGAACCACAAATCTTTTCCTGCTTTTCCTCTGATGCAAGAGACAACCCTCTGCCAGAGCCATGTGTTACTCTGCCTGCATTTCCAGGTACCAGTGAGGCCACACTGACGGTGCTAGCTAAAAAGTGAAACCACGTCTTGGGGCATTTCTTAGTCTTCCTCCACCTACACTGAAGGTATGTGGGGCAGGGGAAATTATTCTGCCCTCAGTGATTCCTTTTCAACCTGAGTTGCTGCCAGGCTATTGCCAGTCAAGAGGGAGAAGAGAAGGAGCAAACAGTACATCATTGCACCTCCCAAACATTGTCAGAAGTTCATAAAATGGGCCACCACCAGGTCTTTACAGAAATGGCCTCCTTAGGTGCTGAAAGAGAGGGATAAGCAGACATTCACAAAATCTTGATTTTGCACTTTTGAAGATATCAAACTTGTAGGGAAAAAAGAAAAAGAGGGGTTTGTGGAAAGCACCTCACAGTAACAGAGGGAGAAGAAAAACAGTGACTCTGAAAAAAATGTATTCTTTGGGAGGGGCATGTTTAAATGCATGTTCTCTCGTAATCTATTATCTTTTGAGGGGGCTAAAGGGTATAGGTTTTTACCCTTATATTATGGTACTGCGTGAATGGTACCAGTTTCAGTTACTGTTGGGGCACAGCTGAATATAGCCCCAAGATTTTATAGCTCCCATTGAAGTACCCCAGAGGACCCATTTTTGTAAAATTTCAGAAGGATGCCATCTTACAGCTTCTATATCCCTGATTTCCTGCAAGACCAGTAACTCACATCTAGATTCCTCTTCAAGACTGACTGCTGCGGTGCTTCCTCAAATGAAGGTGGTCAACAGCATGCATCCCTCATGCTTGTTTATCCCCCTATAGATTTTGTCTTCTTCATCCCTTCTTGAATGTCTGGAATGTATTTACATAGAATAGTGCCTGCTTTAAGAAACTATTAAACAATACTGTTTCCAGCATGCTATTGATGTTACCTATGTCACAGTAATGGTTTTACCATAGGTCTCTGAACTGCCTGCTGAGTTTAGACGTAATAATGAATGTGTTCATGTCTTACTCCATAACTGACCCAGCCCTGCTACATGGTTTTATGAGCAAAACCACCTTATATCTTTGGGGACAAAGAACTTGAGACTTTGCTAATCAGGCAGCAAAATTGTTACCATTTCCTATTCATTGTTGCTTCTTTTATTTGTTTAAGAAAGAAAGTGAGTTGGGTTCTGGAGAAGCCACCAAGATTAAAGCAAGATTACTGTCTAAAGGAAACAGATGGAGGTAGTTAATTTTGAATTTTTAGACATAAATGTTGATAAGAAGTTTGCCTAAGGTAATGTCATGGAGAACTATTTAAATAATCAACCTCAAGGTTTATTTGCATACAAAAATATACTAGGTATAAGTATATGTAATAATAAAAATGCCTTCTTAAAGTGAAAAAGATCCTGAAACATGATCTATTAATAAAATGAACACACTGATTGTTTCCATTTATTTGAAAATATGGAAATACCTTTCATATATAATAAATAATTCTATTCAAAACACTACTGTCTCATATAACTGTAGCATCCTTGAATTACACTCTAAACAGCCATCATGCGTGAGTAAAACTCCACTGACCTCAGTAGCTTTACACTAGGGAGAAATTTTGACTGATATGTTTTTGAGATATATACTATATGGATATCAAAACATGAATGAAAGACAAATCTTTTTAAATAGCGCTGTGACGAAATGTAAAAGGAATCTTGTAATGAACCTTAATATACCGTATATGGTGTTATTAATAAAATATTGCTCATCTGAAGTTTTCTTTACTGTGTTATTTAGACTTTACTTAAACTACAATTTTATGTGTCTATGTAATGCAAATTATTGAATTATAAGATGCCTTGTGAGTATTACATCTGACAGGTAAATTGAGAGCAAAGAGAATCTAAGCATACCAAATCAGATGATTTGTAATTCAATTACAAATACCCCCAGAAACCATATAGTCACAAAACAATAAAAGATGTATTTTATTTTAAGTAAAAATACATTTAGTTCTCTAAGATATGGAGACAAGAATTGGGATAATGTACTTTACATTTCATGCTGTCTTATTACATGTGAGCAGTTGCACTATGTCAGAGCAGAGAATAATTTTTACACCTGTAAGCTCAAGTTCAAGCAGCTACTTACAAACGGCTGTAATTTAAGCACTTGGACAAAATAACTTCTATAACTGCACTCTTGCCATCCTTTGTTGCATTATTACAGGTCTTTGTATCTGGTGCCATCCTAAAGCCACAAAACTTTGAGTTCTATTTGACTGCCTAACAGTTTTAACCTTCGTCTGAAACAGTAAAGGAAGCTGCTGCCCTGCATGCTCTGACAGAAAAGTTGAACCAATTAAGATGAATGCCTGGCGGTATAGTTTTAAGTAAGAATTTTTCATCTACTCGTATTTTTTTGTTTTGTTTTTTGAAGCCTGACATCTGATTATTTGAACAATGGAGTAGGACTTTGATACACTGTAACAGATGCTTTTGGAAATTATTTTGTTCCGTTTCTGATCAGGTTTTTAACCTTAGCTCATGCAGTTTTACATAAAGAAAAATCTTTCCACATCAAAAGACCACCAATGATAGCAAGAAACAACAAATTTAAAATTCAGTGATGCACAGGCCCTATCATGAACAGTATGAATGTAGGAAGAAAGTAGAAAGAGGTTTATATGGAGAAAACGCCATCAACCAGCATGCATTACTTACTAGTCTGGTCTAACATGATCCCCTTTTCTTCCCACAACTCTTCCAGTAATTCCATGAGAAAATCAAGTTATCTCTATTTATTTATTTGTTTTTATTAAGTGGAGCTGCTATGAAGAACCAATTAATCTTCATGGCTCTGTAGTCTAATCACTGGTTACAGACACAGACCTGAAGAAAACCTAAACAGAGACAGAAGATCACATCAAACCCCTACTCCTCCTTCCATTCTGATCCTGACCCTACAGTGGCAAGGGCCATAAAGTATTCCCAAAAGATAGCACCCACAGGGAAGAGCAGCCTCATGCTAGCACCTTTGCCTTCACAGGAGTTCTGCAGCAGTGTGACAATGCTGAAGCCATTTGTGGCAATACAATCTTGAGTCTGATGTAGGTATGGAGAGATACTGCGACTGCCACTGGCACCTTTCTGCAGTTCTAACAGGCTCCTGGCAGTGCCATGGCTGGGAAATGCATGATTGGGAGCGGGGTGAGAATAGATGTGAAACTGATAAATCCCTGATAGTGCTCTACTAAGTCCAAGTCTATTAAGTAATGTGTGAAGTTGGAGAAACACTCAGATACTGTTGAGAGTGTAAGACTTGGAGGAGTATCAGAGAGCAGTTTCTAACACAGAGTCCTTGTTAAGTATCACAGCAACAGCTTTTTTAATTGTCTGTTAATAAAAGGCTTTTTAAGAGTTGTCTCCTCTGAAACAACCAACATTTAGCTTTTGTGTGTCTAAGTGGAGAAACCCTTTACATATTAATTCATCAGTGAAATGCAGTATTTTAACATCTTTCCTAAAAATAATTAAAATTCTGCATAGTTTTACTTAAAGTTTTTTTTCTGAACTTGGTTTGTGTAAAAGAGTGTATTCATCAAAGCAGATAATTTTAGTGGCCAAGTTACAGCAGGCAGGTGTGTCAAAAGCATGATTATATTGTTAGGCAGACCTCCAAAAGTCTTCGGTTTTGATGGCTGGACTTGTAACCTGCCAATAATAAAATGAATAGCATTTTTGCCATTTAATGTCTGTGAAAGTTTGGTCAGGGTCCAAATTCCAGTTTTCCAGCAGAACTTTATGATCTTGAGCAAACAGTATGCCAAGAGGTCTGAGGATATCTTGACTGGATTTTCCCTGGTACCTTCAGTTTGGGCAGTGAATTTTCTCTCCATAGATGGCAAACTATCTCACTGAGTCCCATCTGTATTTTGAAAAATGTAGCTAAAGTGAGTTGTGTGTATTGGTGAGGAAACGGAATATTCTACTTGTGTAACATTTGTATGATTCCAAAGACATTACCAGAGGTCATTCAACTTTCCTAGCATTTCTGTTACAATCAGATAGCGCTGAATTCAATGGAATACATTTAGCAACAAATTCATATGAAGATTCTTATTTATTTTGACACAGTCTGAAGAAGCTTCTCCCAGATTATGGTTTGCAAGAAGCAAACCTACTGAAGTCATATGCAGGTGAGTCCTGCATATGATGACAGGATTTAGTCTCTGCTGACACTATATGAAGGGGATTAAGGTGATATTGCTGCTACAGCTAGGATTTCCAAAATGTCATCTTATCATAAAGGAAACTTCTATCATGCAGTGAAACACTTCCAGGACAGGAAACTCCTCTCTCTTATCCCTGTTTCAAATTGTATAGAGGGGGAGTACCACTCTCTACACCAGTGTCACAAATTTCTGCTTTCTGTGTCTTCCTGTAGTAATGATGTAAATTTAGGAGGATAACTGACATTTCACCAGTAATTTTAGTGGTTATTTGATTTAGCAATTACTCCTTAGCTACTTATAGGTCAGGTGTAATTTTATAGCACTGTCACTATTAAACTAAACAGATTTCTTTCAGATATGCCTTGGTAGAAATCAAATATGAAACATGATTTCTTGTAGAGGCATATCATGCTATATTCATGCATGTTACAGTTCAGGAGAATTATACCACCGCTGAAGTGTGCTTAAGGGGGCAAAATTCAATTGTAAAGAGATCAGATTAGCAGACTGCTGTGATTCCACCAGTCCTTAAAGTTTATGAATATATGAATGGATGGGCACAGACTGATTAGAGACCTTTCTAATATTCACAACACAATGTTAGGTATTACAGCAACCAAATCTCTTTTAAACCTTGTAGTATATTGCATTATAACCACATTCTAAACTTTCTCTCCATCTTTGTTTTAGGGCATTTGGCATGTGGTGGTTAGAAGCATGAACATGTGTCAGGCATTAAACTACAGTAACATAAAATATGCTGCTGTGAACATGTATTATTCACTGACATCATCTCCAATGCACGATGATAATAGCTAGGTGAGAAAAAAATCCTTTTGTCTCAGAAATAGTACTGGTTTCAAGATAATGTAAGCATTTGAAATGGTAAGCTAGAACTACAGAGCTTCTACAGATGCATTGTTTCATTAAGAGTCAGCAAAATCTACATTTCTATCAGAGATTTGACTTTGTGGGTCAGATCTAGTCCTCTGCCAGGTGGTAAGTGTAGACAGAACAATGGAATTGTCTAAAGCTTTTGAATTATATACTTGAACATATCACTTTTTACTACAGATTTTCTTGGTAAATCTTTCATATGAGGAAGACATATGATTTTAAAGGATATGTCCTGAGACTCCCATGCATCTTCATTTAAACTTTAATATCCAATTAGACCCAGTATATTTTATTTGGCCAGAATATTACATATTTAAGTCACAATTTTGTAGAAATCATGAGATCATGGAATAGTCTAGGTTGGAAGTTACCCTTGGACATCATCATGTAGAACCTTCTGTTGAAGGTCTGGCCTCAAATGAGGTTACTTAGGGCATTGTAAAACAGAATCTTGAAAATTTCAAGTGGGGAAGAATTTATCAGTTTTTTGGGATGTGTTTACTTGTTTTCACAGTGAACATTTTTTGAAAATACTGAGATAGAATTTCCTGTGAAACAACTTCTGCCTGTTGCCTATTGTTCTGCTAGTGTGCATCCTTGTAAAGAGAGTACATCAGTCTATCTCTGTAACTAAATATAAAGCATTGAAAGATTACAATTATGTTTCCCCTGAGATATCTCTATGCTGAATACCCCAAATTTCTTTCACCTTTCTTCATATGTCAGGTCCTCCAACCCTCTCATTGTCATGGTGACCCTTTGCTGAACCCAATTCAGCTTTTCAATTTCTCTCTTCAACCACACAATCTAAAAAGGACACAAAATTCCAACTCTAGTCTAAGATTGGTTAATTGAAATAATCACATACTTTGACGTGTAGTTTGGTCACTCTTGCTGATGCAACACTGAGCAAGTGCTTTGGTGTCCTCATAGAATCTCGATTAAATGACACCTGTGGAACCCATAAGTACATGGGATTTGTATGAATTTGAGGTCAGGAAATTAAATGGAGTCTCTGTATCAAGTCCATATGTTTTATAGTTTGCTGACTAACTCGCAGCACTGTTTTCTTATCTCCCCCTTGATGACGTAGTGTTCACTCTTTTATAAGCATGCGAAAAACATTACCTTGACCATCATCTTAGGAGTTGAAACTAGATGATCTTTAAGGTCCCTTCTAACCACACTGTGATTCTATGATCACCCAGAAAAGAATTAAGAATCTACAAATGTCTGTGCACATATTTATCTGCATGGCATTTGTGAATAACCAAAGCCACCTGATAGTTCCTATTTGCATGATTTAGTTTACGTATTTGTAGAAGAATATTGTGTTCAACCACAGAGAAAGAAAAACAACAACAGAATGGAAAGCAATTCACTGGATCATTTCAAATAATGAATACTTTCAAGAAAATACTGATGTGCTTAGAACTGTACTGAAAGCAGAAGTAGTGATTAAGTATATTGAGTAAATTATTCACTTAAAACTATTTACTGAGCTCTAAAAGTCTAATTTTGAAAAACCACAAGGGCTCTGAAAGGCAAATCCATTCTCTTTCTCTGAGACGTGGCTCCCAGAGTACATCCCCAAAACAATACAATTTGCTTTCCTATGTAGGGAAAGTGACTGAACCAGGCTGCAATATGAATTTACATTGCACAAAATACACCATCCTGTATTCACTGATGTGCATATGCTGTTGGCAAAAGCAAGGTGGCTTACTCTGTTCCAGAGCTTATACTTTTTTTTTTTTTCCCAGAGTGAATCTCCCCAAGTTGTAGGTCAAAAACTTTCCCACAGATAGTTAATATGTTGTGGATAATGTACATCTAATTCACAGCTGTCTAGCGATACAGCTGAGTCCTGTATGGTGATTTCCTCTTCTCAGGAGGAAGCCTGAATTTAGGCATTGTTGCCCTATATATTGTTTTGATTCTTCTCTGACCTGGAAGGTGTCCTGGAACATCCTGTCCTTTATTTTTACTGTGTTACCTACTCATAAAACTTTAGATTTTTGAGGGTCATTCCACCACGCTGCTTAGGGTATGCTCCTCCTAAGCTCTTAAGTAAATGGAAAGCCTCAGTTTAATAACATCATTCATCTAAAACATTAAAACATGAATGTCTACAAAATCACAGATGCATTGTAGGTAAAAAAACAGAGCAGAGGAAAAGTTTCAAAACTCTCTTCTAATCCAGGAGCCAAATGGGTCCAAAATGCCTTCATATGTGTCTTTCATCTATGAAACAGATGATGTAAAGCAAACCATTTATGTACAGGATTATTATAAAAGGAATAAGGAGCCCTGCCTTCTTCCATTTTGCTGCAGAATTATGAGCTTGTGTTCTTGTGACTAACCCATCATCTCCCATATTCTTTTATCAATATTAACTGCATTATTTGGGTCAGAAAAGCCTGGCAATTTTTAAGTTCTCTGTGTTTGTCACAAAGAGAGAGATAAATGTGTGTGTATATATATGTATATATATATATATATATGTTTATATACATTTATATGTGCCTATATGTATATGTCACTTTACAGTTTTTTGCAAGGAAACTCCATGATTTCAGAAAGAAGCAACAACATCAAAATAAAAGCAAGATGTAACAAGCTGCCCAGGGAAGTGGTGGAGTCACCATGGAGGTATTTAAACGGTGTGTAGGTGGGGTGCTTAGGGACATGATTTAGTGGTGGACTTGGCGCTGGTAGGTTTTCAGTTAGACTCGGTGATCTTAAAGGTTTTCCCAAACTAAATGATTCTCTGATTCTATGATTTATGAAGGATTCTTCTACTGTTGAGAAGTAATAATCCTCACCATCTCAAAGTTTCCAAAACTTCACTAGCAGGCAATCAGTTGCCCTTTTCCTAAGGCACAGCTGCTCGACACACCTGTTACAATATGGCTGGCTTTCCAGGGAGATGTGAATTAGTACTCAAAAATCTACCCACTCCTCCAAGAGTAAGAAACAGGATATAAAAATGTTAAGTCTTATGAGGAAATGCCAAACTTATGATGTTCAAACAAATGTTAACCACAATGCATTCCTGACATCTGTGTGGTAAAAATCTTTGTTTATTAATGTAAATAAACATTGTCCCACAGCATCTGTATGATGACCTCTATAGTATTTTCAAGAAAAAAAAAACAACCAACAATATTCTCCTTGATATTTTGTAACAGCACGTATTTTACATACTGAAAATACCTCCAGTGTGTGAGGAGATGAGTTATTTTTGTTCTTAAAAGACCCTGAGAGAAGAAATCAATACACTGAGCTCATAATCTAAAGTGTTAATGATATTTAAGATGTTAAGTAATAACAGATGCACTTTAAAGAACTAATCATTCACATTAGTCATATTAACTTCATTGTTTTTATTTGCCAAATAAAGAGCTGGTTAGAAGTGAGGGCAGGTAAAACCAAAGAGAAGGTCGAGTTGAGCCTGTAAGGAAGAATCTTACATGGCTCCAGAACCCCTAAAACAACCCCAGTCTCTTTTCTCTTGCCCAACATAAACATTTTTCTGTTAATTCCCAGCTCCTTGTTCATCTAAAGCCAGGACATTTTTCCAATTTCTCATCTACTAGGCCATTCTATCTCTGGCTTCTCGTGTACCACTTGTGTTCTTGGAACTAGAGTTTTTTCACCCAGATCTGTTGTCTTACTGTTCAGATTCAATATACAACATGACTCCTGCTCTTACTGTCTTTTTTTTTTTTTTTTTTCCCCCCAGTGAGTCTCAGTTAACCCTTAAAAGCCTCAGTCTTTCTTCAGCCTCCAAAACTACCTTTCTGTCATCCGTTTGGCTTCTTGCTCTACACTGAACCCATGAGTGTCTCTATTGTTTCCACTGTGCAGAAACTGGGCATTTAGAGGACCTGGGTGCAAGGTCCCAGGGGTCAGAGAAGGAAGTTGATGGCACCAAGCTGTGAGGTGGTCAACATGACAGAGGGATGGGATGTCATCCACAGGGACCAGCTAAAGCGGTGGGCCTGTGCAAAACTCATGAAGTTAAAAAATGGCAAGTGCTAAAAAATAATAAAAATAAATGCAAAAGCAAACCAAACTCTTTATAATTAATTTCCTCTGTGACATTTCTGTATTTTAGAAATAAATCATCATTATTATCTGTGTGTGTTACAGAAAATCTTAGATACAGGGAAAATATCTTGACATGTCATAGACCTAGTAGTAGAATCAAGAAATGGACTCTGAGACCAAAGTCTAACTCACAACCTAGACAAAGCACTATTCTTACGCAGCTTTGTTTTACTGTTTTTATACCAGTAAACTTCAATCACAATTAAAGCAGAATTGCAGCCAAAGCAAGAGCTGCAGAGCTCCTTGCTGTCTCTATTATGTGCTAGGGAGGTAAATGAGTTTACTACATCAACACCTAATGCTCATTCCATTTTAAATTGCCAGTGAAGCCATACTCCTGTGAATTTGAAAGTGATATCCAGATCTAATCTGACTTTATAAAAAAAATAATAGCAAACTGTCTAAAGTCTTTAGGGAGAAAGATCAACTTTTTGTTTGGTTTGATTTTCTCTGAAAAAAAGTTTAAGGGGAAAGATCAATGTTTTCTTGTTTTATCTCTGAAAGAAGTTTTAGAAAATCACTATTGGGCATCATTTACACATAAATAACCAGATGAAGTCTGATTTCTCACCATGTTTTCATGCTGATGCTATTCTTTCCCTCTGAATTGTTCTTAACACTTCTACGGTGGATTCACCCATGTTGCAGATAACACTACACAGGTAATTATCATGACCCAAAATTTAATGTAATTATTTGCTTTTCCTTCTATATGTATATATTAAATGTAACAGTTTCAGCATAAACCATGTGAGAAATATCCCGATGTTTCCAAGAGGTAAAACTGCATAGTTTTAAGCATTCAAATGATAATTTGGTTATCTTCATTTTGTATTTTATTAAAATATTGGTGAATGTCGAGAATACTGAGAATAGTAAAAGAAATTCTGTACCACAGAAAATAGGAACCCCCTGTTATCAGACTACAGTATGACATAAAATTTCTTCTAGTAACCCAAGCATTCACATAACATTAGTGTGAAGAAAAGTGAGTAGATTTTAAATCCTCAGTTTGTCAGAATTGCATTTCACTGCCCAGGCGAAAGCAACTGCAAAGAATTATACAAAAAGAAAACTGAAGAATAATTTTGGATTATGAGATTTGGGAGTATGGAGATACTTTCTGTGATCTGGGATTGGTAACATTTGGTATGGTGTGGTGTAATTCCTTTCATGACTCACACTAATGGCCAATGCTGTTATGAAGAACAGTTTCTTCTGCATGATTTCATTCTCCTAGTTGTTAAAAGATTTTCCAGATAGCACTTACTGTTCTTTAGCTCACTTAATCTAAAAACATTTTAGGGTATTTTATTATTCTTGAATACAAATCATTACCCTGGCATATCAGATTTCTGCTATTTTTAAAAAAAGTCACCGTAAGTTGAATGATCTGCAAACTGAAAAACAATAACAAACTTGATATGTTATTTTGGTGGCAAATTTATGAGAAGCACAGTAGGAGTTAGTGAGTAAAATGTCAAATATAGTACTTTTCAGCTTAACACTGATGAAAGCCACATTTCCTAAGTATTCTCTTTTCTCATCATTATAAACCATCTGCTTCCAGGTTTGTCTCTGAATGTGCTGGAAATGAGATTAAACCTGGAAGAGTGATAGTACGGTGTTTGCCTTTTAGTGGCCATGATACTAAATCAGAATGCTTGCAGTAAACCTGAGATTTCTTCTTTAAATGCTGAGTGGGTCGTGTCTGTGGTTGCATGCAAGGTGAAGAAAATCAAATATAACAATCAAAACAAAAGATCTTGTCACAATTTTAAAGACAGAGTGATAATTAGGAAAAAATCCTGGTTATCAAGATTGTCACAGAGATCTATTGTCTCTGAAATTTTCTTATTTTGCAGCTCAAACATTATGGAGAAATAGAATAATGGAATCGTGATATCAAAAGACAATTCAGTTTGAAAGGACTTCTGGAGGTCATTTAGACCGACCTCATTCTCAAAGCAGAGGTAGCTTTTGTTAGATCTGGCTGTTCAAGGTCATATTCAGGTGATTTCTGGAAGTATCCAGAGCTGGAGATTCCAAAGCCTCCTTGGACAAACTGTTCCTGTATTTGATCACCCTCATGTCAAGAGCTTTTTCCATAGATCAAACTGGATTTTTCTTTGTTACACTTTTTTCTGTTCCCTCTTGTCCTACTGCTGCATACCTCTAACAAGTGTCTGGCTCCACTTTCTGCAAACGCTTTCTAAGTAGAGGAACACTGGAATTAGATTTCTTCTTAGCTTTCTTTTCTGCAGGCTAAATAAACCCAGTTTCCTTGGTCTCACCAAGGTTCCAGCTCCCTGCTGATCATAATCTACTGAAATCTCTCCAGTTTATTGATACAGTTCTGGCACAGAGGACAAAATTGGATGTTTAATTCCAGATGTGCCCCCCCCAAGGGCTGAGCTAAGAGTAATAATCACTTCCTTTGACCTTATGACTGTGATTTTGCTAATGTAGTAGAGTGTACAGTTATCACAATCTGTACAAACATGCATTTCTAGCTCATGCTCAGTAGTGAACTAAGGCCAGGTCCACCAGGACCCTCAGGTCCTTTTTTTTGTTGAGCTGTTTTGCAATTAGTCAGTTTTGTAGGATGCCAAAGTCATTCTCACTCAGTGTCTCACACTATACTTCCCATGACTTCTAGATCTTGAGACTGAGAACACACTGGTTCATTTCTGTCTCTCAAAGAATGCACATAAAATGTCATTACCACTTTATTCAATTTGTGTTTGGAAGATGCATTTCTGAAAACAGGAAGGAGGTAGGGAAGTGAAATATATATGGAACATATAAAACAGATATCAAAGCAAGTCATTATTGCTCCATGAAGAATGCTTTTATGTGCTTTGGAAGGACATTGCCAAGTAATTTTCCCAAATATACTTCACGTTTTATTGTTATTTTAGGCAACATAAAAAATTAACAGACAGACACACAAAAGCTCTTAGATCTAAATTGCAAGCATTACATTACAAATGATAAATGAAAGAACTTTCCTTTCCTTTAAATTGCCTGTAATACTCTCTTAAAGCCTGAACTTCACAGTCAGCTCAAGACTCTCTGTCCCTAGTGAGCCTCATCTATAGGGTGTTTGTTGGGTTTTTTTTTCACATGGTAAATTTTTGTTATCTAATTTCTAATAAATCTTCTTTTATGGCACTCACTATCCAGTACCAGGAACTTCTACAGCCTTTTATTTTAACACTCAGTTATTTTACAGTTCATTGTCCAATTGACCTCTAATGGGTCCACAATATCCTGTTTCATGCACTGCTCTTTGTTCATTCTTTTACAACTGTAAAATCAATATATGGTTATGGTACTCGTTTTCTGAAGAATGTGAACAGTGGTGTTGCTCACCATCCTGAAAAATCTTGTCAACTAGAGCAACTGTGGTCTAACTTAGAGATACCTTTTTTTTTTTCCCTTTATCACAGAATACCTAAAATACAACCATAATTGAGTTCACTACTGAGACAGACTGCGTACTAACTCGCTTAAGTTTTCCCAACTTTTCATTCAATGTCTTAAGATTTTGACATATTTTTATTCCAGAAGATTGGTGTTTGCATCTTATACTGTTGTTCAAGGCAAAAAGGCCTTGAGGGGGAGTATTGTCACATACATTTATTGACCCACAATGTTTATATTACTTTTGTCTGCTAAACTCCTTTCTAATGGTCACTTCTGTGGTGAACTGACTCTCTTAATTAGCATGGCCTTAGCCTTACAACAATAACAGAGTAAACAAACATGTCTGAGCACTGAAACTTATATGTCCCAAATTGTTTTGCTTCTTAGCATGCTCATTGGAGTTCTCTAGCTCTAAGACAAGTCCCAGGAAGAGGTAATTGATTCCTGAAACAGGAGACATGGATGAAACTGCACCAAGACTGGGTCTCCTTGCTGTAAACAGTCCTCCAACACAATCTCAGCAAGTTTTGTAACTTCATGCACGGTGACAGATGCCCAAGCCATACACACTATGTACCTTCAGTTTCATATTATCAGACCAATCCTCTGGTGGGTTGCAGCACAGTTGTTAGGTGTTCTGAACTAAAAATCCCTTGAAAGAATAATTATGTCTTAGGGCATTCTTTGGAGATGACACCCAGAGCCAAATGCTCTGTGAGCAATGCAGTGGGCATCATTAATATATCATAGTAGGGGTTAGCCTCTGGTAGTATGGACATGAGACAGACTGTGCCATGTGATTTGTGGCCAAAATCCTTTCTTTTGTCTCACAGTCCAGATGCACAACTAAAGAACATACCCATGGTTCATAGATGACTTTTGGGTTATCAGAGTCTTATGCATCGCAAAATGTCTAGTAAATGATAATAATACAATTTAAACAATATGGTTTATTACATCCACATAGCTGCCTATAGGAAAGGATTATTTGCAAGCTAGAGTTTACAGGGAATCACCAACTGAAGATACATTTTTCTTCAGTTGTAGAGATAAATTTATTGTTCATAATCTGAATTAAAATATATATTTTAGCATTTCTTCTCATTGTAGACTTCAGCAAATTACTGTGTTATGTAATTGTATACCTATTTCCAGATCTTAACTGCTAAGTGCTTTTTCCTTTGTTATCTTTCTTTTCAGTAAGAAAAGTAGAATGAAAGCATATACTAGTACGTATTCTTCTTCATGATGTGGGGCTACATTGACCCTTCTGATGTTAACAGTTTTGCAGATACTTTTAAATGATCTTATCTCTGATTTGGGGGCATAATATGAGACCTTAATGGAACTTAACTAGCAAACACTGTAGTTTTGGCTGGTTTGGGTTTTTTTTAAGTTTAGAACTAGGTATCACAAGATTTCATCCTTCTAGCATAATACACACTTACTGAATAAAGCTGGAAGTTTTTAGCTTTTTTAATTTTCCTAAAGTGTTCTAAAACTTCTTTCAACCAGTTCTTCAGTACATCATGTTAAAGATCTATTTTCTTTTTCTATTAAGATACAATGCTTGTCTAATATTAACTTGTCAAATAGAAAATCATTAATATCCAACATAATGTGTTATCTTACTTTGAAAATTCGGTAAACCTTCTCATTGTCTTGAACTCTAAATCAGTTACAAAGCTTGTTTGTTGTTGACAGTCTTTTAATCACATACTGCTTTTTACTTTGGTTTTTTTTGTCTTTTTGCTTTACATTTACTATTCTTATAGTTACCTGTCTGGCATTATTTCTTATCTTATTTCATTGTTAATCTGAGCTGATCATTTCATTTGACAATACCATTACCAGTTCCCTGACAGGCTCAGTTTCACCTAACTGAACACACATTTAGTTACTTCTAGGATGCAATGTGCCTCTTTCAGAATAAATGATTTTAAAAAAACCAAACCAAACCAAAACATTGCTTTTTTTTAATGGGTACCTCCATACATCACATATTCAGTGGCTACATATTCAGAAGCTGTGAATTGCTTCCTTCTTAAGGGTTTTTTCATAAACACCTCTAACTTCTTATTTTTAACACCCTCAAAAATGTTACTTAACAAATCTAAACCTTTATTGGGTTTAGATTCACAAATTTCACTCTGGTTACATAGAGACAAGGAAAAAATATCAAGAGAACTAGGCACAGATTGTAAATGTAATTTCAACAAACAGAACTGCATACACTAAATATATTGCAGACTACCTAACCAAATTACTATAATTTAGCTGCCAATGCTCATAAAAATTATTAATTTAGCAGTTTAAAAGCATATTTAGAAAGAGGAGAAACTATTTTTCCAGTCATTACTTAGACAGACAGTACGTTTATAATATTTAATGCTGTTTGTTAAAGTAATATTTACCTTACAGTTTCACCAGAGAAAGTGCTGTTAAAGATTAATGTGTTTGGTGTTACTGTTGTGTAAGACCAATGTATGTGTTGTGCTAAAAATATGAGACTTACACTAAACACTTGAAGTGAAAACATCACCACTTACTTCCTTAGAAATGACTTAAAGTAATCTGTAGGTAAAAAAGTAAATGCTGTTATTACGTCATTAGTATAAATCATGAGGTCATAAAACTTAGGTTGGAAGGGGCCTCAGGGAGTCAACTCCCTGTTCAAAACAGGACTAAAGAAGTTAGGTTAGATTCAATAGGGCTATATCCAGGATCATATGATCCTGAATTATTCATAGAATCTCTTCTTAAATTGTATGATTACATCTCTTTTCTGTCCAAAATCCAGACACTCACTTGTTTGTTATAGAAATGAATACACTTTTCTAGCTTTTCTATGAATACTGCTAATACACTACTAAGTTGGGTTTTTTCCAAAGGTAGGACTTTATATTAAGTTCATCTTGAAAACTTGCTTAGTCTTAGTATAAACTAAAACATAATGGTAGAACACAAGATTACTTAGTACTTATTGCTAACAGACCAGAAGTAGACTTGGAATTTGGACCCTGTAGCATTCACCTGCTATCAGTGATAGCTCTTATACTGCTGTCTTGGAGCATTAGGAACTTTTCTTCAGGGTACCATTCTTGAAAATATGACATCATGCAAAAAACCTTTATTTTTACTTTGGTTGTTGAATATATCTGACTGTCAAAACCCTACTGAGTAATTTGAAAGGAAATAGTATTGTTTTCACATATCTTGAGATTATTTATGCTGTGATCTTTTTGAGGTTTAATTCATGGTGTAAATGCTTGGCATTACTTGGCACAGGAAACAGACTGTTAATGCATTCTTACTCTGGTTTGTGGGTTTTTTTTTCTTTCACTAAGAAAAGTGACAAGAAAAACATACATAAGCAGGGAAAATTCTCAGGTAAATTAAAACCTACCAAACATTTTTAGTATAAAAATTTTCTGGAATCGCTTAGTAACTGCAAATTTTAAATATTTTTTTTGACAAGTCCTTGAATTCTCTGGTACCATCTGAAAAGACATATTTGTCATGAACTTTCCAGTTAAATTTAATTATTAGAGTAAGTTTCCACAACAGTACCTGAAGTTATGGAAGTTTGCTCATTCCATATTTGAAATGAGGTCAGGATCAGATCATTCCTCAACATTTAGCTTAAATCAAAGCTGGAAATGCTCTGACATTAACCAGCTTCTGAGGGGCAGGGACAAGGATGGATCTTCTAGTTTGAGCTAAGAGTGACTTGAAAAAAATCACCTATATCAAGGAATGTGGATTCAGATGATACGTAAGATGAGTAACACTCAGCCTCATGTGGAAAATAATACATTGCTTTTTAAAAAAAAATAATTGTTTAATCTAATATAAGGCTGTTAGCATGAACAAAAGCTCTAGAATTGGATACTGCTTTTTAATGTTTTATGGTCTACTTGAATGGAAAATATATTTAAGAGATGGGAGACTGTTCACTAGGCCAACTCCATATAAAGTTGTAATACAAGGGAATTCATCAGTAACTTAAACCAAGAAAACACAGCATGAAGATCACCCAAAGAATGCTGAAAAATAGGATTATGTAATGCCACCTTGTGGATACTTCATAGACCTCTTAGGGAGGGGATAGAGTAAAAGTTAACACTAGCAACAGCTTCCAGGTTGTTATTGTGCCAACCCTTTAAAGGTTTTCAAAGCAGATAAGAAGTAAATTTAAATAAATTTGAGCTTGATTTTCCACAAGGCAGTCATCTCAAATACTTCATCAACATCCTGTAGATTTTGAAATATAAACTGAGACAGAAAGATTTTCAGCCTATTATTAATCTTAAAAAAAGTTATAGCATGAATCAGTGTTTTGGTGTGACTGCTTGACATTAGCATTAGAAAACCACTGTTGAAAACATTGGTATTTGAAAATTTGAGATTTTCTGTTTCACATAAAGGGTCTTCACAACCATGAAGTTCTTGACTTTACCTGCAGGGACAGAGAGGATGTAGTTGCAGGAGATAGCACAAAAATACTCTTTAAGTGTTTATGGGACACATAAACTAAACCAATAACTTTCAGATATATTATTGAAAAAGAAAATGTTTTGCTTGAAATTTATTTATGCATTTTGTGTTTGTGAACAGAAAAATACCACTTTCAACAAATGTCGTATTTTGAACTAAAAAAAATGTTTCTTCAAAAATAAAGACAAAATGCTCACATCTATGTTTTCTAGATTAAATATATTTTTCCAACACAATTTTTGTTTTGAAATGTAATTGATTTGAATGAATTTGGATTTGAATTCACCCAAAAACTACAAGCAAATAAAAGGGAAAACTTCAAGCGAGACACATGCTTTAAAGTTACCAAGATAAAGTATTGTAACTGACATGATCAAAATTAAATTTTCTTGTGTTTTTTCAGTTTGAAAAACTTGTTGCTTTTTGGATTTTCTGATTTTTTGTTTAAACTCAGAAAAGATAATTCCTGACTGACATCTATCCTGTGGCAACACTGTCAAGATTACTGGTTTGTTTAGGGAGTTTTGACTAACCCACTGAACTGTGAACTCAGAGTTCTTAGAGGATGTGTCTAGATTGACTGGTACATAACCACTCTCCTCTTTACTGCCTTCTGGAAGCAGATCTTGGAGCAGAGTTCTTTGTGTCTACCCAAGTTTTCTTGCTAAGGAAATGAGTTGGCTTAGCTGAGACTGATGTCTGCATATGAACCCACTTTTTCAGTGAGTAAATGGCAGGGAGATGAGTAGTATGGAACTAAACATGAAATTACTCAAACTCAGAGCAGAAATACACCCTTCCACTCTTTTTGTATGGACTTTCTATGAACTTTGGGTCTCAAATCTGGCTTAAGCAAACTCTCAGTGATGGCAAAACATACAGAATAAATAATAATACCAAATTAAATTCAGTGTACCCTGTTTTGTTTGCATTCATAATGTCCTTTTGACTTTTAACAGTTATCTAGCAAAATAAGAGCAAAAAGCTGGCCAAACTTGCTTTAGAGAAATCTGAAAATGAATGGAAATGAATTTCATGGAAAGCTAAGAGTGGAGACAATGTCTGTAGGATTTTTAAGTTAAGGATTTATTGACTGACTCCTAAAGCACAGTTAACTGTAAGATATGAGAGCCTGTGGCCAGTTCACAAGCTAAAATAAATACGATGCATTACATTCTGTTTGGAAAAATATAAATGAAGTCAGGTATGTGGAGTGCTTTACATGAATTAAGATTGCATAAATCCATTTTTGAATGAACTATAAAATCAAAAGGTGCCTTGGAGAGGTCATTTATAATCTCAGAAAATCAGTTTTCATGTCTGTAAAATGTTAATATTGGCCAAAGTGCAATATGTTGTTATGACATCTATGGTTGAAAAAATATTATTTCAGTAACAAATAAATGATACATAGTACCTAGGTATTGCTAGGTTTTCCTCAGGGATATTATGAATTCTGCCAAGACCACACACATCAAAAAAGGAGAATCTCAATTTTACAGTAGACATCTGGACAAAACCCTGACATGATAGGTCTGTATATATATATGGCCTTACAGATCAGCCTAGAGAAGAGAAGGCTGCAGGGGGACCTCATTGCAGCCTTCCAGTACCTGAAGGGAGCATACAAACAGGAGGGGAATCAACTGTTTAAAAGGGTAGATAATGGCAGGACAAGGAGGAATGGGCTGGAGCTAAAGGGGGAAGTTCTTTGCAGAGAGAGTGGTGAGGGACTGGAAGGGGCTGCCCAGAGAGGTGGTGGATGTCCCATCCCTGGAAGTGTTCAAGGCCAGGTTGGGTGGAGCCCTGGGCAACCTTGTCTAGATCCTGCCTGGAGGTTGGTGGCCTTGCCTGTAACAGGGGAGTTGGAACTCTATGATCCTTGGGGTCCCTTCCAACCCAGGCCATTCTATGATTCGATGATTCTATGTTGTAGAAAAAAATAGTCCTATAAACTACTTAACTTTTGGGAATTACCCTTTTTATCTGTACAAAACTTTATATTAGTATTTAGGTCATGCACACGTGTGATTTCTGTACCATATTTTTTTATATAGCATATGATTAAGCAGAAACCCAGGAACTATCATACACAGTTTTCATATATCTAAATAGAAAAGTCAAGGAATTAACATTAATGGGTTAAATTTGATCTGACTTAGATGAAACGTGTACTAATGACCTTTTCTGTGGCTAGCCAGATGCATAAGTTTTGTTATGCAGGGTTTTCTTTCTATGAATGATATTTCTGTTACAATTATGTTGTAAAATTATATGTATTCATCCATAAGATTCTGTCCTTCACTTTCAGATAAATGACTTGTCATTTGTGTTTGTCAGGTAATCTCAGGACAAGGTTATTTAAGCTGTTAGCACCAGTGACATCATAAAATCATAATATCAAACATAGGCAAACTTCCCACATGGATCTAGAAGTATAGTTTTGTGCTTGTTACATTGAAAGATTCTCATAATTTCCAAAATTTAGCTGATACTCCTTCGTCCATAACAGGTGACAAGGAATGACAACATGGGTTAGTACTCAAATAAGTGTCATACATATGAAGAGTTGGCTTGAGTGTAGTGATGGGCTCTACAAATGCAGATACTTCTCTCTTTGATGGCTGCTTGTTTTTCAAGCACTCAGCCACAACTTTCACTTTTCTCATTAAATAAAGTGACCTATATAGTGACTTTGAACATGATGGAGAGCACTGTTCTGTTGCACGTATCTGCAAATATTCATAGAATTGTGAACTTTGAGGTAATCATCTGACAATTGGAAGACCATTATTACTCTGTGATTTGCCATGCTGTGATATCACCTCAAGAGGAAATGCTAACAGTTGTGCAATATCCTGACCATGGTTTCCAGAAAAGCCATCATCTTAGACCTCCTCCACCACCTGTACAACTCAATACAGGTTTTCTTTGTCCTTCTGTTAGACTGCTTTTCCTAACACATAGGTTAAGTGCTTCCTATTTAAGCTTTATTTTTTCCATTTGCTAATGGATGAAGAGAAAATACTCTTACTTTTGCAACAGTCTTCTCCCATTGTTACTTTGTTCCCTAACCAAACAACTCTCTTTCAAACTTTACTGATGTATCACATCTTCTAAATATCTCCTCTTACTTATTTTTCTCCCAAGACACTACCTGGTTTTCAACCTTCTTGAAGCTGAATCTCCACATATCAGCATTGAGGTACTGAAAGGCTGACTCCAGTTCTTACCTCTGCCATCAAAGTGGTTCCAAAAAATGTTTATCAATACAGTGATAGGCGCTTTATATATATAAATATATGTATATAATATATAGGTCTTACTTGGGTTGTCCATAGCAGTGGATGAACCGACTTGTCCTTGTGTGAATTCACACAACATGTTGGAAATTAATATTCAAAATTACTTGTTGATTTCGCTTTTGCCAGACAAATATCTTTAAAAAAAATCATACCAAACTAAAGACAAACTAAAAGACTGCCACTTTATAGAATTGTTACAGTCTAGGAAGTCAGTTGATACACAGAGAATTTGGTAGAGAATTTGCTGGCAGAAGAACAGACACAAGGTAAAAAAAGACTACTTCTTATAGAGGAGAGGGGAAAAAAGCATAAGGAAAAATATATAGGAAATCTCCAAACAACAATAAAAGACAGTTTTCTCCTCCTCCATTCAGCACAATTATTGATGTTTTCCATTAAGTAGAAATATAATGTATTTGCAAACTATAATGCCTGGAGGAATCAATAATATGATACAAGAGTACTGAAGGTTTAGTTCCTTGTATAAAACAGGAACCTAAAAATAATTGAAAATATATTTGTTTTCCTATTCTCTACCACATTTTATACAACTCTCTAACATAGTAATATTAATATTAAAATGAAATAATTAAAAATAATTACATCATTGAGTAATATTGTAGGATTAAATAAATCACAATTCTACTCCTTTGCTTTGTCATCCTCAGAGTTTACTTCCATGGCTTTCCAAAGCCCCTTCTCTGTAGCAACAGCAAAGGACGTTGGAAGGTCTGAAAAGTTTGAAAACTTGAATGGTTCTACTGTTTCTGATGTAGAAAATATTCTCCTTTTTTTTTTGGCAGTTGATAGTTTCATGTTCTGTTAATGTGAAGAGGAAAAAAGATTGGTTGACTACAAGAGAGCCTATGTTATTTCCTCCCTCCTTCTTACCATTGTAACTGTTAAAGATCCAGCTTTCTTCCTTTCAACCTGAAATAGTTAATACTCGTGGTAAAGAAAAGTATCTTAAACAAGGAGTTTTCCAGGCTTTGTGATTTGCATTTTTCATCCACATTTGGTATCATGAAAGTTATAAGTGTGCAAGGATTATTTCACATTCAAGAGGCAAAAATGTTAGACCTAAATAATCCAAATAGAATTATGACTAAGTTTAAAGAAAACTTAGATTGGTCAATAAATATTATGCAAGTAAGGTGTGAAATGAAATTCAGTTTAGAACCATGTTCAATATACTTGAACAAATAATAATGGTAAGTCTAAGGCAATATTAAGAATGAAACAGTGATAAAGGAATACTTTTGTGCTTTTTACTAGTAAAATATATGACTTTGAACTCCCTGGGAACTCTTACAATTGATGATGAAGTGTTATTTCTCAAGGCAATATGCTTTTCCTTTAGCTCATTAACATAGGTAAGACAATAATATGTGGCATTCATATTTATCAAAGCTGAATTAACATTTTATCTGTTAAAATGATATTAAAATACATTTTGTTCATAGATAAACATATCCATTTTTCTGTATGTTTTAGAAAGCTTTTTGGAACACACTGCAGTGTATGATGTTTACCATGAAACTATGCTTTCAATATTTAATTTTTATTCCCTTAGGCTTGAGGAACAGAAGGAAGCACTTCCTAAAAATCTTGCGAAAATACTGCAATGCCCAGGTTGTTTCTGCTTGATCTGAATATGTAGAGATGGCTAATTCATATGAAAACAATATGTAAAGGGCAATTTTGCTTCAAAGGACTCTTTAAATATCATGATATCAAAACCCAGCGATCTGTGAAGCTTATATTCACTCACTTAGGTTTTCTGAGCATGATAACTTCCTATCTATCTCATCTAAAGGAAAATAGAGGTTTAAGAATTACCAAACTGGCCCAATATTACTAAAGAAGACAAACAATTTTTTTTTTGTTTTTTTACTACCATTGTTTTGAGTCCTTATAACTTAAAAGTCATCTTCTGAGGTGTCACGTGAGAACTGTTGCACCACATGCTGATTCTCTGAGGAGTTTTTATTTAGTTCTGCAGTTGACTGCAGACTGCATTGGTTTTTCAGGGCTGAAAATGATTGTCATGTGCTTTCAGATGACATTCAGAACCTCTATACAGCCCCTGTTTTGATGGTATTAGAAGCTGTTCCAGAGTACCACAAGAGACACAATGACTCTCAGAGGTCTTCTCTGCAGGGACCTAAATCCCTTCAAGAAATAAAGCATGCTCATTGATCCATGTTCAAGAATATATGCTCTGCTAAATGTAGTTGAAGGAGGATGTGCCCTTTAGTATCTTTGCCTGCATTCTCTTAAAAAGGATCTTTTGATCTAACATGATGGACAGTTTCTACCAGTGCAACTAAAGTATCCGGAGTGTGTAAAAAACAGGCATTGCAGGACAGCTGGAGTGAAAGTGCTGTAAAACTGAGCAAAACAATTTGGCTTTAGTTTGCTTTGCATTTTTTAGGATAAACCTGTGAAAACCATTTCTGACAAAAAAGAAGGTCCCAGGTACATATTGCACTTTCTGGACAAAATCTTGCAATGATATAAATATAAACAAAAGCCCAACCAAGATTAAATATCTTAGGATTGCAAGGAACTTTCTGCTTATTATTCACAGAGATAAGATGGGGTTTATTAAACCCCAAAACTCAACCTGTGCCTGAGGATGACTTAATTTTCTTTGGTCTGAAATATAAGACTTGTGTTGATACTAACAGTGAATGTCAAGTAAAGTTTTTTTTGATTGGTATTTAATGTTTCCAGGTCTGAAAGCATATAATAATATTAGATAATAACATTAAATACCCCCTCAAATTAGTGTTATTAGAATTATATATGTAGAATCTTTGGCAGGGGATCTCTCAAGGTCCCTTCCAACCCCTACAGTTCTGTAATTCTGTGATACAGACTTCCAATAGAGTCTGTTTGAGTCCTGAAGGCCCTATTTTCATGAACCACCTAACATTTTCAAAATCCTACTTTCCTCTGAAGTTTGGCTTGAGATAAGGCTGGCTGCTCTCACCAATTTGGGTTATTGCATAAGTGAATTTTACCCTGGAAGGCAACAGAGGTCTGTGTCCTGTTCTTGTTCCACAACAGAGCTGATGCATTGTTCAACTTCCTAAAGGTCATTTCCAAAAAGAACATTGGGGACTGACTTCTCAAGACTAGCGCCTGGGTGACTGTGGGTCATGCAAATTAAAATGAGTCATAATACTGCTTGTAGCATTTCAGTTTCTGTCAGAAACAAACCCCAGGCATGTGGGACGAGACCCAGTTCCTTTGCAGTTTTAACTCAAAGTTGCTGAGTTGATTTCCTACTTACATAATTATAGAATCATAGAATGGCCTGGGTTGGAAGGGACCCCAAGGATCATAGACTATAGAGTTCCAACCCCCTGCCACAGGCAAGGCCACCAATCTCCAGGCAGGATCTAGACAAGGTTGCCCAGGGCTCCACCCAACCTGGCCTTGAACACCTCCAGGGATGGGACATCCACCACCTCTCTGGGCAGCCCCTTCCAGCACATCACCATTCGCTCTGCAAAGAACTTCCCCGTAATATCTAATCTAAACCTTCCCCCTTTAGCTTCAGCCCATTCCCCCTTGTCCTGCCATTATCTACCCTTTTAAAAAATTGATTCCCCTCCTGTTTGTATGCTCCCTTCAGGTACTGGAAGGCTGCAATGAGGTTCTCTGCATCCTTCTCTTCTCCAGGCTGAACAAGTCCAGCTCCCTCAGCCTCTCTTCATAGCAGAGGTGTTCCAGCCCTCTAATCTTCATGGTCTCCTCTGAACCCTCTCCAACAGTTCTACATCTTTCTTGTATTGGGGGCCCCAGGTCTGGACACAGTACTCCAGATGGGGCCTCGGGAGGGCAGAATAGAGGGACAATCCCTACCCCTGCTGGCCACCTCTCTTCTGATGCAGCTTTTCTGATTGGACTTTTAAGATGCACACACAGTCCCTGGAATGAAAAGACACGACTGACTCGGTCCTGTCTGTTGATCATCCGTGGCATGATGATGCCTAGACATGGTGTGTGTCATCTTGCTTCTCTGCAGTGTTACTGGTTGACCCCACATACCCAGCCTCCTTCCTTCATACAGATACACTGCTGACTAGTTTCATGGGTTCTTGACATCCCCTTCCTTAAACTCTGCTTATACACAGGAATATCATATAATATCCTGAGTTGGAATAGTTAGACTTAGGCACATTTTAAGAAAACAAGGGAATATAACCATTGCTGGTGTAGGGGAATTCACACATGTAACAATCTTTAAAGAACTGGGGGTTTGAATACAAGAGAAGTTAACAGACAGTAGAGAGAGACAGCAGAAAAGTCCTGGGAAACTAGCTGGGCAGACAACTGAGTAGGAGTTTTCTGTAAGATTATGGTAATTAACAGGGGATAGACTTATTGCCAGATCTTATCCAGACATCCTCCTTTATACACTATACATCCATCAGGCAGAGTTCAGACTGCAAATTTTCTGAAGATCCCTTGACTCAGATTGCTTTCTAGTAAACCACAAATTAAATTAGAAGCAGCAGCTACCTTTGTAATGGAATATCAATGTAATGTGCAGCTCTACTTTGTCTACAGCATTCCCTTCCTCCTCCCCCACCAAACACAACTTATTTCTTTTTCCCTTTTGACAAGAGAAGGGAATTGGTTTACAGTTTCTGTCTCACATTACCCAAGGGGCAAAGGTTATAACGGTACCTCCACTATGAAGGTATCACCTACCCTGCCTGATGACTATATATATATTATTTTTATATATATATACACATTCTATGGATGTAGGACAATAATATCTTTCTTTCTTTCTTTCTTTTTTTTTTTTTTACATTCTGTGAAAACTGTGACATATACTTGTTGGTTGGAGAGGGTAGAATTCCATCAGAAGAGTTGCATTGAGAAAAGGACAAAAAGTAGCTTTATAATTTCTATTATATTCTTTTGTCAACAAGATGTGGGACAGAATGAAAGCACAATGTCAAATAAGAAAAAGTGTCATGCCCAAAATACAAGAGAAGCTCTCTTGTTCACTTCTGTGGTTTCGTTGTGCTAATATAATGACAAACAGAAAGAACTCATTGGTGCTCAGAAAAAAACCTTTCAAATTTTGGGGTGCATGTGTGTATTCATGCATTTACACAAGTCCGTTGCCCAATTTTTTCTGTGTTTGCTTTTTTTAACATTATACTATCTTAGAGGAGACTTTCAAAACCATGTAATCCTTTGTTGTTTCCTTTTCAGAAAGTCTATTATAGACAATCACACATCCACTGAAGAATTGCTGCACAGAATTTAAAGTATAAATTCAATCAGAAAGCATGAAATAGCAATTATAAAGCTACTTTTTGTCCTTTTCTCAGTGCAACTCTTCTGATGGAATTGCTACAGACTTAGTCATAATTACTATGTTATACAACTACAATCTGTTTTATGCATTTAGCACAGATAGGTGAAATAAATCTAAAGAGACTTTTTCCTTGTTAAATCTCTCATTTCAGCTCATCTGTCTCTCTCACCATAGTCATTTAAAGAATCCTAGGAAACCTCAAATCATGACAAAAGTTTATGAACCTCACGTATCACAATCAACAGTCAACCTTGGGAGATAATCATGATGTCCAACATGGCTAAGTAAGCCTATTCCTGAAGCCCAGGCAGAAACAAAAGGGAGCATTTGGATTTCTTCACATTGCCTGTATCCAGTTTTTCAGGGCAGTTGTACATAAAGCTATTCACACCTGCAACGCAAGGAATAAGTTAATCACTGAAACTTTGTCTAACAAACTAAACTCTCTCAGGCATAGTGTAACCATCTGGATTTATTCTCAATATGAAAACTGCACCCAGCAATTAAATTAGTTTCTTTTTCTAGGATTTCACCAGCTTGCAAGAGGGTACTGGCAATTTTTCTTTACCATGGACTTGATAAGAGTTATTTACATTTTCATCTCACAGAATTTAGACAAATACTAGATTATGATTTAGCTGTTTCTTATATAGCTCTTTAATTATGTCTAATGTTGCAGTTAATTCCCAGGTGTTAGAAATTTGACAAATCTGTGTGTTAACATTGTAAGATTGACTTTGTATTACCTTTGTAACTCTAGAGCAAAACTAGAGATACCTTTCCCCACAGTGTTTAGCTAAACCCTGGCTTATGAATTCATACTTTGGCAATAAATAAAGGTTATTCACCTACAGCCAGAACTACCAACAATGTCTTTTGTTTGTTGTAATTCATTAGCCCCACCCTTGAAGGCGTTTGATGGAAAGTTTAGGAAGAAGTGGCCAGGAAAGTGGCCATAGGAATTACTTTGGTCACAAAGGGAGCAAGTCCTACGGTGTTTTTCAGAAAGTTCCTGAATATTCTTATTCACTGAAATTTCATAAGCAATTCTATTCCCAGGAAGACACAAAAAGAATTCTTTAAAGAGAAATTGGACTAATGCTCTTCCAGATTGCACCTGGAGGAGAGGTCCAGGGGACATGGATCTGAGAACCAAGAGATCTCTCAGGAGCTGCTCTGCATATTTCTATAGGGTGAGTAGTCTGAGGGCGAGTCACAGATATTTCTGTTCTTGACATTTCCCCCAGATCATCTGGCAGAATTAGGCATTGGGTTTACCATTACATTTCTCAATAGATGAAAATCTTACTGGATTATGAGGTTATTAATCTAGGAATAAAAAGTACAGGTTTCCCAAAAGAAGAGGAAGTTATGGATTGCTTGACTGGTTTTGCTTTTTGAAAATATTTACCATTTGCATGAATTTATTTAAGCAGCCAGATTTACTGGTTGGTTTTACTTGGACAGCAACAGCTGGCAGGATTTTTATGAAAAATATTTAAAATAATATTATATTGTGTAAAACTACCTTCTACGGACTTCAATCTTCTGCTAAAGTATGTTTTATTTCACATCAAATCATATACATGATTTTGAAGCCATTAGGCTTAAATGTTAAATAAATCTCAAAATATTTTATTATTTATATAAATATTTACCTATACGTAAAACATCCACAAAATAAAATTTTACATTTATTTTCTGGCTCCAATTCAATTTTCTTGAATTTTTTTTTTTTACTTAAAAAAATCATCTGTTAACACAAAACATTCTCTCATCAAGGAAAGAGTTATGGCCAAGTATTTTCTGTCATACCAAGATCCACTATAAATGAGAGTTCGATTACTGTGGAAATGAAAATATCACTTTACACATTTGGCAGACCAAACAGAAGGAAGCACTGCATTGTACCTTGTTTGCAATAACATTTTAAAGCTTTTATTTTTGGGGCTTTTTTTTGTTTTTCTCCTGAGCAATGAGTGCACAAAGGCCAACATATTCTACAAGTGATTTGAATTGTTCTATAAAAATAATTTTGCTGTCTTAATGAGTCCACAAGAGACCAAAGAGAAAGTGGAGCAATCTCATTTTAGGACCAACAGTGATTTAGAGTACTCATTATAAAACTGCCCAACACAAAAATATCTTTCATATAAGACTACTGTATTTTGGACTAAAATTTATTTAGCCTCTTAT
This sequence comes from Hypotaenidia okinawae, assembly GCA_027925045.1. NCBI lineage: Eukaryota > Metazoa > Chordata > Aves > Gruiformes > Rallidae > Hypotaenidia > Hypotaenidia okinawae. The sequence goes on along the minus strand of BSDF01000002.1, from coordinate 136,640,342 downwards.
TATTGAAGCCTTCTGTCAGTGTTTTATATTGTGAAAATAGGAAGAAGGGAAAAAAATAACCAGCTATTTTTTAGAAAAAAACTTTGCTATTCTAGAAAATCCTGAACAGTTCAGTTTCCTGTTTGAAGGGAAACTTGTATTTCTGAAATTTGATACTCCACGAATTAAAAAAAAACCCTGTGCATTTCCAATATATTTTGTATATTTTTAGACTATATATTACAAAAAATGAGTAACCGTTCTTCAGCTATTTCCTGACAAGTCAGTATTCAGACACTGTTATACTTTTTTATTCCAAGAGGTTTCCCAATCGGACTTTTTGTTTTCAGAGGTATCCCAAGAACAACACCACCTTTAAAGAAAAGACAGCTAAGATGGCTTCTTTATATTCCAGAGCTTTGTCACAAATTTCTGTAGCTAGCACCAAGAAAAATTATCCTACAAAACTGTTATTGCTGCAGCTTTTTCGTTAGTTAGAGAACTTTGCACAATTTGTAAGGAATTTATCCTACCATCTGATGCATGTGGAACTTTTTGTAGGGGGACAGGTGATGGATCAAATGTTATGCAGACCCAGCACTCCCCTGTGCATGGTTTTGGAAGCTGTGACCCCCTCACAGCTGAGGCAATAGCAGGTCAGTGACCAGTCTGAAGGGAGCAACGCTACTCACAAGGTAATGAGGCTGCTCAGCATGCACATGGGTAAGACATATTTTCCCTTAGGATATATTCCCCTTCACTTCTCATGCAAAAATAGCATAACCGTCATCACCCTTTCTTTTTTTTTTTTTTTTTTTTTGTAGCTTAATTGGGATTAAAGATAGGATCTTAAGACAGATACAGTCAGTGGGCTGGCTGACTGACATCACTGTATTGTATTCTCCTTATGAAAGAGCTTTCACAAAATTTCTATCCAATACAATACATTTACCAGTTCTGCTAGATCTGGATACCTGCAACATGTTGGCTCCTCACAACCACACAATTTCCTTTCCTGAGCCAGGTGACACTGCTGGCAGAGGGAACAGACCTGTCAGAATGATGAACAGCATCCTTTTACTTAACGCAGCAGTCACGGCCAGTGCACAGCCAGCAGCCACCAAAGGTCTTCCTCAGGAAAACGTGAACTGCTGGAGCAGACCTGCACTGCACTGCTACCCACCTCTCCTGTAGAGGTGTGTGAGTTCACACCATGGCTTTGGCTGGGCTGGCTGCACTTACACTAACAGTAATTACATGGCAGTAGGCTAGTAACAGAGTGCAAAAAAGACTGATGTAACAAATGGAAAACTATAAGAAAGAAATGTATAAAAACAAGCAACAAGGAGGTGGCTGGGAAGGAAGACTGACAATGTAGAAGATCTGACTTTTGTTATCTTAAAAGAAAAAAGTTTTCTTTTGCACAGATGTGAGTTGGAATCTCTCTCCAGGCCCCTTCTGGAACAATTTTTTGGGTTGATTATCTCAGTCCGACTCTACTGACTCCTGCTACAATTTCTGAAAATAGTAACTGATACTATGAGAGCACTTAAAACCTTGAGGAAGAGATGAAGCTCAAGCTTGATAAGGTATAATGTCAGGCTAAGAGAGGTTGCAAGTGTTGCAGCTGACCTGTTTGAACAGCTAATTTAAAAAGATCAGTTTAAAAGTGGTATTTTGTGACAGCTCGCACAACCCTAGCACTGGAAAAGAGGACACAGATGTGAGGGGTCAAGTGTTTTGTTGTGAGGCCAAAAGAAAGAAAAGTGAAATCTTGGAAATCAGAATTGAGAAATGATGAGGTGAAGAGCTATGAAAGTGTGGGGAGCTGCAGATGAAGAAAGAAAAAGTTATATAAACAGATTGCAGATACAATGCCTGCCTAATACTTGACCATCGATGACTGATATATTGTATTTAAAAAGACATACATTAAAGAACACCAGTAATGAATTTCCCACCAAATTTGAAACTAAATTATTGTTCAAGGTACAGTATCATAGAATCATAGAATCACAGAATCGTAGGGATTGGAAGGGACCTTGAGAGATCATCGGGTCCAACCCCCTGCCAAAGCAGGCTCCCTAGGACATATTGCACAGCTAGGCGTCCAGACGGGTCTTGAATATCTCCACAGAAGGAGACTCCACCACCTCCCTGGGCAGCCTGTCCCAGGGCTCTGTCACCCTCACTGGGAAAAAGTTCTTCCACATGTTGGTGCGAAACTTCCTGTGCTCTAACTTGCAGCCATTGCCCCTTGTCCTGTCTCCACAGACCACTGAAAAGGGGCTGGCTGATTCCCCCTGCATCCCCTGCTTAAGATAATTAGAAACATTAATTAGGACCCCCCTTAGTCTTCTCTTCTCAAGGCTGAACAGTCCCAATTTTCTCAGCCTTTCCTCATAGGGGAGATGCTCCAGGCCCTTTATCATCTTCGTAGCCCTTCTTTGGACTCTTTCCAGGAGATCCCTGTCCTTTTTATACCAGGGAGCTCAGAACTGGACACAATACTCCAGGTGGGGCCTGAGCAGGGCAGAGTAGAGGGGGAAGACCACCTCCTTTAGCAGGGGGTTGGACCCGATGATCTCTCGAGATCCCTTCCAACCCCTACAATTCTATGATTCTAAGAGGATCACCTCCTTTGACCTGCTTGCCACACTCCTCCGGATGCACCCCAGGATCCCATTGGCTCTCTTAGCCACCAGGGCACACTGCTGGCTCATGGCCAACCTGTCATCCACCAGGACCCCCAGGTCCTTCTCCACTGAGCTCTTCTCCAGCAGGTCATCCCCCAGCCTGTATGGTTTTCATTGTTCAATAAGGACCTCAAGGCAAGACTCTTAGTTATTAATTCTTACTTTGGTACATTATGAGGAGCATGTGCTGCAACAGTTTACCTCTACAGAACAAATGGAGAAACCCAGGATCAGAACAAGGGTGTTCTTGTGGTTTGTATGTTTATTTTAGGACTATGTTCCTTGTACTTCTGTATCATAATTCCATCAAGCTTTGCACATATGCTACTGATCGGGAGGCAGCAATGCCCTGGTGTTTCATTGGCACACTAGTTAGCTGGGGAGAAATAAAATTATTTCAGCTGAAGGCATAACTCTTCTCTGTGTTCCCCCACCACTGCCACTTTAAATTCCTTCATGTTTATTAATGTCTCTGCTTTGAAGTAAGCTATTTGAAAATATACTAAATAATATATTGCTTTTTTTATATGAAGTAATTTACATTCATGATTTCCAGCAGGGCTATAATGCCACAGTATTTTTCAAAAATACAGAGATACAAGAGTCTAAAGTATTTGCAGAGGTGATCTGAAGTAGAGTATGCCGTCCCTCAGTTTCTCTGCTGAAAGCCAGTACTCAGAAAAGCAAGCTTTCTCAGCAAGGGATATGACAGAAGACTCAAGGATTTAAATATAACTTATGACTTCAAGAAAATCTGCAATAAAATAGTCAGGGAATACTTTTTCCAAATCAAGACAAAATTTCACATACATATAAAAAGCACTAAAGGAGTAAGCAAGAAAAAACACCAACTGGCTCATCCCAACACAAAAAAAATGCACATTGCAGAGATTCAAATACATGCAATTACACATCTGAAGAACCATGCCTTTTTTGACAGTTCAATTAACATTAAGCTACAGACATGTAATTTTTTGCAATTATACAGACCAGCAATGTGATCAGCAATGCCAACATAACAGTTAATTATAATCCTCTGGATTCTGTTCCATAGTTTTATAAGCACTTAGTACCCAAGATCAATTGCAGACTAATGTCCAGTTTTTCCTTTCTGTGAGATTTAATTGTCTTTCTCTGTATCTGTTATTGCACAAGGGCAGCAAAACAATAAAAAACACTAATACTGTGCAGTAGATATGGTCAGAACATTAATCTTTCTGTTCTGCTGCATATCAGGTTCAATTCTCCATTAGAATTGTCACTATATTGACAGCCATTACACCTGCCCAAGGCATACGAAATCTTAACTGTCTTAACCAGTTTTAAGACACAATTTTAAAATTTCTGTTCTTTCCTTAGATTGACATTTTTACCCATTTAGATTTAGAAAGTAACTTTTTTCCCATTAACGAATCAAGGGTTTGAAAAACTGGGCTTGCCCGGTTATTTTCTTCCTCTCCTGCACGGTATCTATACCACAGGTATCTATATCACAGGTAAAATGTGTCCCAGCATGCATGTTCTTATTTTCCATACCTACAGCAGCAATCTGTCAGGAACACACAGCAGACAGGAGGAATATTGCAACCCTAACAAACTGTGTCAGAGAAAAATCTAGTGTTTGTGCCCTTTCACACCTTCTCTACCTTTTCCTTCCTAGATTATCACTTAACTGAGAAGTCAGGCATGTCTCCATGCTGTAAAAGAATACAGATTTAAATATTTGTAGTGTCATTGACTCATCAGGAGAAGGACCCTAGAACCATTTATATAAACAAACAGAACCACTTTAATATACTTCATTAATAAATCCGGTGAGTAATACAAACGTTGACACTTATGGGTCATTGTAATCATAGAATCATAGAATTGTAGGGGTTGGAAGGGACCTCGAGAGATCATCGGGTCCAACCCCCTGCCGAAGCAGGCTCCCTAGGACATTTCACTGAGATAGGCGTCCAGACGGGTCTTGAATATCTCCAGAGAAGGAGACTCCACCACCTCCCTGGGCAGCCTGTCCCAGGGCTCTGTCACCCTCACTGTGAAAAAGTTTCTCCGCATGTTGGTGCGGAACTTCCTGTGCTCCAACTTGCAGCCATTGCCCCTTGTCCTGTCTCCACAGACCACTGAAAAGGGGCTGGCTGATTCCCCCTGCATCCCTTGCTTAAGATAATTGTAAACATTAATTAGGTCCCCCCTTAGTCTTCTCTTCTCAAGGCTGAACAGTCCCAGTCTTCTCAGCCTTTCCTCATAGGGGAGATGCTCCAGGCCCTTTATCATCTTCGTAGCCCTTCTCTGGACTCTCTCCAGGAGATCCCTGTCCTTTTTATACCAGGGAGCCCAGAACTGGACACAATACTCCAGGTGGGGCCTGACCAGGGCAGAGTAGAGGGGGAGGATCACCTCCCTTGACCTGCTGGCTACACTCCTCCGGATGCACCCCAGGATCCCATTGGCTCTCCTAGCCACCGAGGCACACTGCTGGCTCATGGCCAACCTGTCATCCACCAGGACCCCCAGGTCCTTCTCCACTGAGCTCTTCTCCAGCAGGTCATCCCCCAGCCTGTACTGATAGAAACGGTTGTTCCTTCCCAGGTGCAAGACTTTACACTTGCTTTTGTTAAACCTCATTAGGTTTCTTACTGCCCAGCTCTCCAGCCTGTCCAGGTCTCGCTGGATGGCAGCGCAGTGTTCCTGCGTGTCAGCCACTCCTCCCAGCTTTGTGTCATCGGCGTACTTGCTGAGGGTCGATGCTATTCCCTCATCAAGGTCGTCAATGAAGATGTTAAACAGGACTGGACCCAACACCGAGCCCTGGGGAACACCGCTAGTCACAGGCCTCCAGTCAGATTCCACTCCACGAATCACGACCCTCTGGGCTCGGTCCGACAGCCAATTCTCAACCCACCTCACTGTCCACTCATCAATCCCATGCTTTCTCAGCTTTGCTATCAGGATGTCATGGGAGACAGTATCAAAAGCCTTGCTGAAGTCAAGGTAGATGACATCTACTGCTCTCCCTCCATCTACCCAGCCGGTGATGAGATCGTAGAAGGCTATGAGATTGGTCGAGCACGATTTCCCCTTGGTGAATCCATGCTGACTACTCCTCATGACCTTCTTCTCTTCCAATTGCTTGGAGATGGCATCCAGAACAAGCTGTTCCATCACCTTTCCGGGGACAGAGGTGAGGCTGACTGGCCTATAGTTGCTGGGATCCTCCTTCTTGCCCTTTTTAAAGACTGGAGTGACATTGGCTATCCTCCAGTCCTCAGGCACTTCTCCTGTTCTCCAGGACCTGTTGAAGATGATAGAGAGCGGCTCAGCAATCACCTCCGCCAGCTCCCTTAGCACACGTGGATGTATCCCATCCGGTCCCATGGATTTGTGTGCGTTTATCCCTTTGAGCCGCTCCTGGACCTCCCCTACCTCAACCAGAGGGAAATTCTTCATATCCCAAACACTCCTATTTACATCCAGTGCCTGTGGGTCCCGGGGGCCTTTGAGGTGAAGACCGAAGCAAAGAAGGCATTCAGTATCTCCACCTTCTCAGTATCCCCCGTTACCAGGACACCCTCCTCATTCAGCAAGGGACCTACATTATCCCTGGTCATCCTTTTGCTATTCACGTATCTAAAAAAACCCTTTTTATTATCCTTTATGTCCCTTGCCAGCTTCGTTTCCAAGAGCGCTTTAGCCTTCCTAGTTGCGACCCTACAGGCCCTGACTACATTCCTGTATTCTCCCCATGTGCTCAGACCCTTCTTCCACAATTCATAGATCTTCCTCTTCTCTTTGAGTTTACTCAGCAGCTCCGTGTTCATCCACGCAGGTCTTCTGCCTCTCCTTCCCGATTTCCTGCACAAAGGGATGCATCGTTCCTGTGCTTGGAAGAAGTGCTGTTTGAATGCTAGCCAGCTCTCACAGGCTCCCATTCCTTCAAACAGCGTAGCCCACGGGATAGCCCCTATTAAGTCACGGAGGAGATCAAAGTTAGCTTTTCCAAAATTCAGGGTAGCTATCCTACTTTTTGGCTTGCTTCTTCCACCCAGGATCTTGAACTCAACCATTTCATGGTCACTTAGACCTAAGCTGCCCCCGACCTTCACTTCCCTAACGAGCCCGTCCTTGTTAGTTAAAACAAGGTCCAGCACCCGCCCTCCCCTTGTAGGCTCCTGCACCATCTGTAGCAGGAAATTGTCTTCAACACACTGCAGAAATTGTCTGGACTGCATACGACTGGCCGTGTTGCTTGCCCAGCAAATATCTGGATAGTTGAAGTCCCCCATAAGGATTAGTGCCCGGGATCTTGAGGCTACTTCTAACTGCTTATAGAATGCACTATCAACCCGCTCCTCTTGATCAGGGGGCCTATAGCACACTCCCACAACAATGTCCCCCATACCGGTTTGCCCCTTGATTTTAACCCACAAGCACTCAACAGATGTTTCATCCTTCCCCAGGTGGAGCTCAATACAATCTAGGTGCTCTCTCACATAAAGAGCAACTCCTCCACCTCGCCTCCCTAGCCTGTCTTTCCTAAAAAGCACATAGCCATCCATGACAGCGTGCCAGTCGTCCAGGTTATCCCACCACGTCTCTGTGATTGCTATGAGATCGTGGCCCTGCGACCGCACAAAGATCTCTAATTCTTCTTGTTTGTTCCCCATGCTACGTGCATTTGTATAAAGGCATTTAAGTGGGGCAGCAGATGTAGGTATTCTCAACAGCCCACAGCGAGATTTCTGCCAGGGGACTGGCAAAAGTGGCTCCACTGAGGAGTACTCAGGGCAATCCACAGAATTTTCCCTACTCACACCTGGAAAACCATCTCCAAGTCCACCACTGTGCTGTTGGAATTTACCTTTTTCCACCATCAACTCTCGTTGTGACTCCCGAAGCACTTGCCTAACCCCAGCAGCCTTCTTAATATCCCCTTCCCCCTTCCTAACTAGTTTAAAGCTCGGTCAATGAGCCCTGCCATCTCCTGGGCAAGGATCCTCTTTCCTTTATGGGACAGGTGAGCCCCATCAGCAGTACTCATGCCAGGAGCAGAGTACACCATCCCATGGTCAAAAAACCCAAAGTTCTTGCGCCGGCACCAGCCTTTCAGCCACACATTCAACTCGTGGGTTCGCCTGTCCTGCTCTGAGCCCCTCCTCCCGTAAGTGGGGATAGACGAGAATATTATTTGGGCTCCCCCGCCCTCAACAAAGCGCCCCAGGTCCCGGAATTCCCTTTTGGTGGCTTGCAGGCTACACTTCGTGATTGCATCCCTGCCTGCTTGAACTATCACTAATGGATAATAGTCAGTGGGTCTAACCAGCCCTGATAGCCTTCTTGTAATGTCCCTGACCCGGGCTCCAGGGAGGCAGCACACCTCCCTGTGTGTAGGGTCCGGTCTACATATAGGGCCTTCTGTCCCTCTGAGAAGGGAATCCCCTACTACAACAACCTTTCTCTCTTGCCTCACAGAGGCAGTCTCAAGGCGTGCAGATGATCGCCTCACTCTAGGTTTCCGCTTCCTCTGAGGCAGAGGGGCTGCATTCATTTCCTCGCATACCTCCTCCTCAACTGCCAGGGCCCCAAACCTGTTGCTTAGGGAAACCTGGGGGAGTGGGGTAGGTAGGCAGGGGGGTGCCTACGACGGCGAGTCGGGACTGTCTTCCAGCCCTCCTCGGGGTTTGGGACACTCCCATTTTCCTGTCTAGGGCAGAGAGGGGGGACCGTCTTCAGGTGCGAAGTGTCTTCCCCACTCTCTTCCTTCTGGGTTGCCAGGGAGCTACTCCACCAGTCAATCTCTTGCTCGCAATCCCTGATTGCTCTCAGTCTTTCGAGCTCTTCCTTCAGTTCTACAACTAAACAGAGCAGATCGTCGACCTGCTCACACCTCACACAGGTTAGGGGCTTGCCTCTTTTCCCTGGCAACTGCAGACTCTGGCATTCCCTGCAGCCGGAGACCTGAACCGCAGCATCCCGAGGCAGGCCCTCCGTCGGGGTTGCCCCAGATTTGTAGGGGGAACCTCTCCGCCTGGTGGAGACCATGGTTACCAGCCCACAGCAGACAGGGAACCCTCAGCTCACCCTTCGTGCTGTGCAAGCCCGTCCGCTGAAACTACCCTCTCGGCTAGCTAGGAGGGGCGGCTCGCCCTGCCTGCTCGCCCTGCCTGCGCTAACTGCCGCGCTAACTAACTGCCGCGCTAACTAACTGCCGCGCTAACTAACTGCCGCGCTAACTAACTGCCGCGCTAACTAACTGCCGCGCTAACTAACTGCCGCGCTAACTAACTGCCGCGCTAACTAACTGCCGCGCTAACTGCCGCGCCACGCCCTTCTGACGCGCCACGCCCTGTTTGCCCGTCCTGTTCGCCGCGCTCCGGGTCGCCGCGCTCCCAGAGGCTGCTCTTGTATGGAGAGGGATAATTCCTGTCGCCCTTAGCTCCGCCCCCGATGAGTCACCGCTCCGGGCAGTGCGGGGGACGAGCAGTGGCTGATGATGGGTGCTGATGGGTGCTGATGGCCGCTGCTGGCCGCACCTCTGCCTCTCTCCTTTTGATCTCTGTCGCCTTTTCTCCCTTGCCCTCGCGGATCTATGCCCGGGGCTTGTTGCTTGCAGAAAGGGGTCCCTCGACGGAGTCTCCCGCTTCAGAGCCCTTCTCCTCAGCAGCTCAATGTTCTTTCTGTCTTCACATATTTCTGCCCATTCTGCATTTTGCATGCCTAACCATGAGAAATAATTTCTAAACTTGTTTGATCTGTATTAAGACTTTGTAAGGTCATGCTTGATTTAACACAATTTATTGTGACTCTTCCCGCTGAGTTTAATCATAGCAAGATGCAGATTTCTTTCTGCTGGTGGTAAAATTCAGCGCAACTAGATTTGTCCCAGGCTCTACACATCTGTTTTGCTAATCTATACTCTGCAGAGTGACAAACAGGTATGTCTGTCATACCTTTTACTAGCTCTGGTGACTGTACTTGATACACCTGAAGTAGTGCACAACAGACAAAAGGAGTTTTTAAAGCCTAAAATGGCATTTGCCCTCTAAAAATTTGTATGCTAATGATTGCTAGGCTCAGAAGACTTGAAAGGAGGTGGGGAGATTTACCCAGGTCCCAGACAGATCCTCATTCAAGTTGTTTTTTCTCCTCTGGCAGCAGTAGAAAGGCTGTTAAGTTGGAGTAGTTACAATTTGGTGGGAGATGCATTGGCTCTTGGAGTTAAAGATTCTCTGTAACACTTTGCAAAACTACAGGACTTTGTTTAAATTTTGATACTGATCAGGCTAACATGGAAACAGCAGGGGGAATCATGCAGTTTCAGGGTATTCAGCTCAGGATGGGACTTGTCCACCACTTGATCCAAATAGTCCACATTTCTTTGCAGTTTTCTCCATGGATTTGTTTCATGTCTAGTAAACATCCTACTTGTAACATTCAGAACTATAGATATCTCCATGCTTCAGCTTCAGATTAAATGAAATATTAAATGGGATATTTTAGACGTGCTTTGTCATGTGAACTGTGAAATATATCTGAGCTGGGAGCAAAAAAACTCGAGCAAATATATACATATATGTATATATAAAAATATATACATCCCCCAAATATACAAAAGCCTTCAAAAATCCATTTTATTTTTCTTTTTGTCTTTGATATTTGCTTGCTTATTTTTTTCATTATTATTCTTTAAGAAATTTTGATGTTCATTTGACAAGGTCAGTTTTATCATGATGTCAATCACTGAGATTTTAGTTTTTATTAAAAACTAGATTTGTCATCTGGGATTGTTCTTAAGAATGATTTCATACTAAGTGTATGTCCCATTTCTTCAACAGAAAAATAACGATTGAAGATAACAAGGGTAAAGGAATTATTATTGAAGCCTTTTTATAGTTTGGAATCTGGTATTAGCATTCTGTGTCACTCTAAAATATGCAACAGTACCAGCTAAATAAAACTGAATTATTTAGTTTAATTTATGAAATCTATGCACAATTTATACTGTTAATGAACACTGAGGATGATTTACACATCCTTCTTGTTTCCATCTACCTCTTTGTTAATCCTCTTTACATCCACAAAAGGTCCTATGGGCCTGAGGCTTTGTCAGATTAAAGATTAGCGGGTGTTTTATCTACAGGTTTTCTGTCAATGAATAATTAAAAACAATACGCTCACATGAATGCAGCTTTCAATTATTCCTTCATGCACAATAATCTTTCCTCTGTTTATCTCATGCAATCTGCTTCTATCGGTTTTCTATGTAAGCCTGAGGGTAGTAAGTAACAATTTGCAGGTTTTTTTCTCTTGTATTACCATCACCCATTAATTATCTACACACTTGCTTTACACACGGTGTCCTCTCCTCCCACAAGTACACAGAGACACATGCTAAACTTCTTAAAACATCTTGTTTCAACATTTCAATGACAGATGCTTTCTATATTACACCCTATGATCAGGATCTTCTTTGCAGCTATGAAACTGTTATGGTTTTTTGTAAAAAATCCTATATAGCACCTACAGTGTAGAAAAGCTTTCTTTTAAGTATTATTCTATTTGATATAAAAGAAAATGGAACTAAGATACCATATTTGGAAATGTATCCACAAAAATAGTGTAGTACCTCAAGTGTATGTCTGTAAGCAGGTAAAGGGAAGGTGATGTAAATACTCTGTGGGCCAGCTGAAAATTATGAAATGGAAAAGAAAAATCTTGATTAAAACCATTTTTTTGGTCATATTAGCTAAAAATAGGAGAATTTTCTGTTCAACATTTCCTAAAGAGACTTTACACTTTCCACAGAGTTCAGAATTACCTCAGGCAAATAATTATTTTGCCCACATTATTCTCCATAAAAAAACTAAAATACCACATTGGAGGATGTTTAAACTCAAATAAAACAGTTTCTTAAACCAAATCACAACATTCCCTCAGAGTTCACACAGGATTTCTTCTCAGCTGAACTGTGTTTTAGGTGGCTCAGCTTCCTGCTGCATGACTGGCCACATTCTTTGCCAGTTGACAACCTCTTCCCTTGTGTTCAACTGATGTGATGCGTCATGGGTAATGAGTTTGGCTGAGACGCCTAGCCCAAAAGCAGTGTTACATGCTGTAGACTTCATGGGAGAACAAACATTGGCGTAAGAAACAATTCATTGGAAAAAAGAGTTTAATGATAAGTGAAGCTAAAACTATTTTTGCTTAAGTTCAAGCAGCCAACTAAACAACTAAAATTATCGTTTCAGTTCAGAAACATCTGTAGTCAAAGTCTTAGCTTTCATTGGAAGCAATGAAATGAAATGTTTCAGAGAATAATTTTTGGGAAACTTCCATGTTTTCCATCATTATTTAGAATGAAAACAAATGTCAAAATTTCCATGCAGTAAGGATTCTCATTTGCTGTATTCCCTGATGTTAATTCTTTCAGATATTAAAAAAAAATCAAAAAAGAAAATATAAAAAGAGGTCTATTCTTAAAACAAAGCATTTTTGTTACCTTTAATTTGAAAAAAATATTTTTATTTCCTTTTAAAATACTTTGCTGCACCTTTTCAGAAAAAAGAAATACCATAACTTATATATGCAAATGCATATACATATATGTATATATATGGTCTGCATCAAAACCATCATGAGCAGCAGATCAAGAGAGGAGATTCTCCCCTCTAATCTGCTCTGGTGAGACCCCACCTGGAGTACTGAATCCAGCTCTGGGGTACACAGGACAAGTAAGACACTAAGCTGTGGGAGTAAGTCCAGAGGCCACAAATTTGATCAGAGGGCTGGAACCCTTCTCCTATCAAGACAGTCTGAAAGAGTTGGCCTTGTTCAGCCTGGAGAAGAGAAGGCTTCAGGGAGACCTTATTACAGCCTTGAAGTACCTGAAAGGGCCTACAGGAAAGCTAAGAAGGAGTCTTTATCAGGAAGTGTAGTGATAGGACAAGGGGTAATGGGCTTAACTTGAAAGAGGAAAGAATTAGATTAGACATATGGACAAAATTTTTCAATGTGAAGTTATTGAGGCCCTGGCACAGATTGCCCAGAGAAGCTGTGGCTGCTCCCTCCTTGGCACTGCCTAAGGCTAGTATGGATGGGGCTCTGGGCAACCTGGTCAAGTGGAGGGTGTCCCTGCCCATGGCAGGGGTTTTGGAACTAGATGGGCTTTGAGGTCCCTTCCAACCTAAATCTGTGCTTCTATGACTCTATGATATGCAAATGTAAATGTAGAAGATGAACATGCATAGGTATTACATGCATACAACAGACAGGTGTGGAATATTACAGCATTTGAATCAGCCAGAACCATGGGGAAAAAACTCACAACCAACTGAACTTATATAATGACCTTGAGGCACATGGGATCATGTTGTCATTTTGTCATTAATATATCCACAATTAATCATTATATTCATCATTATATTCATCATCATATTGACAGTATTATATTAATGTATTGTTAATTTACTGTTAACATTATTGATGTTAAAGAACCAGAATACCCCAACATTCAGTTCTGACTACTCCTGAGTAATCTAACTTATGTTAAAAAAAAAAAAAAAGCTATCATAATTAGTGGAAGTCAAACCTTATAACAAGTAAGATTTAGTTCCATTTGACTAACCATCTGAACTACTTTATACTTGCCTGAAACTCTTATGAAAAAGTCAAGAAGAAAATCTTGTAAATAATGTTTTGTGGGGCTTTTTCCCCTGAGGGGTATTGAATGATTCCTAATTTTGACTCTTAGAAATGACACAATACTCTTTTCTTCTGTGAGAAAAATAATTGCAATGAAAAAAATAAAAAGAAACCATAGCTGAAGTTTCATCTCTCTCACACATTCGGGGGGTGTGTGTATGTGTGTTCATTTCTGTTTGTTTGTTTGTTTCTCTGATTTTCAGTTAGTCATATTGCTGTGAATTTGAAAAATCCTTGAAGTTTGTTTCAGGTTTATGTTTTGGGTATTGCTTTGAATCATTTTTATTGTCTCATGAACCAGTCATTTTGCTGTTAGGGAATACTGTAGAAGAATAAGATATTTTACTCCGATTCTTAGTACCATGGTTTTGGAAAAGATTTTTTTGTTTTAAACCTGAAATAAATGCTTTGGGCTTGTGTCAGTAATGTGTGTTTATGGATTCACATGGAATAACAGCACAGTGAATTCTCACCAGTTTAAGTGTATGAGCTATGGGACTCACATAATTGTACAAGTTTATTTTATTTGGACAGTACCTTTTACATCCAAAGTCTACAAAATTCCTTGCTTGTCAAGTTGTACAAAGAAGAAATAATTTTCATCTATCCCATCCATCTCACAGTTGAACAAAACTGGGCTCACCCTAACTAGGAAGTCCCAATGAAACCATGGGAGTAAGGATGCTGAGAGTGAATTTGAATTGAAGTAGGTAAAAATAAATCTCTTCTTTCACACATGTCTCTTAATGACGTGGGAAATGTGCTGGGTATTGGCTGGGATAAAGTTAATTTTCATGGGAAGCTGGGAGGGTACAGAGTAAGGAGAGCTGACCCAAAATAGCCAATGGGATATTCGATACTGTATGAGGCCATGTTCATTTTATAAAAGGAGCTGGGTGGGGATGAGGGTCTGCTGCTCAGGAATAGGTTTGGCATTAGGCTCCAATCAGTAAACAAACTGCATTATGTATTGCCTGCTTTGTATATTGTGTTGTAAGTGATGTTGCTGTTATTTTCCTCTTCCTTTTCTTTCCTAGTAACCTGCCCTTATCCCAACAATAATTTTACCTCTTTTTCTCCAGTTCTCCTTCCTTTCCAGCAAGGGTGGGAAGAGGAGCACTGAGAGAACAGCCATGTGATGCCAAGATGCCAGATGGGCTAAGCCACAACAGAAAAGAAAGTCAGAGCTTGACAGTCTTTCTCAAGAGATCCTTTCTATGAATGGTGTTCTTGTAACTGTATGTCAAAACTCTATTTCCTTAAATTTTGGAATTTTGAGAATAACCACCAGTCTCCTTCCTGCTGGCCTGACAAATTATGATACACAAGAAGGAAATAAAATGTGAATTAGACCACATAATCACAGCATATCCTAAGTTGGAAGAGACCCATAAGGATCATCAAGTCCAACTCCTGGCTCCACACAGGACCAGCCAAGTCAGAGCACGTGACTGAGAGCATCATCCAGATGCTTCTTGAACTCAGTCAAGCTCAGTGCTGTGACCACTTCCCTGGGGAGCCTGTTCCAGTGCCCAGCCACCCTTACTCAAATATGAACAATACAAATCTCCTATCTAGATGGATCAAACCTAGCTCCATTAAGGATTTATATCTAAGTGTCAATTCTATATCAGGAGGAATCTAATAATTTTTAGATTATTGAAGGAGCTGGGGGAGTGGTGGGACCTCCTGATAAAAATATACAAGGATTAAACCTTGGCTAGTATGAGTTGACATAGTTCTGTGGGGAGTACTCCGTACCAGAACATACTTGGCCCAATGCTCTTTTCAAGCACTGTGTCCAGTGCAAGCATATGACCCTGTCCTCGTGAATGTTAGTGTGACATGACCTGAAATTAATTGGAAAATAAACCCACTGTAATTTTTTATTTTTGAAGTGGAAAAAAAATGAGATGGAAATACCTTCACCAGCTTATTAGTGTTCAGGAGCATCAACATGAGGAATTTGCTTGAAGCTAGCAAGTTTCACAATATGGTAATGATTAGTGGTGCTTCTTGCTAATGTTTTGCTGTTTTGTATTAAAACTGTCCATTTTTACAGTAGCACTAGCCCATATTTCTACAAAACAATTTTGTTTCAAAGCTGTGAGATATGACTGAAGGAAAAACTAATATTTCACTGCCTCAAGAAATATAAGAATATTTGTTTTGCTCTGCACTGATGTTTTAATATGAGAAAAGATATATTTAAGAATAGTTTTGTTCTGAATTAAGTTCACAGGGTAGTTCATCAGCCTTGCATGACTCACTATCTAAGTTAAAGGAATGGTTTATCATGGACAGAAAGAGAGCACGTGGCAAAGGCTGATGTAACCATAGATAGCAAGACAGAGAGGTAGGTGCTTAATAGTGTGAAAGTATCTTCATAGAATCATAGAATGGTTTGGATTGGAAGGGACCTTGAAAGATTGCTGTTGATGAAGATGTTAAATAATATTTGTCCTAGTTACAGACCCTTAAGTGACACCACACACTTCAACATGGATGTTCAGCCACTGACTATAACTATTTTAGACATGACCATTCAGCCAGTTCCTTTTCCATCTGACAGTCCCTATGTCGAACCCATCTCTCTCCAATTTAGTGTCCAGAATGCTCTGGACAACTACATCGAAGGTCTTACAGAAGTCTAGGTAGATGACATCTGTAGTTCTTCCCTTGTCCACTTCACTATAGAAGTCCACTAGGTTGGTCAGTCATGATTTGCCCCTGGTGAAGACATGTATGCTGTCTGTAATCCTCACCTCTCTGTGTTCTGTATGTTTAGACATGTTTTCCAGGAGGATCTGTTGCATGATTTTAACAGACATGGAAGTGAGTATGAATGGGTAATTCCCACTGTCCTCCTTTTTACCTTTTCATTACCTTGAAAACTAAGTGACAAAGTATTACATGACTCATCAAAATATCATTTGCATAAGATGCAATGGAGAGAATCGTTGACTGCTGAACTGAAAACATTTTATTTGGTTTTAACTGACAACTTTATATCCACTGAAGAGGATGTACTTATTGTACAATTCCTAAATATTGTGAGGAACACATTCTCCAATAAGAGAAAAACCATTATTAATCACCGTCCTGGCAAAGACAGAAAAGGGGATCTGAGAGTTGAAGTTAATGTTTGAATGATCATGACTTGTTCACATTTCTTATCTTGGGAGAGAGAAAATGAGCATATTTATTCTTCACATGAACTTGCTCACACACCTGCAGTCATTTGCTGTTTAAAAGCCTTGGTTTCACAAGACTGAGATCAATTATGAGAGAGAACAAGGACATAAAAAGACTGCAGTAAATGTCTGTTTGACAGCTGTTTGCTACATATTTCAACGTCAGTCCTGAAATACAAAAAAAATATGCTGCATTGAGCAGAAAATACCATTCTTTTGACAAGAAGTGAAAGTAGATGTAGTAAGAACTAAACTAGACAACAAATGGGGACATGGGCAATATGAGGCATTTTAAAATGTGTGTCTGTTTTGGGTTTCATGGTAAGTTTTTGGCAGGGGTGGGGCTGCAAGAATGGCTTCTGCAAGAAGCTGCTAGAAGCTTCACCTAGGTCTGCAAAAGCCAATATGAGCCCGCAGCTCA
This sequence comes from Hypotaenidia okinawae, assembly GCA_027925045.1. NCBI lineage: Eukaryota > Metazoa > Chordata > Aves > Gruiformes > Rallidae > Hypotaenidia > Hypotaenidia okinawae. The sequence continues at coordinate 136,623,348 of BSDF01000002.1, read as the reverse complement.
AGGATGCACCTGCTGCTGACCAAGGCTGAGCCATTCAGCTATAGTGGTAGCACGTCTGTGATAACATATTAAGAAGGGAAACAAAAAAACCCCAGGCAGTAGGTTTTGGCTGTCATAGTAAGATGTGAGAAGATGTGAGAAACTCTGCAGACACCAAAGTCAGTGAAAAAGGGGAGGGAGGAGGTGCTCCAGGCACTGGAGCAGAGATTCCCCTGCAGCCTGTGGAGAAGACCGTGGTGAAGCAGGCTGTCACCCTGCAGCCCATGGAAGATGATTCTACTTGCAGCCCATGGAGGACTTCACAGCGGAGTGGATGGAGACACTTGAAGGGTGCTGTGGCCCAGTGGGAAGCCTGCACTAGAGCAAGCTTCAGGACCTGTAGCCCATGGACACAGGATCTGTAGACCATAGAGACAGGGGTCCATATTGGACCAGGTTTGCTGGCAGGACTTGTGACCCTGTGGGGGACTGTGCTGGAGCAGTCTGTGTTTGAAGGTCTGCACATCATGGAAGACACAATGGGGAACTGAAGCCCCTGTGGGAAGGACTCATATTGGAGATGTTCCTGGAAGACTGTCTCCCCTGGGAGGGTCCCCACACTGGAGTGTGAGGAGTCCTTCCCTTGAGGAAGACGGATTGTCAGAGGCAACATGCAACGGACTGACCACAACCCCTATTCCCTGACTTCCTGTGCCACTCTGGGGAGGAGAAAGAGAATTCAGGAATAAAGTTGAGCCTGGGAAGGGGGGTGTGGAGGTGTGGAGTGTGCGAGGTGATTTAAGATTTTTTTTTATTTCTCATTTCTCCGTTTTGATTGGATAATAACTTAGATGCATTAAATTCCACTCTGAGTCTGTTTTGCCTGTAATGTTAACTGCTGAACAATCTCTCCCTGTCCTTATCTAGACCTGCAAGATTTTCATTATATTTTCTCTCCCCTGTGCAGCTGAGGAGGGGAGTGATAGAGCAGCTTTGGTGGTCATTTGGCCTACGGCCAGGATCAACCCACCACAATATCTTAGAAGTTGTATTTGATCAGTAAAAACTGCAAATACTGAAAACATTAGAGGGCCTAGAGTAACTATTGTTTTTACCTGTGTATCTGATACCTAAACCTATCCAGAAACAGCGAGCTCACATTATCTACATTTCATTTGTGCATATCAATGATCTCAGGGTGGGTGTTCTGTACCTCAATATATAGCTCAGGGCAATAAGGAAGGTGCTAGCTTAGATGTAACTGAGTTTCCCTGAATATTGCATGCACATACTTAGAACAGCAGGTCTGTTCAGAAACACAGTTGGGTTTTTTGTTTTTATACATAATCCTTAGTTAAATGTGCTAATGTAACAAAGAGAAAACTTAGTGGTGGCTTAGACTCTGAAAGTATCTGCTTAGGGAAGAAATATTTCACAGTTGAAAGTTCTCAGTCATTCAGAAAAATACAGGTCGGGTGGCTCAAAGGTGAAGGAGGATAAATATAGGAACAGGACACTTGGTCTTGTTTGTTTGGTTGGTGTGTTTAACAGAATCATTAATGTCTAGAACAGCTTTCTGAAGAGATACGGTGGGTGACCAAGCAGTGCAAACTTTTAAACACAAATAAGTGCTTTTCAAAAGTGTCTCTCCTATCAAATGAGAATTAATAAAAATATGTGGGATAGTTTGAGTTATACAGGAAGCTAAACCAAAAATTCTTTCTGAATTTATAATATCCAAATCTCTCCTAACCTACATGTATAAGAGTAAACTCATCATCACTTAGTATATTCTACTTCTTCTCTTTTTAAATGTTGTGTTACAAAATAAAACCAACAAAACCCACAAATGAATGGATTGCTTGTCATTTGTCAGGAGACATAATCTGAGAACACAGCTTTATAGAACATTTTGTTTCATTTTATGATTACAAACAGCAGTTTTGGACATTGAGAAGGTACGATGCAGAAGAGTTTCTGATTAGCCTAAAGTACATCATATGTATTACTCTATTTCATTCATTTAGCCTGCTGTATTTTATGCATGTCAGTATGTATTGTTATGTTTCTCTTTTTTGCTGTATTTTTACTGAAAAAATACACATATAATGTGAAAATGTCAGTCTGGGGAGATTCATAGTAAACTCCTGTGTAGATAAACAAACATCCAGCTCTGACACAAGTCCGTTTGTTACCCTAAATTTGTCCACGCTAAAAATTGAACAGTAGTGTGTACCAGGTCATGAAATGCACTTTTATGAGTACTAAATATGCAGAATATAATAGAATTTGCTTTAGTCAGTGTTTTTTGCTCAAATTAAATCTTTCCATCACAGCCTCTTGTCTTTTTAATACATAGAACACCTTTCCCCAGGCAATATATGCAGTAGACTTTCTCAGATATCTCTCATTTGTTAATTCGCAGACACTCAATAATATAACCCACCATGGGCTGCATTCTGGCACCTCTTCCAGAAGGCGCCATCTGTAAACAAAGACCAGACTTTAAATTTTCCGGGTGCCTGCTAACGTATTTGCTGTTCTTCTCTAAAGTACCCTCTGCCTAATGTACTCATAGCATCTTGAATTCAGCTGCAGACTTTGTAACTACATAGCTTTATAGATTCTATCTCAATGTGATGTTGAAAGATTTTTTTATCTGCCTTGTCCCTACCCAGAAGGACCTGTTAGCTTACTGTGACACGCTTGTTTTAAGGTCTGTTGCAGACAGAACGTCTGCTCTTGCAGAGCTAACATACTTTTTATTACATTATATTTAAGCAGATTTTCTCTGCATGGGAACTAAATACCTCTATGAATTCCCACTGAAGAATATCTTCCCCTACACAGGAAGCAAAGGCATGTGTCTACTCCTTAGAAAGGACAGCTGCTTTACCATTTAAACCTGTTCGGATGGTAGGGGATTGAAATTTTTTAGTTCTTTGCATGTGTGGAAAAACAGGCACATCAGAGATAACAGTCACTCTGGAGGTCTCTGTAGCTTTGTTGCTCTTAAACTGTGTGGTTTGTATTAAAAGCCAAATAAAGCACGATGTAGGAAGGGGTAAAAGCGCCATTTCTCACCTTTCCCACAGTTGATGTTCCCAGAGGCACACAGCCCTGATCTTACAGGAGTCACTGTGGTATCTAGGGACAGGGAAAAACTGCAGTAGATTTTTTCTTTTTCCAATAATTTTGCTTTATATCGCTGCATTTTCAGCAACATTAAATGACACATCAGGGTCATTTTAAAGCATAGGTACGCAGAGTAAGAATTTGGGGTGGCATCTTAAAAATTACTAAGATGATAGCCAGCTGCTACAGCGGTGTCGCAGGGTTGTGCATAGCTTACTCTGTATCCTTGGTAGTATGCTTGCATGCAAAAAGCTGATTTGTGCTATGTGACCACATTGTGCCTGAGGCTCCCCCAGGAGTTAAGTTTCTAACACATGATGAAATTACAATGAACCAATGACACATTGTCTAGGCAGGCTCCCTTCATGAAAATAATGCTTCAGATACCATTATCATCTAAGCAGCAGGTCACAAGAGGCCTATTATTGTTTCTTAAGATTTTAATTTTTAGGCAGTTAAAGACAGACGTCTCAGTAGAGGGTTTTTTTGGGTTTTGTTTTGTGTTGGGGATTTTCTTTTGGGTGAAAAATAAGTTCTCATTTTATATGCGTTTTTAATAAAAAAAGAAAGAATAAGTTTTTCAGGGAAAATAACTTTGTCTATTCTTTGGAAAATATTAATGTTTTTTTTTTCATCTTGCTCTAATTAACCTCCTTTAAGATTATGAAGTTGGTCAACAGTGTATCTATGGTAACCAAATTACTTGAAGTAGCTGTATGTTAAAAAAAAGAAAAATTAATATGAACTGCCCATTTTCAAAAGTATTCCTCTTAAGAGATGTGAATCAAGCCCTCAGAGAAATCTACTTTCTGTTCCTTTTATTGCAGCTCACTCTACTCTCCTTGCTACCCCATAGTTCTTTTTTGGTCTAATCTGACATCATTCCAGTACCCCTTAAAATCACTCCATCAGCTCATGAAGCCACAAGCAGATGTAATAAAAAGTGTAATAAAGAGTGTGGTAAAACCTGTGGGGAAGTGTGGGACAGGAGCCTTAAACAAAAGAAGGAACACACAATAAAAATGAAATTAAATGAACGGAACAAAGGAGAAATGGTACTGAGCAGAGAAAGCACGGAAGTGGGTGGTTGCCTCTATTTCTGCCAGTAAATTAAAACTGAACTGCAGAAAGACTTACTCCAGGATTAGAGGCTATAATTTCAGTGCCTTGTCAATACCAGTGCACAAAAACAGTGGAGAAAAAAATTAATGAATATCACACCTCCTGTTTCTGATCTCTTCCACCTTAAAATAAACTCAAGTCTTATCATACAAGAAGCTCTTTAACCTCAATTGACCATACTTCAAGTGGAGGTGCAGCAGGGCTGAGTCCTTTGAAAATCTCCTCTATGGAGAGCCATCAGTGTAGTCTATTTTTTTCCTCTCCATTCTGAGGCAGTGGTGTGGGGAGGGAATTACAGGAAAGTACAGTGAAATGGAGAGTGGCTTTTTATTATTGGTCTTGCCATGCTGTGACAAATGGGCAGCTGAAGAAAAAGAGATATTTTTTGGTTGTGTAACTCTCAAACCAGCGCAAAATTTTACGGTGTTAAAATCCTGAGAAAAAAAAAATCGAATTTTTTTGTTATTAATGTAATAATTTTCTATGTACAATTATTACAAGGTCATCTTCTGATTCAGAAGCAAAGCATAGTTTCTCAATAGCAGTTTTGAATACATTTAGCATCAGCCATTTTTATTTGACAGGCCTTGCTTAGCATGATTTTATGGTGGCACTATTCTACAATGATGAGAAATGAGCTCTCAAACGCTGTAAAAAAGTAGAAAAAATATCCCAAGAGTTTTCTGGGGATGGTAGAGAGAGATAGGTGGCCTTCCATATCCTATACCTGGGCAATGACAATGGCCAAAGGCAAAAAGAAATCTTGCAGTAATGCTCCAACTAAAAAAAATGCTTCAAAAATAAGCATCCATATATGTATCCCTTGATGACTAGAGTGAAATTCATCCAAGATGAGGTAGGTGAAAAGAAGGTTGTATTGTCACTGCTGTGGGAAATAAACAGCTAGAGTAAATAGTTTATAATAATATATTTTAATATTTTCTGGCAGAAAGATAAAACAGCACACAGAGCTTCAAAAATTCCTATGCAACAATTCTTAATCTCCTGATTCTCAGGTGAGGTTAAGAGATTTGAATGTCATGAAGAGTTTTGGCTGCTTGGCTTGTTGCTTCTATCAAACTGTATTACATGGCCATTAAAGGAACAATGTCTTAAAGTTTCCTGTGAAAGAGCTCTGCACAAGCCCATTAGTGTCCACCACAATTGGAGTTTGTACTCTACACTGTATTAAAAATATTCCACTGAATGGCCACAAATCTACACTGCGTCCTTAGGGCCCAACAGATGAAGTCAACACAATACTTTGAAAGCAATAATGGTTTAAATCAAGGTGTATTGGTTCACTATATATTCCATTTACTTGTTTGCACAGCTGATTATAATATGATCTGTCTTGTTTGAGCCAAACCTATAAAATACATGTACTAGGAAAGGTGTTAGAATATAGCCTGGTATTCAATGCACAGATCTTGTTCTCACTGTGACTTTACTCCATGTTCCCCATAGTCAGATCTTGTTCATGGCAGCCCTTTCAAATAGGTCCAGTACTGTAGAGGAATAATTTAATATCATTTTCAGAAAAAAAAAAAAAAAAAATTTGTCATGGAAATTTGTTTCCTTTAAAAGACAAAAATAGTTTTTAAAGAGTGAGTACAAAATTTTGGCATATATGATTGTTTGATATAAGCCAGCTGCTGCCTTGAGTGACACAAATTAAGTTATAAACTGTTCCTTTGGATTTCTTAATATTCTTAAAATTGGGTTTCATTCAAAGTGATACCCTTGCAGTTAAATGCTATCTCTAAGATGGTTAACACTGTCCCCTTATCACCTTCTTTCAAGATAAATACAGACTTAAAACAAGTATATTTTGAATGATTTGGATTACAGACAATGAAGAAAGAGAAGCATAGCTACATTATTATCCAATACCAGTATCAAATACCATAAGCATTCATCTTTCATTTACTGCAATTTTATGTCAGACTAACTTAATTGAAGGACAAGCAAGATGTCTGGAGAGCACTGCTTTTAAGGGTAAAGGCTTTACTAAAACATTAGTAACACTAATGGCAGACATGCTACATTGGTTTAGCTCCGATAAGGTGCTGCCAAAGTCCCAGAAGTGTTCAGGGTCAGACATTTTTGATTAAAATGGTTATTCAAGTTCATCTTGATGCACAAAAATCAGTGAGGAGCCAAGGAAGGTACTTTTAAAGGCATATCTGAGCACAAGGCGCAGGACTGAGATCTCACACACGCTATGCAAAATGCTACAGGCTTGTCTCTCAGGAAATGAATAATTCAAATGGAAAACTTTTCTAAGTTCAGAACATCAAGAGACAAAACAGTTAAATAACCATAATTGCTTTCAGTTCTTCAGAAGAAAAGGACTGGTAAAACAGCTCATTCTTGAGATTAATCAGCTGTTGATGGCAGGGTAGTTAATATATCTTCATATACAGTACGTGACAGTATATAATTAACAGTTTTATCCGAAGCAAATAAAACACTCAGTAGGGCAATTCCATTATTTCACTGCCTACAATTAGTGGCCATTGTGGTTACTATTAAAAAGAAAAAGTGGAATTTGCCAATAATTATCACAGTATTTGTGATACCTCAGTTACTTCCTATTCTAAGGCGAGAGAAACTTTGTAGTATCCCAAATATCATGGTTTAGTAAATTTTTCTAACTGCTGACCTTTTGATAGCAAATAAAAAATGTGAATAACTCTTAGGGTCAACAATTGAAACCATTTAATAAATTGGGGGATGGAAAATGAATTGGTTTAACCTTTTCCAGCTTGTAATGCAGAGCCAAATAAACAGCTAACCATGGAGGAGATTCCTTCTGAGAGCTCCCTGATGAATATGCACAGTTGACTGTGGTTAAGCTAAACTTAGGAGTTATTCACCAAAAGTTGCCAAAGACTTTCTTTTTTTTTTTTTTTTTTTTTTCCTTGCGGTCTGTTTCACCATTCTGCCAAGTTCAAATATGTCACTTCTATCAGTTGGACTTGAATCTTAAAGGTCTTTTCCAACCTAAACATTTCTTTGATTCTATGATGATTCTGTCAACTCTGACTAAGGTGTACAAGTAGATCAAGTAAGTATTTAGAAAACTTTTCCATTCAATTGTTTTCTTCAAATAATCTTCATCATTTCACTCTTCCTCGTGCATCTGAGTGTCAGAGCATGCAGAGTTCATGCTCTTTCTGGTTCTCATAAAAAGTAAAAATTTCTTAAAAGGAATAAAAAAAAAAAGATTAAAAGAAACAGAGTTTGGGATCTTTGTGAAATGCAGTTTCTGAATCAGGTAATTACACTTTGAAAGACGGCCACTAATCATTCCTAAAGGCTTTTTATAACCTCAATAGTCCATCTCATAGAGAAGTGCTTCTCAACCTTTTGTAATTCAAGAGCCACTTAACAGTTAGTCAAAAAACCTGAGCATTGCTTTTTAGACTCTTGCTACATACTGACACATTCATTTACAACCAGTTAAATTTTGGACATGCATTATTTTAATTTTTAACATTTGCCTTTCCTGGTTGCTAGTCTGTCTCTTAGGACAAATAGTTTATGGTTCTTCTGTAATTATTATTTTAATCTTCAGTAACTGTTTTGTAGGTAACCTGTTATTAACATACAGATGTCTTCTGCAGGCCCCCCTTCTCCACCAGAACCCAGGCATGCAAAACACAACATTCAAAATGGGCTTCTCTCCACATGTTGCTGTCAGAAACCTGCACCAGTGCAGGCTCTCGATGGTGTCATAGCTCCCTTCAGGTACATCCATCTGCTCCAGCATGTGATCCTCCTTGGGCTGCACATAGAGAATCGGCTTCACCATGGTCTTCATTCTCCACAGGCTGCAGGGAGTCCCTGCCTCAGAGCCTGGAGCACCACATCCCCCTCCTTCTTCACTGACTTCAGTGTCTGCAGAGTTGTTCCTCTCTCGTAGTCTCACTCCTCTCTTCTCACTGCTGTTGTGCAGAAGTTTTTTCCTCTTCTTAAATATGTTACCACAGAAGTGCTACCGCCACGCTCTTTGGCCCAGATTTGGCCATCAGTGGGTCCATCTTGGAGCTACCTGGAACAGGTTCCATTGGGTATTGGGGAGCCTTCTGACATCTTCTCACAGAGACCACCCTGGCAGCTCTCCCCTCCCTGATACAAAACCCTTGCCACATAAACTCAATATAGCTCTTATCATGTATTGACAAAGACATGGAAAACAAACTTAAAAAAATTAGGGGAAAATATATTGGTGCTCCATAAAGCTGCCAACAACTTGGTAAGAGAGTCAGTTACATGTGCAACTAACACCTGTATAAACACCCTGTGTTACTAATAACCATTAATTTACTGCATTAGGACACAAGTAGGATTAGGGCCTCGTTGAGCAAAATTCATACAGACATTGCTGCTCTGACAGAAATTAAGTTCTAACCTGATATAACAGAAAATTATTTTGCTAGGAAAAGAGTATAATTACCATGATTTTACACAGGAATTAAGGACTGTTCCCAACATTTTGGCAGATTTATAAAGTTACTTTTGGAAATGGAGGGAAGAGTATATGTCCCATGAGCTGGGGCAGCGTTACTGAAGAAGATGAAGGATGTTGGATCCCTGCCTGTTTCCACATGAGAAAAACCCCTGTGCTTGATGACAAATCCATTCTCTGTGACAACTGGTACATTTCATAGACCTTAACTCTTCCTCTCAAAAGAGGATGGCATAATCAGAACAATCCTCAGATTGCTCAGTGATCCAGACCATGCTCCCATGTTGTGTTGGACCCTACTAGCTGGTCTGGGCCAAAACATTATCAAGGTGCATGACAAAATTTCAATAGTAAAGGCGATGTTCAAATCCATGTTCTCATTCTGTATAGTTTACAAGGATGGATGTAACCACAAAATCTGTGGCAGACCTTGGGAATTAAGAACTTCTCCTAAGGTCTTTACCCCAACATTTGCCTATGAGTAGTTAGTGGTGATTGCCATGTCCACATCTATTGCATGTTCCCATTTCCAATGAATTTCAGTTCCACTGGTGATGATATACAGACTGATGAGTTCATACCCCAAAGAGTTGCTGGACTGTGTTCTGTTCACCTAAAATCTTGACCCTAATCTCCACGCATCAAACCCATGAACTACAGGAAAGGATTAACTTGGTTCTAAACAACAATAAAAATATAAAATATGGGGGCTATCATGAGGATTTCAGGGAATCACAGCAGTTCCAAAAAACTGTGTCAAACAATACATTGAACTATTCCACTCACATTTCCCCAGAATCAGAAGGCAAAATTATCAAGTGTCCCATTTCACAAGTCTTGTGGGAAAATTAACTCTAGGGTGAAATGACCTGTTCAAAGCAATTATTTTGCACTTAATCCCTAGAAATCATTTCGGGGCTCAGAATAATGATTACCAAGCCCTCTGGCATGTAGCCACAATCCATGAAAATATAACATAACTTTGCAGAAGGAGTCTCTCCCCCTCGTTATCCAACTTCAGAGTTGTTAAAAACCTTTTGAAATCCCCTTCCCAGAGCACAAACCATTCGCAGAAGGCACCTTCCAGACATAGAAATTCATTTTGCAGACCTGAAAAGAAATGACACCCCTATGTATCCAATGTCTGTGTTTCATATTTATATATGCAAAGAAAAAGAAATGCTTCTGGCAGGATTTCCTGACAAATAGCAGATACATTATTGGATAGCTGAGGTCCAAGCCCAGGTTTTGGTGGGCAACAGAAAGATTGATTGTCCTGGAGCATAAGCAATTTTTATTACCGTCGGATGGTTCGGTGCAACTCACTTTACAACCTGTGCATCCCTAATTGTGGCAGGTTTCATCCCTACATGTATTTGTCAAATAATTTAAAATGAGGTTAGTGTGGGATTTTTTCTCCTTAGTGTCTTGAAGCAGAAAGCTAGACCTGAAAATAGCTTAGGACAGAGCAATATATGTGCCTGATACATGGAGTGAAAGCTAAAGAAGAATTAAATATTCTGGGACTGATACCTACCTTATTAAATCAGTCTTTCTTTTTATATATTGAAGTTGATTAAGCTGACAAGTCAAAACAGTGAAAGTTTATTTTAAATATAAAGCAGGAGCAAAGTTATTTATAGTAAGAACAAGAGGGAGGTATAGTTGATAAAAAAAAAACCTAGTTTTCTTCTTAGTTCTTTGATCCATTGATTGTCTTCCAGACAGATCTGACATGGTTTTTGATTAACATTTCATAAAAGTGAATACTTTTATTATGATGAAAACTTCATTCCACAAATACAATTTTTTGCTGGATGTCAAAAATAGGCATTTACAACTAACTATGAATTTTTAAAATTTGTAATGCTCCATCTACTGAAAAATGTAAAATTTTAAATCCATGCTCAAGTAAAAATCAGACCTCAGCCAATGTCTAAAATTCACTATAATTTACTAAGAGGAAAAATAACCTCTTAAAGTAAAACAACATAAAGACTGAAATAACTCAATTGGAGTACACTGGAGGACAATGTTAATACTGAAGATGTCTTTTGGGCCATAAAATATTTCCTCATGCAATCAAGAATTTTTGGTGATGCAGGGTGAACTCATGGCCTCAGTGAAACTAAAATACCAATGTCATTGACTCCAGTAGAGTTGTGTGGTTCTTTTGGCCCTGGCTAGAGGCCAGATGCCCACCAAGCCACTCCTCCACTCCCCCTCCTTCAGCCGAAAAGGGGAGAAAATATATTTTTGGAGGCTTAGGCCCTGAGATGAGGACAGAGGGATCACTCTCCAATTATTGCAATAGGCAAAACAGACTCAGCACAGAATAAAGAAAAGTGATTTATTACAACTACAACTAATACACCCAGTGAACCGGAATGAGATAAGAGTAAGAAGCGTCCAGGTCTTAAAGCGCCTTCCCCCCACCCCTCCCCTCTTAGCAAACTTAAACTTCATCATGATTTTACTCCCTTCTTCCCCCTACCCCCTACAAGGCACGGGGAGGGGCAGGGAATGGGGAATGGGGCTCTGGTGGTACCAGTTGCTTTCCTTCCCCAGATCTTAACACTTCTACTTCCCCCCACCCCTCACCTCTTAGCACCCTTGACTTTAATCATCAATTCGCTCCCTTCTTCCCTCCCATCGCAGCACCAGGAGGAGCAGGGAATGGGAAGTGGGAGGTTTTCAGTCCATTCTGCCCGAGCTGTCTTCTGTCTCAGCTGAGGGGGGCATTCCACACACACACACACACACACACACACACACAAACTTCCCTTGTGGCGCCATGGGGTCCCACCCACACGAGAGTCATATCCATGAACTTCTGCAGTGTGAGTCCTTTCCATCGGAGAGTCATCTCCTCACCACAGGCCTCTCAGCAGGACTTCCTTCCATAGGGTTCTGACATTCAGGCCCAGATTCCCACAGCCTGGCTCCCCGCAAAGTCACAAGTCCCCTGGCAAACCTGCTGAGGCGTAGATCAATCTCTTCACAGGGTATAGATGTCTCTGCTCCCCGTCCTCATCCATGGGCTGTGAGGGGACAATCCGCTTCACCATGGCCTTCTCCACGAGCTGCAGGGGAAACTTTCTTTCCACATTCTTTCCCCTCCCTCTCCTTTGGGCCTGGCCTTGGTATCGGTGCAGCTGGTCACATCTTCCCACTCTCCATTCCTGTGGCAAAGTGCGCCAGCCAGCAGGTTTTTTTCTCCTGTATGTGATTCACAGAGACGCTATGAATCCATCTGAGACTGGTCAGAGGTAACTTTGGCCTTGAATTGGCCAATGTTTACTGTCTGGAACTCGCAGAAAACTGTAACTGCTGCTTTGTAAAAGCCATCTCAGAAGCACAGGTACACCAAATTGCAACAAGTTGTTAGTTTGGATTACAGGAAAGACTATATCACAGAATCACAGAATCGTAGGGGTTGGAAGGGACCTCAGGAGATCATTGAGTCCAACCCCCTGCCAAAGCAGGTTCCTTAGGACATATTGCACAGGTAGGCATCCAGACAGGTCTTGAATATCTCTAGAGAAGGAGACTCCACAACCCTGGGCCTGGAACAGTTGATGTAAGACAGTTTAATAGGACAGAAAAGAAAGATGATGATGGTAATAATGATGATATACAGACCAAATCATGTACAGCACAATTACTCACCACCCGTACTCAGGTAGTTCCTCTGCTGCTAGTCTCCTGGCCAGCTCCTGGAGTTATGTGCTGAGTGTGACATCATATGGTATGGAATATCTCTAAGGCCAGCTTGGGTCATCTGCCCTGATTGTGCCCCTTCCCAGATTCTTGTGTGCCCCACAAACTTCTTGCTGCCAGGTCTGAATGAGAAATGGAAAAGTTCTTGACTGTTTGGCAACAACTAAAGTATCAGTTTGTTATCAATGTTATTCTTATCCTAAATCTCAAACACAACACCACATCAGCTACTAAGAAGAAAATTAACTTTATCCCAGTTGAAATCAGGACAAAATTAAATAAATATCTTTTTTTCCTAGGGTTATCATGTCAAATAATATCTATAATCACAATTATCTTTTTTAATGTAAGTGTTGTCTTATGCTATTAATATTCTGCAAACCAACCATACAGTTATGGGTTAAAATGTTGAAAGAATGCTCCAAGTGTATTGGGAGGATGAACTGTAAGCAAAGAGGATGTAAATTATAGTATGTAAATATATACAAGAAAAAACACTGCCTTTCTGAGGTCACCGAGATTTCTATCAGGCAAATAGATTTGAAAAGTACATTTCAAGGTTATTCACCTGGGAATCAATCATTGCCATAGTCCAGACTACTTAATAGACACTGGTCATTGATGGAGCTTTATCTCTCTGAAGTTTTACAACCCCCATTCAAGGTTAAGAAGCTATTATTTATCAAACGCTGCATGAATAGTCATATGGAGGACAGATACAAGCAATCCTATCATCAATGGTTTGGGTTTTTTTGAGGTAAGCATACAATGTTCACTTGGGGTGGGGGTTTCAATCAAAACCTAAACCAAACCCTGCTAAATTCTGTCATAATGGTCTTACTGATTTGAATGGGCTTTGGAGATCTTCTGAAGTGTTTTACCCTTTCCCTGTTCAATTTCTGGAGAACTTCCTTGTGTGTAAATTTGTGTTGGGATAATGCCATTTTTCATCATTATCTATCAGACAAAGCACAATGAGAAAATCAGTCACAAATCCACAAGACAGGGGATGTCAGCTATTCCTTGCCTTTATTGTCTCTCTTCTCCTGCCCTGTAGTTTCATCTCAATCAGAGACAAACTAAGGCCCAATGGGTAATTTATTAGAATATCAAGGTTACTGGCAGTAAAGTAAAACACAGTACAGAGTGGGAACAAGACCTGCAATCAACTTTATTCAGTCGTCACTTGATTTTATTATCATCTTCAGAATTCCAATAACAGGAGTAACTAAAAGCCACAGAAAAGAATACTGCCTTTGAAAGAAATTGCAAACTGCTTCCTTCAGCATTAAAGTATCTCTAGAAAATGTCTTTTTCAGTAGTGATCCACTGAGAGATGCCTATACCTAATGTGATGGTTTTAGGTTATGCCGAGAGTGTTATTGTTGCTTTAAAGAGAAACAGAATATTATTGTCTTTCATCCTAGGAAGTCTGCAGAAAACATTTTCAATCAGTGTAGTCCAACAATTTTAACAAGTTTGTAGAGTCACAGAATCGCAGAACTTTAGGAGTTGGCAGGGACCTCAAAGATCATCTAGTCCAACCCCCATGCCAGAGCAGGATCACCTAGTCTAAATCACACAGGAACACATCCAGGTGTGTTTTGAATGTCTCCAGAGAAGGAGACTCCACAACCTCTCTTGGCAGTCTGTTCCAGTGCTCCATCACCCTCACAGTGAAAAAGTTCCTCCTTATATTCACATGAAACTTCCTATGCTCCAGCTTGCACCCATTGCCCCTTGTCCTATCGCCGGCCATCACTGAGAAGAGCCTGGCTCCATCCTCCTAACTCTCACCCTTTACATATTTATAAACGTTAATAAGGTCACCCCTCAGTCTCCTCTTCTCCAAGCTAAAGAGGCCCAGCTCCCTCAGCCTCTCCTCATAAGGAAGTTGTTCCACTCCCTTCATCACCTTGGTGTCCCTGCGCTGGACTCTTTCAATGAGTTCTATGTCCTTCTTGAACTGAAGGGCCCAGAACTGGATACAATATTCCAGGTGTGGTCTCACCAGGGCAGAGTAGAGGAGGAGAAGGATCTTTTTTGGCCTACTAACCACACCCCTTCTAATAGACCCCAGGATGCTACTGGCCTTTTGAGCCAGGAGGGCATATTGCTGGCTCATGGTCATCCTGCTGTCCACCAGGACCCCCAGGTCCCTATAAGATATTGGAACAGGCTGCCCAGGGAGGTCGTTGAGTCACCATCCCTGGAGGTGTTTAAAAGAAGAATAGATGTTGTACTTGGTGACATGGTCTAGGATTGGACTTCCAACTATAACCATCCTATGATTCTTATAAGATTATAATTTTTTGGAAATTCACTTTTTAAAAAATGCAAACCTAAAATCAGGTGTGTCTAAAATTTTTCCTGAAGTTGAACTGAGATGACTTTAAAAAATCCCTGGATGACTTATAGCAATCCCACACACTAGTAGGATACAGGATACTTGACCTCACTTTGAATTTCTCTGCTGGCATATTGAATTCATAAGGAGTCTTCCCTGGACTTGGAGCTTCCTACTTCTAAGCGTTACAGACTGATGATATCAACAGATGCAGAGGAAATGACAAGGATACAAGAAATCAAAGGGATTTCAGCATGCTAAAATTCAGCTTTAGAATGGCAGTTAAAATGAGAGCAAATTCTGACTGCATGTAGTTTAAATTCAAAATATTCTTACTTTTAAAAGGATTATATATATGATATCATCATATAGAACACTTTATATTCTTCAGAAGAAAGTCTAACATTCATATATAAATAAAAATATTAAGGTAGTTGTGATGACTGGTTTCTAAGTTTCTATTTTATTTTTAAATGTTTTAAAGTAGTCTGGAATTTATGTTCATTACAGAAAGTTTTTTCATTGCCTTAATGGTTCTACAGCAAGATTTAACTAGTAGAATAAACTTCTAGCATGGTATTCAAAAAGTATCTGATATTTTTATAGTGTATCTGGAAAATCACATTTTTTCTATTGTTACCTTTTAAATTACCTTTTTTTTGGATTTAATGTATTAATCCCATATATGCCATCAAAGAGCTATAGTTTCCTGAGAGTTAAAACTTGAAAATCAATAAATCTATTTAAAAACGTGAAGTTTCTGGAATTCTCATCAAGGCTACTTCCTGTACAAGAAACAATTAAAAAAATATGTAATACGAGGTTGAAATATGATATACAAAGAAACCCCAAAACATCAACCATAGTTGAACTGGAAGTTGTTACATCCTTCAAGTAAAGAGTTATCAAAGAACCTTGGAAAAACAGTCTTTGTGATTTGAGAGATATTCATACCATTAAGGTTTGTAATGTAGGTTTGTTAAAATAGAAACTTTTAACTTTTACATACACACCAGACAAGAAAGTTTAATATGAGAGTAGTATGCAATTTAACATAATTTCACATGTTTAAAGTCACTGAGTCTAGTCCAAATGAGAGACAATAAACAGAATTCATTCATTCATACTCTAGTCATTCATCTGTTTCCCACCATCATCAGGGGTTGGACCTGATGATCTCTCGAGGTCCCTTCCAACCCCTACAATTCTATGATCATAACTCCAATGTACCAGCACAGGTCCAGGACATAATATTATACTACAAATCCCTATTCAGCCATACACCAAAAGCATTACAAATATATACTTCTCAGCATCTCATGTGATAATATTACAAAGTCAGTTGATGAAGACTGAAGTCTCCAAGAAGTTAGAAATTATACAAGTGATTATAGTATAAATTGTACAGAATTTCAAGATGCTGCAGTACTTACGAGAGACAACAACACAAATAGCAGCTGTGTTTTCCTGGTCCCTCTTGCTTCTCCTCATTTCCTATTTTAATCAAAAGGCAGAATGAGAATTTATCACTAAAGCCAAGAGATTAGAGTTGCCCTCTGCTTGCTGACCTATATATGTATGTTCTTATTTTCAACAAAAATATTTAGAGTCATGTTCACCAACCTTTAGCATTTATAAAGGTGGTAGGAAGAATGAATACAAGTTTTTGAGGGCAATGCAGTTCCCCCAGTCCTCTTTCACACTAAATTTTGCAAGCACTTAAAGCTGCCAAGCTTCTGTAACTAAAGGTCCAAAAATTTGCATCTGGGATTTTGCACAGGTTATAGAAATGCACCAGCTGTTCCCTTACTCTGCATTATTTTCTCCTTTCCACTTTATTTTGTGAAATAAGATTTCCTAAGACAGTTGATAACATAATTGGTATTAGGCCACGGTGAACTTTATTACCTGTCTCAGAACAGAGCCTAACAAAATACACACAGAGATATGCCAGGCACTAGAAACACTAGGATTTCTCTTCTGATCCTTATGATCACTTAGACAGAAAGCAGGCAAGAACAAGGGAAGAGTGAGGTAGAAATTGAGTGGTTTAGATTGTTGTTATAGGTTTAGGGGACAATTAAGAGGAGGCAGGAGCACAGTTAAAAGCCCGTGACACAGTCAAGTACAGTGGGATCAGCTCTGCAACCCTGGAGATGATAATGATAGATACCAGGATAGTCATGTAGTGAGAGAAGAAGCCAGAAAACTTTATGGATACACCATACTTGGGAATAGTCTCTTCTGTTGCTTAGAAAAGGTCAAAAAACAGGACAGGGAGCAAGTAAAACAGTATTACAAACCTTGAATTTATGTTCATGTTCTCCATTATGATCTCCGGTTGCTGCAGTGACCCACCACAACCTTGATGTTTGGAATAATTATCTTACAACCCTTCCCCAAAATACTTCAAGGAACTTCTTTTTTTCCTTGATATTACTTGGCAATTAATTATAGTCCTACAAGAGACCGCCATGTATCTGTCACAGCCCTGAGTGCACCAAGAAGATCTGCTGGTTTTTTCCTGATTTCTGCTGGTTCAGCTGGGGTTGCTGTAGGTGCCTGCTGGGACAGCACAGTCAAGGGGCAGAGAGCTACTCAACGACCCCTGCAAATATGGGCTGTGAAAACCCTTATATGGGGCTCACCCAGACACCCTCAGCCCTTCAGGTCAAAAGTGCCTGCCCCAACTCCTCACCTGTGCCACCTTGCAGGAATGCCTGAGCCCAGTTCCAGCCCTCTTGGTCTCAACCTGACCCCACTGTATTTTCTTGCTGCCTTCTCCTCAGATGTGGCTGGCCACTGCAAATTTGTCTGGGCATGCCTGGGCTCTTGGCAGACTCTACCCTCACTGGATTTGCTCTGCTCTCCTGGTTTGAGCACAGTGGGACTGTGCCTATGACACTGGGGACACTACCCGGCCAGCCTGGTGTCACCCTCAGATCTCACTTTCCTCCTCTCAGTGGACCTGCCCACTCTTGCTGCTTCCTGATGTGATCAACCACCTTGATGAAAAAGCATGCAGATATGCCCCCAGAAAGCCAAGTGTAACCAGAGAAATGATGCAGACATATAGGTGCATCAATGACAAATTTGATGATGCATGCAAATTAGTTCTGATATAGCGGAGTTATGCTTTAAATACAGGTTTAAACACACCAGAAGTAGAATACTTAGGATGTGTATAATGTAGAATCAAGGTCAAACTGTGTATTAGAGTATTTCATCAATTTAAGAGAAAAAGCAATAGCTTACAGATGTTAAGTATGACATTGCATAATAATAGTAACAGAAATAATAATAACAAACATAATAATAACCACAATGATGATAATACTGGTGCTTAATATTTATAGAGCATTCTGCAGACACGCCAACTGGGTAATGATTTGCTTGGCATTATACAAGCACAAGAAATAATGACATCTTGCCATAGTTTGTGGTGTAAAATACTGGATAAATGTGGGTCTTTCAAGGTAAGAGTGGAGATGTGACAATAATAACAGTATGTTGTGAGGTTTGTGCAAAAGGCTTACTAACAAACTGGAGCTGGTAATGAAACTGATAGGTAATAAAGCTTGGCAGTTATATTAACCTTTAAAAAGCTCTTTATAATATCTGCTTAATTAAACAGCAAGTCCCAAGTAAAGGCTTTATTTCAACATTTTAAAAAGAAAGTAAAGCAAAACCCTCAAAGGGACAGACTCAATGATACATATACATGGATAAAATCAGAGGCTGTGTGACTCTTAGGCTTCTGCTTTCCAGAAGTACTTTGCGAAACTATTAATTTTTTACTGTGTGTTTATCATAACAAATTTCTATTAGTTTAGTTAAGAACCGCTCTAAAAGTAATGAAAGCAGAGGAATATGTTTAAATATTTTCCTGTGTGTGAATTACATGTTATGCCCTTTCTCCAAGACAGGCAATAAAGAGAATGGCCTTCCATAGAAGCCTGTTGAGCTTATTGTTTAGGGAAAAGCACATATGAAGAAGAAATTTTAAAAATCTGGATATCTGTTAGACTAAGATGAAGACAGAAAAGATTCAAGGTAACAATGCCTGCCTCACTGCACGGTACAAATTTCATGGGGAGATTCACACTCTTGTTCCAGATGGTCTTGACTGGTAGTCCAGAACAGCTCCAAAACATAAAAGACTTTACAAAGATGAGCTGATTCTTGCTGCATTAGGAAATGATCTGGTAGCCTATGTAAACCTCTGGGCATGGTGACCATGTGCACTATACTGCTGCTACTAAGCAGGAAGCCATAGTCTCTTCCAGAAGAAACTTTTGATTTCCAGTGCTAGAATAATCAGAGCAGGAAGTGGCAAAGCAGTAACTATGAAAGATTCACAGTGGTAAAATAACCGTGCCCAAACCCTTAACTTCCTAGAAAAAGAAGGAAAAGCATACAGGCTTTCTTCTTTTTTTTTTTTTTTTTCCTTTGACTAGTTAAAATCAGTTTCAGAGTCTCCTCCTCTCCAGAATTGTACTGCTGTTTGCTACAAATCTTTGCTCTTCTCAGAATGGATAAAGGGTACCTCCACCAGCTACATAGTTGACTTTCTCTATTCCATCAACCTTGATTAATTGTTATTACACCATAATAACAACTATTCCTAAATCCAAATTGTATTCTTGGGTATGTAGTTTGAAAAATGTACAGCATTTCAATATATAATTGTTGCATATTGGCAAATTTTGGGGTAGAATACTCTCCAATCTAGACAGAACAAATGGCTAAAGAATGCTTAATAAACAGACAGATGGTTTCTACACAGAATCTTGAAGGCCATGGTGCCTGGAGTGAGACTATTTGCTTAATTATCCATGAAATGAATATTAAAGTTGACACTCCTATGTATGATAATGAACTAAAATCAGTACATGCTAAACATATATGACTATAGTACTCAACTTTCTACCCAAATCATTTAAAAACATTGTTCCAGGGAGGGGACCAGCTAAGGGTAAAGAATAAAGACTATTGAGGAAAGTACCCCCAGGGGAAGAGAAGAAATTGAAGACCCAGAATAGGTAGTCGAGGGGATGTGCTCCTTGTCCTCCACTGAAAATAAGGATGCTTTCTTCGTAAGCAATTGCAATATCACCCTTTTGTTGAATAACAGGGGTAGTATTTTGCTGACATTACAATCGTCTATTAGGGCTATTGCAGTAAATGCAAAAATGTAAGTAGGTAGAATGCTATCAGCAAACTGGAAAGTGTCCAGGACATTACAACCAATAGGCAAACTACTGGAAACCTTACATAAGAGATCAAGCATAGGAGTAATTATGCTTAGTATTCCTAACTTATTTCCACCTTCAAAGCACAGGTCAATGAACTTGTCATTACTTTTCCACAGATGTTCAACACAATGATTTAAAAACTTGATCTATAACATCACCTCAAAACCCTGCCCCTCCTTCTTCCCCGTCACTGTCATAAAAAATTGGATAAAGGCTGAATCAAGAGAAGGAAATTTTTTGCCACAAATCTTACTATATTCTACTTAAATCTTCTTAGAAACTAGTTCTCTTCAGTAACCTGAAAATTTGCACAAGAATAATGTACTTCAGTACAAAAATCTCAAATCTTTAGACAAACTTAAAAAAAAAGGCCAAAACCCAAAGCAAACCAAAAATACCTAAAACATTTCTTTCAAAATTATAACATAGAATGTTTTATTTAAACTTGATATTCCATCTGAGTCCAAGTTGCAAATTTGGTTCAGCCTCTTTTCTCCACCATTTCTCAGATGGGGGAATAGACAAATTTTGATTCTCCCAGTTGAGACTAAAGCCCAGATGTTAAACAAATAATTTCCACTGTGCTGAAACTCAACTAAGCTTAACTTTCAACACCAGCTAATTTTGACTATGGATAGCACTTGGGCATAAGTGACTTTCTTCTACTTTTATGTCCAGATTTTCCCATCAACAGATATAGCTGGTTTATCGTGGATTCAGAAGCCAGATCATAAGTCAGCATATTTGAAGTCTGAATAATCAGGGACAGGGGCTTATGAGCACACTTGGAAACTAAAGGAAAAGCATAAAATGTTCAGAGTTTCAAGGATTCAGAAGTTTCCAGGTTCAGTCCTAGGTGCAGAAAGAATTTGCCACACTGGACACATTACTGGGCTATTGAGACTTGGATCCCCTTGAGCCCTGTCTCATGGTTTTCCCTCCACAGAAAAGCTGGGCTGGACATATGAAGATTTTTTAGAGATTGCCATTCTCTGATTAATCTTTGAGTTTACCTGAAATCCTTCTGTTTCCATCAATACTTAACTCATATCACAAAGCCAGAATCTTTTTGGGATGTTTCATTTTAAGACTTTTTGTCTATGTTTTGCAGCAGACAATATTTAGAGAGTAGTTTATAAAATCTATTATGCATGTATGCATCTTTCTTAGATGTACCATAAAATGCTGAAATGCAAAGAACTAGAAACATGAAAGAGTAGATGGAGAATAAGTAATATGTTTCATTAATATCATGAGACAGTAAAGGAATAACATTAGTTTGTATTAGTTGGTTAATATTTGTGTAGTTCTTTGAATACAGAATGAGCTCCATATAAGCATTAAATAATTATTTATATTAGGCTGTTGAATCTCTTAGGGTTGTACTGCTCTAGCTTCCTGGGTGCTATGGAAATTAATACATGCCTAAGAGGAAGAGCACTAGATCAATCAAATCAAATCAAATCAAATCAAATCAAATCAAATCAAATCAAATCAAATCAAGATTATACCTTAACGAGCATGAATGAACTTGTTTTGCAGATGACAGTAATGGTTGTGCACCTGCTGCTGTAATATTCATTGAAACACCTCATTTTGATTTCAGGTATTTTTTACTTTTCTTTAGCATGAATGGGTCAACATCAAGCCTGTTATATTTGTCTGTATTCTGATGCTATGTTGGTGGCTTTTCTATCTATTTGCACCCAATTCTGCATTCTCTACCAATAACTTATTGTTCCAAGTGCTGGTTTTGTTGGAATTTGTGGTATCTGAATTGTAGCAGTGATTATACATGTTCTAAGAATGAATACTTGCTTACCTGTTGTGCTGATGTCTTGATTATACAGACTATTATTGGTATACTTCATATGAGCATTGGATGAAAATAACATGAGTCTACCCTTTTATGACAACTCAAAGTTTTTATAAATACTGATCACCAAGTTGAATGTTATATAGCTTGTGAATTATATATATATATATAGAGAGAGAGAGAGAGAGAGAATGCATATACTGCTATTAATGCAGTATAATTTCATTACATTTGCAATGTGATCTGACTGGAACCTCCTTTCATAAAGCACCTGACTAATCAAAAAATCAGAAGTGATGCCCTTTTAGGGGTAAGCTATTATTTCAGTGCAGATAAATATATGTAAGAGAAAACCAGCAAAACAAATCACAGCAAAAGACTTTCTGAAAGAGCTGAGAGAGTATTCACGTGAAAGAATTTTTGAGGTTAGTATCGACCATTTTCTAGTGTCTAATTTCCTCAAGTATATTGTGAAGCAGTGTTTTCCATGCTCAGTGTTCTATCAAAATAACCTGGCTTCATCATTATCTTTTCATCCTAACAAAAATAGCTCATGGGACTACAAATTTTAAAGAACCAATTAGTTTGAAAGAAGCAACTGCATATCCCTGATTATTTGAATTTTGACTTCTTTGTACAGAGTTCAAAGTACTGCATTTCTCCTCTGTTTGGTCTCATTGTATATTATCAGGTGATCTTTAGCTGGAAAAACTAGTTATTGGAAAAATTCGGTTTTACTTCACTCCCAGTAATGAGTCATGTAGTAACTCAGAAAGAAGTTAAGCATCCTGGTTATTGTTAAGCAAAAATATTTAGCGGCAATACTTAGGGTTGCAGTGCAACAAGAAAGCTGAAAATAGTCCAGTTGCTAAGGACAAAAACCACCCCAAACCAAAAACTTATGTCTACTCATTTCTTACAAGTGACAAACAGGATTGACATATTTGGTCCTAATATCTGCATCAAATATTAGCAGTTCCTCAGCAACTAATGCCATAGAAATGGATTCACATGCCCTATCAGTATGAATCTACAGCCCAGGATTAACTGGGTTACTTTTACAAAGCATAGGCTTTTTTAAAGAAGCCTAATTCTTAAATGGATTTGGAACTTCTGATAAGTATCAGACTAATGTCTTGGGAGATTTTTTTAAGCTCCTGCTAATGCTACTTTGAGCTTGCTTAGGCAGGACCAGCATCCAGGGACATATATTTGCTGATCATGTCCATGAAGTCTTTGGTCTGCCTGCCAGCCTGCCAAGGACTGTCAGAAAGTGGTGTTCTGTTTAATGGCTGCTGTTATGCAGTGGCCTCACTGTAGTCTGACTTGGAAGAGCTATTCTGTAATGAATATAAATACGAATTATTTTTTAAGCCAGTGCACTCAAAGAAACATAGTGTCTATTCCTTTCACTTATAAACTAATATGTACATATCATATGATGATTATTTTGTACAGATTTATTAAATTCCTTTTGGTCAGATGATCATGAAACTCTTGGGTTTTTGAGGGCATTTTACAGCAGCAGAAACCACATGTTTTTACTCATTTCCAGATATCTTTATGTAAATGCATCTATATCTGCATGCTATGACTACTGAAGTATCAGTGAAATTTAAGCATTAAAAAAGAGTTCCTTAGCAGCTGGACCTACAAATTAGCTTTCCATTCAGCTTTAAAATATGAAGGATTCTTATTAAAATTAACTTAGTTGTAAAACTAGACTGAAATTGCCAAACCTCCCTCTCCAATGGTTAGATGAAACCAAGGCAACTGACTTGTTCAGACTCAGCACCTTATTTTTAGACAGTTAAATCAAGGAGAGGTTAATTTCTCCCTCAGTCCCTATCTGAGGATCTGATGAAAAATGAAAGATCTATACAACATAATAAACTTGACCGCAATCTGTTCTTATCTACCAAAATCTAAGAATCCTTCCTGCATTGAACCTTATCTTCTCTGGGTGCAGAAGCTAAAAGCTCACCTCAGGTGACCTACCAATAGGCAGAAGAACTTCAGCAATGTTGCATACACATTTTATTTATTGAGAGGAAAGAATATTAGCAGTTGGTACTAATAGTCTATTTAGGACGACTGCAGCTGAGAGAATGTTGTAATGAGACTGGCGTTTTACATGAGAAATTGGTACTACTTTCCTAAAATGCACCAGTGGACTCCAAGTTATATTTGTGCTAGAAAGATAAGCCAAATGCCATTACTCTGTCCTGCAGTAGTCTGTATTTTTAGAAAAGATGAAATAACCAACACTTGCATTTTTTACATCTGTGATATGAACCAATAACCCCATGAAATTGGATGAGCACTAACCTTCTGTGAAAAATGATTAACCCTATGTTCTAAGATAAAAATAACAAAATATGAAAAAATTTTAAAGGACAAGCTGAGAATTAGATTCCTGAGCTGAGAATTAGATTTCTTTGTGGAATAGTTTAGACGATTAATTTATTACCCGCCCCACCTCCGCCCGAAAATTATGGAATAGCAAGTAACTGTTTCTTAAGATTTAATGAAACACATGGAGAAGCTTGATCGTAAGACACATTTCTCAAAAACAATGTGGTAGCTGAGACTTCTGTCCATGCCTTTCATCTTGATCTGCAAAAAACAGTGTGAATGCATGCAAGGCAGAATTTGCCAGTGCTGCTATCAGAGAGACATTAAGCTTGAAAGAACTTGTACTGAGCTTAAAGCTTTACCAGGCATATGAGTTAGTTAATTTAAAGTTTTGCTGAACCAGACTTAAAAACCTTGCTTTTAATATATTTTCAATTATATTCCAGGCATAATGGATTTTTTACATTTTTAACCCAAACCCCAATATTTAGTATAGACTGCATTTGACTTTTCTAAGTAGAAGCTTGGAATATATCTTTAAATTCACATTTAAATGTACATTTTTCAGTTTTACTTTGTTAACAGCATTTTTATTCTGTCATGTGCAATTCAAAAAAACCAAAGGCAGAATCTTCTTGATTCTACTAATATAGTCAGATTTAAATGTACCTCCTTACAGAAACTAAAGAACATAATTGCAAAGAAAATGATTATAAAGAGACAAGGTAACATTACTGAAGATAGCCGCATGGTTTCAAAGCTGAAATTTCACTTCAAAAATTATGCAGGAGTTTGGGTTTTTTACATTTCATTGAATGTCAACTTAATTTTAGCAATTAAGTGCTTATAGCATTGACAGGTTTAAATGTGCTTTAGGCAAAGGAATAAATTACAGGAAAAGAAAGACTCATACTTTTTTTCACAAAAAATTTGTTAGGTTGACTATGCAAACAGAAAGCTGTTGAATAACTTACAGGTTATTAATATTTTGGAAGATATGTAAAGGATGAGGCAAGAAGAAACAGTAGTCAACTGTCATATAAACTGCAGAAAATTAAAATCTTGGAAGTAAAAATGACATGCTAAGGCAAAAAGAGAAGACTGGAGGTCACTCCAGAAATCAGTGGTGCCCAAACTGGGAGAGCAATCCTGGCAGCCTCTTTGGATAATATCCAGCTTCCCCAGGAGCCCTCTTGGTGGCGGGCACTTCTGTATCCCCAGATAAATCCAAGGCAGATGGGTCCTGACTGGTAAAGTCCCAGAGCTTTTCCTCATTTCACCTCTATGAGGGAAGGATGCTCTTTATGCCTCTTGTTTTGAGACAAGGTGAAACAGCCTGATACTATTCACTCATCCAAAACTTTATGGATCAATGTGTCTGCATCTGTCCCACATCCAAGACACTCCTGTATTTAGTTATCTTTCTCTTTCCTTCAGCTGCAATGAATTCTTATCTCCACCTGAAATGGTTTCTGATGAGTAAATTTCTTTTTTTTCCACATAGTCAATATTTCTGGAACCATGACTCCGGAGAGAGTACTTGGAAATAACCATAAAATTAAATACTGATTAGAGAAGCTGGGGGAAAAAAAAAAAAAAAAAAAGCAAAGCTAAGCTGTCATCCATCTACAAAATGTAAAATTGCTTGAGAATGGCAAAATGGGAGTGCTTTGATAACAACCATCCATTAGTAACTTATTCAGATGTTTTCAACAGGGCTCTATTTGCCCTTGAGCTTCAATTCGCTCAAGCTAGAAACTGAATGGTGAATAGGTTGCTGTGCTCCAGACTGAAGGAGATAATAGATGTTTTCATTCACACAGAGGATACAGATATAGGGGATGGGATAATGTTCTTAAACATCTACAGAATTCAATTTTATATTGAGTCCAATGATACTGTTTAATGGCTGGTATTATTTTATTCTCAAATTAAGTCAGCTATTTAACTCTAAATAAGTCTGGAGAGGAAACCTCTAAATGACATTAAGAAAACAGAAGAAAACTACTTATACATATTTTAATACTACCAGTAAAGACATATTTTTCTCATGTTATGCTTCACAGCCTCCTTTGATTTGCTATGGCCTTTCTGACTGTATAGCCTGTACGATTTGTCCATTTAGTAAAGCTATAACTATACGGGATAGTGAAGAGCTACACGGAGACATCCAAGCCAACTGCATCAGAATTAGTCTGGATTCCAGAGAAGAGCAGTCTTGGATGTGCTGAAATATGTCTGTGACCATATACACTGTTCCTCTTATTAACTTCACTGGTATAGTAAACTAGAGAAGCTAGACAGTTTCTGATATCATAATGCATATAAACCTTCAAAGCTAGTTGAATGTGATGCAACACTGACCTGAACAAATCTTTGAAATGGATATGCCTAGAACTTACTCTTTATGTGAGCTCCTCTAGATGAACTGTAACATTGGCTATTAAATTGGAAAAAGTAGGTTTCATTGGAATATAAACTTTAAAGGAGAGAAAATTTAGAATGGCTAGGTCTGCATAGCACTAAAAAATTTAAAAACAGTTTTCTCTTGGAAGAATGGAACAATGTCCTTACATATGGTCTTGGTTTGAACTAGCTCAGAGACATTTGGAGCTGCAGAAAACTTTCTTAATTTCTCTGATGTCTTCTGTCACCTCTGTGGTCTGGCTGATGAACCCTGTTTCTTTCTGCCATTTCTCTTCCCCTTTCTATCTGAGCTGAAGTTTATAAGGCCCTTGCTGTGACCATCTTGTTCTGTTTTACTATCTGAATCCTGTTGCGTTGAAACCTTTCCTTCTCACGTGCTTGAGATCTGTCTCCTTTTCCTCTTTCTCTCTACAGAAAGACTGACATTGTGAGAGATGAAATGTGAACATTCATTGCATGGAATTATATGACTAATATGGGCACCCTATGCTAGGCACAGCCTGTCCCCTACAGACTGCCATTGATTTACAAACCTGCCAGATGCTCTCTGCCAAGATCATATCCTCACTGGGAAGAGGAAGAACTGCACTGGTGTTAGAGGAAAAAAATATGGAAACCATTCTAGCTCATCTGACTTACCAGTTTCCATATGGAATTTCTGTGTCATTTCTTTGATGCAGTATAATTGAAATGATCACACTCTTTATATCATAACGATGGAAGAATATTAGAAAAACAAAATGAGGTTATGTCTGTAGGCATACACAGAGAAAATCTGTATTGAAAAGCTCTGTTTCATTCACTAGATGATAGACTATATGGATCCATCAATGCATTTTGGAAATGAAATACTATTTGTTTATATTAATAGCCTGAAAGCACCTGTTAACCAACAATAATTATGATTTTACCATTCTACTTGACATAATGGTTATGAGAAGAAAACATATTTAATTTGATGTGGATTCTGTGATTCAGAAGAGCACAGTAAATGTTTTTATATAATTTGATTAGGAGTAAGAACAAAATGAAACAAGTAATATTGCAGCTATTAATCAGAATCAAGTCATTGCTGTGCAAGGCACATTCCAAGCTGATGTTGTAGACATTATTACTTTACCACAGAGGGAAATTCACCTCTCCATAGAAAGTTACAAGTATATATATTATCTAAAGTCCATATAAATCCACCAGTTTTATGTAGAGTTTCCAAATATGGAAACATCTTTTTCCATAAAGAAAACAAGATTACACAGGAGAAAATTTACTTATGGTTTTTGGGGTTTTTTTAAAGCTGAATTTCACTTTTATCACCTAGAAGACTTAGAACAAGTTTATGTACTTAAGTGCCATTTATGAAGTTCAATGTAGCAATAATAAGTGAAATTTTATCACCTTATCTATATTAAGGCTCTCAAGATGAACACAAGTAATTTTTCTAAATATTTGATAGCTTGCCTATGTAGGGAACCATTTATGAGCTTGGATATACCTAAATCCTGGTGTTTGAATGAGTACACTGTGCTAGTTAAAAAGGAAAACAATTTGAACAAACAGCAAATACCTCAGCTTCCAACACAAACAGAAAAAGAGGTCTGTAAAATATCTCATTTTAGATGTGTTCCTGCCGTAAAAAGAATTTGATCTTCTACCTTCAGGTTGTAAAATCAGTCATTCTGAATCCAGTGCCTTCATAAAATTCATGACTTGAAAAATGGAGGACAGAGTTAGTAGTTGGAGGGCTTTTGCAATGCAACATCCTAACATAACTCTTTGACACTGAGTCTATTATCTGAGCCACAAAGCAAAGTAAGACTCATGGAAATAACTGAAAGCTATGGTTAAATTAGTATTTCTACCTCTATGCATGTGTAACTTCCATTTGCATAGATAAAAACAGGAAAAAGAATGAGGATAAAAATGTGTAGCATTCAGATACTATCTATGACAAATCTGAAGCTGTAAAGTGTCCTCAGCTCAGTTAAACTCATTTTAAATCTGGACTTTGGGAAAGGTTGAATTTGGGTCTAAGCGTAAGTAGAGAAATTCCACACATGTTCAAGAAGATTGTTGGTTTTTACGTCATTCTTCTTGAAAAGACAAAAGTAGGAGCTGTTCAAGTATTTTCAGAGCTGTGAAATGTTTGAAGTTTAACCTGAGATAGATAAACTAGCAGAGTGAAAATGAGGTGAGCAAAGAGAAATGAGGAATACAGTTTCCATGTGACTTAGCAATTTGTCACTTCTATCTCATTGCCTTTTATGATTCATGGCTAGAGAATAGAAGATAGCACTGCATATAGTAAAGTCTTACCAACAGAAGTTTTGAGGTGGGTAAGCTACAAATTATGCAAATCTTCAAAGAAAAGTGTCAATATACGCTTTATAACTTGGCACTTGCTTTCTGCGCACAGAACACATACCTTTGAAATGTTTTATACATTGACAGCTTTTGTTTGAATTTCCTTTTTTTTCCTCCTACTTTCATCTTTATTATTTTTTTTTTACTTGCCATAAACCTCACTTTTCATAGCTTCTAGTGACTAATGTCAAAAATGTCCTAAAATTGTTTTGTATTAAACAGTAGAGTCATGACTTTAACATTTTGAAATCTTGGTCTCTTCAACAAGCAGAATATTCCAAGTCTCTGTGAGATGAGAGTGCAGATTTTAATGATTCAAAATGTCCTGAAGTTTTTTCTTACACAGTTCTGGAAGAGATAAGATTTTAAAGCCATCACAAATCCATTTGAACAGAAATATTATTTAAAAGGAAATATCTACCCCTTTTAAAAGATGCTGTAGTGCAGTAGAGCCCAGTGAATACTGATTGTCATAAAATTTTGTAATTGTGATTTACTTTCAGAACAGGTACCAAATACTGATGCAGGGTTTATATTTGACTCACTTTGAGAAATCTTTCTGACATGTTAATCCAGGTACACTAAACCTGTTCTCTTGTGATATTCAATCATACAAATTAGCATAGGAGTCATCTGTGATGATAAAGCATTTATCATAACATCCTTGGGAAGATTAATATGAAATACTGTTAATCATGTGGCCAAAAGACTTAGATTAAGGAATATAAATACCATGATTTTTAAAATCACCTTTATTCATTTTTTAATTTATTTATTTTTTATTTATTTATTTATTTATTTATTTATTTTAAAGACTGCATTGATCCTGCATCTATTGCTATTCTTAAATCTTATATTTTCAAGCTTTTCTCTGAAACTTTGATGACTAGGAAGTTTTTAGCATATCTGTTTCACTGTTTGGTAAGACTTGCATTCACAAATGAAAGTTGTGAGGAGAATTGAGGTTCTTTTGCAGAATATTGATTTGCGTAAGTGAGATTTAGAAAATCAGGATATACAATAAGGAATTTTCAAAGCTACAGATATTCCACATTTTCAGAATGTAACATGCAATTCTTTTTTTAAACCACTAAATAAGTTGCTATATCAGAAAACTAATTAGAAAGTCAAAATATTATCAGCAACACTTAAACTATTTATTTAACAAATAAAGTTTATTCTGAAATACCTACAAGAAATTACAATATGAAAAATTTAAACCATGATCTTCAAACTAGTTTCCCATAGCACACATAGTTGTTAGCAGCAGATCATAATTAGAGGTTGGTCTTTGGCACTAATTTTGCATGTCATAACTAGATTTTGTAAAATGAGATATAACTTTTTTATAAAAAATTTAGATACAATTTATAAATTTATAACAAATTTAGATACGATTTACAAGAAGGAGAAAATAGTGACCACCAAGCTGATGTGGTTCCTGGAAGATAAATATATAATTGTAAACAGAAAGACCATTAGAAGTGATAGTGATCAGATAATGACTGATGTTCAAAGTCTTGGGTATTCAGTAAGCATCAGAACAAAACCTTTTTTAAATCACTTTCAGGTAGCTTTCTTTTATCTTTGCTTTATATCTATGTGGTGGTTTGGCCCTGGCTAGAGGCCAAATGCCCACCAAGCTGCTTGCTCACTCCCCTTTTCGGTTTAAAAGGGGAGAAAATATGTATTGGGAGGCTTAGGACTTGAGATAAGGACAGAGGGATCACTTTCCAATTAGTGCAATGAGCAAAACAGACTCAGCACAGAATAAAAAAAAAGTGATTTATTACTACTACAACTACACACCCAGTGAACCAGAGGTGGGCAATGAGAAGCGTGGCCAGGTCTTAAAGCACCATCCCCCGCCCCTCCCCTTCTTAGCAGACTTAAACTTCATCATGATTTTACTCCCTTCTTCCCCCTCAACATGGCGCAGGGAGGGGCAGGGAATGGGGAGTTGGGTTCCGGTGGTTCCTCACAAGCTGCTTTCCTTCCCCAGATCTTAACTCGTCTACTATCCCCCACCCCTCACCTCTTTGCACACTTGACTTTAATCATAAATTCGCTCCCTTCTTCCCTCCCATTGCAGCACAGGGAGGGGCAGGGCATGGGGAATGGGGGTTTTCAGTTAGTACCTCCCAAGTTATCTTCCGTCTTATCTTGGGGGGGCATTCCACACACACACACACACACACACACACACACACACACACTTCCCCTGCGGCACTGTGGGTCCCAACCACGCAAGAGTTGTATCCATGAACTTCTCCAGCATGAGTCCTCTCTATTGGGGAGTCATGTCCTCACCACAGGCCTGTCAGCAGGACTCCCTTCCATGGGTGTTGATGTTCGGGCCCAGACTCTCCCAGCCTGGTCCCCCGAAAATCACAAGTCCCCTGGAAACCTGCTGAGGCACTCATCAATCTCTTCACAGGTCACAGATATCTCTGCTCCCCGTCCTTATCCATGGGCTGCGAGAGGACACCTGCTCCACCATGGTCTTCACCATGAGCTGCAGGGGAATCTCTCTTTCCAACACCAGGAGGGCTTCATTCTTCCCCAACCCTTCTGTCTCCTTGGGCCTGGCCTTGGTGTCCGCACAGCTTGATACATCTTCTCACTCCCTTCTCTGGTGGCAAAATCTGCCTGCAGGGTTTTTTTCGTCTATATGTGATTCACAGAGGCACTGTGACCATGTCTGATTGGCTTGGCAGCAACTTTGGCCTGTCTGGGGCTTGCAGAAAACTGTAACTTCTGCTTGCAAAAGCCATCTCAGGAGCACAGCTACACAAAACTGCAACAATCTAAGAAATAGAATAGTACAGCAGTTTTATTTTGTTATTGCAGTTCAAAGG
The DNA here is from genome assembly GCA_027925045.1 of Hypotaenidia okinawae. Lineage (NCBI taxonomy): Eukaryota > Metazoa > Chordata > Aves > Gruiformes > Rallidae > Hypotaenidia > Hypotaenidia okinawae. Next base: position 136,591,499 of record BSDF01000002.1, on the reverse strand, counting down.
ATTCATGCATTTAATGACACCTTTAAACAGAGATACAAGCAGTCATTCAAATAATTAATCTTTCCTTTTGCCCTCACACAGTTTCTGAAGATAAAAAAAAAATTCAGAATATGTTTGGGATCCACTTTTCCAATCTCCTGTTAACAGTGAGTTTGACTGAAAAATGAAGTTCCTGCTGTGGAAGACAGTGCAAAAATACAATAAAGGCATGGCTGTGGAGTCAGGGGCAGACAGTTACCCTATGCATCTCCAAGGCACCCACCAGCTCTGCCACCCAGGTTATGTGGTCTTTTTGGTGTGGGACTGTGCTCTGACTGCACCCCTGGGAGTCTGGACTTACTCTTGTGCTAATTGAGCTCCTTAGCTTCAGTACAGGTTGGCATCCCCTGCTCCAAGAGGTCTGAAGCCCTGCTGGAGCCCTGAGGGTGCTCACGGACAAAGATTATTCATAAAACAGTATTCGCAGTCCAAGTCCAGTCTCCTTCAGACTTTTTGTAGACAGGGGAGACTGGTAGGCTTTTCAATGGAATCATGCAAAGCAGGAACCTAATTTAGATTTTCTAAATTACATCCTGGACACTCCACCCTGTTACACAGTAACTTGCTTCCTGCGCTGTAATTTTTCATGTAGGTAAGCCACAGTCAGACCCACAGTCAGTTCATGACATGCTCTCAGTTCAGGTCTAACAACACAGTCTTTACAAGCCTAAAGATACTGTGAAAGCCCTTACACATTGAACACAGCATTTTTCAGCCTTTAAATATCTAAGAAATTAACTTTGTGGCAGGCACTAGGGCTTCCAGAGAGAACCAGAATGCTGCCTTCCACAGGAAGCGTGGGTAGCACTCCCTCCCCTTTAGCAAGTTTCAGGTTCCAGTGCTTCCACATTTCAGCTTTGTCTCTTCTAAAACAAACCTTTCTCTTTTTGTGGACTGAACCTGATGGTTGCCAACAAACTTTTAATACCCTTGGTGTAATACAGTGGTACACAATTGCCTGTGGGGAGACACAAGCCTGCTCAAAGCTGACCAGAAATCCTGGGACCAACATTAGCACAAATGGCGATTTGAGTTAGTGGGATTGAACCCCATTTGTTTCATTCTGTACCCATAGCACAATTAATTCACCTTCCCAGAGAAAAGCAAGAGTTGGCACTATTAGCTCCCTCTTCCGCATGGGAACAATTTAGAATTAACTGAGGTCAAAACCAACATCCTGAATTGCACACGGCACCCCACTGATAGTCCATACAAATTACAGAGCACAGGTGGATATGAATGCTGTGTGACACACCACTTACTAAGCAAAAAAACCATATTTTGCATTAGCTCCATGATGAATTGAACTAAACCTCCGAAGAGGTTTCCAACATGCATCATCTGCAGCATGGGATGGTTTAACTCAAAGAGATACCTTGAAGGTAGGTTGGAAATGTGTTAATTCATTGAAATGAGGCTGAAAGTCAAAGAAGTACAGATAAAATGTAACAGTACTATGACCTTGTATTTTAGTGACTGACAAATTTTAACTATTGAATTTAGGTCTGGAAATTTAGTAAGCCATTACTTAAGCTGCTACTGACAGAGTTACTATATGCTTTAGCCAGAATCTGCATTGGAATAATCTTACAGGCCAAGATTACTAAGGACTAATTAACTATCCTGGCTGTATTTTAGGGAATTTTAGGATACCTATTTGTCTTTGATACTGCACTGAAATAGATGTAGTTGTCATTAATAACATCAACATATCTATGAAGAGGATAAAGTAAAAACATAACTTGTGGAATGTTGTTCAAGTGAAAATGAGATTTATATCAAAGAAGAGCAACTGTGTAAGTGCTCACCCATCCTTTCTGCTGCTTTGTTGTGGGTTTCAGCAAGCCTTGTATTGCACATGGATTGCTAGAAAATAACAGCACCAGCCTTCAGGTGAGCATGATACAAGATGTGGTAGAATTTTAAGTCTGAGGAATTTGTAGTCTAGTTTGGACTGTTGGAGAAACCCAAAAAAAAAAAAAAAAAGGCAAAAAGTAATTGGCATGGAGAAGACTTGGAACTGAGAACCAAACTATACAAATGCATTTAGAAAACTGGACTGGAAATCAAACAATAGCTGTGGTGAAGTTCAAGGCTGCTTTGGGTTTCTCTGAAAGTGAATGAAGCTATGGATTCAAAACGTGAAAGAAGAATTCAAAGCAGGATTAAAAAAGAAAGGTGTATCTGGGTAGAAAGATTAAATGTGGAAAAGTGAAATACTCAAGCTAAGTAGCCTGCATGGACTGACACTTCAAAAGATGAAACAGAAAGAAAAAGGAACATTTTAAAGATTATATCAATTGACAAGGTCCTGAACAATTTCCTTCCCAACAATGGGAGTCTTTCTATTCATTTCAGCGCACCAGACTTAAAAAAAATATGTGAGAGAAGTAGAGAAATCTCTGTAATGGAAGAGCACTACTTTACTTTAATTAGCTATAAGTACTTTTGGTACGGTTTGATCTTATCACATCAAATAGACATTTTTTTCAGACTTTTTGCCCAATAAGTAATGTCTCCAGGTATAAAGTGTCGATTAACAACTCACTTGCGAAAATCTGTTCATCTGTTTAGGAGTATTTTGTCAAAAGCACACATGGACAAGTTAGCCTCTTATAGATATGTGAATGGATGTTACTGTCTGAAGTCAGAGGAGTAGAAGAATAAAGAAAAATGAACCAAAGAAGCTGAGTTATATATTTCAGATATGAAGCATTGTAGGAAATAATAAGAAACAATGATTTATCCCCGGCTAAGGACATCAGACACATTCTGTAACTTCCATGATTGCATTTCATTTTTCTGGTGAGGTTCAGGGACAATTGAGTAAGTGCATTGACTGCCATACTGAATGTTTCATTTTTCTGGGTATACTTTCAGAGACAAAATAAACCATGACACCTAACAAATATCTTGTACATTGATATTTGCTACATTTATACATCAAAGTATATTACGTTCTTAAAAAGATTGCATGATAGGATCAAGTTAAACATTAAAAAATATATTTTACATATTCTTAAGCAAGAGAAATATTAGTTTGTCTCTTGAGAAAATGTAATCAGGTATTCAATATTTATCCTTAGATACTTAAAAGGGAATATATGGAACTACTATTATTCCTGTAATAACTGCTATATTGGAATCACGGAATCACAGAATCATAGAATGGTTTGTGTTGGAAGGGACCTCAAAGACCATCTAGTTCCAACCCCTCAGCCACGGACAGGGACATCCTCCACTAGACCAGGCTGCCCAAAGCCCCATCCAACCTGGCCTTGGGCACTGTCAGGGAGGGGGCAGCCACAGCTTCTCTGAGCAACTGGACCTAATGTCTCACGACCCCCACAGTGAATAATTTTTTCCTTATATCTAATTGAAATCTAGTTTTGGTTGGAATAGGGTCAATTTTCTTCATAGCAGCTAATAAGTGGCTGTGTTTTGGATTTGTGCTGAAAATAGTGTCAATTAATTCAGAGATGTTTTAATTACTGCTGAGCAGTGCTTAAACAGAGCCAAGGCCTTTTCTGCTCCTCACACTGCCCCACCAGCCAGGGTGCACAAGGAGTTGCAAGAGGACACAATGGGGACAGCTAACCCCAATTAACCAAAAGGACATTCCATACTATATGAGTTCATCCTCAGCAGATAAAGCTGGGGGAAGAAGAAGGAAGGGGAGAACATTTGTACTGGTGGCAATTGTCTTCCCAAGCAACTGTTACGTGTGATGGAACCCTGCTTTCCTGGGGATGGCTGGACACCTGCCTGCCCATGGGAAGTGGGGAATGAATTCCTTGTCTTGCTTTGCTTGTGTGCACAGCTTTTGCCTTACTTGTTAAACTTTTTATCTCAACCCACCATTTTTATCACTTTGACTCTTCTGATTCTTTTCCCCATCACACCAGGGGAAAGTGAGTGAGTGAATAGCTGTGTGGTGCTTAGTTGCTGACCGTGTTTAAACCATGACATTACGTTTTTAATGTTTTTACCTCTCATATACTTTTTCATAGTTTAAGATACTTGTGAAAAACTTTAACAATAATGTTATCAACAGAAGGAAGAATAACAATTAGTGAGATTACATGAGATCACGAATCTCAATGAACAAGGACATTGCTGTCTTTTCAAATAACTCTAAAAATCTAATGTTTTCTTTGTTAAATCGTAGCTGTCTAAAATAATTGCACATAAAATAGAAAGGTATAGTAAGCTTACATTTATTAATTTTTTTCTTTAGCATAATACAGGACAAAGGGTGTCTCACAACTAAAAATTATCTGTTTTCAGCAAACCTCTTTTAATCATATTTGGGAATATCTACTCTGATGATACTAACATGAAAGCATGTCTTAAATGTACATCTCAAAGTCTGGGAGTGGAGATAAAGAAAGTAATGTTGGTTTTGAAGTGTCATAAAAGCTCAGGTGTGTCATTTTGTACACTCTCTTATCTAAACCCAGGATTGTTTATAGTTGAGCTATTACTGACAGATGTTTATACCCCTGTTCTTCAAGATATGCCAGTAATGAAGATTCTGAAAACCTCCAGGACAATTTATTCCATCATTCAACTATTTTTTACAGTTAGAAATTATGTCCTGAACTTGAATAAGAAAGATTTAAGTCCATTACATCATAACCTATCTATCTTGGAAACGGGAGAACAGATAGATCCTCTTTTTTTTCTGTATCTTGAGAAAACTTGCACGAGTCTTGTCAGTATTCTTTTTTTTTTTTTCCTGGAACAATCAAATTAAGTTCTTCTGTTTCTGATTTTGGTCATGTTTTCTGAACCCCAGAAAATTTTGTTGATCTTTTCCAGTCCTTCTTTAAGTGGACCATATCTTAATTGTATTACAGATCCCTGAAACAGTGAAAAATACACTTGCCATGACAAGGGGATTGGACTTGTTGATCTTCAAAGGTCCTTTTCAACCCAAATCATTCCATAGTTCTATGGGTCTATTATTATATGATTCTGTTATTCTATTATTCTACATATCATGCGCTCAGAAACTTAAGACAACTTTACACAGGAAATTAGAATAAATAATCAAGACCTATTAATTTTATACTGAAAAGATAGTTCAAATGTTAAGAGTCATTCCATTAAGTTAATATTACAAATGGACTATCAGTTTGTTTTCAGCAGCTCTGGTTTCTTTCTAACTCAGTTTTGTCTTGCCTGATTTCCCAAACTTAATACACAACAAACACAAAACCAAAGGCCTGCTCACTGCATTCAGTCCCCTGCTGTTATAAATATTTCTATGCTATAAATTTTTTTCAACCACTTATTTAACTGCATTTTTAAACCTGTAAAGATTCATATATTGTAAAAATATTTTAGGATATCCTTCATTTGATGGTTCTAATTTTGGGCTTCCATTAAGTGTTGACTGTTTATACACATTTACTCCTTTTTCTGTTCCTGAAGATCAGTCACATTCTTCTTAGCATTCACTTACTAAAGAGAATTTAAATTCTTTTAATCTTCTACTATGACAAGTTTGCTATCCACCTACAGATCTACTTTAGACTAGTTTAAACTGAACTTTCCTGAACATGAGGGACTTAGACAGGATATTCTAGGCAGGTCTTTCCTTATCTGTTTCAGAACTGCCCCGTCCCCCTGCAATTTACTAAGATTAGGATGTTAATTTTTTCACAGATACATTGTATACTGTCCTATATTCTCTTGGTTCTGGATTAATCCAATTATGGCTTTTCCTCCTCTGCTATTCTCAACTGATAATCTTCCAATTCATACAGGTGTCTTTTTTCATTAGTCTCCAAATGCATAACTACACTTTGCACTACTGTACTTTATTCCATTACCTTGCTCAAGCTTTCAAAGGACATCCAAGTCCTTTGTGTCTCCTATATTCTTCCAACTCACCTTTACATTGACAAAGTCTGATAATTTTGTGGCACCAGAAGATTGTGTTAGAAATTCTGTGTGTGCCAAGATAATTGAAAATATTAAATCAGACCACTCTCAAGGCTGATCTTTGAAGAATTCCTTTAGTAATATTTCTCCAGCCTGGTATTTCCTCTTTCAATGTAATCAAATGTCTTTTCTCCACATTAACCAATTTCTTGTCCACCTTATCTGTCTGTTCTAGCATAATAACTAAATTCCAAAGTAGTACCACATCAAAGATTTCCCTGAAGTTCTGTTGCATCGTTATTCTATAAAACAGGTCAACCCAGTGTTTCACAACAGCAGAAGTCTAGCAAAGATAATCAAACAACTTTCAAAAAATGGTGTTTCACCATATTCCTTTGTTCTTTTAATTTTAAATCTTTATTATCATCTCCAAAATGTGTTTTAAAGCCCTACTTATTACTGTGATCAGAGGAATGAGCCTGCTGTCTACATGGTAAGATTTTTTTCTTTCTTAAACGTAAGCATCACATTCCCTTTTGTCCTTTTTGTCATTGCCCATATGGTGTTAAAGCTGATTTGACAAATGAGAAATCTGTGTGAACTGGACTGACAATTCTCTCACTATTCCAGAAAAGCAGCTATCTGCCTTGGAGCACTTTCTGTTGGGATCACTTTTGTTTAGTGTGCACGAAAGTCTTTTTCACAGAGAAATAAGGGAAAGTTTAGCTTTGGGCCTAGATTTAGATCTTTCTTAATTGTCTTTATTTCCTACTACACTGACAATGTGTAAATTCTCCACAACATCTCTCCTTGTTCTATTTGTATGGGTTTTCATTTCCTTTTCAAAGTCAAACTCAGCTTGAGTTTTGGCAATTCCCATTTAGACCTGTTTTTAAATTCCAAAGTCTTTCTTTGCTGATCAATGTCAACTTCAGATCCTTCCAAGCTTATTTTGCTGTGGAAATGATTCTTAGAAGGCTAACATGTAAATTATGCATTATTTAAACCTTGGATTTGAATGAGTGCTAAGCCTTATACATATTTTTAATCTTTAGTTCTTCCAACTTCATAGGCTAGCTTTTTTAACTTATCAAGAACTGGGCCTCAGTCTCCTAGTCCACAGTAACCCTTTGTCAGCTAAATCCTCCTGTTTTTGCAGCCAGTGCCTGCACATGCTTCCCATCATTCAGAAAGTTTGTTGTGATAAAAATTAAGGCTCTTTGCAGTCTTGGATTAGAGGTCAAGGAGTATGGATTAAACTCCTTTTTTACCTCAAGATAGCCCTGATGAGAAAGTGAGATATATATGTATATATAGATATGTATGCATATATGTCTCCATTTGACACCTTTCCATGACGCTTTTGCATTTTCTAAAATAACCTCTACTCAACTCTCTTTTCTCCCACCCCACAGCACCCTCTGGTTTCCCATTTAAAGCTATTTAGGACCTACAACTTGCACACTGAATATTTTGTTATTTTTCTGTTGGATATTTCTCTGAGTTATAGAACACCTGTACAGACTTAAATTTCAACAGTTTTCTATATTGTAATGATAGAATTCGGAAGTGAGATGTTCATTCTGTTCTCTGCTCATTTTCTGTGTCTTTAAATGGTAGGGGTATTATCCTTCCTCCTGTTTAGGACAGACCCTTTGGCTTGAGACAGCTGCTGTCAGAGTGACAAACACTGCGCTTTCCCTGTCATGTGGAACTTGCTTATTCCTCTCTTATTTCTTTGTTTTCCTTCATGTAAATGAAAGTTCTTTTGGCCCGATAGAACACAGTATGCTGTGTTTATGAAATAACAGCACTCTCACAAACCTGCAAAAATAATTTAGGTAAAAGTTGTAACTGCAAAGTGTATGAAACAAAATAGGACCTCAAATTGACCAAGGTGAGGAAGGGGAAGTGGGTGTAGAAGAAAAAGAAGATTTAGGGAAACTTATGCTGTCTCTCCTGTAAATCAATTCGGTTTTGAGATTGTAGCATATTGCTACAATCTATCACTGCTTTCTAATTCCTGAACAGAGGAAATACAGAGTCAGCCTATCCTATGTCCATTGATAGACAAGTACATATTTTTTTTAATCACCAGCTAAAGAGGGTTTGCTTGCTAAACTCAAAATTAAGTTTTGCTCCTGTATGTCCTCATCTAGATCTTACATAGGACTATGTTAAATATGCATACATGCTATGCACGCATAAATACCACATTTGATTCAAAATCCTAAACCTTCATTTTGTCATGGCTCAGTGGTGAGTCTTTTGGAGAACTGGAAGTGAGCGTTGCTTCCTGTTGTCCACCGTCTGCAGGCAAAGGAGCAAGTGCTTCCATTGCTATAGAACTCACCCCTGGTCAGCTGGAGCTCAGACAAGACACTGTGCTTTCATAGCACTGCTACAAGCATTAATGGCTATTTCATTCCCTGTCTGGGGCTATGCATATCTGGAGGTTTCCTGTAGCAGGTAAAGTGATTCTAGGTCTCGAAAGTGGTACAACAATTTGTTGAGAGAGGTCAGGCTGCACAAGACTTCCAAGCATACTGTTGTCTAGTCTAAATATCCTGCAGATATTTAGCTGGCAAATTGTAAATAAGAGAAAACACCAGTCTGGGAAACAGCTGGAGTTCATCTTAAATGCTGCACTGACATCAGAGTAGCCATGGAGGAATGGAGAGCTGTCTCACATGATGGAGCTATTTGGGCACATCAAGTGCAGCTGCTATGTCAACTGCAGCCAGTGAAAATGCTCTTAACGCATGTTAGAGAAATTTCCTTCTGTCTTTGGAAAATGTTATCAACAAAACACCCATTTCATAAAATGTGGCGAGTGGTACCTGAAAAGAGAGCTTTATTTCAGATTACAGAGTTTAATAGCTGAAAAAGAAATGGTATTTTAAAAAGCAAACTTTAAATGTTAAGTAGGCTGCTTTATAACATTAAAATTATCATACTTGACCTTCTACATGCTCTTACCCTGCTGAATGATGGTCATATGCTGTTAATGCTTTGCTAAATGCCAAAAAAAAAATCTGAAACAATTTCAAGACAACTACTTGATGTTATTACATTCACAACTCATATTTTTGAAGAAAGCTTAATAATCAGGGGTTGGTTAAAGTTAAGAAAATGAACACACTTGTATCAATATTCTCTGTATATTTAGAGAACTTTCAAAAAATAGAATTTAATTGACTTTAGGTACATTTTTACTAAAAGCTGAAAGGGGCATCAATATTTTCATCCCCTTGAAAATTAGATTTTTGCAGTGGAATTTATTTTGATGTAGCATAATTGAAATGAAATATAACAATATTCTAGCCATAATGAGTCATAAACCAGGAAAAGCAGATGTCGTAGAGGAAAAAACCTGAAAGGAGGAAGCAACTCAGGATTTCAGAGGAAGAGAAAGAAATTCAATTCCGTGACTGAAGATGAGAGGTAGAGAATTGGAGACAGAAGGAGAAGTGGAAGGGAACCGTGGAGACAGTTTTGGAGAGGGAAGCCTGTTTGAGAAAAGTAATTAACTGTGAAAAGTGTTTGCAGTTTTCTTTCAGTTTAGGCAGCAAAGTGTTAAAACTGGGGGCGAGAAACTGAAATTGTGATGAAAAGAATGAGTGTATGAATAACAGAAAATTACAATTAATACATCAAGAAGAGATTTTCAAGTTGCCCAATAGAACAGTTTAGTTTACCTAAAGCCTTACCAGAGCCACTCTGAGGACAGGCCAACTGCACTGTCCAAATAGTTGTTCATCATAGGTGTCCTCTGCAGGCTTCATAGATGCTTCATAGGAGACCAAGAGAGACAGACATGTAAATTATTTCCAGCCATTTTATTGAAAACTCAGCTGAACATATTTACATGCGGTGGCTAAAGAGATCTGCTGAGCAAGCAAAACCACCTTTTGAGTATCGAACCTCTAGCTGAATGCACATTTCATTAGAGAGGAATCCAGAGAGTGCTGTTAAAGAATAAATTATAGTATAAACATTGACTTAGTGTAAAGACCCTTGGTAAGTTGGCTGTAAAATCTGAAGTCTTTACTAACTTTAAAATAGCTGTATTTAGCAGTATCTATTATTACAGTGTGTGGTTAGCTAGTGTTCTGAATAAATAAAGACTGTTCTAGCTGTAAGGACATTGAACATTACTAGCCAGAACTATGATTTTATCTATCAGAAAATCAAATAGAATATAAATTTGAGGGGGAGAAGGAATGGGTTACAGACAACCGCAGGCCTGTGCTTCATATAAAAAAAATTTTTGATTAGGAAAAAATGTGTTGGTTTTTTTTTTTATGTTTCATTTCAGCATTTAAAAAAAATAAAAAAAGTTTTTGCTTGACCTCAGAACAAAAAAAAATATTATTCAAGCAAGTCTGTGAGCAACCATCATCAAATATCCTTTATTTGATTGTGCACATTCCCATTAGTCAGTCAGCTTATGAGTACTCCAGCCTTATTCATGCAGCAATAACTCCAAGCACCAATCAGTAATTCCTGGTAAAGTCTGGCTGCTTTTGGCAAATGATGACCTGTAGTCAGTGTGATTCATGCTTTTGTGCTGACATGTTTCTATAAAGCAATGCACTACATACAAAGAAAATCTTTGAGATCATTAGGAGTTCCTCAGAGATATATTACTAGCACTAGTGACAACAAAAAAAAAAAACACTCCCCCTCTCTTTAAAAAAAAAAAAAAAAAAGGAATTTTTTTCTCTGATTCCTCTGAGTTTCATGACAATTTGTGACTCTGTAGAGATGGAAAATTTCAGTCTCAGTTAGGTAAGATGAAAGATGTTTAAAACTACTTTTACTCTTTTCATAGAAAGTTGAGCTGCTTTCAATCTATTCTTTGCCCAGCCTGTAGCTGTGCTTGGGATTGTGACAATGCACATGCACTTGGCCTTGCACTTGGCCTTGTTGAACTTCCTGCAGTTCGCATGATCTTATCTCTCCAGCTTGTCAAGGTCCTTCTGGATGGCATCCCTTCCCTCCAGCATATCAACCTCACCACAGAGGTTGGTGTTGTTGGCAAACTTGCTGAGGGTGCACTCGATCCCCTTGTCCATGTCACTGACAAAGATATAGAACAGTGCCTGTCCCAGCACTGACCGCTCAGGAACACCACTTGTCACAGACTCCATGTGGATGTTGAGCCATTGACCACAACCCTTCAGGTGTGACCATCCATCCACCAAGTGTTCCATCTGTTGAATCCATGTCTCTACAATTTAGAGACAATGATGTCGTGCTGGACAATGTTGAAGTCTCTTCTTAGAGAACTGATTCTTCTCACAGAACTGAAGCAGTGATTTATAACTGCAAGAGTGATCATCCAAACACTTAATGTTTGAAAGGCATAAATTACAAAAGAAAATACTATACTCGTGTTTTTAAAATGTATTTTATTTATTTCAAGCTGACAAAAGAACCCCCACCATAAACAAACCAACCTCAAATTGGAGTTTTCTTTAAAAATTTTTAAATTAAATTTTCTTCATTTCTTTATTTTGTGCTTGTAAGTACTTGTAGATTTCAACAGTGCAATGACTCACTTGTATTTGTTCTAGATCCCTTTCATCTTAGCATGGTATAAATTCAGCAGACACAAGAAAACCAGGGAAATTTATTCATAAACAGGTAATTTTCTCAACAAAAATCAAAATGTGAACAACCTATAGACTCAGCCATGATTTTCTTAAAGGTGAATATACAGAACAGCATTACTGGAGAATTTTGCAATACCATTATAGTAAGAAGTATATCTTCTCTATGAAAACAGAACTTTTCTTTTACTCTGAGAGCACTCATATGGGAGAGAGCAATAGAATTAATCCACCTCATTTATATCAAAGAATTGAGGTAAATGCAAAAATACAGGCTCCATCATTAAAAGTAATTGCTTACCTCTTCTTACTACATTAGAATCTATCATTTCAATATAATCTTCAATTTTAATATCTTATGTTGTCAATAGAGGGTTCTGTGCTGAATCACATCACTCATTTATCGACATCTCAGTGACTGCTGTACAAAAACTTGTTGAAAACTTCCTTTAACTGGAAACACCACTATATTATGACTGTGTGTTTACTGTGGCCATTTTGTCTTTGACACTTTCATATGCAGTGTCAAAACACATAGAGAATTGAAACATTATTCCTATTGCTTCCACTTTAAAGGCAGAAAGATTTGCTGAAATATATATGAAGCACATGCTATTGTTCAGAGGCCCAAATAAAGGTTCAACACCCAGATGCTTAAGGCCCCAGACACAGTTATAGGAAAGAGGCCTCTTCCAAAAGAAGTCTAGCCATCTGAAACTACATTGTGTGACATTTTGTCAAAAACTTATGGTGCCATTCCTTCTTCTGCAGCTACTTTTTATGGAAGACAGAAAGAACATATTTCACGTGTAAGAATACTTGCCTGTCATCTGATATTTTAGCACTGGGGAGAGTTGGTTACAATGACAAACATCTATTTAAATCCTTTGATGCTGGACTTCGGAACAGAATTGCAACAGTTGATATCAGGAAACAACTCCCATTGGATTCCCAAGACTTTGCATACCTGTGTCAGCATTGCAATGACATTGTAGGACAGATCACTAGCTGCTGCTTTATTTCATAGAATCTGCTGCTTTGTTTCATAGAATCATATGATCATATAATCATAGAATGCTTTGGGTTGGAAGGGGCCTCAAAGATTAGCTAGTTCCCTTGCTATGGGCAGGGACACCCTCCACTAGACCAGGTTGCCCAAAGCTCCATCCAGCCTGGCCTTGGGCACTGTCAGGGAGGGGGTGTCCACAACCCCTCTGGGCAACATGTTTTTTTAGATATCACAGAATCACAGAATCGTAGGGATTGGAAGGGATCTCAAGAGACCATCGGGTCCAACCCCTCCTGCTAAAAGAGGTTCCCTAGGACATATCGCACAGGTAGGAAATATGACATTCCTGTAGGTAAAAAAGAAACATAGATGCACGGTAGACTGATGAAGTTCAGCAGCCTCTTATTATATACCCTAGGCTTTGACTGTTGCCACATCACCTTTGATGTGTGTTTATTTTCAGTTACATAGAAAATTAAAGTTACTTTTGGTATAATTTTAATTAAATTTCTATCAGGAGTACTCTTTAACGACCCTCTATTTCCTCGTAAAAAACTGAAGAAATTAAAACTCTGTTAATATAAATAAATGCAAATACTTAAAAGAAAGTTAATACTTAGAGATAATGCACTTATTCAGTATTTCTTAAATTGAGGCTATAGGAATTTAAGTAGATTTTTCATTCTCACTAGAGTATGATTTACGCTCTTTAATTAACATTCCTCCTACCATGACTTTATTATAGAATAAAAAGCAAAGGAACATCAGAAAACTTCTAAGAAAAATAATGATGCCAGCTGTCAATTACTGCTTTGGAGTGAAATAACTTTAATTCTTCCTACTATTCATTAATTGGTCTTGGCATAGACAGGAGTATTATGTACTTGGACTACATTTACAAAGATAGCTATTGTTATTCAGTTAAGTGAACACCATATACAACTGTAAAAGTCTAATTTTCAGGTGTCTCAGAATTTTTTACCCATCAATCCTTGAGATACTTGTGAGACAGGTGCCTCTGACTAACTAGAACTGATACACAGACAGTTCAAAAGACCACACCAGTGATTTTTCATTATCTTTTTGAGCAAAAGAAGTCTTCAGAAGATAATATTGAAATAAAAAAGGACACAACTGATTTAGATGAAAGAGAAAACCAAACTAAACCAAACAACAAATCAAAATACGTTTTATTCTGAATTAAATTATGTTGGTTTTTTGTTTCAAAAACACCCAAGTTTGTACATCTATATAAGGACTATACTTTCAGGAGTTTGTGGAGCTGTCTCCTGAAGCACTAACACTATTTGCTCTAATAGCTCTCCTGAGCTATTTGCTCAGGCTAACTTTGCTGCCATCACCCTCTGCAGAGAGGACAAGCTTTACCTAGACCATCACATTTGAACTCAGTGATATACCAAATGCCTGAACTGCAAGACACCCCAGGCACAGGAAAAAATCGCTGAGTTAGTACAAAATGGCCCAACTCTATTGATTCTGAAGGAGCCACGTCCTCTTGTTCTATCGCAATAATTTTCCAGAATGTGTTACATTTTTCAGTTATTTAGAATGAGTTAGCTGTGACAACAGAAGTCTTCAGTTACATAAAATAAATCATAAAGTCAGCTATTACCTGTCTTGTTTTTGTCTAAGGAATGATTAATCCAGACAACATTAACTATATCTTTTGACCATGCCAAAGCCCATAGAAGTCTCTAGAAAAATAGTTCCTTAATGTATCTCATTCTCAATTTATACACAAAAAATAAAGATAAATGCCTGTTGTTCCTTTTCCCTGAAGTATTGAATACGGCTGGATGGAAAACAAGATTTCCATCTTATGATAAATGTCAGAGTTCTGGCATTTGTTTTCAGTTCCTGATGTGAACAAAACAAGCTTTCAAGAGTTTTGGGAAAGAAAAGGGAGAGACGGCCAATTTCAGAGGATCCAATACTTATAGCACACATGAAATGTTTAGAATATAATCCATGCCTGGGGAAGAAAGGACTTAATGACCTATTTTTTAATGTTCTAAGTAGAAACACTTAGTAACGACTTTCTCTGGGACAATTTTTCAGTGGACATTTCCTCTCAAAAATCTATCCTAGGTCAAAGAAATCTTTTTAGACAAACTTTCAGTTAACATTGGGATAACTTTGTGAAATATTTTAGTGTGAAGAAATACTTGTGGGGGGTTGACAATAAATTTCAGATAAATAGTATTTCACCCTAACCACTAATCATGAGCCCTAACACTGGTACAGGCCCAGTCTCTGCCTATTCCCAGCTTGGCACACGTGGCTTCAGGGGTAGGTGATGGTGCCAAGGACCCAAAGCAGTATTCCTTCCCGCTTCCAGCTCCAATTGGAATAGCACCTATGACTTCTGCCCAGTTTGTGAGAATGCTTACTGCCTGCAATTATGAACAACTAAAAGAAGGGCAACAGGTTAAATGCTGCTTTCCTGAGGCATTCAGGCTGTCCACTTAAGATCTACTATGGTTCCTTTCTGTGTAGAGTCATAAGGGGTGCTTGTAGAGAGGTCTGGAACTGAGGTCAAGCTATAGAAAATCAAGACATAGCTTTTTTGTCTCACCAAAACCCCATGATTTTCTTTCATATTCATTAATTAGCAAGTGCATCAGGTTTTGTCTTTCTTGGCACTCAGCCTAGTTTCTTTTCCTCATTGTATGTTTTTGCAATTGTTAATCCAAGGGAGACACAAAGATTTCACCTAATTTAGTTAAAAAGGAGAAAAAGAAATAAACCTTAAATATGGTTTCAGCACATGACACTGTTACAAGAAGCAATATTTCTTTAAGTCTTCATTTTGGTTTATCTGCTAATTTTAAACAAAAATGATACTGAATTTTCAACTAAGAGTTGGGGGCTGCTAAGTAGTGTGAGAATATGGGAGAAATAATGATATCTTGACCTTTTCAGAAGTTAGAAAGTGAACACACTTGGTCATATAGTCACCCCAAATGAGAAATAAAGAAGGGGAAGTTGTTTTCACATAACAGCCTACAGTACTGCAGCATTTATACAAAGAAAGCATCTGTTTGTAGCTTTGCTTGGTTCCCAGTTAGGTGTCTTACTAACAAACCTACTAACAATAGCCATCTTGAACACCTAATCTTTCTCTTTAGTCTGTAGAGGGCAAATGTAACTCACATAAACCCGATCTTCAGTCCAGGTTGAAAATTCAGTCCAGGCCAAATCAAGGTCTCAGATTAAAAACTCTCTTATTTTATTTACACAACATTGTCTTGAACATTTTATTGAAATCACAGGAAGCTTGATAAGTAATTTTGCTTCACTGAATCAGTATGACAAAATTTTCAGACCAAAAATGTGAGAAGCCTGCCAAAAAGCTCTCTTGTAAAAGATAATACTAATATTGATTTCTCAGCTCACTTTATGAGGGAGAATTTGAGAATCAAATTTATTATGAATTTCAAATGTTTTTCAGTTTTCAAGTGATTAAATATTTTTCAGCAAAAATGCTCAGTTGTCAATAGATGCTATACATTTTCCTAAGAAACCATAATACATGTAAAACTTCTAAAAGTTATTTTCAGTCTGACTATATAATTTGAAGAGAATCTCCCGTGAATATTTAAACTTAAATTATTTATGGGAAAAGATACTCCAAACATAAAAACCTGTAAACCTATAAAGATTATAAAAAAAATCAAGACCTAGACTGCTGGTGATTTTTCAGTCTTTATTTTAGAATTTGTAGAAGGCTTCAAATAGATATTTATTGACCCTTGTGGATTTCACTGAGAGGGCAAGAGTAGGGCTTTGATGACAAAATTTAGATTATACTTGTTATCTTAAACCAAATTTACTCTAAAGTGTCCTCCACTGGGACAGAGCAGTGTTTTGATTGGCAGACAGTGACATAAGCTCTGTGAAAAAGAAAATATTTTGCCCTTGCATGTGGATACTGATGAGTTGATATGACAAATACTAGGTATAATAATGCTGGATATTTGTTTTTGTTTGAATCTTTAAGACAGAAAGTTGCTATGCAACTTGACTGTCCTGAATTTTCCAAAAGGAACAGCAACATCCATTTGTCATGCCCCAGTCACAGGATCCCAGCAAATTCCTGGAGTCATTAGGAATAAAAGGTTTCCTTTAGCACTTCCTGTGGACAGGTCAGAGTGCAAATGAAAGAAACAACATTCACACTTATTTAGTCCTGGAGGGTGGATTAATGGCATTACAGAAGCAGAGCTGACAACCATCTCACCAAAGAGAGCACATCTCTTTGCTCCTGTGGCTGCTACTTTACAAGTTGACCTCCACCCCAGCTCTTTTCACAGCAGCAGGTTTGACAGATGAGTGATAATGAGAGTCCAGATAGTGCACAGAACAGACTGCTGCTCCAGCAGCACAAAAGCTAGTCATCACCTAACACTTGCCAGGCAACTCTCAAAGGACATCACACTTCCAGTCCTTTGATCTTTTTTTTTTTAAACAGCACAAGCAGAGTAAAGCTGGAACATTTTTAAAGCATAAAATGTGGTCTGCTACTCTCTTCCTTTCCTCCTCACTCCCCTTTCCTCACTATTGCTCTTTGCAAGACGGACTGCGTACATTAAACTTTTGAAAAATTATAAATAAATCTTGCTGTTCACAGAAACTGTGTAATTAAGTTCACTTCCACAGGAATATCAAACTGCTTTTCCAACAACAAATTCATAAGAAATTTTATACAACTGCATACATATGCAAGCACCAGCACGTTAAAGACATACAACTAATTAGACAAAAGCTATTACTGTAATGTGTCACTTGTTTATTTTCTCATGCTTTAGAGATTTAACCTTTTTTGTCAACTTCCTAGTGTTTAGAAATACACACCGCAGTTGCGCATCTCGCAGAGGAAATATACATGTTGCGCATGACTGCTTTGCTTCCTCTGGCAGACTGAACATGTTCACTTATCTTTTCCAAAGGGTGGCATCATTTTAGTGCTTGATTCATTTTATGCAGTGGTTTACATTTTGAAGCAGTGTGCAAACTTTAATCCTCACAGTGTCCTCATGGGAGCCGAGAGGAAATGTTATCTCTGTTTTTCAGATAGGGAAACAGTTTCTGCTCACACATGCACCAATCAAGCTGCAATGGCTCAGAAAATTATTGGCCCTCAGCTGATCTCTGGTAACAACATGAGCCCCATTGAGCCCCTCTTATAATTATTGAAATCTCAGTAAAAGATATCTAAGTTGAGGTACTGATAGTTAAGATACGGCATAAGCTAGAAGTACGGTACCAGTATGTAATTGTAGAGAATTGGCTGTCATTATGTCATCCCATGCGTGCACATTCGCAGAATGAAGTATGTAAACAGTTTTCAACAATACCAGTATCCAACTGTTTGTCTCAACTCACTGCTGAGAAAAGCCTAACCTAAACTGCTGCACTTTGTAGCGAAACTGCTGAACACCCACATATTTCATATCAATTTTGCTGCAAGTGAGCTCTGAAAAGAGATGGCAAAAAAAAAATCTGTAGATTTGTAGCATCTTAAACCACTGCAGCAATTTGAGCTTTGACTTGAGGTGTCACAGAGTGATCCCAATATAATTTTCCCAATATAATCAAATTAATTATTACTAAGGGGCTAACCAATCTGGATTTATTATTTCATTTCAAAAACATCCTCAAGTTGTTTCTCTGCAATTCAGACCTTAACAAAAAGATGAAGAGCACGTTCTTTAGTGTCTTCTAGTAAATGGGTAAAACTTTCATCAAAGTTTAACTGAGCTTTCTTATCTACCAATTTTTCCTGTGGAGATGAAAATAAATCCTATTTTATGGGATTTTATTGTTTTATAATTTACATGGCTCCTTTAAAACTGTTTTTAAAGGTTTATACAGTTTTATTTCTGGAAATAGCAACAGAGATATGAGTTTGGCCTTCTACATAGTGATTTGTTACATAGAGAATTTTTATCAAAATATATTTTTATATTGTAGCCTCTCTAGCCTGTCTGTGGCCCTGTCCATACAGAATTTTCACAGTAAGCCATTGCCACCAGTTATATCCGCTCTATAAAAACAAGAGAGTGATTAAATAAGACAATGTAGCAAAATTATTGTATCTTACAAATATATGTTTAAACAAAAAGTGGAGTAAGTCAAAAGAGGGTGAGGGAAGGTGCCATGACTGCCTCTACACGTATGTTTAGCAGAATATTAAGGATAGAAGTAAATTCTGACTTGCACAGAAATATGAAATGAAACTAGTCTATGTTTATTAACATGCAAAATACATGTCGAGGATAGAATGCACAGCATATGTTTTATGGTGTAATAAATAAAGACGTAGCAGGGGAGCCATGCTTTGCTTCACCATAAAAGACATTGACGATGGATGTCATAAGGCATTTGGATAACACCATGTATAAGGCAGAACAAGTTTATGCAACTGAAAATTAAATGCTATCTCAAAGGACAGGACAGCCCTAAAGCAAATTGACCCTTAAAAGAATGCATCCAGAACATTAGAGTTGATGAAATCAAACCAACATTAGAGTCAGCAATGAAGTCAGTTATAGAGCCCACTAGAACCATCCCTATGTATTTTTGTTTGTTGGGATTTAGGGTTTTCTTGCTGTGTTTTTTTTGTGAAGATTACTTTCAAGGAAATAAAATTATATATGCTGCATATAATATACATAGGCAAAGGAAAGATTTTAATTTCAGGAAGGAGAATCATGTGTAAATGGAAGAGTAAATAAAAGAGATATGCTTCTGTAAGCAATTCTTGACTTCGTATAATAACGCAGTAGGAGAAAGTGGCAAATAAAATTGCACCAGGACTCAATTTAAATTCTTAGTAAGGTTTAAAACTGTGAGAACTTTGGTTTTGGTGGCTTTTAAGATGTTGATATTTTTTTCCCTCCAGCATAAGAAAGCTAAAGGATAAGATAAATTCTGAATTTACAGAAAATAGATTGTACAAGAGTTATCCATAATTTTCTATATAAAATGACTGGATTTTTTTTTCTAGATCAAGAATTGAAATAGATGTGATGTATTTTGATCTCATGAAGATACTTTGAATAGGTCTGTATTAGAAATTTTTGGTATTTAGAGACAATGAGGTTTTGCTTAAGGACCACATAGTATGAAATAATAAGTTTTTTTTGTTTTCGGGAAAAATGGCCATACAAAGAAATAGGAAGCACTTCAGGAGAAACATAACATGAAAGAGAATAAGGATGTCATCAAAGGACAGAAGAAGATTCTTCAAGACTGAAGTAATAAAACCAGAAAGAAACTGGATAGTAAAATTAAGAAGTTCTGGTAAAATCAGATTCCATCTGTTGGAAGGGGCAAAAAAGGAAATTTGTCAATATCATGTCTTTGGGAAAAGAACCCGGTGTGATTCAGAAACAAAGAAAACTCACATGTAAGATATCTGTAGTAGACAGAGTGAAGTTTTAATACCTATTTCAGAGAACACTGAGCTCATTCAGAATGCTGAATGTAAGTTTGGACTTCCATGAAGAGAATCTTTGTTGTTTCATTCATTAAACCTGCTAAAGGGGTGCAAAATTTTACTACTCTGGTTGGCAGAGCCAATTATATAAAAGAACACTAAAAATATTTATATATGCTTAAGTTCAAATAAGCATATGTTTGTTTTCCCTATAACGCATGGTGGGTGGATTTGAGTCAACTTCAGTAAAATGATCTGGTCAACTTTAATTCCCCCTGTGTTTACTAACACAGATTTCAAGTTTATGACTGCATATTGCTCTTTCCACAGAACTCCTGCTTCATTCAGGGCATGGAATGAATAGATGCACTGAATGAGCAATTGCAGTATTAAAAAATATCTCTTATCCACAGCCAGGGCGTATTTCCATTTCTTTACAGCTCACCAGTCAAGCTTCTGCACTAAATACAGAACTATCCACTTCCATTTGGGCTTCTCCATTGTATTCAAAGGAATATTCCACAAAGATAAATCAATTAATCTTTTATAACACCTCGTCTATGAATTTCATGTATTTCAGAGGCTGAGTTGCAGCAAAAGAAGAAACATCCATCAGTTACTTGAGAAAATGATGGAATTTAGCATCCAGATACCATGATACTATTATAACCACAAAATTTACTGGTCTTTGTATTACCCATGTCCCACTTTTCTAATAAACAAATCAACAGTCCTTTGCCTAATAACCTTAGCTAGTAGAAAACTATGACTTGTCCACACAACAGTTTGTTGTTCTTGAATGAGGTACAATTCCTGTGAAAAATTACTATGTGATTATGTGATAAAGGGCTGCAATGTATACGCAAATGAGAGGTATTGCTCCAGCATTTCTTAACTTGAGTGATTCCCCTATGAATGTAAAATTCATAACATACATGTATAACTGTTCACAAGGTCGTGCATCTGTAGGGCAAAGGATAATGTCTTTAAGCTCAAAAAGGGGAGATTTAGGTTGTTTATTAGGAAAAAGTTCTTCAAGTGATGGTGGTAGATCACTGGAACAGGTTGCACAGAGAGGTGGTGGAGGCCCCATCCCTGGAAATATTCAAGGTGGGGCTCTGAGCAACTTGATCTAGTGAAGATGTCCCTACTTACTGCAGGGGGTTGGACTAGATGACCTCCAAATGTCCCTTCCAACCTTACACATTCTATTATTCAATGATTCTATAAATTATCTGAATATTAACTTGTTTCAGGTAAGCATTTTTCCTTTCCCTGAAGTGGAAGGAAATGTTCCTTACAGAATTGTTTCAAATTAGCATTATGTTTAGAAAGCATTTGAGTTTTAACAAGGGAATGGGCAACACATCAGATACATTAATAGTAGTTTTCCGTTAGTTAACACTCAAAGTACATATTAATCCTTGGACGTCAAAACCCATTTCCATGGGGAAACTACCTGAAGTCCAAGTATTAAGGATGAGCTTCAGGTTTACTTAATATTATTAGTAAAGATAGCCAATTCAGATAAAGTATTTTTCCAGATTTGCTCAATTAACATTGAGCATGACCAATGGTTAAATGGGACTGATCTATATTTTCTGTCAAAACCTTTTCTCTGTGCCCAATTGCTGTTTAATAGGCAGGTTTTTTGTCATGAAGTATATGGTTTTCATAGAAATGTGAGGACTTTTTTTTTTTCTGATGGAACAAATGTATATATGAAATAGTCAGGTTTGGATGCTATTATACAATACATCAATTAGGTAAGTCAGTTATAGCTTTTATTCACAATACAGAGTGCAGTAAGAAAACTCTGAAATTTTCTACTGATGAAGAAAGAAAAACTTAGTAGTACTTTTAAAGAAAAGTTGAGAGATAAAACCTTATGAAATGGAAGGCACTGATAGGTATTAGTTCTTTTTTGTGGGGTATTCAGAACAAAGACTTTGCATCATATGAATAATTTAAATCTCTGTCCACTGAGAAAATGGTTTAGATTGTCAGTACTGGTACAGTTAAGAAAAGGCATCCATCTGCCTCTCTGTTACTTTCATTGAAATGGTCTGTGAGCGATTCCCCAACTGCCTAGATTTGTTTCATCGCAATACAGTTCAAATGTCCTACAGATGTCTGAAAGCAGAAGAATAGATGTAGAACAGACTTTGTCCTGTAGAAAAAAGGAAGCTATTTTCAAATGCCTGAGTTCAGAGAGGGCATCCTTCTGTTGAGAAAAGCACTTGTTTAGGTAGAATGAATTAGCCTGCTATTGCCAGCATACTAGCTCTAGGAGTTTGTTTAGGGACAATCACAGCAATAAATGTGGATTTAGCTGATGCTGTGCTTTTTGAACTGAGTTACGCGCCTCGTACATAAAACACAGGAGAGATTTCTCCACCCCCATCAACTCTCCCTCCCCTTTCCTTATTACTTGAGACACCACTAGCAATTTCCAGATTTCAATTCAGATCTAACTAAAATTTGGAAGGAAAAAAAAAAGGTACCTTACACTCCGGCTGCCATCTACCTCTTAAGCTGGCCATTGTTTTCCTCCTCATGCCTCCCTGTGTTCTCAGTGTAATCCCATTATTTCTTACTTTACCACTTCTCTCAATGCTCAGGTTACATCTGCACTTTTTAAAAGAATGATCCTTTCTCTGAACTAACTTTAAGAAATCAGTCTAATAATGAAGTCTACAAAGAATGCAAGAAGAACAATCTCAGACTACAGATTAGTGGGTCTTTCTAATCAAAAGGCATTAGTAAAACTCAAGTTTTTCTCTTTTTTAGGGGAAGGTGCTGTTGGTCTCACAGTCAGTACCATTTTGAGAGAAAATAAAAAAGGGTCTCTTACATGTAAAACCTATACAGCAGTGGAAAAATGGAAGGGAATAGTGTATTAAATCCTTTAAAAAACTAATAGAATAATAGAAAGAGAAGGAATAATAGCCAACTAGTAGTGTAAGGAAAAAAAATTAAAAGAGCAAATGCAGTCCCTGTCTTTTCATTCCTGAAGACAGGAGACCTACAATAAAGAGGGGAGTATTTCAAATTATTTGAATGTAATTTAAAAAATTCAATGGCATAGTGCAGCAATGTCTGATTGAAAGTGAGAAATTACTAAACAAAAGTTAAAAAATTTTAGCAAAAGCACTTCACTTTGGAATCCCTGAAGCCTGCTAAATTCTAAGAAGCTAAAATAGAAAATTCATTATTCTTCCATTAAAGTGATGTGGTTTCAAGATGAAAAGCAAATCCTAAATTTTAATAGAGAAGAGCAAAAGCTTTTGAGGAAAAGTTGATTTAATATATATAAACCTGAGTTTGGAAGACACTGACAAATGTAAGTATTTTAAATGCAAAGACAACAGCATGCTTCTGTGGTTAAATCAGTTTTATATTTATTGAAATTATATCTTTTTGTGGGAAATTCAGGATTTACATAGGTCAGTGCAAATCTAACCTTAAACAGATTATTCATTAAATTTTACAATTAGACCATCTCTTGTCACTAACTGAAACAATGACTTTTTTGTTTGTAGTGACAATCTCTGAAATCGTATTGTCCCAAAGGAAGGCTTAGGTTGTATATTGGGGTGTTTTTCATTCAGATCCCCATAGCAATGAATATATTCCAAAATACTCTTGAACATGCAGCAATAATGTCTTGCTATTAATACTTACAACTGGGATTGATTTCATATAGAAAACTTTACATTCTTCAATATATCTAAAATAAAAAGGGGCTGAATTCTTTCTGCACAGTAAAGGCATCTTAATGTAAAAGTCTTGGAAGCAGTAGTTTTGGACATCTGCATTGAATTGCAGCACTGCTTTACAATCTTCTTTTAGGAACTGAAGAGGAAGATTTTGCTTGCTTTTGTTTAGCTCATTGTTTTCATACTTAGGTAATTTGATATATACATTAAGATTTCTGTCATGAGAGGCAGCTATTTAAAATCTCATTAGAAATACTTCAGTGCTTCAGAAACAAAGTTATAAGTAAAAAATAGATTAGAGATTCTAGCTGGCCCTTTCAAGTAAAAATAGTTTGTAGGAAGTACGTGATATACTGGAGAAAGTGATCTTTTAAAGCTACAAGACTGCTTCTATGGCATCAGTCTCATTTTGTGGACAAACCCTAACTAGCTTTCAAACTTGATCCTTCAAAGAGAAAAAACAATTCCATGAAATTGCGACTTTACTCAAACTTTTTTAGCTTAAAAAATGACCAGGTTAAACTGCCAGATTACAGTCTATTATTTCCTTTAACTAGACCTATTTTCAGAGTTTCTGCCCCTGAAATGGGTGGATGTCTGATCAACACTGTTATTTATCAAAGTTCCTCTGTTTCCAGGATTTCAGTTTCCTCTGGAGTATGTCAGGTTATGCTTGGCTGGACAGGACTTGCAAAAAACAGCAAGTGGGGATGTGACATACTATTCAGTCCATACCATGGATGCTAGACAAGCTCAGAAGTGGTTTATGAACTCTTTCATCTCTGCCCATACTGCTTCACTCTATGGAGAGGGGGAGATGGGTAAGGGGAGTGATTTAGTTTAATTTGCTCTGAAGTAGGTGTGAATCAGTGTTCACAAACTAGCAACAATGGGAGCATTTTAATCAGAAGTGTTTTGCAGTAACATGCTTTCTTTTTCCCCAGACCAGATGATGCCTGCTAACTTATCCAACCAATGGATTAGACTGAGATGTGCCTGTTGCTAGCATTAGATCTCAGCTATTATTTCTGAGTGTTCTTTGCAGCCTATCTTCTAGTCCAGAAAATGTTGGATATCTCATTCCCAGCCTGAGGGGAGACCAAAATAAGGACAACAAAGTCTGATATCTGAATGCAAATTTATGTTCAAAAATCCTGATCTCACGGGACACCTGAGCCAATTACCCTGATATCTGTTGGAGGGACAACACAGCAGGGCACAAGCAATCCAGGAGATTCTGGAATTAGTTCATGACAACTTCCTTCTCAAAGTGTTAAAGAAGCATTCTGTGCTGGACCTTGTTCTCAGCAACAAGAAGGAATTAGTGGGGGATGTGAAGCTTGAGGGCAGCCTTGGCTGTAGTGACCATGAAATGCTGGTGTTCAAGATACTCAGCACAGCAAGGAGGGCATACAGCAAGCTCACTACACTGGGCTTCAAGAAACCAAACTTTGTCCTCTTCAGGGACCTGCTTGGCAGAATACCAAAGGACAAAAATCTGGGGGGAAGAGAGATCCAATAAAGCTGATTAGCATTGAAGAATCACCTCCTTCAAGCTCAGGAGCAATGCATCCCAACAAAGATGAGGTCAGGCAAAAAACATCCGGAGGTCTGCATGGATGAACAAGGAGCTCCTGTGCAAACGCAAACGGAAAAAGGAAGCCTCTGAAGGTTGTAAGCAAGGGCAGGTAGCCTGGGAGGAATAGAGAGAAACTGTCCAAGCAGCCAGGGATCAGGTTAGGAAAGCTAAAGCCCTGATAAAGTTACATCAGGCCAGAGACATTAAGAACAACTAGAAAAGTTTCTATAGGTATGTCACTGATAAAAGAAAGACTAAGGAAAATGTGGGCCTCCTCTGGAATGAAACAGGAGACCTGGTTAGCTGGGATATGGAGAAAGATGAGGTACTCAGGGAATTTTTTTCTTTAGACTTCACTGGAAAGTGCTCTAGCCACACCACCTGAGTGACAGAAGGCAAAGGCAGGGACTGTAAGAATGAAGAACTACCTACTGTTGGAGAAGATCACATTTGAGACCATCTAAGGAAAGTGAGGGCACACAAGTCCATGGGACCTGAGGAGATGTGTCTTCAGGTCCTATGGAATTGGTGGATGAAGTTGTTAAAACACTCTCCATCATATTTGAGAAGTTGTGGCAGTTCAGTGAAGTTCCCACTGACTGGAAAAAGGGAAACATAGCCCCCAGTTTTAAAAAGGGAGTAGAGGAAGACCTGGGGAACCACAGGATGATCAGTCTTACCTCTATGTCTGGCAAGGTCATGGAACGAATCTTCCTGCAAACTATGCTAAGGGACATGAAAAATAGGGAGATGATTGATGACAGCCAACATGGTTTCACTAAGGGCAAATCACTCATGGCCACACAAAATATGGTGGTCTTCTGTGACAGTGTTAGTGTTGGTGGATAAAGAAAGAGCTACTGATGTCATTTACTTGGACATGTACAAAGCATTTGACACTGTCCTGCATGACATCCTTGTCTCTAAATTAGAAAGACATGGACAGATGGACCACTTGGTGGATAAGGAATTTGTTGGGTGGTCACACTCAGAGTTGTGGTCAACAGCTCAATGTCCAAGTGGAGACCAGTGACAAGTGCAGTTCCTCAGTGGTCAGCATTGCTTTCAATGTCTTGGTTGATGATATGGACAATGGGATTGACTGTATCCTCAGCACATTTGCCAATGATACCAAGCTCTGTGGTACAGTTGACATACAGGAGAGAAAGTATGTCATCTATAAGGACCTTAATAGGCTTGAGGGGTGGGCCTGTGTGGACCTCATGGTATTCAACAAGGCCACATGAAAGGTCTTCCACATGGGGCAGGGCAATCGCAAGCATAAATACATAAAAACTCCTTTCTATTACCCCTTACCTTTCCTTTTGCTTGTTCAGGTATCCTCACCTAACAGTCCAAGAGAATTCAGCATTTCACAACCCCAGCTTAGACTGCATTTTATCAATGTCTGCTCACTTCGATGTTAACCGAAATGCATACAAAGACTGACTCTTCATTTGACTTCAGTTTTGGGATTCTCCCTATCTGGATGTCCAGCAAGAATCTTTTCAGTTTCAGCCAAAAGGTGTCATAAAGAATACTCCTTAAATTTTTAGGACTTCAGACCATGGGTTTGAAATGTGCAAGTTTTCTTAAATTATTCTGATAGCTTTAATGTATGCCTTCTGAAAATTCAGCGAAGAGCTGATATACAAACCCAATGGAACCTCACTGAAAGCCAGGAAGACAGAGAAGTATTTTTCATCATATAGTTGTTAAGAGGCATTTCAATACTTCTACGGGATATTAACCAATTAGGATTCATGACTGCATAACGCCAATAGGATACAGTACCAGATAGGAGATTACTTTGCACAGATGCAACCTGACACAAGCCTGTGCAGAATTTGCAATTTATAAATTATTTTCTAAAAGTTCCATAAATGTAAAACAATGAAACTTTTATTCTTTTCATGTGTAACTCATCTTCCTCATGCAAAACAGATTTTGTAAGGATTCAGTTTTCACTTATCTGTAGCTTTATGCTTCATTCATCACTTTAGCCTCCCAATGTCTTATTAAGCAGTTTCCTTCCTGCACATGTGTAAAGATGCCTGCTGTTCAAAGCTTTCTTGTTCCACATTTGTGCATATTCTGTCTCATGCTTGGGTAAGATACCACTAACACCTTGCATCATTTTCATCTTTCCTCTGAGGATCTAGGAATGCTTTACATCCTTTACAAATTTTTTATCATGCTTTACAAAGATGAGAAAACTTTTTACAGGTAGGGTGATGGAAACTGGAACTGGCCAGGTGATTTCTCTGTTGTCAAAATCTAAGAACAGGGAAAAGAAACATTATCTTTTAGCCTAGTTCTCTGTTCCAGCCATTAAGGTTTTTCTACTATCCTCAGAGAATTCAAGTCTAAGAAGTGTACTGCCACGCGGTACAGTCTGTGTATTTCTGCATTTTCTTTCAGCTGAGCTGGATGTGATATATAACTTGTCCATATCAGTCAACTTGCAGTTGAATTGCTGTTACATTAAATATCTTTCTCCAACAGCTTTTCCCGGACTAACATTTCAGTGTCGTCAACTAACAAGCAAAACACATCTCAAACTCACAAGAATTTCTACATTGTACTCCCTGCATATCCTCAAGCCCTCTTGAATAGATTTCCCTAAGAATTTCAATTTGAGAGAAAGGGTGGATGTAGGAAAAAATGAGCTTTGTCAAAACTTAATCTCTGGAGAAGATTAAAAAAAACGTACTTAAAAAATACTCTGAATATTTAACACC
The DNA here is from genome assembly GCA_027925045.1 of Hypotaenidia okinawae. NCBI lineage: Eukaryota > Metazoa > Chordata > Aves > Gruiformes > Rallidae > Hypotaenidia > Hypotaenidia okinawae. The sequence continues at coordinate 136,563,446 of BSDF01000002.1, read as the reverse complement.
CAGAAATATAAAAAAATCCCAATTAGTTTAAAATTCAGCATTAAATGTCACTGTTTTCCACTTGTATGAAATTCAAACGTGTCACATTTTTGTGAAGAATATCAAAAGACATTAAGCCACTATGATATGAAGTGACAAAATTTGGCATATGGTATTCCTTTAGGATCACCTGCATTATCATAAAGTTATGGGCAGGACTCAATAAAAAAATTAGTTGTTAGGACCCTTCAGGGCACTAGCATCACCACGGCCTAGCCTGATCATACCAGGGTTGTGTATGAGCCTGGTTCCCCTCTCCAGGACTGTTCCTGACCCCCACTGCTGGGCCAGCAGCCCTGTCTAAATTTAACCCAGCCTAGTCCCCAGGGGAGATGCTTAATGCCATGGGCTGGGGTTGCCCTGCTCCCCTGCTGGGGCAATAGGATGCGCCCTGGCTGTGAGGTCCTGCCCTGCTACTCCGGGGTTCCTCACTCATGGTCCTTATGGGGTCCTTGGTATTTGCAGTGCCCTCACATTTATGTGGCAAAAGGTGGAAGAAATAATATGTTAATAATTTGGAGTATGTAACTAGATTAAGTACTCACCAAAGACAGAGTGATCTAAGAATTTAAGATTTAAACACTAAGAGGTGAGGAATTCAGCACAGAGGTATAGCTAGAACTGGGGCGAGACTAAGATTTTGAGGAAAAATCAAAGAAATTCTCAAGGAGATGTTGGAGGGTCACAACATTGCGTGTCTTGTATCAGCTGAATATATATAAGTTACTATATTCTTCTTCCAATTTAATTTGCCTATATAGATATGGGATAAGACTTGTTTATGAGTTCTGATAAAGTGACATAACAATCTTTAAGCTATAGCAGATATAGAGAAATCATGTCAGACTGCTGAATATGAGATTGTCAAGTGCTCAGCTGGCAAAATTTTACAAAACTATAGTATATTTAATGGAGATAAAGTTTAACTAAGTCAATGTTTATAAAGACTTTGAGCATCACTGTGCTTTGATAACTGTCTTCTTGATGTTCTGCTAACAAATGTAGACAAATTCTTCTCAGAAATTAGTGTATCTACACAAAACTGTAACTAATGCATGTGACAATTTCAGAGCTTTCTCAGAAGCCAGACAAGCAATGGAGTGGTGCAGGACTGTGCAGGACTTAATGAATGCTGCTTGTTTAACAGCTAAGGCTCAATGTTACCAAGCTGAATCCAGTTCTCTGTCCTAGTTCACTCTGTTCCAGTGAACACTGGAAGTTCACTTGGGTCTGCAAGTCAAAATCAGAGTGCATTGAGAGATATCCAACACACAACCATGCAAACTGATAAAAGGAAAGAATCTCTGGGTAAAATCTGAGAATCCTGCACCTGCACTTCTGGTTTATGAAGGTATGAGTGAAAGATAATGGTGTTCTGAAATTCAGAATGATAAATCCATTTCAAAATGGGCAAAGGTATTGAAAGAACCTCCCTCCTACTGAAAGAAGAAAAAGTGGTTGAAAATTGAAGATACCTGACATAGCAAAAAGTTCAAAGGCAGAGCAAAGGATCCTTATTAACCAAGGCAATAATACATTAAAAAAGAAAATTTGTACAGGAGTGACTGAAAAAATTAGAGTGACACAGGAATAAAGAAGTAGGCTGCTTGTTTGCTACAATTATATATAAGGGAAAATTGTTGATAGTGAAAAGGTGGAAGTTCTTTTCTATGAAAAAATGTGGATTTGAATTCTTGAGTGATGAGGTTGGAATTGTAGCCTTGAATGATAAACAGCACTATACATAGAAAAGAAGTTCATAAAAGCCAAGACATTTTGGAATGAGTTTATGGGCATCCAGAATGATTGGTTCTCTTGGCTTGTCAGTAACCTCTTGAGCCAGCAATAACAAGAATTTGTCGCCAGATCCTCTGATTAACCAGGGAAGCCTTGAAATCCTCCAAGCAGGCAGCTGATAAAATTAGTGGTGGTAAATGTGATGCTCAGAAGCTCTGAGATCTCTAGTTCTGCATTAGGGGCTAAAAGGAATGAAATCTAGCCTTAACAGGACTTGGAAATTATTATCAAGACTTCTCCTGGTGGTTAGATTATGAGGAAATAGGAGTTCAGAGAGGTAAATTGTCTCCTAAGGAAGTAAATTTCCATTCAGTTAATATTAATATTTTTAATTCTGTTATATCAGCATTTTCCGTACAACTATCTTATTCTGTCAGAAAACTTAAGAACAGCAGGAAGAACAACTTAGACTCTAGAATTTCATCTTTCTATTTTTCCTGAGGGTCTTGTTAGGAAGGCCTTGTCACAGAGCATGGTAGGACTTTGAAGTATAAGAGAAAATATCTAGGCATCAGAGAAGGAAATATTAAACAGGTAAAAAGATGGGTTATTTGGATACTGATGGGTGGGAGTAGAAACCCAAAATCTGTAGTACTCAGATATTTTTTAGCCTGAAGCCTTAATGATTGACATTGTTGGAGGATTGAGCTGTTGGCAGGATGCTGCTTTTCTTTACAGCAAAAGAATTCACAGACTTTGCAGGTACAAAGCAGATTAGAGATACAAAGAAAAAAAAGTGATGTTTTCTGATGGATGTTTTTCCTCATTTCAGTTTTCACTTACTACAACTCAAAGAACACAGTGTACAAGGTTATATGGAAATAAATGTCAGCTTAGTTCTGGTCAAATGGGAATAGGAAGGAAAATGCCCTGTTACAATGTAAGTGAAAAAAATTGACATCCACATTTGCAGCAGTGAATGGATGAAGACACACAGAATATTTAAGAGCACAAAACAAGGAGACCTCTTGATCTGCAAATTCTGTACTTTACTGGTGTTTTATCAAGACCATTTTGCACTAAACCGCTCCTGTGTCAAGATGTTCAGACTTTTGACATAATTTCTTGCAAAAAATCTGGTACAATTAGTCAAACAGAAAGGTGAAAAATAGGTCACATCACCTGAACCTAATTTTTACACAGAGTGGCTACTAGAGTGAAGTAAAGTTTTTTGGTCACAGATTTTTAGATTTCTGCTTCTGAACCAAGTCTGTATTGTTGCACACGACAAGTATACCACAGTGGCGTGGAAAGCTATCTTTTTATTTAAATGCCTTCAAAAAACCCCTGAAACATATGTAAAACAAACATTAAAGAAACCCTCAGACAATCCTCAGATGTGTGCTACAGAATTACATCTTTGCTTCAACACAGCAATCCAGTTATCTTGATTTGTTTTCCACATTCTGGATTTAAACTCAAGACAGGGAAGGCTTTATAGGAAGCAGGAGAGAATCGAAAGAAGTAGGAAAGTGAAATGTATTAGGACAGAATACTTTTAAGTCACGGTTCTCTTTTCTTCTTGCATCAACAGTTTCCATGTTAAATGAAGGATTAAAGAGTCTTTCTCAAATGCTGTCTTGCAGATGAATGCTATAAACTGAATTCTATCATTCAATTGCAATTTGCTTTGTAATTCCAGATCCCCACATGGAAGTCTAAATATACATCCCATGGCAGGTTTCTATGTGGGTGTATACATACAGGTTCCCTTAGTTATGTTCACTCTGGAAATTCTCTCCAGGAAGAAAACAAAAAAGAGCCACCAGCCCTTTGCTTGAACTTCCAAATGTGTAACAGCCTGGGCTATATCTCTATCAAAGCTGCATGATGTCCATATTCTCCCAACAAATGACTACAGTTTATGCACAGATTAGTTCTGAAGCATGTATGCTGTGTGTTCAGCAACCTCGGACACATGCATTATACCGACCACCTGCAGGCTACCTACTCAAGGTACGTCTATTCCACTCATATCAGATCCCATGTGTGTGTACCAATGCATATTATGCTTATGTCAGGGCAATCCTTGCTGATATTGCATCTTATAGGATCCCATATTCATCAACTACACAACACCTGGCTGAGAAAAGACAGAAAATTTTTATTTGTAAAAGGTTTCTACTTGGATATTGTCAAACTTTTCAGACTTGTGGTAATTTACCATGTACTTTAAAACAAAAAAAATCCACTGAACTTCCCAAATGTCTACCACTATAATTAACATTCTCATCAGATTTACAATGTAGATATTTTGTTTGAAACATCAATAACTTCTGAAAGCCTGTTCAGACAAATTGTTATTTTTGCCATTAAAAAAAAAAAAAAATAAACATCCAACAGAAATGAGATGCTTTTGGTTTTAAATATTAGAGAAAAAAATATAGAAACAAAGACACTTTCCTTTCTTTTTCATCTTTGATTCAATTTCTTTTCCTTACAATTTTTTCTTTCAGTTCAATTCTCTCCCCTTCAGTATGAGTCATCTTGAAATCCTTTACTGTGGTGATATTCTTCTCTTCTCTTCTTCTCTCTAATGAAATGATTTTTTCTTTCAGTCCCTTTTTGCTCATTCTGTTTTCTTCCAAACTTTCCTTGAAAACCATTCCTTCCTGATTCAGCTCTTATCCTTCCACTTCTCATTTCTCTCCCTGCCTGAAAGAACCCCTGTTATCTATACTACTCACAGCATTGTGGACTGAGATCATGCAACTGCCTTCACCATTTCTTTCGTGTTGTCTTAACTTTCCTTATCTGTCCCTAGCTGTGATGGAGTGAGAGGCACTGAGAATACAAACTGGATCTGATGAGGGGTAATGAGTAGAAGATGGATCTTGTTCAACACAGCAGCCACTAAACACCACTGTAAGATGAGTTAAGAAATTTCAGGAAAAAAAAACACTTTTCTTCTTGCCTAACAGACCTGTTACCACGTAAGATTTCAAGCAGGGCTCTGAAAACAGCCTAAGAACAGAAACAAAGGATAAAGATTTGTTTAGAGTATATAAAATGTGTTGAACCCACTGACTAAGTTAAAGTACTTTGGAACTCATCCTTTCATTACTAGCTTGCAGATTCCTGCTTCTCTTCCAGATGATGCTTGAGACCTTGTTTACATTTCCAGCTACAAGCACAGTAAAATATATTTTGTTTTTCTCTGCAAGCCTTGCCTCTGCCCTTATCTCATTAATTTTTTGTTTTGCTATTTCTGACTGCCGTGATGTGGTTAGTTAAAAATTATGCAGTCTCTGTGACCTGTTGGACCTCAAAATAAAAATGGATTTTGAAAATAGGAGATACAAAGCAGTGCACTGAAGGACCAGTGGCCCAGTGTGGTGGTGTAATAGGTGCAGTTCATCCAAGTTCTCTCCTTGGGAGTGCAAGTACAAGAGCATCTCTGGGTAAAACACATTTACTGTAACATGCGGGGATAACAGAGACCCCATGAGGATTTATGTCTGGTATGCAGAATGAGAAGGCAGTGAATACATGTTAAGGTTCAGAGCTAAACACTCATAATAACAAAAAAAGAATCATAATTTTGATAGTGTTAAAGATGAAGGGCTGGGAAAGAAAGTAAGGGTTGAGGTGCCAGGCTTAATATTTTTGTAGTATATACCCTAACTGTTCCTGCAATATATACAACTACACACCATCCAAAGGTCACTTTAAAGGAGAAAAAATAAATTAGACAAAAAAAGGAAAAAAATGTAATGGGATAAGAAGCACTTCAGTTTGTTTATCCAGTAGTACAATTTAAAAGGATTTCTTTATGGCTTTTAGGCTTATACAAAGTTATAAAAAAAAAGTTACATAAAGATAGTAATACTATATAATTTGAGACTTTAATTTCCAACCATTATCTTTTAGAGTTGTGGGGATTCATGTGATGGTCTAGAATGTTTAGGAATAAACTGACAAACTATTGTAGAAGGTAAATTTATAAGATTCTTTTTTTAACTAACAAACAAATTAGTTTGTGAAATGTAACTTTGGCAAATAGACCATTGTAAGAGTCTTACAGAGAACTGGGAAAATCAGGAACATAAAAGGCACTTTTTATTTGTAGCTCAAAATACTAGCATCTGCCCAAATAGATTCAGGAACAAATTTTAGAAGAATAAAGTATCTCAGGATGCACAAGCAAGCTCAGTAACTATGTGATTCATAAAGCACCTCAACAAACTGTTGTTTGCTGTATGTGTGTTAATTTTCCTGTCACTATCAAGACACAGTTTTTTTTTTCAATCATTTACTATTTCTATTACCACAGATCCCAGAAATTACAGTTAAAGTTTAGGGATCTCTGTGCTGAGTGCTGTACACAAAACAGAAAGACACTGCATACTTCTGGTTTAAGAGAAGAAACTCAAGGGTACTGACAAAGGAAGATAAAGAAGCAGCTAAACAATAATGTTCAGCAGGGTAAGCAGTAGGGCAGAGCACTCTGAAACATCTTTGTCGTCAACAGTTTCTGCAAACCTCTCAACTGCAGTAAGTTCTATGCAGAGATGAGAGAAAGGTTACATGGTACCTGCATGAGTTCTTTTAAAGCTTGAAGGGCACTGTGGGAGAAAGCAGAAGGCATGGTTTGAAAACCAAAGAAATGAGTTAACAGAGCATGTTACCACGGGTTACACAGACACAGGAATCAGTCTTTCAGGATCTCAAGCTGGAAGAAGACTCAAGGTGAAGAAAGATTGTAAAAGCTTTGAAAACAGAGGCAAATAACTTCTGATGTAATAAAGAAGTGGGGACTTGAAGATGAGGAAAAGGGTTATGTGCTCACAGTAATAGGTCAGCAAAAATATCCACACAGAAGCATTATGGAAAAATCAGTTTAAAACTGTGTTGTGAGGAGCAATGAATAATAATAAAAAAACCCAGTCATTTAAATACAAGATAAGTAGACTCTTTCAGGAAGTTTTAGGTGAAGAAAAGGATGGATCTGTATATTAGACAAATGATGCAGAAAAAGACTGCAAGACTTAGGTGTAGCCTGAATTTGAGAAACTGGACATGTGTCTAGATGACAGACTTACAGAAAGCCAGGATAATCATGGAGAAAGAATTCGATGGAAAAGCTGGATTACAGAGGAACATTAGAAAGATATAGAGACCTTTCATCATCACTCATCCTTCTACAAATTACACATAAACCTGCAGCCACTGTAGCACTTAAATCCTACCTGACTTGAGTAATATCTTGCTCAGATCACCCAAGTTATTCGTGGAGTAAGGGATTATTTTGGCTTGAGCCAGTAGAATCTGTCTTGAGACAAAAGACTATTGAAATAGTATTTATTTACTAATGAAATACCGTTTAATTCATACAATACAAGTCCAAAATACCAACTAAAAGAAATTCCATCCCTTTTAAATTTCAGATAATTTCTACTTCCTAGCAACAGCACCAAAACAGCACAGTTAGTGAAATATTACAATGAAGGCTGAAATGCTGGGCTTAGTAACTAATTGTTCTATGGTCTGAGGTCACCTAATATAGTCCCTTCCAAGTACTTCATGGATGGAATGATGTTAGAGAGTAAATTTCAATTATACCTTTACCAGATGTTTTAACAGGCTTTCCCTACTTAAAAGCAAATTATAAACAGACCATTTAAACACTCAAGACTGACAAATAACAACTTTTCAAATCCATAAATCATTCTTCTCACAATGCACTTTAATTCTTCTGATGAAGTTATGTTTGAACTTCCAGTCTATTAAAATAAATGTCTGAAGACATATAAAGTCTCCCTTTTACAATTCGGAAAAAGATAACTATGAATACTTTTGTATACATTAAATATGTATATAAATATATAATTAATGTGTAGAAATATATAATTACATACACACGCATATGCATTTATATGAGACACATATATGTATATGAGACACATACACAGTCCTGACCGATACTGATATTAAAAAATTGTTCTATGTATATAATGTGTATAAATGGATACATATAGCTCTGTAATCACAGTAGTAGATAATTCTTTTTACTATACAGTTTAAAACTAAAGTTTAGATCTAGATCTCTTAAAACCCCCCAGATTTTCACTACTTATTATGTTAGCATTATTCTTTGACCACAAGTTTTACATGCCATGTAACAGATGCCATGAAAATTAGGTTTATCTTTAACCAGTAATATTGAACATGACAAGCCACATTTAAACAGACCTAACGTTATATTTTATCCTACAAGATATCACTTGGAAATGTAATCAAAACTAGCCCCTGAAGATGGAATGAAAAAAAAATGAGGCATGCAAAGATTCACTCTGTACATTCCAAGAAAATAGCCACAGTCTGATCCAACATATGTTATTAGCATGTGTCTAATTTTTACTGAATTTGTTGTTTAACAGTCCATATTAAGTTCTTTTAGCATTTCAGTATCAAGGCAGTAAGCATAGTAAAAATGGGTTAAAGACGTGACTGTCATGACGGCAGGGTTACAGCTGTGCTCAGCCAATATACAGTGGGCGTATGCACAGTACGTATGAGAACAGAATGAGTCAGAGCTGTCTAGCTCAACAACTGTGCATAATGGATTTCTTTCTCTCCTGTTGTTATTCACAGGAAATACTTTGCCAAGTTTTCATGCTAAGATTCTGACCAGAAACAAAAGAAAATAATGAAACCACTGTCCCTCCTGGTCACTGCTGCATGATCACAGCTCCACATACTTAACTGTGATTGTCAGTGCCCATCTGCACCTCTAGAGCATTCCTAGGCCCGATTTTCCTCTTTTGCCAGACACAGCCTGCTGCCAATCTGCTGCTGTGAATTCCTTCCTCCCATCATGTGCTTATGTAGTGAGATAGGATAGATGTCCTTGGTGGGGCTGCAGCTGGGCTCACCTGACTGTCACCTGGGGACAGCAGGATACAGTGAGGAGGTGGGAAATAGAATTTGAAGCAAGTACTTCTGTAACAGGTTTTTTTGTACTGAAAGAGTTATCTGATCACAAGTCATAAAACCAATTGTCTTTCAACCAGTTTTGAAAAGAAAGTAATTGTGATGCTGAGATTCCTGTCAAGGAGGACTTTCAAAAACACTTTTGGAAATCACTTCTTAAAATTTCTATGTCTGCTTATATTTAGCCCTTTTTCAAGTGCAGATTTCTACCACCTTCATGAGGCCTTTGCTAATAATGATAGAGTAATCGTGGAAGGAAAACCAACATGAAAATGTATGGTGAAAAGTTTGCCTTCATTTTTTTCCACTCAACAGTGAATTTTAGAGCTTTTCTATCACCAAGGCTTGTGGAATAAACTATTATGCTGCAATTTTTTAATCCCTAAATTTCCAGGATCTTTGTGAATGTTGGAAGATGGAAAGGAAACCTGTACAGATGATATTTTCTGTATCATTCAGATCCTGACCAACCTGGATATTGTAAGTGTACTCCTGTCTCTAAACTGTGCATTGTTTGGAGTCAATATATATCAGGGTCTACCAAAGAAAAAGGAGAGACTAGTTGATAAAGTAACCCAACTTTTAAGTATGAAAGCCTTTTCAACAGAACACATCTTTAAAATTATTATTTCTACTCTCCACTTACATAAAATGGCTATAAGAATATTAGAGACAATAAATAAAGAATCAAAGTTTTCTTTTCTGGGGCTTTTAAAATATTGTTTAACAACAGCTGGTCTACAATGAGTCCTACTCTTCTCATTCTAAGAGCAACATGAAGATATTGAGGTCTAAGAATGATGTGTCAGCAGGCTATGTACAGCAGATATAACTACTCCTCCTCCCCACCAGATATAACTCCTTCTCGCCCATAACCTCTATAATTTAAGAACTTGCTACAGTTAAAAGGGCAAATTCAGAGTTCTTAGTGTTATCTATGAAATCCCACCAATTCTATTGAATACAGGAGGAAATTTAGTAGGCAGAATTTAACAATAATCTTTCAAAAAAATTTCAAGATAACATCAATAGCTATTAGAACCACTGTTTCCTTTAAGTGACAATTAAATAATTTTCCCTCAACTACCAAAATCTTTCAAGACTTATCTTTACAACTAGCTTGGTGGGGTTTTAATTTCTCCTTTAACATTTTTAATTTAATTTTGTAAATATATAATTTATTGGAAAGTACTTTACATTTCCTTGAGGGTTTCCAGACAAGAACAGCTGTCTGCCAAATATTACCTGCATAGTCTACTATCACATTTCAAATGCTAAGAAACACACCTAAGTAAGAAACATTATGTCAGTATGTCAGTTTCAACGCTTAATAAGCAGTTCTGTGAATCTATTTATTATCTCAGAATTTCTATTGCTTGTTTGATATGCTCTATCACGACAAAGAAACATAAAAAGATGATGTCTAAACCATACATATTCCCAGATAAGTAATAACTTCAAAATAAAGGAATAAATCAACATTTTCAAATTAAAGTAGTAATAATTTTAACAACAGAACTCTTGAAGTCATTACTGATCTTCTTTTGTTACTTAACAGTAAAAAAACCAATATGAAAATGAGAAACCTATCATATGTCCTTTCTCACACTGTGAAGTAACTTAATTCCTACCGAATTGTCAACAGAAGAAGAGATTAGAGAGTTGGTACAGAAATATTAATACCTTTCTTACCATTCCTTTCTAAATGAAATGTCATAAATATATAATCCTTTTTGTGGGGGAAACTTTAATTAAATATTACCAGCAATATTCCCTAAAAAACTTGCAGTATTAAGCAATTAGATACTATCAAAGTCCATGTTGTATTCCCTCCCTTTCCCACATTCTGCATGTCTATTAGATGATAACATGCTGTTTCAGACAACAACTGACAAACTGTATGTCAAGAAGCAAGTAGGGCCAGAAACAAGAAATCTCTACAGTCACCAAAGTCCTTGTTTTGAACTTTTCTTAGCTACAAACAATGGATCCTTTATATAATCAATGACTAGCACTTCTGATTTAATGATTCATATTGAATCATGTCATCCTTAATTATTACTATTATACACATTATCTTTTCCTAACATGTCTATAAGCTATATATGCCTTTCTCAATATTATTTATCTCAAGTTACCCAGAAAATGATGCCAACAAAAAGTCCCAGGGCTGCAAACTGTAACACTTAAAATATTTGATATTCAAAAGCCAACAGAGGTTGTCAGCTTTAACTAAGAAGCATTCATACGGTCCATTCATTATTTTATTTTTAGGATGCAAGAGTGTAAAAGCTTCAGATTTTTGTTTTGATTACTTAATCCCAGAAGTTTCACATTTGCTTCCAGCCAGTGCTATAAAAAAACAAAGTTCACTTTTTTTCAAACTTCCCAGCTAATAAACTCATCACTTGGAATATTTGAAAAAAAAAAAGTCTGTAGAACTAGATGACAGCAAGATCAGTTTTGAATTGCTCTATTTTATTTCACAAATATTCACATTGAATGTTCTGACACATATTTCTAGTCATGTTAGCAAAAGTGAGATTTGTTGTCCTGTTTTCTTTATCTTCTACCTGCCTCCCTCCAAAGGGATCCTTACTGAGATTTAAATAAAAAAAAAAAAAAAAAAAGAACTGAATGACCTCTCCTTTTTCACCTCCTGTATGCTGGATTTTTCATTGTTTCTACTCCCATGTCAAATGTAACATATTCTTGGCAGCCAGACTTGCAAGCTTATATAAAAAATCCACAGACAGCTCTGGTAATTTGGCTGGCCTGATAGCTTCTCTGTCTGTCAGTCAGCAGAGGGCATTATCATTTACACCAAATGTGAGTCAGCAGCACATTTTACCTTTGCTGCTCACATAGCTTGTCTCTTTCTGATGTTATCAGCACTTATTCCTGAGTATCTACAGGAGAAGGTAATGGTTATGTCATCATATATTATTCAGTTAAAAAGTAAAGCTGGTGTCACTACTGTAAATGCTGCTTTTACTTGTTACATCTAGGCACTGCTATAGCCTGACTTTCACTCTTTGGCCATGAAATTGAACATATATCTTCTTGAATCCTTACCTGGTGAGAGGTACTTTCTTTTTGTCAACTTTGTCTTCTTATTTCTTTTCATAAGTATCACATACTCTTTCCCAGTCACTTTTTCAAACTCTTCTGTTGCTGTCAATTAGAAGGGGGTGGAATGAACCCCTTTAAAGCGTTGGCCGTTTTCATTGCTTTGAAACCAAAAGGAAAATAAATAAAATAATAAAGTGACACTCAGCAACTCAGTGTATACATCCTGATTCTTTTTCTGTTATCCTAATGACTCCACAGTTGTCATCTCCAAATCTTCCTCATGGCAGGATGACCTCTCCTGTTCATGCAATTAAGACAACACATGTTAAAAAATTCAGGATTCTCAATCAATGTTTTATCTCCTCCCTTACTGTGAGGAACAATTCTTGTTTTCCTTAAAGAAAAAGAAAAAACATTTATCAACCCAATTTTTCTGATTTTCAAAACAACAGTAAGTGGTCTTATCTGTCCCACAAGACAAGCTGCAACACTTATCCCTAATATTGATTGTCTGAGTTCTAAACTCAAAGGTTGAGCTGTTGCATTGAGGAAACTTCTCTCATTGAACTCAAACAAAATGGAAGTTAATTTATTGTTTAACAGATTGTATATGGGTGGGATTGAAAGCTTCATGTTGACACAGATAAGTTGAAATAGGATTTGTCACAGTAATTTATAAAAAGCAAAGCATTGAAGATGCTTTGTTCTTAAAAAGTGGCTGTTGCTGACAAATACTCAGCTTTGGTAATAGGCAAAAGACATTTCTGTTTACTCAAGCAACAATGACACTTTTAAAATTATTGTTATTATTATTATTTACTCCTTTTCACATAAGAGAAGACAAGGGCAGAGGCAGTATTCTCATCCACAATAATGAGCAGAAACGCATTTTTGTGGAATCTTCACTGTGAATGATGTTTGAGTCAAAGAGCAGCAGCCTCACATACAAATGGAAAATTGAATATGCAGGGCTGGCAGATGGGATACACTTTTTAATTTTTAAGCTAAACATATTTAAACTGGGAACTTAGAAAACATGACAGACATTGAACTTCAAATATCATTTTTGCAGAGACAAATGTCATAGTGGGATCATCCTTTAATGTTGTTAATGTTTGCCTTTTCCATTTAGACTGTCTTGCAGCAATTGTAAACAGCTGTAACTCACATTAATGGCAATAAAAGCAGGCACTTTGTTGGCCTTCCTGAATGGTTTTGGGGGTTATCTATGCAGGAAAGTCAGAGTGCCAGGATAGGAATTTACTGCACACTAGCTGCTCTACACAGCTGATCTACAGTGGACATCCTAGCTGCATCTTAAGTAGGGGGTTTTGTTGTGGTGTTTTCTTCCTCTGTAGATGTGAAGCTATCCAATTCACGTTCAATGCTCCCTGAAAAATGCTAACTGTTCTTCAAGTTGCTCAACGTAAAAACTATTTATTAAATCATCCAAATACTAAAAATTATTACCACCACCACCATTTTTTGGCTTACAACAATATAAGAAATTCTACAGTATAGAATGGAAGTGCAGGCTAAATAGAAGTTAAGAAGATATTCATCAGCATTTTTCCAAAGGATCTTTTTGGATAAGGCAGAAATTATCCAGTGCTCATGCACAGTCAGTGTCTCAAGCTATGCTCTTGGATCCAATCAACTACAGGGTCAAAAATGCTTCAAACATACTCACGTTTTGGCTTCACAAGTGCAGATAGTTCTACACTTGCAAATAGGTTTATGAATGGTTATGAATGGAATCTGACTACTAAATGTAAACATTGGTGGCATGCTGGTTTTACTGAAGGATTTTATCGTTTGAAGAATGTAAATTTTATTTTTGTAGCTGCTCTGTTCTGATTGTGTCAGTTTTTCTTGTAAAAGTAAATTAAGGTCTTTGAAACCATGTACAAGAAAAATGAAAGTGATAACATACAATTCAAGTCATAGACGTATTTGGGACTATCTTCTACCAATTTGTTGAAGAAAATACACTTAGGTTTTGCACTTTTGAAATGAAGTAAATTAGAATAGTAAAAATTGATCTCTCAGGAATAGCACCCCTGTGCATTTTACACAGAAAACACACAAACTCTGAAGTAACACAACTCATCAGTGCTTGTGAACATATAGAGACCTGTGCCATAGACATTGTCTTCTTGATCCAGATGTCTAAACTCCAGTAAAAAAAAAAATTAAAAAATTCAAATACAGGATACCATACTGTAGACAAGAATGGGGAGGAGGACCAGGAAGGCAACAGGAAAGTAGGCAGGAATACTAATTAAACTATGTCCTGGATGTCCCCAAAATAAAAGGTGATGTTTGATTGTTCGTAAGTGCTGGTGACCTGATTCTAATGTAGCATAGCATATCTTCTTGAAATTATATTTTTATGGCTTTACAGGAAAATTGAGGACTTGAAAATGTGTTACACATTTACATGGAAATCAGCAGCCTATTACTAAAAATCAGTAAAATTTCCTGAAGTTTAGGAAAGCGAAATTACCACTGTTCCTTACCCAATAGGACCCCCTGGGAAACTTCCCTCAGAGACAAGGGAGCAGAACAGAGGAGACAGATCTTTAAGGACACATCCCATAGAGTGCCAGAACTCTCAATTCCCAGCTGTAAGAAATCAGGAAAGGAAGGTAGCAGACTGGCATGGCTGGTCAACCTAACGAGCAAGAGGGAAATGCACAGGCAGTGGAAGCAGGGCAGATATCCTAAAAGGAGTATAGGTATACTGACCATTTGTGTAGGGATGAGGTCAGGAAGGCCAAGGCACAGCTGGATCTGAACTTGACAAGGGGCACAGAGAGTAGTAATAAGGACTTCCACAGGCATGTCAGACAGTAAAGGAAGGTCAAAGAAAGTGTACCCCCTCCAATGAACATGACTGGCAAACGGGTAACTACTTATGAGCAGAAGGATGAGATACTCAAGAACTTATCTGCATCAATCATTACTGGCAACCTCTCTTCCCACACCTCTTGAGTGGATAGACCTCAAGACAGGGTCTGGGACAGCAAAGTCTCTCCTACTGTAAGAGATCAGATTTGAGACTACCCGAGGAACCTAAACATATGGAAGTCTATGCGACATGATGAGATGCATTCTGGAGTTCTGAGGTAATTGACTAAGGTAGCTACCAAGCCGCTTTCAATGATGTTTGAAAAGTCTTCACAGACTCTGGTGACTGGAAAAAGGGAAATATTGCACCTATTTTTAGAAAGTGTTGAAAGAAGAACCTTGGGAAACACTGATCTGTCAGCCTCACCTCTGTGCCTGGAAACATCCGCCTAGAAGCTATGCTAAGGCACATGGAAGACAGGGAAGTGATTTCAGACAGCCACTATGGCCTCATCAATGGCAAGTCCTGCCTGGCCAACCTATCTGGACTTCTGCGAGGCCTTTGACATAATCCCCCACAAGACCTGTCTGTCTAAATTGAAGAGATGAATTTGATGGGTAGCCTATTCGATGTGTGAGGTATTTTCTGTATGGTGGTATCCAAAGGTTAGTGGTCAATGGCTCACTGTCCATGTGGACATCAGTGACCAGTGGTGTTCCTCAGGTATTGGGACCAATACATCTTCACCAGTGACTCAGACAGTGAGATTGAGTGTGCCCTCAGAAAATTTGCAAATGATACCAAACTGAGTGGTGCAGATGATATGCCTGAGGGACAGGGTGCCATTCAGAGGGATTTGGACAAGCTCAAGAAGTGTGGCCATGTGAACCTTATGAGGTTCAACAAGGATAAGTGCAAGGTCCTGCACCTGGGTTCAGGCAACCCACAGGATCAAACAGGCTGGGGGGATAAAAGGATTGAGAGCAGCCCTGAGGAGAAGGACTTGGGGGTACTGGTGGATGAAAAACTGGACATGAGCCAGCAATGTGTGCTTACAGCCCAGAAAGCCAACTGTATCTTGGGCTGCATCAAAAGAAGTGTGGCCAGCATGTCAAGACTGGTGATTTTCCTCCTTTGTTCTTGTGAGACCCTGCCTGGAATATTACATTCAGCTCTGAAGTCCTCAGCACAGGAAAAATTAGGAGATGGTCCAGAGAAGAGATGCAAAAATGACCAAAGAGATGGAATACCTCTCTTGTGAAGACTGACTGAGATAGTTTGTGTTGTTCATCCTGGAGAAGAGAAGGCTCTGGGGAGACATTATTACAGTCTTTTAATACCAAAAGCAGGCTTGTAAGAAAGATGCAGACAGACATTTTAGCAGGGCCTGTAGAGACAGGACAAGGGGTAATGATTTTAAACTAAAGGAGGGTAGATTTAGACTAGATATAAAGAAGAAATTTTGTACAATGAGTGTGGTGAAACACTGACAAAGGTTGCCCAGAGAGGTGGTAAATCCTCCATCCTTGGAAACATTAAAGGCTAGGTTGGATGGGGCTCTGGGCAACCTGATCTAGTTGAAGATATCTCTGCTTGATGGGGGATGGGTGGGATGACACCTTTAAAGGTCCCTTCCAACCCAAAACATTCTGTGATTCTATGATTCTATGAAATGACAGTAGCCAAACTTCCAGGATTTTCACAGAGATAACTGTTGATGGAAAAAACTATTTAGTTACAAAGAACTCTTCCACATATCCTGCCCCTCATTCTACCCGCATATGGGCCAGGTACTATTATCTTGGTATGATCTGATGAGTCACTTCTCAAGTACACTCAGTATATAGCAAGGTTGGGATCTAAATCCTGGTTTAACTTCACTCATATCAAGAAAATTGCATCAGTAAAAAATTAAGATGTAAAGCATCTATGCTTTATAATGCTACCTGGAACCATGTAAAGCTGATAACAAAGCTAACATTTGTTCTATAACTGATATACTGAAAACAGAGCAACAAAAGTGATATATCTCGCTTTGGGAATTGACAGAAGTCTTTCTCAGTTGTTTTTCCATTATCTTGACTCACAGTGTCTGAGAATGTAACTGTGCTCTAGGGATGCTGGGCAGGTTGGACCTGTGCTGCAGCTCAGCAGCTGAATCACTCTGGATGTGAAGAAAAAACTACAGGGAGAACTGAGAACCCTCTCCTTCATTATATAAGAAGGAATTTTTCCCTTAGATACATATTGAAACATATGTTTAGGATAAAAGTGAAATCATCCATATGTACATATATCACTTGTGATTCACTGATCAAGTATTTTTTTTGAAACTGAACTGTATTCATAGCGGGTTTCAGATAATGAACCATAAACCCCAGCAATAATAATAGTATTAGCCTTGTCCCACAAAGTTTCACTTGCAAGTGAACCCAAATCTTGTTTGTGGACTGTAATCTAATGATCTATTACAGCTGGTAGAGTAGGAAGAAAGTCCCACTTTATATTTTGCTAAATATCATAGTAACATCTTCCTACAAAGCATCTTCCTGCCAAAAGAGGATAGTCATGTATCGGTGCATTTTGTTCTGTACCATCTCTGTTGTATTCCACACTTACTTTCCAATATCAAGAACTTGTTTTCAGGACAAAAGGAGATTCCTGAGGAAAGGATGAAAAAATTACAAGAGACTTGAGTTGTAACAAAACAGTTGCAGTAATCTACAATTTTCTTATAAAGAGGCAGATTCAGTACATTGTGAAAAATATAGCAATTGATTTACTTGTAGAGGACCCTTGGGAATCAACTGAAATTATAATGTTATTTCCAAATGCTGCACTTTGCACAGTTTAAGAAACATTTTTCTTTGAAACAAACTCCCCATGCAGATATTTTTTTCTCTCAAATAACTTCTACTTTATTTATAATAATTTCATGGATGCTGTCTTTAATGTTTTCTGTCATTGTATATTTTACAGTTCTTGACTAAATTGAAAAGATACTGTGCAGATTTAATTTTATACGTGTATCACTACCGTGTTTCAATTTAAATGGAACCGATTTACAAGTTGAACAATAGTCCATTTCCCAGCAAATAGAAAATACTCTGCTATATGCAAGTATGTTTGCAAATGTGTCTCATAATCTTGGATTCACATTTTAGAAACCTGCAGTCAAGCGTCCTACCTACATCTGTGAACAAACACATAAGCAACTGGAGGTCTGTTTAAACCTAGCAGATGGCTGGTCTTTGCATGAACAGATTGCAGGAGAGGCAGTGTGGGATGCAGCACCACCCCTTGTGAACTGCCAACTCGAGCAGTTTGAGGAAAAGCAGCACACAATTAAGGCTGCACATCTCGTTTTTTTCCTAGATGAAGGCAATTCCCCTCCCACCCCACCTATACAAAGTCATTTTACTCAAGTGAAACTCAAACAGGGTTTTTTTTCCCTAATATTTCCTGATCTACAGGACATGATGAAATGCCCACACTTTGTGAAAGATAAAAATATGCTTAGGGCTTGTATCTGTGAACGAGAGAGATCGTTCTTGGATTTGATTTCTTTACAGCTGATCATTTTTTTTTGGCTTGGCTATATAGACGCACTATTTCAATTCCATCTGATTTGACTGTGTTTCTCACTTTTTGCAAAGGTTCTGTAAGCTCAGGATAGAGGCTTTTATGAGCAAACTGAACTAATTTCACCAATGAAGGCAGAGAGGCGGGTGATAATGACATATTCTTCCTTGTGTATGTTTGTAGCTCATTCTAGTGCTACCTTGACTCCCTCCACAGCTACTCATGCCCCTTTCTGGTTCTTCTGAAAATCCCCCCATTGTGTATTTTCGCATCTGGCATCAATGAGATTCACACTGCCTCTCTTCTGCCAGTGGATGTTGTGCTTTGTTTCTCAGCTTCTCACAATAATCAACAAAAACCTCTTTACACAACTGGATCATTCACCGTGTGATGTCCCTGAACTTAAACTCAAAGATCTAGAAAAGTTCATACTTAATACTAAGTTAGTATTTGGTTAGTATTTATTTCAATACTAAAGGGACAATCATATAAAACAGGACCACAAGGAAAGCAGTCTTTTGCTGTGCAACTAAATATGTCATACTTGATATATTACAAACCAATACAGCCTTCTTTCCAAGGCATTATTATGCTATAATGGTCCTTTAAGAAGCCCACTTTCATTCCATATAGAATTTAATCTAAGGGAAAAAATATATGTTTAAATATTGTTCCATTCTTCATAGTGAATAGATGAAAAATTGAACTGACGGAAGCTGTTCACCTTTTGATTCTTACCCTGCTTTTTGAATATTGAATTCTTGTTGACTTACCCTGGCATGGTATTGAGGATAAAGAGGGAAAAAATGTATTCTAA
The DNA here is from genome assembly GCA_027925045.1 of Hypotaenidia okinawae. Lineage (NCBI taxonomy): Eukaryota > Metazoa > Chordata > Aves > Gruiformes > Rallidae > Hypotaenidia > Hypotaenidia okinawae. The sequence continues at coordinate 136,544,355 of BSDF01000002.1, read as the reverse complement.
TAACCCATCAATTCACCCAGGACTATCATTAATACCTACTTTCAGGTCATTTGAATATTGATAATGAAAACAAAGACTATCTATTTTTTGGGGTCTTATGCTTATGAGAGATGGATAAAAAATCCTACTGTATGAAACATAGCACTTTTATTCCTTTGTTGTAAAATCCAATTATGTAATTGTGTTTGACAAGGGCTAAAAAAAAGCCATATTAATTCTCACATAATATGTTCATTTGTTAAATGAAAGTATTAGGTTATATTATAACTGGAGGTTTTTTCCATCTTCTTTTTTAATATGAAGGCAGAATCAAAATTTCTTTGTGCCCAACAAACACTTATTGAATAAGAACAAATAATTTGAGCCATTTTATGATATGTATTATGAGTATTTAAATATGCACACCTCTAATGATTACCATCCACATTTTTTCCACATACAGCAGAACTTTAGAAGTCATTAGAACTGAAAAGTCAAAGAAGATAGAATTTCAGATTCAGAGACAAGTTAAATAGAAAATTTAGTCTTTTGTGACATTTCATGTTTTCTTATGGAAACATTTTAATTTTGTTTTTTTTTCTGATTTCCCCAATATAGATACATCTATCTATTCAGAACAAATTTCCACAAATGAGCTTCAGAGAAAATTCAAAGAAAACTGAATGAAAAATTAAGCAGAAGAATAAAGAGTATGCCAAAATCAATAAAATCTCAAAGGGAAATCTTGCATCCTTTAATAGTGTAGCAAAGCAGAAGTTCAGCACTAAGAAAATTACTGTGTAATGTTCCTGACCCAAAGCAAAATCTACAACAGTAGTCTTCAAATTCCTCATTTTTCCATTACGAATCTTCCAGAAGAACATTTCAGAAAATATCATTACTGATTTTTTTTTCAACCAAGTTGATCTCTTGTTTTCTAAATATCAGCTGCACCCACGTGTGATTTTAATGCTCATGCAATGTGCCAGACCATCAGTCTGGCAGGATGAAGTCTCTCTATTATCCATTGATCCAGTTTAGAACTGACAGAAAAGAGTTCTCCGCTACCACCTACCAACGTTCTCACCTGGCAGAAACACTTCCGTGAGTGGGTTATTTTTGGATCGTTAACTCCCAAAGACAAGGAGTATGTCTTTATTTGTTTTTCTATGTCTAGTGCAGTGTGAAGCACAGCTCAAGGATTTAAACTACATACAGCAATAGCAATAGGAACAATAATTAATGATATGATAAAAAGATGTTTATCCTTCCTGCTGTCCTTGTTGAGACTGCCAAAAAAGTTAGTAGTTATTTACAGTTAATCACCTGCAGCTGTTTTAATTGCAGCTATCTGGGACTTTTTCTTCAGAGGAAAGGAGCTTGATCTGTCCCCTGAAGGTGAAAAGTAAACATTTTTATTTCTATCAGCAACTAGAATACAAGCTGGGTATTTTCACCTAGTAATTTTCAGGTGAAAAGAATTGTTCTTTCTTTGTTTTTAAATTAATGTTATCAAGCCAAATAACTCATGGCTGATCTTTAAACACTTTTAAAAGGAAATCCATTCTTAAACCAAGAATTTTGAGTGTTGCAGGACACATTGCATGCTTTGACATGCTATTCTAGGTGTTAGTTATCCTCAATATTAAAAAGTTGCTTTCTATTTCTAATTCAATTTTTCCTGATCTCAGCATATTTGTTTTTGCAGAATTAAAACAACCATCGAGTCACTCTGCATATGCAGGTTTGGTATTAATAGCACTGTAAATATCTTGGTTGTCAGCACTGTAAAGTGGAATGATGGGGAGGGGGAATCTCGCAGCAGAAATGTTATGTTTTTGATGGTTTTAGAAAATGAAAGAAGATGTTAGGCTTTGTCTTATGGTTTTGAAATAGTTCAATCTCAGTAAAACAGCTCAGAATGATCTTTCTGGTTACTGTAAGTATATGACCTTTTGTGAAGTAGTTTACTAATATGTTCAGGATCTTGAGGCCATTGCTGCTGTGTCATCAGATTCAGCGAAGGCACTGAATATACATGGTTCATGATAGTATGAATTTTCACATTTCTTAATCTCCACACTGTAAAGACTTCCTCTGAAGTCAAAGTAAGGTTGGGTAAATAAATAATGCTAATGCTATAGGTTTGCTCTTGATATTAGTAGAATTGTTTGCATGTAGTCCTGATCCTCTCCTGTAAATGTGAACAGAGCATTTAATTAAGGCTTAAGATAATTTCGTCCTGCACGTTTCCCATGGCTAATGTGGTAAAGTGAATGATTTTCAGGTACAGCACAGGTAATTTCATTAATATTCCTCTTTAATCAGAAGGGGGACCAAAATATAGAGAGACAGAATGACTTAGGCAATACTTCTAGCTCTGGCACAAAATTTTTTCAACAGGCTGTCATGTATTCACTACATCAAAGGTAGCTGAGAGGCTAGTTAATTTGTATTCAGCAGTGGGGATAAAATTTCCTTGTATTTCAAGTATTCCTCAGTACTTGCTTAGCTGTCAACCCTGCTCTGAGGGCTCCAGAGCAGCTTGATAGCCACCACATACTGTGGTACAGTAATATGAGCAGTCAGGTGCTAAAGAGGGTGGTTAAAGTCCTGCTTACTACCCACCACCTCTCCGGGCAACCTGTGCCAGGGCCTCACCACCCTCTTAGTGAAGAATTTTTTCCTAATATCCAATATAAATCTACCCCCTTCCAATTTAAAACCAATCCCCTTGTCCTATCACTGCATGTCCTTCTAAAAAGTCAGCATATTCATACAGGCTGATCATTACAATAACAAAATAATAATAATTTTTTTTAAAAAAAGAAGGAAAAATCAGAGAAAAACTAAATAAAAGATTATTGGAAATGAGTAATGGTGACTTGGGAAGACAGATGCCATCACTACAAATGTCTCCCCTCTTCCTTCTTCTTCCCCCAGATTTATATGCTGAGCATGATGTTGTATGGTATGGAATGTTTTTTTTTGTCATTTGGGGTCAGCTGTCCCAGCTGTGTCCCCTCCCAACTCCCTGTGCACCCCCAGCCTCCTTGCTGGTGGGGTGGGGTGAGAAGCAGAAATGGCCTTGGCTCTGTGTAAGCACTGCTCAGCAGTAACTAAAATGTCTCTGTCATCAGCACTTTTTTCAGCACAAATAGAATAGTAGCTACTATGAAAAAAATTAACTGGGCAAAACCAGCAAAACATCAAAGACACCAACAAACTGGAATTTTAGTGTAAGGCCCCTGTACTGGTCCATGTACATGGCCCATGTACATGGGTGCCCATGTCCATCTGTGTTCAGGCGCTGGCAGTGGGGTATTGCAGGATGGCCTCTGTGAAGAGATGACAGGACATGCCAGGAGATGCCCATGCTGCACACAGCTGTTTCCAGATGGCTCCATCCAGGTCCAGTAGACCAAGGAGCTGCTGAGGGAACTGGGGTTGTTTAGTCTAGAGAAGAGGAGGTTTAGGGGAGATATAAGTGCTCTCCACAATGAAAGGAGGTTGTTGAGAAGAAAGAGGCTGTACTTTTCTCCTTAGTGACAGATGATAGGACCAGAGGAAATGATGTCAAGCTAAGGTTTAGATTGGATATTAGGAAAATCTTCTTCACAGAGAGGGTTGCTAGGCATTGGAGCAGGCTGCCCAGGGAGGTGGTAGAGTCTCCATCCCTGGAGGTATTTAAAAGATGGTTAAATGTGGTGCTGAGGGACATGGTTTAGTGGTAGTTGGCAGGTTAGAGTGGTGGTTGGACTCAATGATCTAAAGGGCCCCTTCCAACCAAGACAATTCTATGATTCTATGATCCACTGCAGGACACAGCTCAGCCCATCAGCCACACTAGTGGCACACCTGGGAAAATATGTCTATGAAAGCTCAAAACCATACATGCAATGAGAAGTGTGTGGGGGGAAATGTAGTAGTTCTATGAACACCAGGGCAGAGAAAGATGTGCTTGAGGTGCTGGAGCAGCCCTTGCAGCTGGTGGAGACATCATCATGAAGCAAATATTTCCTCACAGCCCATGCAGGACTCCACATTGGAGCAGGTTCACCTTGAAGGACTGCAGCCTGTGTGGAGTACCCATGCTTGAAGGAAGTCATGTGTGAGGAGATACTATTATGGGCTGACCATAATACACCATTCCCCACCTCCCCATGTTCTTCACGGCTGACAAGGCGGAGGGGTGAAGTTTATGGGATGCATCCACGTGTGCTGAGGGAGCTGGCAGAGGTGATTGCTGAGCCGCTCTCTATCATCTTCAACAGGTCTTGGAGAACAGGAGAACAGGAGAAGTGCCTGAAGACTGGAGGATAGCCAATGTCACTCCGGTCTTCAAAAAGGGCAAGAAGGAGGATCAGGGTAAATACAGGCCAGTCAGCCTCACCTCTGTCCCTGGAAAGGTGATGGAACAGCTTGATCTGGATGCCATCTCCAAGCAACTGGAAGAGAAGAAGGTCATGAGGAGTAGTCAGCATGGATTCAGCAAGGGGAGATCGTGCTCAACTAATCTCATAGCCTTCTACGATCTCATCACCGTCTGGGTGGATGGAGGGAGAGCAGTGGATGTTATCTACTTTGACTTTAGGAAGGCTTTTGATACTGTCTCCCATGACATCCTGATAGCAAAACTGAGAGAGCATGGGATAGATGAGTGGACAGTGAGGTGGGTTGAGAATTGGCCGTCAGGCCAAGCTCAGAGCGTGGTGATCAGTGGAGCAGAGTCTGGCTGGAGACCTGTAACTAGCAGTGTTCCCCAGGGCTCAGTGTTGGGTCCAGTCTTGTTTAATATCTTCATTGACTACCTTGATGAGGGAATAGCATCCACCCTCAGCAAGTACCCGATGATACAAAGCTGGGAGGAGTGGCTGACACGCAGGAACACTGCGCTGCCATCCAGCGAGACCTGGACAGGCTGGAGAGCTGGGCAGGGAGAAACCTAATGAGGTTCAACAAAAGCAAGTGTAGAGTCTTGCACCTGGGAAAGAATAACTGCTTGAATCAGTACAGGCTGGAGGATGACCTGCTGGGGAGGAGTTCTGCTGAGAAGGACCTGGGGGTCCTGGTGGATGACAGGTTGTCCATGAGCCAGCAGTGTACCTCGGTGGCTAAGAGAGCCAGTGGGATCCTGGGGTGCATCAGGAGGAGTGTAGCCAGCAGGTCAAGGGAGGTGATCCTCCCCCTCTACTCTGCCCTGGTCAGGCCCCACCTGGAGTATTGTGTCCAGTTCTGGGCTCCCTGGTATAAAAAGGACAGAGATCTCCTGGAGAGAGTCCAGTGGAGGGCTACGAGGATTATTAAAAGCCTGGAACATCTCCCCTATGAGGAAAGGCTGAATGAAATCTGACTTTTCAGCCTTGAGAAAAGAAGACTAAGAGGAGATCTGATTAATGTTTATAAATATCTCAATTGTGGGACACAGGGGGAAATGGCCAGCCTCTTTTCAGTGGTCTGTGGAGACAGGATAATGGGCAATGGCTTCAAGTTGGAGCACAGGCAGTTCCACACCAACATGTGGAAGAACTTTTTCAAAGTGAGGGTGACAGAGCACTGGGACAGGCTGCTCAGGGGGCTGTGGAGTCTCCATCTCAACATATTCATGATCCATCTGGATGCCTACCTGTGTGATCTGTCCTAAGGAACCTGCTTTGGCAGGGGGTTGGACCCAATGATCTCTTTGAGGTCCCATCTCTTGAGGACTGCATCTGGGCAGCCCACCAAAGTCAACTCATCCATGGTACAGGCTGAAGCACTTGCCTTCCAAGGGGAGGCTAACGGAATGGAGCTTGTTCAGCCTGGAGAAGGGGTGGCTTTGAGGACCCTCATTCGTGATCCTCAACACATATGGGGATGTCATTGAGGAGGTGAATCAAGGCTCTTTACAGCAGTGCATCACAGGAGTTCAACTGACAACAGGTATGTATTGAAGCATGAGGGATTTGGTCCAGATATAAGGGAACACCTCCCCCACAAGGAGAACTAGGCAGTGGAAAAGGCTGGCCAGAGAGGTTTCCTCCTTGGAGGTTTTCAAGCCCCAACTAAAACCCATGAGCAACCTGACCCAATCTCAGAGTTGACCTGGTTTTGAAGCAGAAAGTTGGACTAGAGACTAGGGATGCATTTTAGTGATACAGGATATTTCAGTAAGAAAAAACTTCCAAACTTTCCTACTTTTTTTAGGACAAAGACGATTAATAAAGGATGTATCTTCTCTTTATGATTTTTCTAGTCTGTGAACATGTTCCTATTTTAAAACTATTACCCATGAAATCAAGGTATTGAATATCCAAGTTAGTAAATTCTTATTCTGCAGATACAGTTGCTTTCTAGATCCAAATTTTTGTGGTTTACCCTAAAATTATTTCTCATGTCTTCAATAAACATACTCTTAAACATCCTTTACAGTTAAAGAAATTAATTTTTTTCTCTGTTGCTGAGATAGGAGAAGGTTTAATCATGAATAGGACTTTTTCTGAACATATTTTTTTTTTCAGTTATATAACATAATCCACCTATATCAATCTCTGAAGCTGTGCAGCAGCTGGATCTTGAAGTCCATGTGTCCTTTTATATGTCTTTGTTCTTGCTGTTACTCCTTTGTAAATTAGACAAATAAAATTTAAAGAAGAACATCACAATTTTTTTATAATGACATCAAATGTATTTTCTGACATCTTTGGAATGCTTTTTATGGTTAATTGTGGGTTTTGTTTTTTCTTATCTTTGAGGCTTTCTTATATTTGCTAGATAAGTCCCAGCCTAGTGAAAGAAAGCTCAGGCAGACAGCTGAGAAGTGGAAGAACTCCTTAATATTTGGAAATAATCTTTACCTAAATAATGTGGGAAATTTCAAATGTAGCAAAAACCAGCCAACTTTTCTTTCTGTGACAGAGCTTTTAAAAAGTCATTTAAATAGTTTTCACAGTGAAATCATCACATCCTTATGAGAAACACTGAAAAAAATAGTCCATTTCAGAAAAAAACCCTATCTTCACTTGAAATTCCTGTATACAATGTTTGATCAGGGGAAAAAAATGCTGGACACAATTTTTTATGTGACTCAGAACTCTAAAACTGTTGCATGATGATGGATCAATACCTCAGATTGATAGAATTCTTTGGAAACCTGTTTTATGTAAAGATTATAGTTATGAATCAATCTGAGCACATTATAATGGAAATAGATTATCTGAATGTATAAATCCAGTATGAAATGATCTGGGAAATATGTAAAAATTTCCTGAATAGAAAACAGCCAGAGAATAACATTATCAGTCTTCAAGAAAACTAATTGGACCATTGGCCCATATACACATTGTGGTCTAGAAAATTAAATTACTTTTCTAGTTTTGTTTTGTTTGGTTTTTTTTCCTCAAGTGTAAAGAGTAGTAAGAATGGGCTACTCTGCATAGGAAGGGGAGCTTAAGATGTTGCTCTTGAGATAGACCAAGAAAAAACCCATGAATATACTTACAGCTTTCTCAAATAGGTCTTTTTCATGGTTGCCTGATGCAGGCTTACACAGCTTTACTATATCACATCAGTTAAAGCCCATCAAAGGGAAAAAGTGGCTATGAAGCTTATAAGTGCATTCAGGGCCCAGATATCAGACAGAGACTTGAAGATATATCTGTGGGAGAGAACAAAATTGTGGATGAAGTTCTATGTCTGCAGCTGATGGACCAAGTCATAAGTACTTTGCTTCCACACATGATGCCTTTGTACCATTGACTGGCTATCTATTGACAACAGAAAAAGCATTGATAAATCAAAGTGTAGCTGGGCACCAAACTATGAATAAAATACTTCTCTAGTTTTTTTTCTACTTATAACTGGTAGAGGTTTATTTTAAAGGCTTAATCCAGGAAGGCTCATAGCTAATATTGGCCCTGTTGAGCTGGTTATGCCAAAATTGCAAAGGCACATCCACAGTGTGGCTTGTCCACTCACGACCCCTGTGGCCACCCAGATGTGGTAGAGCATGCTGCAGCTCTGTTCTGCCTATAGGCTCAAGACCTCCACTCCTGGAAACCAAATCACAGCAATGGATGAATAATGTGAGCAAAGGGAAACACATCCTTTGCTTTGTTTTAATTTTTTCCCCTTCTAATGTAATATATATATTTATATGTTTATTTAGCTCTATCAGACATTCTGCTAAGTCACATGGGAAACAGGTTCATACATGAGCTATTTGAGCAACATTTATAAAAATTAAACAACTGTGGGATAGACTGCAGACAGTAAAAAAGCAGATACTCAATTAAAAGTATTATAGCTTCTCATTTGAACACAAGACATTTTAAATGCATTAAGAATGTCTCTCATAAATGCCATATTCAAAGCAATGCTTTAAGTGAGATTTTCATGTTGTTTTGAAAATACAGATTAAGGTCAGAAATTATATTTGCCTCCTTTTAGTCACTTTCAAGATTCTTTTACTTTTGCACATGGTGCACTTCACATGCAAACCCCCAGGAAAACTGCAGATATCCAAAGGCCTTGCTAGTGTCTGAAATTGCCTGCAGTAATTTTGCAGAAAAACTGTACCTATTCTTCAGAGAAGGGAAAAAAAATCTATTACATCTTCTAATATTGGCCATGGTGCTGCTACTTTCTGATTCCCAAGGAGGATTGTAAGCACATTATCCTTCAAGACAGACCTTGCATAACAAGGAAAATAAATGTGACCTGCAGCCAGCTGCATCCTACCTTTGAACCAGGACTTAAGCACCTTTATTTCAGAAACTACTTCAAGTAGCTCATTCTGAATTTCAGAAAGAGTATTTCCCAGTTCAGTAAAAAGCTTCGAATTACATCTTGAGTACCTACTGTGGTAAATATTATACTTTCCGATCCTGCAACCATCAAGTGAATGGATGGCATCTCTTGATTAGTGCTGAAATTTAATCCTTCTGACTATCTTACACCACTGTAAAATTTTTAAGTCCTCAGAGAACAGATAATTTTTCTCTTCAAGATAAAGCTAAGTTTGGTCTGAGTTATTTGAGATAGATAAATTAGAGCGGGATGAAACTCAGAGCAAGACTGACAGTTTGTTGCTGTACTTTCACGCAGTAATCAGCACTTCACTGCAAGGCTTCTCTTTTCTAGTTGTTAGGATTGCTTCAAATTGCACTTCTGCAATGATGGATCAAATGAGGTAATCCATAAATACAGAGGTTTTTTCATTCTTTTGTTTGCAGACTAAAAGTTAGAAACGTTTCAGGTACTCAAGATGTGAATAGTATCAGTAGAAAGATTAAAAAAGATAATAAAATTAAAAACTGACAAATAGCTCCTGGTAGCTGTTAGTAAAAATAAATACGAAAATTTCGGAGACTTCTTTTTATTACTTGCTGTTACGCATAGTATTATATTTTCCTCTTAATACTTGATGTGACCATAACGCTTCTGCTCATATAAATTCTTGTAACATTTTACATTTTCTTCCTAGGTATAAAAACAGACTTCCTTCTTTTTATTGCGGAATATTGTAAAAATAGAATCCATAAATGATTCTGGCAATTGCCACACACCGATATTGTCCGTACACTGCCACAGTGTTTCTCTCCTATGATTTCTAACACTCCCTATAAAGCTGGGTTAGTACTATATTGCTTCATTGCAAAGCAGTTCCAGCTGTGATATGTAGAACTTAACAATTAATTCAAGGATATGTTCTTTTATATATATATATATATATATCTCATACATATATATCTCATACATATATATATACACTTGTATATGTGTGTGTGTCTGAGTTTTCCCACAGATCTCTTTCATCATTCTGCACTATTCTGAAGTTTTACAATATTTATATGTTGGTTCCCTGTAGGCTTCAAGTCTTGCAACAGAGAACAGGACTCACTGAAAAACACATAAAGGCCTGGCCATCAAATTACAAAGATCATCCTCTTTTAAATTAGCTAATAAAAGTGTAATGCAAGTTAAATGTGTGGATATACACATAGACTAATATCTGAAGAGATTTGTTTATGCCTTTCCATGATATACTTCTTCCAATATTACTAATAAGTCTCTTGACTAACTCTCGAAAAGCACTGTAGTGAGCTACAGAACAGGTATACCATTCCTTTCAGATGAGACAACTGAAGCACAATGATTTTCTGAGTATTTTAGGCCGTATTCACAAACCCTGCCTTGAAGGCTGCACTTCAGTAGTAGCTACTTTAAACTACTGGTATAATTCCTTTACCCAGATATGGAAATGATAATCAGAAAACTGAGATAATTATGATAAATTTGACAAAAATAGATGCCTAGAGTTTAGAGGGTTTCCGAAGATGTTTAACATCTTCATTGACGACCTTGATGAGGGAATAGCATCCACCCTCAGCAAGTACGCCAGTGACACAAAGCTGGGAGGAGTGGCTGACACGCAGGAACACTGCGCTGCCATCCAGCGAGACCTGGACAGGCTGGAGAGCTGGGCAGTAAGAAACCAGATGAGGTTTAACAAAAGCAAGTGTAAAGTCTTGCACCTTGGAAGGAACAACCGTTTCTATCAGTACAGGCTGGGGGATGACCTGCTGGAGAAGAGCTCAGTGGAGAAGGACCTGGGGGTCCTGGTGGATGACAGGTTGTCCATGAGCCAGCAGTGTACCTCGGTGGCTAAGAGAGCCAGTGGGATCCTGGGGTGCATCAGGAGGAGTGTAGCCAGCAGGTCAAGGGAGGTGATCCTCCCCCTCTACTCTGCCCTGGTCAGGCCCCACCTGGAGTATTGTGTCCAGTTCTGGGCTCCCTGGTATAAAAAGGACAGGGATCTCCTGGAGAGAGTCCAAAGAAGGGCTACGAAGATGATTAAGGGCCTGGAGCATCTCCCCTACGAGAAAAGGCTGAGAAGATTGGGACTGTTCAGCCTTGAGAAGAGAAGACTAAGGGGGGACCTAATTAATGTTTACAATTATCTTAAGCAGGGGATGCAGGGGAATCAGCCAGCCCCTTTTCAGTGGTCTGTGGAGACAGGACAAGGGGCAATGGCTGCAAGTTGGAGCATAGGAAGTTCCGCACCAACATGCGGAGAAACTTTTTCACAGTGAGGGTGACAGAGCACTGGGACAGGCTGCCCAGGGAGGTGGTGGAGTCTCCTTCTCTGGAGATATTGAAGACCCGTCTGGAAGCCTGTCTGAGTGAAATGTCCTAGGGAGCCTGCTTTGGCAGGGGGTTGGACCCGATGATCTCTCGAGGTCCCTTCCAACCCCTACAATTCTATGATTCTATGATATTAACTTTAGAGGTCCCAATATCTGACCTCAGTGTAAAGGACTGCACTGCCTTGGCTAATAAGCTAGTAAAACAGTGCTTGTAGCTTTTTGTGTAAGTGATGGGAAATCATTTTAATAGAAGAGATATTTCCACAACTGCTTGGATTCTTTTGGACAGTAACAGTAAAGAAGTAAGAGTTTGTCTAAACAAAAGAACACTAAGTAAAGGAACTCTAAACAGGAAGGCAGAAACTCTTTTGTCTGATATCCTGAGCAAAGCAGGAGTTTGTAGCCATTCCATATATTGTTGTTGGACTAAAGATCTGTTACATGTAATGCTGGGCTAAAACTAAAAATTTTTCCAGATGAACAAAACTTAATTGATTCACACCGAGTTCTTAAAGGAGTCAGACGAAAGGTCTACTAGAAACTGGTTTTAGTTCAGGTTTCAAGCTGAAAAAAATCATCTCCACATTAATGTGAGATTAATCCCAGGTCCCATGGAAAGCAAGTGTGTGGTGCATCTACAAGCTGAATAATTAGCAAGCATACCACAAATTGAAAGTAGTGTGTTCAGTGTATAAAGAGCAGGCCAGAAATGGGCTGTAGCTGGAGCAACAGTGCTGAATTGTGCTCTAAAATATGCTAAGTCAGGACAAAAATACTGTTTTCTTAGAAAATTTTGCTGTCCCCAAAAAGACCAGAAAACTCCTGGCATTAGGTGTCCATGTACCATACTTGACAATAGAACTTGTATGGTTAATAACACAAAGTCACATGCTAACATACTCAAGTCAGCAGCTGAAATGGGAGATTTCCTTGCAGTTATTTACAAACCTAACTGGAAACAGAATTCCCCTTTCAAAAATCTGGTAAAAATTTTTCCTCATCTAGGTTTCTGACTTCTACTGACTGAATAAGCAAACAGAGTTTGTAGGGGGGATATTTCTGCAACAGGACTCTGGACACTGGTGACACTTTGAAAGAAGCCATCATTACACCATCAAAAGAAAGAGTAATCTTTCCATCTCAGTATCTCCAAACTTAGTGCCCATGATTTTCTACTTATTTTTGAAATACATATTATCTGCTTTAGACATCACATTGGCTTATATATGATACATTGCAAGTATTTTTCCTTTCTTGATTCTGCTACAAACCCACATTTTCAAAAAAGTGAGATTTCAGAAAAGTAAATCTTTCAGGATAGAAGCCTTTCATACATGGCTACCAAAATATCTTGCCCTGTTAGAATGGACTAAATTATTTTTTCCTCTGATGGAGAGCTCTGGTGAAGGCCTTATCACCACAGACCTGACTTTCTTTCTGTTTGTCAAAGATCTTCCCCATACTAATATGTTGTGGCCAGATTGGATGGGGTCCTGGGCAACCTTGTGTAGATCCAGGCTTGAGGTTGGTGTCCCTGTCTGTGGCAGGGGGGTTGGATCTCTGTGATCCTTAGGGTCCCTTCCAACCCATGCCATTCTGTGATTCTATGATTCTATGATTCTATGTTTCTTTTTTGGTTAATGAATTTCACTTCCAACTGTTTCTGGTAAGAATTTGTGATCAGTGACTGATTATCCAATGCTGTTACAATGCTGGCCATGCCCTTCCTACATTTCTATTGCCTCCTGACAGCAATGAGGAATAATTGCATATGTTATATGTAAAGTTATTGGTGGAATGACCAAAATTTGAAGGTATCAATCTTTCTGTGAGACAAGGTGATAAAGTGGGGAAGAAGGAGAATATAATGTTGTTTCTAAGTTACGAAGGAGAATATAATGTTGTTTCTAAGTTACTGAGTCTAATCTTACAGACATAAGAAATTCCTTTTAGAATGTGGAATAAGATGTGTTTCACCGTCTTGTGAACCCTCAAAGACTTCCTCTTGTCTTGGCCAAAAAGTGATGTTACTAATGAAAAGGCAATCACAACTGCTGACTGTGTCAGCAAAAATGTAAGCTACTCATCATGTTAGCTGATGCTACAGAAAGAAGAGACTCAAGCAATTAAATTCTATTATCTATTAAATTAATTCATTAGGTGGCAATCTACCAATCAAATGCCATGCTGCTATGCCAGACTTTAGCTGTTGGGGTAATAATAGAAGACAACTTGCTGAATCCTCCTGTATTTCAGGTCCTCTGGCAATTTAGTGATCAGAGCACCAAGTGAAGGCTGAATGTGACTTGGAGCCAACAGGTAATTTATGGAGCAAGAGTGTAATAGCAAAACCCCATCAAGAATGTAGAGAGCTAGTGCCTATGGTCCTATTTTCTTCTTATGTTATTAGAATGCATGAAATGTTTTAAGCTCACTGTACTGGAGAACAGGACTCTGCGTTGATTTTCTGTAAAAAATGGAGCTCAGATGATAGCAGCAGAATAAGCTTCTCTTTTTTCCTTTGTAATCTGCTTCAGCACCAACTCCTGTTGTAACGTTTATTAAAAAAAATTCAAAGAAAATTGCTTTCTCTCTAAAATTGAAGGTTTCATAGAACATTTTTACTTAGATACATAGAACATATTAATTTTTCCCCAGAGTAGAATAGGAAAATATTTTTGATTTTCTTTAAAAAGTATAAAAATGTTGAGAATTAAAAGCCCTTAATATTTATTGAAAGGATTAGGATATATTTCTCAACATTTTATGAATGTCTGTTCTAGAAAAAGGACTATAATAGCTCTTAATTTTTCTTTCAAATATATGATTAAAAGTAACATTGTAATAATTAACAAATCTGCATTGATTTATCATATGTCAGTTATATAGTGCTCATTAATCTCTTAATATTTTATTAGTAACAAATATTAGTTGCTATGTAAAAATTAATAACACTAGTAATGTAATCGACAGATATCTAAAAGTAGGTCAATGCTATTAGATGTATAGGTTTGTGTATATTCTATTTTATTTTTGTTATGTATTTTGAAAATCATAGAATCATAGAATCGTAGAATATCTGTTAATGTAGAGTGTAAAGACCTGGTGCAGGTCATCATTTGCTGCAGGTCTGTACATCTTTACAAGGGCATGGTCTCTAGTGCTGAAAATGTAACACTGCTGCAAGGAGTCTAAATGTGAGTATTTAATAGGAAAAGCATGGAAGAGATAGGGATGCCTGATTTTTAAGAGAGAAAGATACCAAAACAACATCTCTTTACGCAGCCTTATTTCAGCACTTGCATCCTCCTGAAACTGAAAAAAAAGAAAAAGCAATTCTGTAGAGGTAGATATATGTAATCATGCAAAATCTATGAGAAGGGACACAGAAAAGCAGATAAGATAGTGTAGGAAAAGCTCATTTTGTCATTATTCAAATTGCCAGAATTTCTCTGCAGTCTCTATTTTCCTTTCACCTTGTAATTTTTTGTCCCTTTGGTAGTATCTTTTGTAATACAACTATCTCTTTCCCCAAAAGATTCCAGCTAAACAGACAATAGAATCTTTAAACATTAGTTTAGCTTTTTTTCAACACCGAGTAGACACGGTGGTATCAGCATACTCTGTTGTCATTATTGGGAGTAATTTCTGTAGGTGAGATTATCAAAGGACTAACTAAACTAAAGAGAAGGAAATAGGAAGCAGGAAGGAACTGCTCAATGGAAGTGAGTCTGATGGGAGTAGAAAGAGTTGAGGGAAGGAGATTTAAGTGGAAGAGAGGGGAAAATGTTGAAAGAGAAAGTCAGTTTGACTCTGTGGAGAAAACGTCTTGTAAAAATGATGAAGTTTTCTGAAAATCCAGGCATCCTTGCTTTGTCCAGGATTTTGGTTTGTGTTTCTCTATTGGCCTCTAAAGAGATAATAACTACTCTTTGGAGGAGTACATGAGTATCTGCTCAATAAAGTGAAGATATAGAAGGATGAATTCTCTACTCAACATGTACAATTTTGAGCAAATTGAGATTTTCAGAGGCTTGTAACAGCCATATTTAAATAGCTTTTTGAACACAACCATTCAAAGGCAGATTTAAATATTTGCTCTGAAGTATAGTAACTGAAATAGTTATTTAAAATAATGACTGAGCATGGTAAAATGATTTCTTCCCTCCACTACTCTTCAAAAATTAAATTTTATGGATTTTTAAGAGCAAATTTAGCATGTGGCAGATATTCCACAATAACTGAATAGCTGAAACTTTGTCCATATGTTCTTGGTGTTTGGGTTTTTTTTAAAAATGGAAAATGCAAGGCAGACCTTGCTACATGCAATGCCACGGGTACGAGCCATAATTACGAGTATGCAAGCAGACACTTCACTTTCCTCAGAAATTTCCAACATTTAAGCCCTATAAATTTTGACCTAAAAATAAATCAGAAAACCCTGAGTCTGGTCTGCCTGGCTTAAAGACTTTACTTCTAAAAATTAGGCCTGCCATGTGTTTAAAATTCATTTTGGTGTATGGATTCAGAAAAAAACCTCTGGGCCACTACATGTTCAGTTAGGCCTCAGTGCTTCCTTCTTTTTTCCAAATAGGTCTTGAGAGATGCATTGACCTTAAATGAATATATTTAGAAAATTATATTAAAATGAAAATACCAGTACTAAAGTTAGTTTTACTCTGTAATAAATTGTAAGATATAGGACTATCTAAATGTCATACAAATCCTTTGTTCTAATCTTTTACTGAGTTATTCTAATCAGATGAATGTGTAGTATTACACTTAGTATCTGTTTAGAATACCCAAGGTATTAATTTAGAGTTATAAGAGGGCTTTCTCTGTCTGTACTCGGGAAAGACTGATAAGCAACTAGAGAGTCCTCTGTTATTAATCTTTTTGCTATCACACATGTAAACAACGATTGAGTTAATCCCGTGATGGGATCTGCAATAGTCAGCTGAAGCAAAGCGTAGGAAATTGCAGGCTGGAATCAAACTGGGATCAAGGTTATTTAGGTTTAGAATTTTCATAAGCATCCTAAAGAAATAAATTGTTAAAATAAGTCAGTGGGTTGTCTGCTTTGCCTTTACAGAAGACCTTGAACAATTTACCATGTTACCTACAGTGAAATGAGGAAGACATGCTGGCCCTGAGGATGCCCACAATGTATATTTGTGGAAGGAATTCTTTGTTACTAGTAATAATTATTCTAATTAGTTTCCACATCACAAAACTTTGAGTTTCAAGTTGCATTAGTCTTTCATTCATCCGTATGAAAGGTAAGTGAGCCTAATGAAATGTACGATATGGTAAATAAACTAACAGCAGAAAAATAGGGCAAGTTAAATAAAGCAAAATAAAAAGGTTTTGTTTGAATGCCTATTTCAACAATACAGAATAATTCCAGGATCCCTTCACTTATACATATCTTTGCATTTTTGATGGGAAACAGTTAACTGCTTTTGGTTTTAAGGCAATTTGGATGATGTTGCATTATGTGAATCTAGTTCTACACTGCAATTGTGCTGAAACCACCGAAGAAAAACTTCCTTGTGAATCAAGTCCTGTGAGTTTTTTCTCAACATTATCATCCTTATTGACTTGTTTATTGATTCTTAACGAGCTCCTTTGTTAGTCTCTCTGATTATCTACTTGCACTATAGAAGACTAGGAACCTAAACCCGATTTCTCCTTTCTGCTTTCATGCTAGTGTTACTTCACCTGTTTTGTTTGAACGCATCTTCATTTCTACCTCTTTAATAGGATAATAAAATAAATGTGTTAGCTGTATATCTTTTCCCTTATCAGTGCTAAGAAGACCCCTTGTTAACCTCTTTCTAACCTCTATCCAGTGAGATTTTATTACTTATTTTTGCTTTATCAATACCAGATTAGATTCCCCTATTAGTCTTCTCAGCAAGGCAGCATCATCCTAATTTTATGTTTCTGGACTGGAGTCTATTACAAAGCCTTCAGCAAGGTCTAGATAAATTGCATTAACTTTATCAGATTTCTTCACCAAGCTAGTAATTTCCTCAGAGCTTTGTCTTTGCTATAACATGCTATGTTATTTATGAAGCTCTTCTGCATATCACGTATAATGTCCTTATATAAGTGCTTACATTTGGTTCCTTTACCATGCTTGCTAGTAACTAATATAGTAGTAATAACAACTCTCTCTTTTTTTTATACTACAGGAGAAAACTAACATTTTATCAGTCACTCTAATTAACACAGAGGATTTTCAGAGAGGATTACAGGAGAAATAGCCACATTAAAACCTTGTTGTTGGTGGGTTTTTTTCCTTTTCCTCTGGCTTCATCACTGTTTTTATGACTGCGTTGCATTTTTATATTACTGCTGTTGTTATACCAAATAGACACACTAAATTTTGTCCCAACAAAATGACTCAGCTGCCTGATATCCACAAAAGAGAAAGTAGTTGACACAGTTTTGCAAGTTCTGTAAGACCCACCCTTGAGCATAGGAAAGCAGTTGAGGGCTTGGTCTGTGTGTGAGATCTGTGTATGGGACTTGATTGTAGAATACCCAGCACTTTTTTTCTTTTTTTTTTTTCAAAATGACCAACCATTTTACATCTAGTCATGTGCCTTCTGTCTATCAGTTATATTTTTCGCATAGGAGGTATAAATTGGTCTTACATTTAGATACAAAAAGCAAATTCCCTATATGAGCTGATATAATTTTTTTTTCATATAGGTTTTATACAATTCTGTGGTGGTTTGATCATGGCTGGAGGGGGCTTCTCCAGCATGGGTATCTCCATGGGCTGCTGGGACATCTTTCTCTCTGGCACCTGGGCCAACTTCTTCCCCGCTTCTTCACTGACCTTAGTGTCTGCACAGTTTCTTACATCTTCTCACTCACAGAATCACAGAAACACAAGGTTGGAAAAGACCTTTGAAGATCATCAAGTCCAACCAATCACATCCTAAGCTAAACCATATCCCTAAGTACCTCATCTATCCTTTTTTAAAACACATCCAGGGAAAGTGACTCAACCACATCCCTGGGCAGCCTGTTCCATGCCCTGACAACTCTTTCAGTAAAAAATTTTTTTCTAAAGTCCAATTGGAACCTGCCCTGGCACAGCTTCTTGCCATTTCCCCTTGTCCTATCTCCACTCCCTACTCTAGTGGGAAAAAGCAGCTGCTTGCATTTATTTTCTTCATAAGTGTGATTCCCAGGGGCACTATGACCGTCACTGATGGGCTCGGCCTTGGTCAGCAGTGACTCTGGCCTTGAGCCAGCTGGTGTTTTCTCTGTCAGACCTGCAGAGAGCTTCTAGCTGCTTCTTGCAGAAGCCAACCATCACCTCCCCCTTCACCAGAACCCAGCCACACAAAACTACAACAAATTCATTAGTGTGATTTATTTAATTCTTTAAGTATCAGCTATGAGATTAGAGGTGTGTCAAACCAGAGACAATTATGACTACTGGAAATTCATAGGTAGAGGATGCTGTTTTTTCAAGGAGCAAGATATCTCTCAAGAGGCTGAGTCTTTTCAACTGTTCGCTCTTCTGCCATAAGGATTTAGAGGATATTCAACAATGAAAAAATTTAATGTAGATGTAGAAAAGTCAGGAGACAAGAAGCAATGTAGTTCTAATATAACCCTTCACATTACATAAAGTTCTTGCTTGCTAAAGGAAATAGAAGTTCATATGTCATATCCCAGTAGGTATGAATTAAAGAAGCACGTGTCCACTGATTTATGCCTTCTTTTACCCGAGGCCGGGGTTGGGACATCTGTATCTCTCAAAGAGCAACAGAAAGCTGAATTGCTCTATTGTGGAGGGTAAAAAATAGGAAAAATAGTAAAAGACCATGAAGTCCAAATAAGTCTTGTTCTGACATTACATATGAGATTAAGCCTACTGAAAGTAGAAACTGACTCAAAATGCCCAAAAAAGTACGAGGAAAACCCCATCAGGACTGGCAAACAAAATCAGAAAGACTAAAGAAATTACCTTTATGCTATGGACAAACACTATGTAACATGTAAGAAAGGATAACCAAAATTCATTAATAGTAAGAGAAAGACTGAGGGAGGTATGGACTAATTTTTCAGCAAAGATAACAAAAAGCTGAAGTGTTTTGTGCCATTTCACTAAAAAGATGAACTGCAGTTAGCCAACATAATCAGCACAAGAAACAGTCTACCATAAGGAAATATTGTACCTTAACTGGTGACTTTAAACTAGGTTTTAAGTCGCATGATCAGAGGAACTTTACCTTACCTAATATCCTTAAAGAACTGGAAAAAATCTCCAAGATAATCACAGTAATATAGGACAAGTCAAGGAGAACAGGTACAATCCTTAAGACTGGCAAACAGCAAATATAGAAGCATATAAATTCATATTACACAATCTGTGTGTCTAAATTAGGTAATTAGCTTCCCAGTTGCCATATATAGGCAGAGGAAACATCATTTCCCAGCCAGCTATGGAGACTAATCTTAAGCTTCCTTAAGCACTACTATGCACTGTTTTGTTTTGTGTTTTGTTTTTGTTGAGGTTTTTTTTTTCTCTATTGAAATTAATTCTGGCACCTTAATGTCTAAAATTACATAACATGCAGTTTAAATCTCTCTTCTACCACTTGTCTTTTAAAGAGAAAAGAAAGCAAAACAACAGCAGATCTGTCAATTTACCTTGAATTCTTAAAAAACCCCTCAAAACAAATAATTAACTCTTGTTGTCCTTGCTTCAGCTGACACAGAGTTAATTTTCTTTCTGGTGTCAAGCATTTAGATTTATTGAATTTAGGATGAGACTAATGTTGATAACACACTGATATTTTTAGTTGTTGCCAAGCAGTCTAGGACTTTTCAGCTTCTCATTCTGCCTTGCCAAAAGGAAAGTGGGGGGCACCCAAGAAGTTGTAAGGGGACACACCCACAACAGCTGACTCAAGCTGGCCAGAGGGATACTACATACCATATGACATCATGCTATATATGTGACTGGAGGTTTGGCCAAGAGGAAGTTTGGCTCAAGAACAAGCTTCAGTTGGTGAGCAATGATGCTGTGCTTCACTATCATTACTATTATTATCTTTAATGTTGTTATTATTATTATTACTAACAATGTTTTCCTTTTCTGTCCTATTAAGCTGTATTTATCTTAGCACACAACTTTTACTTTTCCCTTTTTAAAAAAAAATTCTCTCTCCCATCCCACTGGGGTAAGTGAATAAATGGCTGTGTGATTGTGTGTAGCTACATGCCAGGTTAAAGCACACCATTTGTAAACATCAAGACTGAAGAATAAGTAAGGAACACCCACTTAATTTGTTAAAGCCAAGTAATTTAAAGTCAATGTAATTTCTTTCAGTGACAGGGTGAGGGGTCTTGTAGGTTGAAGAGAGGAAACAGTTGTCATACATTTTGACTTCAGCAAAACTTTTGACTACAACAGTTTTGGGCCCCTCACTACAAGAAGGACATCAAGATGCTTGAGCATGTCCAAAGAAGGGCTACAAGTCTGCTTAAGGGTTTGAAAACAAATCTTATGAGGATTTCTTAGTCTCAAGAAAAGGAGACTGAGGAGAGACATCATTGCTCTCTACAACTACCCAAAATGTGGTTTTAATGATGTGGGGTTGTCTCTTCTCCTTGGTAGCTAGTGACAGGACAAGGGGAAACAGTTTTAATTTGTGTCAGGGGAAGTTTATTTACTAAAAGGGTTGTAATATTGAAACAGGCTGCCCAGGAAGGTGGTTGAGTCACCATCCCTGGGGGTGTTTAAAAGAAGAGTAGATGTTGTACTTGGTGACATGATCTAGTGTTGGACTTAGTAGGGCTGGATAGATGGTCTTGATGAAGAAGGTCTTGAAGGTCTTTTCCAAATGTAAACATTCTATGAATCTATGATTCATAGATTCTATGATCTCATATTTGCATTAGTGTGCTAGGAAACATGAAATAAATTACTCAAGCATATGCAATATCAGCAGTAAACTATATTCAGATATTAGTTATCAGTGTTTCACCTCAATCTGAAAGGACATATCAAGATTGTCTGCTATCTCCAGTAAATTTAGATGTTTTTATTAAAAACATATGCAGAATAGATTTATTAATTTTCAGTTGACCAAGCCAGAAACAGCTTCATGATTTTTGAAGAGTCCACAATATGATTAAATTTAATTACATTATGCCCAATTTGACATCTCATAATTAAATCAGTAATTGCTTGCAACTCCGTTGTCACTGTGAGAAGATACTGTGCTCTCTGTTCTGGGGATGCTGAGCTAAATTATCAAAAGGAGGATGAAGTCTCTCAGTCCAGATGGAAATAAATACAATGAAGCCAGTTCAGACAATAACTTCTATTTATGCTAATAACTTTCTTCTTTACTTTTGAATGACCTTGCAGATTATATAGTTTTCAAAACCCATTGTTATTTAATATTATTTAGTATGTTGGAGAGGAAAGGAGAGGAGAGGAGAAGAGTTCCAGATGGACAGGACCTACAGCTACCATCTAGTTCAACTGCTTGGACAAAAGCTAAAGTATAAAGGGCAATGTCCAATTGCTTCTTAAACATGAAGCATCAGCCACTTCTCTAGGAAGTCTGTTTCACCTTTTGACCACATACTCAGTAAAGACACGCTTCCTAGGCAGTGATTCTGGAAAAAGGTCCGAACATAGATACATATAAAGGCAATGCCACACTTGGATATATAAAAAGGAATACTGTATTTATATATATATATATAACCCATCCTTTTCTTCCTAAAAGATCAACACTTGAATATTGTATTAACTAAAAATGCTGACCAGTATGAAGAAAAAGTTCAATGGACAGCTCTGAAAATGAATGAGAACAAACTGAGTTTGTTAGGTTTAAAGACCACGAAAGGAGAAACTGTAAGTCTTCATATTGATGTTTTAAGGAGGTAGGAGATGATTCATTCTCAAAACTCATAGTGGATAGGAATAGGAATAATTTCATTTGCAGCCTTTGATCCTCCTGGAATGGGAAGGAGACTTAAGAACAGTTGAGGAATTTCTTATGTAAGCAAATTTCAGCACACATATATTATTGGGAAGGTTTTAAAAGCAGCTTAAGCAAATGTGTAAGAAATGGATACAAATGGTCCTTAGGTATACAATTGTAAATAGGGACTGAATAATTTCTCAAGATCCATTTTCACTCTTTTCAATGATCTTACAACCAGACAAAGTTTGCCTTATATATTTTGGAACAACAGGAATCTAGGCAAGATGCCTGGGGCACAAAGCTCTCAGTTAAGAAACTTTGGATACCAAAGTACATACTGAAGTACAGGAATGGTATGAAGCTGTGACAGGGGAGGTTTATGTTGGATATTAGGAAGAAGTTCTTTACTGAGAGGGTGGTTGGGCACTGGAGCAGGCTCCCCAGGGAAGTGGTCACAGCATCAAGCTTGACTGAGTTCAAGAAGTGTCTGCACAATGCACCCTGTCATATACCCTGACTTGGTTGGCTTTGTGTAGAGCAAAGGATTGGACTTGATGATCCTTATAGGTCCCTTCCAAATCAGGATCTTCTATTATCCTATGAATTATTTGGATGCGTCCAAAGGCTTGCTGCCTTCAAAATTACTTCCATTTGACCAGTGAATGGCCATCAACTCACTGAGAGTCAATGTCTGTCTGAGACAGATCATATTAAGAGAAAATTTAGGATCACGAACCAGCCTCCAAAAAGCCTTGACAATGTTCAAAATATATTTATTCAGATATTTCTTCTGAAAAAGAGGCAAATAATATAGGCCATAAATGGACTTTACTTGACATGACTATTTATTTAACATGCAAACAACTTGGATTCTAGAAAAATAGGGCTTGCAGAAAAAAATGTGTTGGTTTTTACTTGTGAATAAAAGTTATAACTGCCATAATCTTCCTGGAACCAATAAAAGGAGCCCTTCTCTGCTATTTCTGTTGCTAATCATTCAACCGTTTTCTCTTTCCTACTTACATACACGACCAAAGGACTCTTAAAATCATGGTGGAATCTCTCCCACGGTCATACAAGCACCAGATATTAAAATCTATTTTATGAAAGAGCAGCAATATATATTACTTTGGGAAACACTTTGCTGGATCTCAACTGTCAGACTCACTGAGCACAAATTGAAATGTGTCAAAAGCATCAAGCACTTGATTAAGAGCATGTCTACACTATCTCACTGTTCTATATTCATTGTGACAATGATAGAAGGTCATTTGCTTATCACACTAACCTCCATTAAAGGTATAAAAGATGCTATGTTGTCTAAGGCACTCTAGGTGATTTCTGTGAGTTACTGAAAACCATAAATTTTATTTGTTAGAATGGCTTGTGATATGTAGAGACTATTTAATCAATGTCTTTCTGAATTTTATGTTAATATATATTAACTCAGTATTCATTTTGCTTGATAACCCTCATATAATTTTAAATTTAATTATGTTTTTTATTAATTAAATACTCTAAGTTTACTACATTTATCAATATGCATCTTTTGGAGCTGGATACATTCTGGACAGTATTTCCTCCTGTTCTGATTCAGTATTTTTATCAACAATTTGAGGAACAAATTTCTGTGACACTTGAGAAGTAGACCCTAAAAGCTCCTTTTTATGCGTGAGATGGAAACCCAAGTTCAGGGAAGGATATATAAGTCTGTAAGCAATCCGCTGTGGGAAGTTGATAAAGAAAGACAAACATCCTGCTCTCAATACAACTGGTGATGTTTCTAAACAGGAAAACATACTACAATGAAAAAGGGAAGCAATCTTCCTCTGGGATTCCTGCTTTCTGTAACAGATGCTGAAATTACAGTACCTTTTAAGGAAAAAGAAAAGGAATCAGGAACACAGTACAAAAGAAAACCAATTCTGAAGGTGAATGTGAGTTATATACCCAGATACATTTTCCATAGGTCTTCAGTTCAACCACCTCCACCTTCTTACTGGTAATGGCTGATGACTTTGTTTCCAAGGAAGTACTGTAGGGTGGACAAAGAAGACTGCACTGGCAAACAAATGCAGACTTGTAGATGACATTTATGTTGAGAGTGCTCAGTGTAGAGGACAAAATGAAAACTTTGGCATAGGCTGCTATGACTTAGGGTGCTGTGCATAGGGAGCCCAGACTGAGGATTATATATATATGGGGGAATTAAGACAAACTACATTTTCTTCCTTTCTCTTTCATCTTTTCCTTTCTGAATATCTGAATTCATTTTCCACTTGACTTTCAATGTTTCTTCTCCAGTTATCAGATGGTGTCTCTTCCTTTCCCCATTTTCCTTTCCCCCTTTCTGCTTTCCCTCTTTTGGTGGATGCTCTGAAATTTTTGCATCTGAGAAGCTTATTTTGTGTATTCTTCTAAAGTATTCCTTCTTTCACTTTCCATCATATTTACCCCCAAAACTAGTTTTCACAGGTGCAGCCTAAAAGCCATTTACACTTCCTTTTCCTCTCAACTTTGCTGCTGAATTTCAAGTACGCATACCATATATACATATCTTGCTGTAATGAAAATAATTGCTACTAATTACCAATTGCTAGATATCAGAACACAGATTTGCTATCACCTGAAGCAATGATGAAGGATATTATGCCTCTTCCATTTTAATTCTGTAAAATGCAAGGTAAAAATCATGCTATAGAAAAAAAAAACCAACAAATTTCCTGGTGACTCTTTCTCCTTCTTGTTTACTCTCTTTTTTTCCTTACATCACAATTAAACAGATAAATAAAGAGGTAAGAAATACCTGAACAGATCTTCAAAACTGTACTAAAAAATACGATTAATGTGCTACAAAAACAGCCAAATTTTTAAATTATATAAACTCATTCCAAGAGTCCCTAAGTCATGATTTGGACCAAAGGAAATATTACGAGGTTTTCTGGGGAAAAAAAAAAAAGGGACAACAGAAGTGTTTAAATACACACAGAGAAAGAGAAACTTTATCATAAATTCAAATAACCCAAGCACAGAAACTTTAGGAACACCTTGTTACAAGTCACTTATAAACCTTTGCACAACTTAGTTTAGAAAACACTTTATTTCACAGACAATAGAATAACTTTGTCTATAACATTAATCAGTCTATATATCCCTCAAAATCTAAAAAATGGCAATAGGCAGAAAGAAGCATGCTAACATCTGCATGCCCTCAAACACATAATAAGCAGACTGTACTTTTCTGAGGAAATATGAATAAATGATGCATGAATCAAAGGGTTTATGCTATTGTTTATTCAGACTAGTTTTATTATGGTGGAAAGAAATAACACTCCTATGGTCTACATATAGCATAATCCATATTTAAATTACATACCACAGACTTATACTATAATAAAGTCATTGGTTTAGGTTTGTGGTTTGGGTTTTAGTTGTTGTCAAAGAGTCAAGGACTTTTCAGTTGTTCATATTGTCTTGCTAAGGGGAAGGTGGGTGGCACCCAGGAAGCTGGGAGTGGACACAGGACCAAAGAGGGTATTTCATGCCTATTATATCATGCTCAGCATAAAGGGGGGCTGGAGGGGGTAGGAGCACTAAGGTTTTTGGGACAGTCTGGTTTTGGGACAGCTCTGAGCTGTACAGCCTGAGTTGTATGGTTTGGTGAGAAACTGCCTTGTGTATCCCCAGTCTCTTATATAAAGACATGTTATTATTACATCTATCTCTCTGATATCCCAGTACGCTATCCTAATCCAAACCTGTGAGGTTTTAGGGTTTTTTCAGTTGTTCTTTCCCTCCCTTCCCCTTCCCCAATTTCCTCTCTACTCCCTCTTAAAGAGCGAGTGGCTGCATGATTCTCGGCTCTCTGCTGGGGCAAAACCACGGCAAGGCTTCAGTCCTTCTGCACATACTCCTGCCTCTCCTTCACTTGAAGTCTCCCTGGACCATTTCAGTGAAACCATTTCAGTGTACAATTCTTCCTTAATATTAATAGTTACTTTCTTGAATGAGAAACATAACGGCAGGTTGAGGAAGATTCCTTCCCAAAGATGTTTATGGAAGTGAAAAATTTACATGTTAAGTGTATGGCACTTTTGTTTATACAAACAATTTAACAGATCTTCTAAGTGATTTTTTGTTAACATTCTTAAATCTTAATAAAAGACTGCTCTTAAAAGCAATGTTTTGCCTAGGAAATTATTTTTGTGATTTATAATTCACAAAATCATACAGTTTGGGGGCTTTTTTTAACTGTATTTATATCTAGCATAAATTATCTGTAAAAAAATGTGAAGACAAATGTGTATGAAAGGAATAGAACAATGTATGTTGAATGTATTTTATTTCTACAGATTTTCTGGGTACTGTTGATACTACAGGGCTATATTAGAAGAAAATAAAACAGAACTACTCTGCACAAAGTTGAAACAATAGGAAGGAATCCACTATGAAAGTCACCTAGCTCTAGGAGCTGTCAATAAATTGGTTGTCATTAGTAGTTATGGCACTCCACTGCAACATCATTTCACTTACTACTACTGTGACCAAAACCTTCACAAAGATCTATTGTACAATAAGGAATCATTTCCAAATTTTCTGAAATTATACCAAAATAAATGCTATTTGGAAGTGATTTAGGAAAAGGTAAGAAAAATTCAGTGATGTAGATTAAAATGTCCGATTTTCGTAATGAAAGGGAAATTTTTTGGTTACCAAATTCAGACAACATAGATCTTGAAAATCTGTGCATGCTGACAATGAAAAGAGTTTTCAATTTGAATGCAGAATTAGATGTTACTAAAAAAAAAAATACACAGAGTAGAAGAAGCCTAAAAAGCAGAATAATTTCCTGTACGTATGAGATGAACATATAAAAAAATCTGTGGAAATACAAGCCAGAATAAGCAATGCTATGCATTACATGGAATATATGTGTCATTAGTGAGCACATAACCTGTATTTCCTCTTTTCTAAAGCATTTCTAATTCAATGTACTGTTTTAAATATTTAAACTATTTTTTCTTTTTTTTTAAAAGAAATTAACTCTTCAGAGAATTCTATTAATAGGCAAAAAGTTAGGATGTAAAAAGAAGTCATCAGTTCTCCCTTTTCGAAGCCAGTTACAAAATTCAAATAATACTTTTTTTGAAATCTAGCTTATAGTATAACATATTATTAAAAAAGCTAAGTAAGATTAACACACAACTGTAACAAAATCAGAAAAAATATAATTAATTCAAGCAGCAATTAATTTTAAAGATAATTATGCAAAGACTTGCTTAATCAAATGTTATGCAGAGTCAGGTAATAATGACTCCAAAGCCTGAATGTATTATAAATCTTCACCTGCTTGGAAAAAAATTATAGATCAATTGGATGAAACACAAAAGCAGGGAATTATCTTTCTCTGAATTATACTCTTTGGGCATCGTAATTTGTAATACTGCCCATATCTTCCAGTAATTGAAACCCTGTGCAGAAAATAGGGTGTTAAATAATGTCAAAGATATATATATATATATAAGTTTCTATCCTCTGAGTTGATTTCCTGCCTGTTTGAGTCAAACTAGTTACAACGAACACTAGTAAATTAGAATTATTTAATGGTCGCTATGCAAGCAAGCTTCCCTTGCATGACAAATGTATACCTCCTAAAATTACAAAGTAGTCTTTATATTATTTCTTACATTATTGTTGTTGTTATTGTTGTTGTTATTATTAATCACTTCGATCCTGGTGCTATAACAACAATCTGCAAAGCCTATCCATATATGAATGAGCACTGCTTTACAAATTAGGGGCTGAGTGGGTTATAATACTAATATAAAAATATTGTTAAAATATTTTACCGGGATTTTATTTACAATGTATAATTTTGTAAATAAAGCCTGTTACTATAATGTTAGTACTTTTTTATATTCTAAGGGCTGCAGTTTCGAAAGCAATATAAGTAAGAATGCTCTTACTTCATATTTTGATGTACAAGAACCATAATTTGACAGTTTCTAATTAGGTTCCAAAACAAATTGTAGTTTGTAATATTTTATGGAATTCAACCCTTATATAAGCCCACTGTCTTCAGGTAAATATCAGCTGCTTACATCAAATCTGAATTCATGCTTATACACCTTCTTGCCATGGGGTGCAAAGCGATGCTGTTGTTAAGACAGAAAGAATCCTTAACATCCAGAAGTCGTGGTCTTCTTTCTTTTCCTCTAGATTATCTGTTGATCAAACGGTGAATTTCTTTGTTATATAGCTGGATTTTTTTTAGACTTGAATTTTTGAGGATTCATTTATCCATGACCCAAAGAGACGTATGAATATACACATACCACCTGTAAAGGATAATTTTGCTTATTCATTTAAAATACATAATATCAGTTTCATCCTGCTAAAGGAGGACCTAGGAGATCTCTCAAATTCAGCATAATGTAAAATACCTTTATAATTCCCAAATGGGAGGAAGCCTTTTTTTTTTTTTTAATTGATATATTATGCTAAATATTCCTGATCTACTACAGAAAAATGCATTGCTTTGTGCTCTTGAATTATAGGGCAGTATCAGGCAGCCTAAAACTGAAGATGCTGGAAGAAATACTCATTGAATCAAAAAAAAAAAGAAGCATCAGTTTTAATTTTGCTCTCCTATACAGGAAAGAATATTCCTTGGGTTACTTATTGTAGAAACATCAGGCAATCTGTATTTAATGCAAGTGAATTGAAACAAATTATATACAAAACACGACTGACAATTTAGTAAATATTAATTCCTCATTTTTATGTTTAGATTATTTACAGTTTAAGAGACTTTATTTCCAGAGAAAAATCATTGAGAATAGAGGAAATATTCAAATGAACAAACACATGAAAAGCAGAGCTGTACCCTGATCTCTCTTCTCATTCCTCAGAGTATTTAATGGAGTAGCATATCCCCTTAACTTCCAACTAGAATATCCCTTAAACTAGTGCATCCCAGAGAGAACATAATTAATATGTACATCTCCACAGCTATGAATTTACAAACTGATTATCCAAATTTATGCTACTACTCCTAAATCTTAAAATAATCCCTTTTCCTCTGTTTTTCTGCCCTGCTGGGAAAGAGTTATCTGAGAGAATGCAGAAGAATATCTTTTTTTTTTATTTGGCTGCTTTTACTCAGGTCTGTAGCAAACATGATCTCTAAGCTCACAAGGATGAGAACAAAAGTACTTGTCTCAGGGCAGGCTCTGATACTTTTTAGCCACTGGGGCTGCCCAGGGCATGTTGTGCTGTGCAGGCACAATATGCTCTGGAACCAGAGCATGCTCCTTGCTCCTACACGCTACAGCACCAGACTGGTGCTGACATGTCCTGCGTGTCCTCTGTGCAGTGAGGAAATGAGGATTTATCATGGGTTACTAATTTCAGGTGGGGATGAATCTCATTAATCCCAAAGTATGAACCACCACATCTTGTCTTTTCTTTCAAACTTTTCCCTCCTCCTATTTTTTCAGTTTTTCTTCATAACCTCACGACTCTTCTGTGTTTGTAGCCAGTTGACAGCCAAATTTTCTGGTGCACAGGAAATTCCAACGTTTCAAAACTTGTTTTTCTTCTGTATTAGACATCACGTCATTTCATATTAGGCATTAACACTACTGGTATGTCATATTATATTAGAACATGATACATTAGCTGAAATATATTTATATTGTTTAATTTACAGCATAATTTTATTTTGATTATGTAAAACTAATTTATTACATAGTCTTTCTTTTACCTTTATATTAACTTAATACCATCTGCTTTTTCATTGTCATGCTCTGTGTCAAACGTGACTCATTGCAAGAAACCTAAGACACATAATATTAAAATAGTCACATCTTATTATCTACTTCTAATTAGAGTAAAAATTTCAGACTGACATTGCTGAAATGTGACAATTACTAATCACAAATCAACCAGAAGCTCATTGGAAGGAGTTATAATTTAATCTGTTTCTTGGTTTGATCTTTGCAAAAAAGTGCACACATCCTTTGAGAGTGGAGATTTAGGATGTTTATATAATGGAAGCAAGATCCTTTATTCAGTAAAACCCAAAATTTTATTCTCTAAGACAATACATCATCCCTGTTTAAAAGGAAACTGACCTAGTGATGAATACCCACCAACATTACTACTGCTCACAAGAACATACTGGATTTGGACAGTGCTGAATAGAAATTGTAGGCTTCAGCCATTAGAGACCTTTCTACAGAATGATCTATGACTCTGTTTTCAGGCACAGAAACACAAGCTGAAATGGCTATGTCAGAAATTTTCCTCCTGGTTTGATTGTCTACAAGAAAAAAAGATGGATGAAGCTACTCAATAATAATTCTAAATGTCACAAATTATGTTAAAAAAATAAAAGATGAATTCATGAAAACAGAAAGAGAAATCTCCTTGTGCATGATGTGGGCAGGACACTGACAAGTGCTGTACAGTATTGCTGATTACATGCTTCCAGGGAATATTTAGTCTAGGAAATTGTCAAGACCTTTTTTGTAAAGTACCTGCGAAAAAGTGTTTATGACAAAAGAAAAGCATGTGAAACCAAATACTGTAAAGAAGTGGTTTCTTTGCCTATTCATATCTTTTCCTCCTTGGTCTCCTGACTGGGATTCAGCTCTTCCAAGATAATAGGCAGGCTGCACTTTCATATGGTGATAAGCAATATGACACCTTTGAAATTCACAACAGTGTTCATGGGGCTATCAAGAGAGGACGCAGGAGCTATGTTCTACAGCAAAAGCTGCAGGACAGGTAGAACTCCCATAAAATGTCAAATCACAGTCAATAGCCAACAGAACTGAGTCCTAGATCTCCACTGGATGCAGTAAGGTACTGGACATCAAACTTCTGTGTAAAGAATTGTATTTAGACAACTACATTTAAGTATCGTAATACCAAATCTGGTAGTGTCTGTATTACTTGATGTGTTCACAGTTTTTGAAACAGGTAAGAAAAATTTTATCCTCTCAAGTATTTTTCCTTAAAGTGAGAAAAAAAAAATCAAAACCCTCACTTTTTTCTACATTAATTCCAGATTTTTAGCATTTTCGGATTAAATGAGTTTAATCAGAAGTTTCTTACCCTTTCCTTGAGTTTTTTGGGATTTTTTTGAACTCATTCACATGGGAAATCATCAAGGATTGCCATCACACAAGTGACCATTATCTTGGCTAGAATAAATATTCTAGAAATTTACAGAAAATTGTAAGAGGAACACCATATTAATAAAATATTTTACTAGACTTGTAGCATAAATAACTTTTATCATGAGTCAATTTTGCTAGTAAATGACAATTTTTACAGCAGTTACTATCAGCTCATACAATTTGAGATAATGGAATTCATAATATTTCTAAAGTCACAGCTTCTGGAGTCATGCTATGGTGAAAGAAACAGTTTTCACTCAAAAAAAACCCTCCTACTCGTAGCCGAATCTAAAAAATGTGAGACCAATAAAGATATGAACATTGAATATAAACAAGAAGAAATTAATGTCTAGCTCTTTGTATAAAATAAAATTAAAAGAAAAATAGTTTTGAGGTTGTTAAATCATGAGATTTACACTAAACTTGGCTACACCAGACTTAAATCTAATAGCTGTTTAGTTTAATGCTTCATCTCCGACAGTGGATCATATCAGACTTTAATTACATTTTTATCTCTTTCAGGAAGGGATGTTTAGGCATCATATACACTAAGGACAATTTTATGATAGAGTCTAAGATGTTGCCTGAACATAAAGTGAATTAACAACAGAAGGCTGCATCCCTGTCATGTTAGTGGAAGACATTTTCCTCAACTGTGAAGGTGAAAATTCAAGAGTGTATACCCTCCTAAACTGCACAGGGATATGTTGAACAATTACTTTCACATTATAATAAATTCCTTTTCCAACATTTAAGGACAATTTATTGACTTTAAGGGAATATGCTGTTGTTCATGAGATTTTCCATTAATCTAAGACTTGTGTTCTGAAAATCAATCTGAGTGGTAAAACTCACTTTTCATTAAGATAATTGTCTGTTAAAATTAACAAAGTCTAATAAGAAAAGGAAATGGTTCCATTTTAGAAATTTCACAATGAAATTGTGAACATTGATAATTTTTCTGAACTTCTTATTGTTTTAGGCAGCACAAATATCTCATATTGACTGAAATTTCTACAAAGAAAATTTAGAGAGTGAGTGATAATATTCAAGAGACTTTCAAAGTAAGAGATGTTCCTAGAGTGGCTATATAATGAAACAAATTAAATTAAACATTACAATTCAAAGCCAGCCAACCTGTATGAAATGTTCTTGACAACTTTTGCTACATGGCATTTATATTACTGTCTCAGCATCCTTGGAAAGCAGTCTGCCACTGCTCACATTGAGACTGAAGGAAGCACACAAACAAATCTTGTTCATTTTTCTTTTTTTGTCTCTCACAAAGGGCAGCACACCAAAATGAAAATCCAGGCAAATTAGGCAACCCCAGATACTATCATTATTTACAGGGTAACAATGAAAGTCAGACTGTGGTGAAATGTTACATTCCTGGGTAGAGAGATTACACCCATGACCCTACTAATGCCCAGGTTTCCTAATATTGTACTACTGAGAGGACAAATTTTCCTGCACTCTGGGAAGGAAATTGGCATGCCATCTCTATAGCAAGCCTATATAATTTATAAGGAAACCTTTGCTGAAAAAGCAGCAGCTCTGTGTTCTGTGGAAGGCAATGAGCAAAAGGCCACATGCCTGTGGAAGCAGACTTACAATGGCAGTCCTCTGGCTATAGCAACATTTTGCTGTTTTTTTTCCCTCCTAAAAACTCCTTTTTGTTCTTTCACAGGAATGCAGAAGCCACTGGTATGGGACAGATTGAAGGGTCCATCTAGTTCATGCTCCTGTCTCTGACACTGTTCAATGTGGAGTCTATTTTGCTCTTTTATCCTGACCAGTTTTTTTAAATTATAGCCCACGCTTCTGTTCCCAGGCTTTTCTTCACAGCGTGGTGTGATCCTTAGTCAGAAGGAAGTTCTGATAATTCCATTATTCTGTTCAGTGAGAGGGTGTTTCATAGGGAACACATTGCTGAGCTTTCTGACTCACTGACCTTGAGCACTCCTGTCAGAGGAAGCCCCTCGGTATTTCATGTTTACTAGTTCAGCGATCTTATTTTATTTTCAGGAAATAGTATATATACTTAATGGAAGCCTGATAGGCTTGATTTAAACCCACCTCAAGGATTTTTGTCAGCACTAGTGTCTTTCAGAGAAGAAATGGATGATGCTGTTCCTTAATCAGCCAAGAGGTGGCTGTTAAGATATTCAGAACTAATTAAATTCAAGGCATGTCTGCCCATCACAGTCTAAGGACTCAATGGTGCTCCTGTCACAGTCTATGTGAAAAGTCATGGGGTTTTCAGCTTGTGCAGGATCAGCACTGAAGGGTATGGATCTGTTCAAGTCTGTGAAGGGACAAGAAGTTGCAGCCAAGAGTAGGGTAAACATCCTTTTAGTCCATATTTCTCTACCTTTTTACTTATTATTTAAATTTTGAAACAGTGTATTAAAGAGTACCCAGAAATGTTAAATAAAGTTCTATCCTCTTGATTTTTTGGTTTCGTGGTGGGTTTTTTTTGATAATAATTGTCTCTGAAATTTTGCTGGTTTGTCACATTCATAGGCACAATTGTGCATGCTACAGTCTTAAAATCTTTCAATTCCTAACTGATTAAGGTTAGAACTAAGATAGATCTTACAAAATTGCCATGACATTTCTCAAGAGCTATTTTGACACAACCTTCTGTAATTTCTCCCATCACAGTCAAAAAAATGGAACACAAGTCAAAACAGACTTATAGGAAACAAATTATCAGCATCACAGGTTTTTTTTTTTTTTTATTTTGATGACACAATATTACTGATGCAAGTAAATTTAATAATAAAGAATAAGATAGAGCTAGCTCTTCTGAGACATTAAAGATGGTGTCTAAACCAAGGGTTTACTATGTGGGACTACAACATCTATTACATTTCATTGCACTGGATTTATTTATATGGCATTCTTACTGCCCAGAAATGCTGACCAAGGATGTAATAAACTGCTTCAGAAAGCAAAAATACATGAAATATAATGCATTTGTGAACAATAAAACTGACAAATACATTCATTCAAAGATGTTCTGTAAGAGATGTAAGACTGATCTTATACGCTTTGATGTAAAGTATGTTGCTTTCCCAACAGTAAAAGACACCACCTGAATTATCAATAAGGTGAGAAGTTGTTCATGTCATTGATTTGATTCTTTAGTGTTAACATTTATTTTAAAACAACATTTAACTTGCTTCTGTTGTCCATCCTTATAATACAAGTCAGATCTTTGCTCAGAGTAAGAAAATTCAGTATTATACAAAACCTGTTTTTCATTAGGGATGGTAGCTTCTAATATTCTCCAGTAATTTCTTTAACAATAAAAAAAAAATTCAAGAGTTTCTATTGATAATTCACTCAAATAGATTCAGATTTTGACAAGTTCAGAAGAAGTTAAAACACTAGGTCTGAAATGTGCAATAAAGTTTGTCTTAGTAGTAATAATACTTAGAGGCATGCACATTATTTTTTTTAAATATCATATGTGATAATAAGGAAGAACAATTTCCTACAAAGACATTTACCTGGACTAAAAATACTACTATTTTAAGGTTCAAACTAAAGTTACTAGCATAACATACCACAGAGCAAACATCAACCTCTGAACACCCTCTGAATATTTAAGCCATTCATATTCAGCATCTGAAATGAATCTGAATGTAGTCTTGCTACAGAAATGTAAGATATAATGATTATTTTTTCCTCCTGAAATTTGCATGCACTCATACATATGGACACACTTATGACCTAGATACATGCAGCCTTGAAAGAACAGGCATTATTACAAAATTAGAGAATATTACTTAACATAGAGGTGAGGAAGACAATAACTATACGTTGTGGATGAGCTCTAAAAAAGATAAATTATTATTCTTGCTAAAACATGATCATTTCTAACTAGGTAATAGGCAAAAAAAGAATTCCAGAACTCATAAAACCCAACCTTTAGCTAGACTTCATTTTATACTTTGAATAAATTATTAATCTTCTCAAGCAAAAGAATGTTGACCTTTCCTTGTAATACAATGTAAAGTTCATTTTGGGATGAACTATGGGGACTAACTATTTTTATAACTGAAGATTCACTTGCCATTCATATTTCTTCTTACATATTTCAAAAGAAGAAAACCCCATAGGAACACGAGACTTACACAAATTCCAAACGCCTTTGCCAACATCTGAAATTCCCCTTGAACACATTGTTTAAATATGTTTGGAACAAGTGTACTTTTTAGTATTTTAATTAGACTTTAATTCCATGAATGTAATTAAATACTGCATATTCTATACTGATCAGTGCTCACAGACTTCCTGCCCACTAGATAAATTAGCAGGTGCTCTGCATATCTGCAGACTAGTTCTATACTTTTTTATTCATGTAAGAAACTCTTTGATTTTTCTTTTCTCCCATTCTTAAGAAACAAAATAATTTGACACTTGGGATGTCACATTTTTGTGCTTATGACTTTCCAGGGAGAGAAATTACAAACTACCAACCTCCTGCAGTAAGAGAATGTGACAAATGTTAATGAGGATGAGAGTTAATGAACAGCATGACTTTCAAATTAAACATTTTTCATTTCGTCATGGGGTAAAAGCTCTTTTCCAAAATGACAACAAATATGTTAAATAGGGATACATTACACGAACAATTTCTCAGAGGTGACACAAAGGGGTGGCGGAGGGGGGTATTTTATATTTTTACATTAGAAAAGAAAATGGGGGTCATACCTAAACAAGGATTTAATCCAAATGTATTACTTCCCTAAACCATGCTACTTTTAGAAGAAATGTGACTAAAAATGCAGTTAGAGGACAGCTTCTGATAAAAATTAAGTGATGTAAATGTGGACACTGCAGAGTCATGTATTTAGGTGCCCACCTGTCATAGCAGAATCCACAACAGTCTGTCAGGTCACAGATGCCCCTGCATCTCATAGACTGTGTACAAAAGGAACCATCTCACCATGCTGATATTCACCAACAGCTAGTCCAAAAGAGAAATATGACATACGAAACCTTTAATCATAGGTTTTGCTACCTTATTAGAGGATCTACTTGCCACTACTGTTCTACAGTAGTACGCAGTTGCCATGCTCTCTTTACTATATTTCTGCTAGGCAGTTCTATATATGAAGCTATTAAATAAATAAACGAAATACATCAGTCCCTGAAACTCTGTTCTTAGTTTTCTCCACTGTAAGTATTTCAAGGCTGTAAAATCGTTGTATATCTTAAGTCTTAATCTTCTTGAATAACTGAATAACTGCTTCTTCACTTTTTAAATGTTTGAGTATATGCAGTATGTAATTCTATTACCCTTCTCCCATCATTACATGTCTTATAATCGGAAAGAGAAAATAAAATCCCACCCACAAAAAAATTTTTATCTGTATGAGTTGATACAACAGGCCCCCAAAATTAGACAAACATTCAAAATAGAGTTTTCCAGGCTCCCTGTATAAGCGTGTATTGTCTGCAGAGGGAAGACCTGAGGCTACCCTCAAGACCACTGAGCTACATGCACTCAGAAAGACTCCAAGCTTCTCATGTCCAAGGAGCAAATGAGATCCTTCTCCAAACATTGTACATAGTCTTCACAGACAGTCTGCAGGCAGTCCTCAGGCTATCAGTTAAACATCTTTGGGGACTAAATCCAGAGGCTGCTCTTAAACAGAGGTATAGATATAGCATATATAGACTAATAAAGTCTTTCAATTTAACCCATGTAGTCTGGCTTGGAAATTACTTTGCATTTGGATGTTTCTTGACTGAGTTAGTGGTAGGACTTCCAAGGGCCACTCTTCTGCAGCTATTTGAACATCCTGATACTAAATTACACACATATGTAGACTTCTTAACCATCAGAATGCCCTTCTTCAGGGAAATGAGAATGAAGTACCTGGCAGTGTCTTTGGGTTATTCAGAGAACATATAATTGTTCTAAACTATTTCACAACAGCAAGTCAGTTCCTGACAGTTCGAGCAAGAAAAAATGCTTCCCCTACCTGTAGCTTATACAACCTCAACAGGTAAACAGAAAATGTGTTCATCCATCTGTCAAAAGAGGAATTCAGCAATTTTATAATACAGGACTTCCAGTCTGTCACATTACATATACCTTTCTTTAATAGCTTTTTTTTGAGATAAATTTACTGGTTGATTACTTGGGGAAAGAATACTACATTGCACTGTTCTATGCCTTCTGTGGAAATGCATCAATTAGATATCATTCATGTATTTCCCATATATGCACAGATACATTGACTTGCAGATATTTTTTTTTCATAAATCTTATTATTCTGAGTAAATTAATTTGTACAAATGGAATGATCAGCCGAGTCTTTAACACTACTGGTCAGTGATATCACTCTGTCTTAAAAGCTAGAATCATTTTTTGTCTTTCATAAATAATATAGAAATTATTACTGACTGCACAGAAGAAGAAACACCCAGTCTGTAAAGAATTAGCAACTAAGTTTCTAACAGAGGAGTTCTAATTGATCTTTTAATTATTCATAATGTTCCTCTGGGTTCTTATCCTCCATAAGATGGTTTGAGGTTTGGGGTTTTTTTCTTTTCCTTTTTCACTGAGTAAAATGTCTTTATCATTACTATAATTTCCTGTGAAATAATTCTAGCTTTTGTTTGGAATATGAATGAAGGACTGAACCCATTAATGTACATATATATTTTCCTTTTAAATTAAGACCTTGACTAATGCAGTGATACATAGAAACTAACAGAAGACTCAAGTTACTGTCATTTCATAGTAATTATTTTAGAACTATTGAGAAAGTGAGGATAAATCTGTCTGTAAGATTATTTTGGCTAGGAAACTGTATTTTCACTGTCTTTCCCCATTACTCATTAGTTTGTGTCTGCTTTAAATAAAATACATTCAAGTATCTGATTAATAAGTTCTCTTAACTTTTGTGTGTCCATAGTTCTGCATACATTTCTTTGTCATGAGAACACATGTATCTTGTGTTTAACTGTGTAAATCTAGAAAGTAATTTTAATCTCCAGTTCTGCTATTTTTAAATCACTATAGAGAAATCATTTATTTCCTGAAAATATCTGTAAGAATATTTCCCAGGAACCATATGAAAAAAGCAATGCCTGACCTGGATTTGTGCTATTACAGGTTCCAACTTCTTTTCAGTTCTGCTGATTATATCTATGGTGTATATAAACCTATGCAGTATATAAGAGCATAAACCAGAATGAAACTCTGATCTCAGAGTATCCACATTCAATGAAACCTTTATTGTTCAAGAAAATACTGCCTAAGAAATTGCAGTTGTTGACAAAGTTTTCCAAAGCAAACACCCAAGTTACTTGTATGAAGTCTGAACAAGTAGAACTTCAGAAAGTGCAGGAACATAAACAATTAATCAAGTAAGGAAACAGTAGTTTAATCTCACAATTATCACAGGTCTTTTAGGGTGTACATTTTACTAATGCAAAATAGGTACTCAAACGATACAAGCAACTTGAAAACCAGATACCTATTGTGAGTGTCTCATTTGGTATCAGCCTAGCTAATTTAAAATCCTAGTGGAACTTTCACTGTTTATCAACTTTATTCCTTTTGTTATTTAAGGCGAGATAAAGTGTCTAGCTGACTACTGCAGTACAGAGGGTGAGAGAAAAGAGCCCATAAGTATTTAGCCAGTACTAAGGGTCTTCTGCCCCATCTGGGAGCTTGCTTATGGGCTGTATTTCTACCACCATGCATTAGGACTGATCTAGCATTGAGACAGAGGTTGGACTAAAAAACTTCCAGTTATTCTGAAACCTATGTATTTCATGACCCACAGGTAAGCCACAAAGAAGACAGAAATACCTCTGATGGAAAGCAAAAACATGTAGTTTAAACACATTTTATTTCCCTTATTCTTTCATTTCTTTTTAAGCTGCACTTAAAGTATTTCTTTGCTAAAGTTTGTATGGGCCAAACCAATTATTGTTTGTATTCATGGAAAGAAATTGTTTGGGATTTCTTAATTAAAAAAAAACACAACAAAACAAAACATGGAAGTCAAAGGATCCCCAGCTGTGAAATAGTTGAATTTTAGAAAACTGCTGAGAAATACCATGTATGCTTGCTTTTTTCTTCATCTTCCATAGTATCTGCTCATGACCACTGAGATTAAGCAACATGCTGTACACATGATTCAATACAGGCAATAGGTTTTTATTATATATGTCGCAAGGATTTCTTGCCTGTTGGCATTTTTTATGTCTTCCTGTAGTTTGTGACTTTCTCAGACTCTGAATTTTTGCCTTAATGTGTTGTCCCTAAAGTTAGCATTATTCTACAGTACAATGGGGAGCAAAGTTGCCTAACTATGTCCCATCAATGCCCAGTGTCATGGTTTAGCCCCAGGCTACAGGTGAGTACCGCACTTGCTATGCAAAAAAAAATTAAATCTAATCTAGCCAAAACCAGGACAAGATATACTAACAAGAATGAGAAAGTAGGCTTTTTGGAACAAACATAATTT
This sequence comes from Hypotaenidia okinawae, assembly GCA_027925045.1. Lineage (NCBI taxonomy): Eukaryota > Metazoa > Chordata > Aves > Gruiformes > Rallidae > Hypotaenidia > Hypotaenidia okinawae. The sequence goes on along the minus strand of BSDF01000002.1, from coordinate 136,504,588 downwards.
TATCACACATGCCTTGCGTCTATTACAAAGACTTAACCCAATTGGAAAGCATAAGGACCATCAACGGAACAAAACTATCCCACCCAATAGCCACTCATAAGGTACAGTATAATAGTAGGGCTGCCTTATACTGCACACAGCTTCTGGGTGAACTCTGAACATTCACTTTAAGAGGCTGCTCCAGTCCCCTTGACTTGAACTGCAAAAGAACATTTCCTGTAATAGCAATACAACCTAACTAATCTTCACTATTCTTTCTTTATAGGATGAATGTGTTTGGGAACCTACACTCATTCCAGACTCCTTCCCCCAAGGACCAGATAATCAGAGAAACCTTTACTACCTGTAACTTTCATTTCACATATTTAAAAAATATTCTTCCCTTTATATATTTTCATGCACGCACTTAATGCATAAAGGTATGAACTAAGACCCTTTTTAAAATCTCTGTGCTTGGCATTAGAACAATTCCCTTATTACTGCTTCTGCAGCAATACAAGTGTGTGGAAATCTCCCAGGAAAGAAGAAAATCTGACATTGTGTCCATGGCTAGAGTGGGTGACTGTCAAGAGGCATCAGGTAGAGCATTTTGAATATTACAACCAACACCCAGATGCAGTAGATGTTTTTTTCAAAAGGCAAATTACTTCACTAAAACCTAAATGCTGTCAAGGACAGCAGAGAATAAAGAACATGTGTTCACAGAAATATCCACAATCTGCTTTTCACTTTAATGCGGTATCTTTCTTTTGCTTTCCAGCTGCCTATTTTTTTAAATACATAAATGATTATTCTGGATTTTAAAATTAACCTGGGATCAGACATTTTTAACATTTAAAAAAATTTGCAATCAGGCTAACAGGCTTGTGTGTCAAGTTGAAGCCAAATGTAAGTTTAAACAGCCAAACCATAAACTTATTAAATGCAAGTTTAAAGGCAGTTGTTCCAATCTGAGAGCCCATCCTTCCTCTTTTCTGACACATACTCAGTATTCACAAGTGTTATTCTTGACCTCTTTCTTCCTCTCTGCCCCATTGGCTTCTCTTCTATTTTTCAGTGATCTTCCAAAATCTCTTTATAAAAATGATCAGGTGAGATCAGCTATTCCTCAACCTTTCCTGAATCAGTCTCATTTTATTTAGAACGACAGACCTCATCTGCTTCTTTATGTAAGTTTTCTAGTAAGCACTGGCATCTAGTTTCTATGAAAGGTGCTTGCTTGATACTTAAAGCCTGGATGACCTGACTCAGCTCAGCTGAATAGAATGTTTAAAGTCTCAAAGTTTATGGATAAAACAGAAGTAAATGGATATTTGATATTGCATTTCAGAGAAGCAAGACTCTCACTGCAAAATTAGATGATAGGTGTGATGTGTGCTTTTTCTCATTTTTGCCACTGACTCAAAATGTATGATGGGATGTACTGATTTACTCAATTTTTAAAGTAAGATTTTAATTGCATTAGTTACATTTTTAATTGCAGAATTTTAATTGCATACTCAGTGGAATGAGACACCTAAATGGTTTTGAAACTTTATAGACATGAGTATTTTTAGATGTATGCCTATTTTTTGTTAAACTGCCTCTCTGTTCCTTGGTCTCTATCTGTAACACAAAAATCAGATCGGTCTCTTACATACATTAAGGTATTTTGAAATATTAATTGAGTGTTGCTTTGCTAGCGCAATATTTTTATTATTATTTTATTTCTCTCTCCTTTCAAATAGAATGTGAAATAAGCAGCATGCAGGTAAATCCAAGAATATTATATTTGACATTGGATAGGTACTTGTGACAAATATAATAAGTTTTGCACTTTTCATCAGAACACTGTGTGAAGGAAATCATTAACATGTAAATTTATGAGCTTACTTAGTTCTCAGATTCCAACTACCTAAAACATCATCTCAAACAAACACAAGTCTGTTAATGATGAATTAGTCACCTTGTGATGGTCTACTTGGTGACATCTGTGTTCTTAAGAAAAAGAGGAAGAGGACAATTTTAAGACACAGCTAGTCTATTCCTTTTTGGGCTTATGAAAAAGATACTCAAAAAGATTAGGCAGACAGTATAATGTCATGCCAATATCTCCTAAACATAACTAGGTGACGTTAGTTTTAGATATACTAGCATAGAACCTCCTTATGTCTGAACTCTCTTCTCTTAATTTCTCACAGATTTCTGCCCTCTGGAAACACATGCAACCAGTCACTTTCTGCACTAGATTTTGGGAAGAATTAGAATTGAAAAAAATGAGAGACACTATTTCATCCTAATAAGTCTGTTTTCTCCTGTATATGTATCATGGATTTTATTCATAAATATGTTACATTTTCTCTTTGCTTGTACTTAGAGCAGGATGGAGTTTAGCAGCTTTGAGATTATCATTGTTCAGTGGTAAGAATAGGATTGCTTCCTGATGTAACATTACAATATGTCTCTTTTGTGTGTGATATCTGTCACTATAATACATGCAGATTCAAATCTGACTGCTATTTTTATATCTGTAACTAGACTAGCCATTCCTCCTTTTCTGTTATCTAGTTCTCCACTCTCCTTCTATCTCCTATACTCTTCACAGGAGAACAGGGACAGTTGGTTTTGCTCTTCAGTTTTCACATAGAAGGATACTCAAGTAGTAAGGAAATATTTTCATAAGATCATAGACACTGGGAAAGAAAAACATTTCTTAGATCATTTTGTTCATCTCTCTACCAGTATGCAACTTTTCCCTACAGTATAATTTTTAGTTTTCTGTCACTTGAAACTTGATGCGTTTCAAATGAGACAGCTTCAACGGTTTCTTTTAAAAACTATTGCATAACTTCATAGAGCTGCTTGCCATCACATTTTCCCAGCAATAACTTAAAAATTTCTCCTTCCTTTTCCTTTTCTCTCTTTAAACTAATTTTCATCAGACTTGGTAGTTGTTCTGACCCTTGGATATTTTTTTCTTTCAAATATCTAAAGACATTCTTTCTCCCACCCCATTTGTAATTTCCCATCAACGTGTACAAATATGTAGTGTGGTTATTTTCATTATTCGATTGTTCTTCACCATACCCAAAGCCTACAATCTTTGTAGGTATCAAAGATTCATTAAGAATGAGTTGGAGACAGAATGCAAACTATCTAAAGGACTATAGGGAGACTGTAATATGCAAGAGCACTGTCCCAGCTGGAGAAAGTATTGTCATGCCATCTATATAAAATTCAATCTGTTGAACCAGACTCTTCATAGGTGTAAAACATGCTGATATTTTCTGATGATTTTGAAACAGGATGAATTATAACTTAGAGTGGACTTAATAATTACTTTGAGGCAAAACAAAAGTAAGACAACAGATTTCTTTCAATATTCAATCAAACTGAGCCACTGTTGTGTTTGAACTTTATTTGGCAAGATTGAGCTCAGAGTAGCATTTTATAACTAACACTTTTTAATGGAAGATAAATATAACCTAACTCTAACAACACAAACACTAGCACTACTATTCAGTCTTGACTTCTTTAATGTGCATTTCAGAATGCCTTCAACTGCCACCATGTTGATAGCAGAAGTAATTCTTAGCAGCAAAATGATTTTCCAAAAGAAAAGAAAAGAAAAAAAACAGTTCCTTCCCACACTTACACATATGAACTTGGGGGGGGGGGGATTGAAAAAAAAAAAAAAAAAAAAATTACCAAAAACTGTCTGCAGAAAAGGTTTTTTTCTGACTTTCTTTTACATTTCTTTATACGTTGCCTGGAATGTTTTCTTTCTCAGTAAGTACTCAAATGAGAAAAAGGATTTTCTTTCATATGGGTGAAAAATGGAGACAAAATTAACATAATCGTATTGCTAGATTAGTCTCTATAATGAGTTTTTAAGACATTTGTACTAAACAGCTTTCAAACCTCAAACAAAGTAGTACAGAAAATATGTTGAAAGGGACTAGCTTGAAAACATTTATGGAGTTCTGTCCTCATCTTCTCCCTGAAGATGACTGCGTGATGATTACTGAAGCACTACACAGTTCAGGTATACTCTTGCCTTCATGAGCCACAGGAATCCATTGTGCAAGTAGTAAAATACTTTATCTCTAGTGACTGGCAGGACTACTATCCACTAACAAGAGAAATTATAACAATAGTTTTCCACTGCCTTTGCATCCTTCAGCTTTTCAGATGTGCTCACTGGTGAGACTGCCAGCCTTGGGAATATCCTGCACACAGGCTGCTGTTCTTCCAGGAGCCTCAGCATTTGACTGACACTGACATTACAGCTGGCAGAGCCCAGAATGGAAAATCAATGGACACTGGAATCTGCAATCTCCATTGATAATCTTTCAGGCATCTCATGCCTTTGTCGCCTTGGACCTTGAAGGTTTGCCCAGATCTTTGCCTTTGTAGGTTGTGTATCTTCTCATTCAAAAGTTTACTCCACTGGTCCTCCAGACTTTCACAAAGACGGTTAAAACAGCATTCTTTCTCCATGTCACAGGAAGGCTATATCCTCTCCTCTTAATACAGTGTAAAATCAATGGAGAGAGAGCTATTTGGCAAAGTTTTAGAGCTGACCTTTAATGCTCTATCTTTAATTTGTTTTAAAAAAAATGCACTGACTTTTGCTCTGTAAGCTTTTACCAAAATGTTCTCATTTGAGCAAATACAGTTCCATTAGTATTAAAATGTTGCAAGCACTTGCTAAAAGGTTTTTTTTCTTCTTACTTTTATGATAGTTTTAGCATAAGTTTAGAAGCATCATTTCAGAGAGACACCACAGAGTTGAGCCTTGGGGCTGTTTTCCCACTGATTCGCTAGATAAAATTTATTATGTTTACAGAATACATCAGTATGTTCATAAAGCTTTTTGTTTAAGAGAAATAAAAGAAGCTTTGTGTTACCTAACATTGTATTTCTTCACAATTTTAATTTAAAGCAACTGTAGCAATAAAGAGGGAATGTATTTCTTTTTCAGTATTTAAATACAAACTGGCGAATGTAGGTTATGCATACCAGACATGGGCTGCTCCTGTGTGAATTAATAAAAACAAACTGAATTTTCATTCCCTCCACTTATGAATGGTGCCAGTCTTGAAGTCGGATGTCTATACTATTATGTGCTTAAGAAAATACACAAATTAAAAGCCAAGCTGCAGGGGTGCACATTTTTGAAAGTAATTTCAAAGAAACTGTATAATAAAGGACTAAGCTGTTGCCTTGTGTTTTTGAATTTTTGTTAATATCACATTTTATTTTAAGTGATTACTATCCAAGGCACAGTGAGGAAATGGTAATCAAATACCAAGTCCATACATCGTGATTCCACTTTCTTAGAGATTGAAAATCCACCAGCAAAACCACAGTAACATTTCCAACATTTGTTTTCCTTACAAAGGCAGAATCTAAGTTCATTTGTATCAGGGTAAATGAAAAGTAACTCTTCTAGTTTCTAGGATTACGATCTGTTTTTATTGCTACTCCTACACTGAAGTTCTGGTCACAGTCTTTTGTCTATTTAAAAACCCTTTTGTCTTCCTAAAATGCCAGACATCTTCACTGATTAGTAAAAAAATGTCTCTAAGTATGGGAAAATAGAAAGGAGACTCTGAGATCTTGACGACTAATAAAGTTTATGGAAGAATATTTATTTCTCTTTCTTCTGAAAGTGAAATAGTTGCACATATCAATTACCAGATGGAAGACACTGAAAATCACTTGCAAAGCGTACATGTCCAGGCAGGGACAATGAGAGTGTTTGTCTACGTGACTCACAAAATATACGAAGCTGTAGCCTCGACACTGTTCCTATAGCTGGTAAATTAATTAAATCTCTGCAGTCATGCTATTTTGTGAGGTTTTCCCAGAGTAGCCAGAAGTATGACTCTTGCTAAAATAATTCATTTTGTCTAGGAGAATGCTTCTCCACTGAGGCATGCACTGTGACCAAAACAGCAGAACAGTCCTTACTCTCCCTGAAAATCATGCAATAGTTTTGAGTCCTTTGGAATGAGTAAGAAAAGATGAGGAGTTGAATGTAACCAGTGGATATAAATGCATGTGACGGAGAATGTATTCTTCATCTGAGCAATTGTAAAGACATCATGAATGAGCATCTCAGCTATATACAATTGGAACTTCAGCCCCCTTCCCCGCCCCCTACCAGGAGGACTGATGATAAATTAGCAATACCAGCTGTCTGGAGTTAATCCATACTTAAACTCTGCATCCCCACGCTGCTATTACATCCAGTAACAGTAAGACATGTGATTTTTCATTTCTAGACAGGAAAACTACAATGATAAAACAAAAATGTGTCATTAACAGTTCTTAGATGTAAAACTGGTAAACTGATAGATAGAAATATAACATCCATGGCTCCATCCATAAAACAAAACAACAGCCTGCTCTGCTGCAAAGTGTGAATTTCCCAGAACTGCTATGATTCTCTGGTGGTGATAGGTGTTCAGTACCAAAAAATTAAAAAAAATATTCCTGCACTAATTCCTCCACCTACTTTATATCTCCTTCTCTATTACAGGAACACCCAGAACTGTTCAAGTCCATATACACTGATGTCATTTGAATGTCATTTGAGTAAGCAAGTGTTCTTGGGCATGTTAGGAGCACAGTGCCTCATTTGACTTAGTATTTTCTCTTACTTCTCTGACAGTTCTAAAAAGCAAAGAGTGAGGGATCACAACGAGGGAAAGACTTCGTATCTGCAGAAAGAAACAATGGGTCAAAAAGTGCCACCACTCTGGAAGTCACAATGTAAATGCAGAGAAGGTTCAAATAGCAAGAAAGTTAAGGAGTAATAAGAAACTTTATGATGTCTCCAAATTGAGAGCTGATATATGATGCATGAGAAAGAATACATTCTAATAAATTGAATGTGCCTGGGACTGTTAGTCTGAGTCTAGGTCTGCAGTGAAGTCAATCACTCTAACCTCCATACCAGTCATAACAACCTCTATAAATAATATTATACCCCAAAATAGGCCAGTAACACTTGAACTTTCTGTAAGTTGTATCCCCCTCCTACTTCTGAAAGGTGCCCAGAAATTGTGAACATGTTGTCTGGCCTAAGCTACAAATATGTTAGGGGCCATACTGGCAGTTTTACAGCGTAGGTGAAGTGAGTGGGAAAAATGGGTATAAATTGTGTAACAGTCTTTTCCATACACATTTTATATTTTTTTCTAGATCAGATTTATCCAAACTTTCCTAATTATCCCTACAGAAATTTCTTGTTTTCTTCTTCACCTATGAAAATATTCAGTTGTTCCCTCCAGTTCTATTCCATGTTCTTTAACTACTTAATGTTCCTTTTAAATCTCACCCAAATGCAAGCAGCTTGAAATTTCACTAAAAGCCTCCTTAAAACTCAAGAAAGACTGCTTTTGCCACTGACCTAGAAAACGTGGCTGGAATTACACTCTAGCTGCGATACCTTGACTTAAAGAGTTTTCAGAAGCAAGACATGTCCAAGGCATAAATATAAAGATTTTTTAGGACAGCACTGTAAGGTATTATGTCCTATGTTTCATCTTATATTGGGAGCCAATAACAACTGGACATTTACCAGAACCATTCCTAAATTTATGGAGTGTTTGAGGAATTTTGTACATGAAGTGTCAAAAATAGTGCAAATAATGCAATGAAGGTAAATAACGTGGTATAGAAAATATCCATTTTTTATATTGCCAAAGGTATTTGCATATTTATAGCAATTGAAGAGAGGCCATATTTTATGTATATCCCCAGTGGAACCTTGATCCCACTGTAACATATAGTATCTTTGCCATTAGCTTGGGTTGGGGAGGGGAGTGTCTGATTTTTATGAAATATTCATTGTCTATCTTACTAGTGGAAAACAATGTATACATAATTGATTTTTAGGTACATATTAAAGAATAGAAAATTCACAGAACTCTACAGCTGAATGTCAGAAGGAATCATTAGACTAAATGCTATATGCATTTCTGAAACCACATGCAAAATATATGATGCAGACCATTATGAATCTATACAAGCACTCTGTATAAGATTCTTGCAAGTATATTATGCTTTCACATGGGAATGTAACAACCCAGAGAGAACATGGAGTCACTGTCCTTGGAGTACTTCGAAATACAACTGGACAAGGCCTTCAGCAGCCAGACTAACTTTAAACTTACTTTGAGCAGGACCTTCAAATGTTCTTTCCAAACTTTTTTGAGTTTGGTGTTTGCTTTATTTTCAAATTTCTTTATTATTATTATTATTCTAAGTCAAATGTTGGCAAAGTCCATATTTAATAAAACAGAAATGCTGAATTGTCTTGCATTGTTTAAAAAGCTTATTTATTTTCTTAACCTTTTAAAATTAACCCCACTTTAAGACTGGTAGCACCAAAATCAAACCAACACTTCTATGATGGAAGCATATTCTAGATTTCTTCTTGATAAGTTATATTTATTTTGTGATCTCATGTGATATTAACTATTGTTAAGGATACTGAACAATTTGTTGATATGTGGACAGAGTAAAATAATGTTTTTTCCTGATGGCAAAAAATATTCTTACGAGAGAAAATTGTAGACATGACCTGGGAAATTAAGAGAATCCTGCTGGCTCACATTTCTAGAAAATATATGTTTAAAAAAATCAACAAAACCTTTATAAATAAAGGGGTTTTTTTTTTTACTTTTTCGATTTTTAGAGCTCTACTGGGACAGATGCATTTTGCTTACTGTGAAGTTTGTCCTTTGTGTTGGACAAACACAGTGGGACAATTAACACCACACTAGGGGTAGGCATCTTAAACAAGATTTCAAAGTGTTATAGAAATCTAGAAACTCCATTCTTTAAGAATATGCCTTGCAAGCTAGTTTAGGGTATCTTGTACTTTGTGAACACTATTCAACTTCCATCACTTCTGGTTATGTCAAAAAAAATCCCAATTTATTATATGACAAGTTTCTTAATCTTTCTGAACCAAGAGAAAAGGTTATCCTCTACAGTAATTTCCCCTGGGGACATAAAAAATCAGGTGAGAAAACACTTTAAATGACCTTGCAGTATTGAGCTGCCAAATCCCATTGCTGGAGATTTCTGTACAGTAAAAGGTTTCCCTGTTGTGTAAGGAGACCAGTGATATACACAGCAGGATGAAGGATTAAAAGCCACAGGGATATCACTGGGATAGAAGCAGGCATGAGAAAGCTATATTTGGATCAGTTGGAAGGATAGAAAATTGAGATTTATTTTTTTTTGTTGAACTCTTCAGAAACTTCTGTATTAATGTTATTTGCAAAATAGGTTTTCTAAATATTGAAGTTATACATTAGCTCAACATAGAAGAGATTGCTCTAATAAAAGTGGATTTAGCAAACATAGTTTATAAGAAGTGTTTTAAGTTATATAAGCAAAAAACTAGCATCAGCAGGGCAAAACCATAGGTAAGGCTAGTATATTACCATGCTGTCTCATCTCATGCTCTTAATCCTGTTACCTGTGGTAATCATGTATACAGGAAAGCTGATTGCTTGCGATTTCAATAATTTCACTAGGAAGTTACTTGTTTCTGTAACCTGGAGAATATATTACGACATCAGTTGTCCTCTGTAAATGTTTGGATTTAATAATATTACTTAAATATATACTTAAAAATATTTAAGTACTTAAATATTTTATACTTAAAAATATTTAATAATATTACTTAAATATACACTTTAAAATATGTTAAAATTTATTCACTTCCATGACTATATAATTTCTATACAATAGCATCATATGAGGTAATTACTATAATAGTTTTTCACTAGAATATGCATGCTAGGATTCTTGTCAGTTAAAAACCTAAAGATAGATTTGGATAAAATGGGAACTGATAGAGTGGCTTTGGTGAGCACCAAAAAGAAAAAGAAAAATTCAGTCTGGAGGCTGCTGTGGTAGTCTAAGGAGGGTGAGCACAAAGCAGCACAGTTCAAAACCTAGTGCTGAAAAGACTTTTTTTATCAGGGCATGTTTTATTCTTTACCCTGTAACTACTGTGTCCACACATTGCTTGAAACCACCCAATATTTCTGTCAAAGACAGAAAATTAGACTAGGAAAGCCACTGTGTCAGACTAATTTGGAATTCTCACCCTACCATACTTTGGGTAAATGGGAGACCATAAATTTCCTGTGCCATTTCTCTTAGATAATGAACTTTCATTTCATGCCTCAGCAGATCCATCACCTTAGTAATGTAAAGTCTTGGGATTGGGGGTCTGTTTGTTGCATGGAAGGAAGGGGTTTAGCTGACATGAGAAAGTGTGCCATCAGGAGGAGATTCTCTAATCTCTGACCAGCAGCATCTGGCTAGTGAAGCGGAAAGGAGACTATGCCAGTATGCTTCATACATGAGGGAGATACAGGTTTACACTTCATGGGGGTGGGTGGGGAGTGGGTGGAAAGAAGGCACTCTGAATTTCTTGGCAAGTCATTTTTAAAACGATATTACATTCTACAACAAAGATCGCTCAGTGCTAGATATAGTGATTTTCTTATCATTATATACTGTGAAGGTTTGATATGAATCTTAATAATTCTTGATTGCTAACATTGCTTAGGGATCCTTGAAAAATAGCTTATGTGGAAATACACATAATTAGTCATAGATACATTCAATTAAAATAACTATCACTGGTGTCTGAATTGCAGCAGTGCCAACAAGTCCCAAGTAGAGACTGTGACTTCCATGGAGGTGGCCTGTCTCCCTTTAGGAAACAGGGTGTCAGGAGCCAGCACATCTTTTTCAACTAATGGGTCCAGTGAAAAAAGTGGAAAGGAATACAGAGGTGACTCATTTGAAAGACATGTGCAGGTCATCTGCCACATTAGACTCAAAGACTGAGCAAGGTGAAGAAAAGAATATCACACTCAAAGAAGCATAAGGAAAAAAACCCTCCAAACCTCCAGTGCTGAGAATATGCAGGAAACATAAGCAAAAGGTTTGGGGTTTTTTTAATGTTTTACTCAAGTTTTATTCTGGAGAATAAAATTGTGCCTCAGAAGAAGCTCTCACACTAGATTTTTCAGGGCTGAGAAAGAAGGCAGGATGCTTTCACATCAATAATCTGATGCTTTGTAGGGCTAATAAGGTGAGGTTATGTAAAAACATAACAAATAAAGCCCATCTTCTTCACTCCAATCCTTACCACTTGCATTTACAAGTCACCCTTATAGCTGGTCTATTGAAGTATCTACACTGTCCAAAACAAACTTTTCCAGTTCCAGACAACTGTAAATATCCTCTCAAAAAAGAGCAGATTTTTAAAACATTGATGCCAAGTTACATCACAGAAAATTTAGATAAAAGCCCATTAGTTCTAGACTAAACATATGCCAGCTATATTTTAAACTCAAAATTCATGTCAGCAAGTATAAATGGAGTGGACACTAATTATATGAGGTATTCATTACCCATAACATTGCAGACTACACACATTCTTTTGGACAAGCTGAAGCTATCTAGAGTCTTATATCTGATTCCAAAAAAACCCTGTTACAAATGAGAGTATATATCATAGGAACATACCTGGAAGAAGGGTGTTAGGAAAGGAGGCAATTCACCCAAATTTGGGAGAATTTGGAGGAAGTGAAGGCTATTACTTGATTTCTCATCAATTATACATTCTTCCACACACAAGTATGGGTGTATTCATAAATATGTAAATTTTTGGTATTAGGTTGGATACCACTGTGATGCTGGCACATAATTAGAAGATCATCATTAACAATTTATGAGCTGCTGCCATGCTATTAGCATTTAGAAATAAAACTACTGCAAGTAAGTTTTCATTTATACTTTACCAGGTTTACTGCTAACAGTAGCTACATTCTTGAAGATCTACAAGAAAAAAAGACTTCTTTCTAAAAGGTAAGTTTCATAAAACTCACAGGACATGGATATTTTGTCCAGGGGAAAAAAGGCATTGGTGAAGATTTAAAAAAAAAAAAAAAGAAAAAGAGTTCCTTAACTTAGAGGCACAAAATGACTTTGACATAACAGTACAATTAATAGCATTAATTCAAATGAAAATACTGAGAAAATTCTGAGTAAGGAAGTCCAAAGAAGAAAAGAAATAAAAATACAGCAAATGGTATAAAAACAAATAAAAACTACTATCCTACTTAGGATGTTCCAAATCCCTGGTTTAGTTTCAGTTGGGAACAGAGTATGTTGTTTCACTTCTAGACATTTGGAATTACTTCTTTATCTCTACAGATAAAGATTCTGTCTGGGAAAGAACAGTCTTGAGAAGAACCTTCCCATGTGTATAAACTCTTGATGGGAAGGAATGAAGAAGAGGGAGGCAAGCTCTAGTGCCTATTGACAGAATAAGAGACAATGGAGACAAATAAAAAACCATTAAATTTCATCTGAACACAAAAAAATCCAAGTTTTTTTACACAATGAGATTGGTCAAACCTTGTCACAGAGAATTTGTGACGTTATCTCTCTGTGGAGATATTAAAAATGTGACTGGACAGGGTCCTGGGCAACCTGCTCTAGCTGAAACTGCTTGAGCAGGGGGTTGAACCAGATAGCCTCAAGAGGTTCCCTCAAACTTAAACAATTTAGTGATAGTCTCAACTACTGATAGAAGCAAGGCTTGTCAGGAGAGGGAGTATCTTTTATGAGGCTATGTAGAAGAGCTCAAAAATTCTTACTTTGGACCCATACAACCTATATTAAACCTAAGAAGCAGGAGCAAAAAACTGAATTAAAAAATTAAAAGTTAGTTTAATTATGGTAATTGACTAAATTAAAATATTATGATATAATAAAACACTAGTAACATTCACAAAGCAGAGAAGTTATTAGGAGAGAAAGAAGATAACAAGCACTAACATGTTAATGCAGGCGCTGCTCAGTCATCTGATAGTAGAGTTGAGAGAGTTCAGTCTCATTATCACATGTTAAATTATATTGCTAAATTGGCAAGAGCATGCAACTGAGATTTTCTGACCTTATTACTCTTGGACTTAATCTTAAACAAGTCTTAAACAATCAGCGCATCTTAAACTGCAGTTCACTCAATGGCAGCTCTTCCTCTGTGAACTGTGTGCAGCCTGGAATGCCAGCCCTGCCACGTGGTGTCCTTTTTTGTTTGAAAGCACAGCAGTTCCTGAGAGAAGCATGCTCCTTTAAAGAACAATAAGACAATACTGCTGGTCCAGGTGATGGTCTACAATGGGAATGGCCAATCTAAATTTTATTTTCATCTGTGGCCCATTCTGACAAGACGAACATAAAGCAGCTTCAGCAAATGACTTGATCTCTGCCCAACTGTGGTCAAACTGATCTATGGGAGCAAGCTGTCTTGTTTACTAAGGAACAGATACAGGGAAAGGAAGTACATGAAGAAATTAAATTACAGGAGGCTGAACGGATCTTCAGCATGGTGATGAATGGCTTCCTATCTCACTCAGCCTCTGAGTTTCTGAGAACAAATAACTAATGGCAGATGATCTTACTACAAATGTGGGAGGAGAGCCAGTTGAAGGAGAACTCACATTTGTGGAGACTTGGACTGAGGTCACTCTTCATTTAGTGCAGAAGATAACTGATTACAGTGTCAATGGGCAGAAGAGATGTTTAGAAACTGGCAGTACCAACTCTCATCTCTCTGCTCCTAATTTATGTTGAGAAACAAGATTTTCTACAATGCAATTCCAGAGGTGATAGTCCCCATTTTGTGGAATCTGGTTCCATGACACTTCTGGTTCCATCTTATGTGATGGATACATAAGAAATCACGGTGAACTTTGCCTTCATGATCAGCTAAGTTCATGCCACGTCTGCATTGTATATGCAGTATACAGCTGCATATGCAACACACCTATTACCCTGGTTTCTGTCCTTTTTCCTCTTCTCCACTTTCATGCTAGGTGCAATAATTTAACAATAGGAAGGGCTATTATTTTGTTGTTACAATAGCTGCAAGTCACTGCCAACACTTTGCTGCAGTCATTTATGTATGGTCCAGCAACTAGTTCATGATGTCCATATCCATAATTTTTCTTTGGCTGATGTCAGGCAAGCAAGCCATAATATAAAGGGTACACACTACAGTTACAAGGAAGATTTCTGGGCTCTTAAATTTGTTTGTCTTACTGCTAACTTGTTACAGTTGTATCTTACTGTTTTTTGGCCCAGACCACCCTATTTCAAACAGTTGCCATGCTGGCTGGGAATCAGTGGGGATTCTCCAAGTGGCTACTGGGGAATATTTCCAGTAGCCTCTTTTGAAGTTCAAGAGATTTTAATAGGACTCAACTAGCATACCATATGTCAATTAGCTTCAAATCAGAGAAGGGTCCCAGGCTTGTTCATGTTACTAGTTTATCTATTTAATATCTATGGACAGTAAATATTAATTCATATTTATATTAAATACCCTACCAACTTTTTGATATCTGGTGTTATATAACTGTTCACAGGCAATGTTGGTTGCTTGCAGAGCTTATTCCAGTACAGCATAAGACCAGCTGGGTAAATGAAAATTATGGAAAATAGAGCAATTTTTCTGTCTTCAGCTTGAATCTGGTCTCTGCTTCCTTGCATGGATCAATTGTGTTTGCCAGGACTATGTTTCATGACCCTTTTGAAAGCAATGAGAATGAATGTCAGAAGAGCAGATACAGAACCCTTATGAAAACACAGCTATGAATGGCTGCTAATTCACTGAACTAGAAGAGCCAAACCACGAGGGATATCCTAGTTGGCTAGTTGTGAAAACCCCTGATGGTTGCATACTATAAAGTGGAAGTATGCATACAGGGTGACAGGAATAAATCACAGTTCAGTATATTTTGGTCACAGTTGCAAACTTCTCTGACAGATCAGACCCAATAGCTCTCAGGAAAGCAGAACTGCATGATGATCCAGGCCTTGTAGCCCTCAGTAACTGAAGCCTCTGAAACCCATGAAAATTCATTTTCATATGCTTTAGCTGCTTACACCTTACAGTCCCTGAAAATCAAGACTCATAGTTGCTGGCAGCCATAGTCTTTCTTTATCCAGTACAAGACATTCTTACAGTGATTCTACCCAGCCTTTTCCAATGGGCCATACAATTTTAATTACAATCTGACTATTGAACAAGCAAACAGTTCAAGGATTTCCTGAAGCTAAGTCAACATGCATGTGCGTGACTTAATTTCTAGAGAGGAGTTTTTTCCTTGCTTGATTTGCAGATTTAACTCAACCTTCTTCAGTCTTGAGCTTAAGGGTATTCTGGGATGGATAACGTGTTTTCTTTACAGTATCCTCTATTGGAGCTCTTCCACTGTGTGCAAACATCAAATCACATCTGTAGCTCTCAATAGTAAGTTAGAAAGGTTCAGAAGATGATAGGTGATGGTTGCCCTCTCATTTAAGCATATGCACCAAATTCACAGTCTTTTTTTGTACTACAATTTCTCCAGTGTTACACCTGATCTGTATTTTCCTTTGCTACTTTTCTGTCTTATAACAAAGAAAGATCCAGTACATCCTATTCAGAAAGGAAAAAATTCTATTTTAAGCGGTCCCCAGTGGAAATAATGCTGAGATGATTAAAAGAAAGGAAAAAAAAAATTGAAAGGGAAAAAAGAAAGGGAAAAAATCCTCAGATGAGTAATAAGTTTCATACTGCAATCACTTCTAATGGAGGAAAAAGGTAAGCACATCTGATTGCTTTTTAAACACCAATAATGTGGATTCAAGTTCAGTTCAGTCAATACCCCATTATTCTTCCTATATTGCTTGCGGAAAGGGACAGTTTGTGATTGATTCAGTCTGCTCTCCTGCCTCTGTAAAAATTGGGGGATGTGAGGCTGGAGAGCAGGCCTGCAAAAAGAGATCATTGGGGACTGGATAATAGCAAGTTGAATACGAATCAACAGTGTGCCCTGGCAGCCAAACAACTGTGTCCTGGCGTGCACCAAGTACAGCATCGCTAACTGGTCAAGAGAGGTGTTTGTCACACTCTGCACTGGTATTGTCACACTACGTTGTCCTGGTGCAGTTCCATCTTGAGTACTGTGTATAGTTTTGGGCACCTCAATGTATAAAGGACATTAAACTATGACAGTGTGTCCAGAGGAGGGTAAAGAAGATGGGGAAAGGCTTTGAGGGCAAGACTTATGGAGGAGTGGTTGAGGTCATTTGGCTTGTTCAGCTTGGAGAAGAGAAGGCTGAGTGATCTCATCACAGACTATGACTTCCTCAAATGGGGTAGCAGAGGAGGAGCTGCTCATCTCCTATTCCTGGTTACCAAACACAGGACAGGAGGAAATGGAATGAAGCCAGGAGAAGTTCAGTTTGGACATTAGAAAAAGATTCTTCACTTGGTAGGTTGTTGGTCACAGGAACAGGATCCGTAGGTCATGACCAAACCTTTCAAAGTTCAAGGAGCATCTCAATGATGCTCTTAGTCATATGATTTAGTTTTAGGTACTCCTGATCTTCCAACCTGAGAGATTCTATATGACTGTTTCCACATTATGTGGGATGCAGGTAATACCACAAATAAAAGATTAGCACAGATATATGGGGACAAAGTTAGAAAACCAACACACAGAATAAGGGAAAACCATCAGGATACATAAAGGGTATCATGGGATCATTTGAAAAGCTCATTTATGCTGTAAGAAAGCATAGCCTCAATTTCGACAGCTTCTTATTTCTAAGGAGAAACTGCCCTGCATTAAATGTGACATGCAAAAAAAAAAAAAAAATTCTGTTCTTTCTTGTGCAATACACTCCATGAAGTGCAATATTTTATAAACAAAAACTACAACTTTAAATTGATGTATTACTTCATGAAGTACAATATAAAGCAGAAAACCATGTTGACAGTGGACTTCATTTGGGCACTGTGAATTTCTGCTATGATGAAGTCATAATCATCTTTTCTGTCTATTGCTCAAAAACAACGTCTTTGTTCTCTTGAACAGGCAAATTCTTTCAGTATCTTTTTTGTATTTGTACTAATAGAATGCCTCACAGAAAAGCATGAAAATGAGAAGTTCATTCATTTAAAGTTTACATGCTCTAGCCCCCCAGTCACTCATCCTCACAACATCATAGAGCTATCATGCATTACAGAAGATGAAATGTAAGACTGATCATGCTTTTCTTTTGTTTTTCCACATTTATTCTTTATTTTAAAAAATAATACAGAGATTTTTTTTCTACAGATATTTATGTTGGAATAGTGTACTTTTTCTGAAGTCTAACATACTGAGATGGCATCGAGATGGCATCTTTTCTTATCTGGCTGCATATATTTAGATTGCGTTAATACATATAACAGGGGTGCATCTAGCCTTAGTCATTCAGATTTTGAGTAATGGGCATAGGTTTTTAAGTCTGTTTGGAATTCTGGTAAAAGAAAATGACCCTTAACAAGTAAAAATGAAAAGTTGTCACAGACGTATTCAAGACTGGCTTTTCTGACAAACTATATGACAGACTACTTCTAAAAAGCTATCAGTCATCAATGGAAAGTATAAATTATTTTGGCAGAATTTAGTTTCAGAGACAAAGTTAAAAAACTTTC
The DNA here is from genome assembly GCA_027925045.1 of Hypotaenidia okinawae. NCBI lineage: Eukaryota > Metazoa > Chordata > Aves > Gruiformes > Rallidae > Hypotaenidia > Hypotaenidia okinawae. The sequence goes on along the minus strand of BSDF01000002.1, from coordinate 136,487,022 downwards.
ACAGAAAATGTTTTGAAAGGCAAATTAATATAATCTCCAAGGAAAAATTAAGAACCTGGAAAAAGAATTCTGAGTCAAATTTTCTACTGATTTGTCCACTTTGTTTTTCAGAAAAAAGATTAATCTATGCTCTTGTGTTTACAACCACTTTGGGAAGTTATCCTCAGCAGCACCCCTGTAGAATCTCTTTAGTGATCACAGAAGATGAAAAGTGCATAGAAGACAGCAAACACATTTCTCAGAAAGGGAGAACTCCAGCATGACAACAGAAAAATAAAGATTCTTTAATTACAAATTATAGAGGATATATTACTGTAAATAGTAGATAAAACATTAGAAAATTGCATCATATTTTGTCTTCCAAACCAACAGACTGGTTTTGTGGCATTTTTCTTTCTCTGAAAAGGAAAAATGCAAAACTCAGTACATGAGTATTATCCAAGTGCGAATGATGATAAGATCTGAATGGACTGAAAGATCTAAGACCCTGAGACATTCAGTCATCACATATTTGTTCAATACACAGTTATCTTGTGAGATAAATCCTCCCCGACAAAAAAGATCTAATGAAGAAGGAACTGGTACTGTAGTTTGTATGAGCTTTCAGTCTGCTTCCCACTGAATTTAAGAACAGGTAGTGGTGGCTCAAGGTGCCCTGTCCACCTCTTTTAGAAGGCAGTAACTGTCCTGCTGATTACTTTCAAAAATATAATAATTGGTTTAGATACTATAAACTTTTTTTTAAACTTTGGTTTTCCTAAAAACTAGAAATTAGATTAGTTTTCCAGGATATATCTTCTCTGCAATCCTATTTTACTATTTTTATCAGCCAGATTTACATCTCCATCCAATCATGTATAAACAGTTATGCTGATAGCCTCAGTGGCAGCTACAATTCAAAGCTCATACCATATGTGATTCAATGTATTATGTATACTAGTGGATAGAATATTTTCTCGTTTCATTACATAACAACTTTTGTTGAAGTCAGATAAATACCACTTTCCTGACAAGTCTTAGGAATCCAGATAGACAGACCCTTTCAAGTAATTGCAAGACAGGAAAAATATTATATCCACATCTTTCCCGCCCCACCCCAGGATAATTTACTAAATGTTTAAAAACAAAATGTAAAACTGTGTGGGAAAGGACATGGAAGATGCCTTCCTCTAATTATCAGCCCCTCTATGAGATTCCTTTGTCACATGTCCTTGTAGACTGGTGTTACACAGAAAGGTCTTGTACTTTCTCACATCTCTCAAAGATGTTCTCTCTCAGCTTAAGTAAGTTCTCTTCTTTTGCAAAAATGAAAGTTTACTGCTCTCAGGAGTATAAAAAGCGAGTGATGCATATTATTTATGCTAGGGATGCATCTTTTCAATAAATTAATCAGAGCAAGAGGGTTTTTTTAATATTTTTTTACTCAATATTAACAGAACTCTCTGTCTCCCATGGGTGGGACCCCATGCTGGAGCAGGGGAAGAGTATGAGGAATTCCCCCTGCAGTCCTGATAAGAAGGTAAACAACTCCTGAGGAACTTATTGAAATCCCCATTCCTGTCTCTCCCTGTGACACACCCTGTGGAGGGGAGAAGGGAGAACTCATGACTGAAGTTACCTCTGCAAAGAAGTGAGAGGTAGGGGAAGGTGTTTTAACATCTGCTTTTACTGCTCATTATCCTACTCCGGTTTCACTCTTTATGTGTATATGTGTAGTGGAATCAATTAGATGTGTTTTTTTCTTTTTAGTCTGTGTTGAGTCTGTTTTGCCTGTGACACTGATTGTGGAATGATCTCCCCCTGTCCTTATCTCAACTTCTAAGCCTCTTAATATATATTTTCTCCTCTGTCCAGCTGAAAAGGGGAGTGATAGGGTGGCTTTGGTGGGCATCTGACCTCCAACCAGGGTCAAACCACTTTGGATGTTTAAGTCATTAAAAAACAAGCAGATAAGCTTGAAAATATTTGTATGGAGATGTGGTAACTACCTATAGCCTGAAAACATGGAAACCTTTGAAGTGTATCAGGGTCTGTGAATTATAAAAGAAAAAGAAACTGAATCCTTTTACTTTTGCCAGGCAATTGCCCAGAGCTAAAGTTTGCTCTGGTGCAAGCTCATGAATGTACACTCACAGTATGTAAAACCCTGATTATCATATTTCTCATAAAAAGCTTTGAAGCTTTGCACATTTTAAAATTAGAAGTACTGCTAAAGACCTAACAGTTCAGTACTTCACAGAACAGTGACATATAGTTTCAGATAAAATACGATCTTGAATAGATGAGGATGCCTCCTTACCACCCTGAGTCAGGCTCCCCAGCCCTAGGTAATGGAATGACTTCAGCCGTACTTCTTTCCCTATAGGGAAATTCTTGGCTTTGTGGGCTGCTTGAATCTTTTTTTTTCAGTCTCCCAACTTTTCCTGTCACACAGAATAGAGAACTTAGGTAATGGGAGACAGTTGAAAATAAAGACGCTGACAATGCCATTAACCACACTTGATGCTTTCTTTTGCTAGTACAGAAAGTGTATAGATTCAGACAAAAAAATGTGTGAAATAAATACTACTTTGCTTAAATTTCTTTTCTAATCTAGGGCATTTGTCTCTAGCTGGATCCTCTGGGATGTTGTCCACAATTATAATTTCTCTTCTGAGGCATGTTAGTCTTTCTGCTTATCTGTCTTTATCGGTTTCCTTTGACTTTGGTTATTCCTGCAGTCAGAAACAAGTCACTATGGTCTTCCACTTCCAATCGACTTTTGTTGCAGTCTTCCTGATAGTCTTTGCTCTTCTTCAGTCCCTGTAGTAACAAAAATTTCCAGTATGCAATTTCTAGAGAAATTCTCCTGCTCAAAATTCTAGCCCTGTGAAAGAAAGCAAACAACTCAAACCTTCTCTTCATGTCTGTAGACCATAGAGAAGATGCTTCAGCAACACTTTCTTCCAAAGACAGACTTCCAAGAGGCAAACTCTGGTCCTTGTCTGTAGGATAAGATGTATAATTGTAAGACATATTTGTTTCTGTCTGTATAAACAGTTTTTTCAGGCACTGGAATGTGATTATTGATGCTGTGCAATTGTTAGCACAGTCCCTGGTAAACTGTTGGAACAGGACAGCTGCTTTTTACTAAAAAATTCCTGGGAGCAGTTTGCAAGTCTGCTAATACAGACGTTATTTTGGAGACATAACAGCCCAAAAATTCATAAATTTCATGGATTCCTTAAATGTTCACTGTGGGGTTTATTTACTTTACATTTCTTCCACAGACATAGTATGGCTTTGCCAAGGGGGAATGTTGGATCACCATCTTGAGTTTTTCAGAAAAATAAGGGCTACAACCCAGAAATTATTGCACAACAGAGATCAGATGCCTGAGAATTTGATTCTGTGTCACTGCTTCTAGACAGTTGAAGGCACAGATTGCTGTCTGGGGGGAAAAAGGAGAACTAATGTACTTGACATTTCTCATGTGATGTATGACGATCCAGATTTTGGCTTTATTACTTTAAACAAGACCAAATTGTTGTTATAATCTCTGATCCCTGCACTGTTTGTGCTGGGGGTGTCCATATTCCTCTGTGGTCCTGCTGTCAACTATGAATTGAAGACCTAGCCATACACATCCGACTATAAAGTTTGGGTCTCATTCTCTGTGTAAATACATGTCCGATTATTTTTCTCCTATGCAATATTACAGCATCTCCAGTAGAATAGAGTAGCTTCAGTAATCTGGGGAAAACCTTATTTTTGGTTGATGTATTTTAACTATACCAAGGGTCATGACACATAACCACTGTCGAATCAGGGGCACAGCTGTCGAACTGCTCCCAACACAATTGATCTGTGGAATAATACCATGTCAATAAACCTGGAAACTTTATTGTAAAAGTTACTTTACTAAATGTTTTTTAAATTGTGGGTTATAGTTTCAAGCAAAAAGTCCTTTACTTTTCTCAAGCATGACATAGATCAGTCCACTCTCATAGCTCTATTTGCACATGTTGCTGTTATATAAACACCTCCAGGAACGCTGGATATTGATCAATATTGTTTAGAACATAGATGAGTGAATGGCTTGTTATGAATAATTTATCTAAATCCTTTTCTTTTGGCATATCTGTGAGCAGATTGCAGTTCTTTCAAATTTATTCAATATACAGAATTAAAATAGCTTGTTAAAAAAGTCGTTAGCTTTATGGACTGAATATAAATTGTTTTTATGGAGTATACATGTGTTGGGTGTCTTGATAAGCTAAGGCACGTGGTGTTTTTCTTATTTCCTGGTTGGATAAGCATCCAAGTAGCTCTACTGCAAATCTTCACACATGCAAACTTAAATTCAGATTTCAGGTTATTTTCATAGATATGACCTTGCATTCTCTGCAAATATTTTTGCCAGGAAAATTTATTTGTACTGGATTTAATAAAAAGAAACTCAAAGTAAAGAAAATGAAGAAAAGAAGACAACCAGATAATTGCAGAAAATACTTTGCATTATCTTCCTTGACCTGATTTATAGCCATTAAATTGTTATTATTTTCTTTCTTTCTTTTTTTTTCCATGATTTATTAAATAAGGTCTGCATACTGTCATTTCTTATTATGAGTCTTCGTCTCTTCTGTTTATTGAAAGATCTAAACCTGTTTTTTTCTGTGCTAAATAATTACATGTCCTTTTTGTGACATTTAAAAATCAATAAACCATAATGTTTAAAGGAAAAGCCAAAGCATGAATTTTTCATGGACAGATTAATCCATAATCTGATTGCCCTGAATATGACTATTTTACAGTCACATGCAGCTAACTGAAAGGGAATCTGTACAATCTTCCTTATGTATCCATTACTCAGTGTGCTTCTCAAGAATAAAAATGTGTATGGTCTATGTCTTGTTCACATTCTGAAAAGAATTAACTTACATAAACCTGCTGCATTTCCTGGTCTCCCTGTTGTTCAGATTAGGGACCTGTATGAATGGCCTTGTACAACCCAACTTTCTCTAACCACGATGAGACTGCTGTCTGGCTTTGAGATATTCATATGGACAGGAGATCTTCTAATTATGTGAATCTGCAGTCTGAGACACCAATGTACAGCTACGAAATTTTTATGTAATCAATGGGTGTGTAATGACATTATCATAATTATTAATACTATTATCACTGGTAATAACAGTACTAATAACATTATACTACTGTCTAGAATCAGATTTCAATTTTTTAAGTTGTCACAAAAATGTATACTAGGTGACAGTCACTGCCTCGGACAAGATGTTAGACAGAGGTTAAAGGAGACTAGAAAGCCTTGAAAGCATTCTTGTAATAACCATGGGAATTTTACTATTGGGGTATTTGAGCTCCTAAGTCCTCTTTTTTCCTTTGCCCTTGCAAATTTGCAAAAGGAAAACAGTTTGGCAATAGGAAAGAAAAGGAAGGCATAATGACACTTCAAAGATCACAAAATAAGTAAGGTCAGAGTTGTAAGTAGAATATAATTCACAGAATTGTAGGGGTTGCAAGGGACCTCAAGAGATCATCGAGTCGAACCCCCCAATTCTTCATTTCTAGTCCTATGTACTACCTACTGGCCCGTAATGTACTTGTAGATCTTTCAACATAAATCTCTGAGGTAGCAGGAGGATTCCTCCAGACAAGTATCCAGAAGGAATCCTATTTTTGTTTGACAGTTTTTGACAGAAAGCCAATCCCACTTCAGCCTCTCTTATGAATAAATACATAGATATAATCCTATAAATTTAAATAACATATTCCATCTAAGTGTCTCCAAATGATTATCAAACACTAGATGCTTACATGCCACAGTAATCTTAGTGACCCTTACAGAAGCATCACTTGACTGAAGAAGTTTCTCATTGCTCTTTCAACTTCCACTAAGCTCAAAGTTGTGTGATCCAATTCAGACATTCCTGAACCTTGTTACTAGAACTAGCCAGATCATCTAAACAGCTAGACAGCTGTCAGGTGGAGAAGGACCTGGGGGTGTTGGTTGACTGCCAACTGAATATGAGTCAGCAGTGTGCCCAGATGGCCAAGAAGGCCAAAGGAATCTTGGCTTGTATCAGAAATAATGTGGCCAGTAGGTCTAGGGAGGTGTCTGTGCCCCTGTGCTCGGCATTGGTGAGGCCACACCTCGAGTACTGTGTCCAGTTCTGGGCTCCTCACCATAAGAAGGACATAACGGTCCTTGAATGATTCCAGAGAAGGGCAACCAGGCTGGTGAAGGGGCTGGAGGGCAAATCATATGAGGAGCACCTGAGGGAGCTGGGGATGTTTAGTCTTGAGAAGAGGAGGCTGAGGGGAGACCTTATCACCGCCTACAACTACCTAAAGGGAGGTTGTAGAGAGGTGGGCAATGGTCTCTTCAGCCAAGTGACAGGTGACAGGAAAAGGGGAAATGGAATGAAGCTATGCCAGGGCAGGTTCAGATTAGATGTTAGGAAAAAAATTTTCACTGAAAGAGTTGTCAGGACATGAAACCTGCTGCCCAGGGAGGTGGCTGAGCAACCATCCCTGGATGTGTTTAAAAGATGGTTAGATGAGGTACTTAGAGATATGATTTAGCATAGGACAGGAATGGTTGGACTCAGTGATCTTAAAGGTCTTTTCCAACCTAGTGATTCTGTAACCATGCCTGTACAGTACATGAAGTATTCTGTACTTTCAAATAGCTGAGATGCTGATAAAGAATATTATAATGTAATGTTAAATTTTATAGGAAAAGTAGAAGCTTCAAAACAGGTTACAGTAGCCATTTGTCTGGTATATTTTTATGACATTGTAACAGTCTTTCTGTTGACATGAGAGATGAAATGCGGTGCCTATGCTTACCCAAACTGTCTGAATTTCTAATTTCCTGTCTGCTTTCCTGGTCTACAAGTTACTGCCTGATAGTCAATGACAGATTAGACTTGGTCACCTCTGACTATAAGTCATAAATGTTTTTGGGTTCTGCAAAATATGAAAGCAGTATGTTGGTAATGGAGTTATGGAAGATCCCAAACATTTGTCAAATTAACTATGGTTTTCCTTCTAATTGGTGAATCCCTCAAAAAAGAAAAAAAAAAAAAAAAAACCCAAAAGAAAAAAAAACCAGTTTTTGAAAAGTATTTCTGAATTTTTAATATGTTTCAAATAGTTTTGGAAAATCTTAATTTGATAACCATTTTTTACAATAATAATGAAGCCTAAATCTTCATTACCCTGAAGAAACAGGGTAGCAATAAATGTTCTTATGGAATGAAATATGTAATAAAAGCTTCATAATTTAGATTTAGTTCTTCAACTAAATCCAAGAATGGGACATCGCCACCGAGCTTCCTTTTCAATTGCTCAGCTGCATTTCACAATTCTGTGAGCCAAGGCTACTAGAATATTCTGAGGATGGATTTTTAGAAATTAGAAATAAAATGAGTTTCATTAAGTGGAGATAGAACAGAAGCAAGAATTCAAAATTAAAATGAGCCATGTCCATGGATCATGAGTCAGCATAAATGTAGATTTTATCTTTGATTTCTGTATGTTTACGACAAGAATGTCAAAAGTATGGCCAGAAATCTTACCTCCAAATAAACCTTTTAGCTCTGTGAAGTTTGCTCCAGATCCAAGCCTGATAAATTCAGAATCTTCATTATTCCCCAGAGAAGCAGTTAGGAGGATGTATAAGTACAGTTTTCTTAATATCTTAATCCAGTTTCCCTTCTAACTCACATATGGGTTCCTGCAGGGAATTATAGCTTCCCAATTCATCTTTTAGAACATCTTCCATAGGCAAAGCTGTCTGTCTACTTCTGTGGTGTAAATTAATAGGACACCAGAGGACTTTCCCTCCAATCTGAGATCATGAAAGTTTGCCCTAAAGAACAAGCTTTCTTTTCATGGTAGAGAACAAAATATCTTGGCCCTGTCTATCTAGTCTTTCAGGCGCACAAACAATCACTTTGATTTCTGTCAATGGAAAGGTAGTATCTTCTAGGCGAGAGGAAAATTACATATTCTGTGTCTGGATATGGTTTTGGTAAAATGGACAAATACCATGCACAATCTCATGGATTTAATGCCATGAGCTACTCCAGGGAGAGGGAAGTTTCATGTCAGGTCTGGTGCCATAGGCATTTTTGGCCTCCTAATTTTCTTTCATACAGGCAGACCACATTCTCCATCCATTTTTCCCATTTGGTTAAGATTTGGTCTTTCATTTCTTGGTTTTAACAGCACCTGATCATGTAAAAATAAAGAAAGAAAATCTATGAACTGTCTGACTAGAAAAATGTCCCCCAAATATACGTTACTTAAGGGAGGAATTAAAAAGAACAACATCAAAACTTAATGTAGAAAATTCCCGCTGAGCTAAGAATTTTGTGAGCACTCACACACTCTCAGCTATGTTGAGGATGGGCCAAAGACTATTTCAATGTACCACCACCACTGTTTAATCCTTTCTACATGGTTAAGTGAATGGCTTCTCTCCTAATTTTGAAACTCTTCCCAATGTAATTATTTTAACAAAAACGACGATTCAGCCTTTGGAATTTCTTCAGCAAATCCTTTTCTGATATTATTTATTATTGCACTTACTGCAGCATATAAGCTTAGTGACAAGTGTATCCTGATAATGTAATTAGAAGCTACTAAGGAATTGTTTTTATGTGACTGCTTTTTCAAGATCTCTCACAAGTAAAATGCAAGTTACAGAAGACTCTCGTAGTAACAAGATGCTGCTATTTCTTCACGTATTTCTGTTTCCACTTGCAATTAATTCCCTGAAATTTCAGCAACTGAGCTACAAATTTCTCACCAGATGTGTACCTTTGTCTAAAGTCAATAAAATTCACACAAAATAGTTCAGGTCTACCCAAAACTGAAGTGTGGGGAAAAAATGTTTTCTCTGTTTCGAGTTCATCTGCTGACTATTTCTCAAAATAATAGAAGCACACTAAACATTAGAATACAAACCAATGTTTTACTGGAGATATGAAACACATCCTTTTGCCTTCCTGGCAGAAATAAATCTGCAGGGATAGAAGCCATTCTAAAACTCACGAGTCACACATTATCAATTATTTTGAGATTGACTTAAAGGCTATGCATGTGCTATGCACACTTCTGTCTAAGGCTGGGTAAATATTTTTACCTAAGCCACTCTGAAATGAGATCATTCTGAGTGCCACCTACACTGCCATGTATCTTCTACTCCCTTATGCTGAAGAGAGAACTAAAACTAAGATTAATGTTGTGGTGGTTTGACCCTGGCTGAAGGCTAGACAGATGCCCACCAAAGTTGCTCTATCACTTCCCTTTTCAGCTGGACAGGGGAGAAAATATATATTGAAAGGCTTAGGAGTTGAGATAAGGACAGGGAGAGATCATTCTGCAATTGGTGTCATGGGCAAAACAGACTCAAAATGGAATAAAGGAAAAAAAAACCCTATCTAATTTATTACACTACACTACACACCCAGTGAAACCAGAGTAGGATAATAAGAAGTACAACCAGATCTTAAAGCACCTCCCCCCATCCCTTTCCTTAACTTTATTCATGATTTCTCTCCCTTCTTCCCCCCCACACTGTGGCATGGGGAGGGGCAGGGAATGGAGGAATGTAGATTTTTGGTCAGTTCCTCATGAGTTGTTTTCCTTCTTAGCTGGGGGAGGGGGAGGCGGGGGGAGCATTCCTCACACTCTTCCCTTCCTCCAGCATGGGTCCCACCCATGGGAGACAGTCCTCCATGAATGTCTCCAATGTGAGTCCTTTCCCATGAGGCTTCAGCTCCTCACGAAAAACTCAATTTTCCACTTTAGGCTCATGACGCAGACACTCAGAATACCCCTCAGTGGTGCTAAACTTAGAAGATGTGCAGTAAGTGGGAAGTCAGTGGCACAGCTTGGACCTGCATTTGGGAGTCTCCGTCATTTACCATGGTGAAAAGAAATAATATTATTGAAGGTCAAATAAAGCAGCCACATGTTTTTCTGGCTTGTATTGGAGAGACACTGCTTCACTCAGAGTAAAATATATAGGGGCTTTTGAGACCTAGTAGAAGAAAGAGGTCTATTAAGAAGTTGAAAAGGAGAATATCATGTTTAAGGATTCATCTTCTAAATCATATTATCGTGGAATGGTTTGGATTGAAAGGGACCTTAAAGAACATCCAGTTCCAACCCTCTCCCGCCCCCCCACTCCCCGCCATCAGCAGGAACACAGTCCTCTAGACCAGTTTGCTCAAAGCCACATCCAGGTTCCTGAGCTTGGAGGAGGTGATCCTTGAACATTAACCAGCTTTCTTGGGCCCTCCTTCCCTCTAGAGCTTTGTCCTAATGATACTCTACCAAGCAGGTCCCTGAAGACGACGAAGTCAAGGCCTTGACATTCAGGGAAGTTAGCTTGCTGTGTACCCTCTTCACTGCACCGAGTATCTTGAACTCCACCATTTCATGGCTATTGTAGGCTTCCCCTGAGATTGATTAGCCCCTCCTTATTGCTGAGAACAAGGTACAGCACGGCACCTCTCATTGTTGGCTCAAATGTCTTTCTGTACAAGACCAAAAAAGATGAAAGGTACATGATTTGTAAAAAATATTTCCTACCTCTTTATAGCTTATGGTTCCCAGGAAGATTCTGAAGTATTAAACCATTAAAAAACACATCATCCTCAAACTGGCTTATGGTCTTGTTTATAGGTAAAGAAAGATTAGTATTAGCCTAGTGAAGTGAAAATATTATCTGAAAAGTCATACATCAGCAAATTTAATGGGTCCTTGTGAATGTAAATGTCTAAATATCAGGAGTTATTCCAGCCACCGAAAATAACATATATTTGGTCGAAAAATGAGCAAAGCTTAAAATTATTAAATAACAATATTCTTATCTATCAATATACCAAAGAATATCCAAAGATACATCCAATTATTGCATCTGTTATTGTACAGTTTGAAAAATAGTCTTCTGCCATAGAAATATGCTTTGCATTTTTATTAGTATAAATTAATGCATAGCCCACTTTGGAAAGGTTTATATCAAAGCAAAGTGAAAGTGGCAAAAAATGTGCATCTGAATTACTCCAATGTAAAAGGATCTGAGAACACAGTATTACTTTACCTGCCTAAGTCATATGCTTGACTGTTTTCAGCTATCTACTACTTGTCTTCCTTAAGCATGGAAAGTGTTTTCTGTAGTATTCCAACTTTTCTGAGTTCAGTGTTAAAAATCTTATTGGGTACTGGCAAATCTTTTCTGGGTCCAGCTAGATGCTTGAGACAACAAAACATTAAACAGGAGATTAATCTCAAAATATTTTCTCTGCTTTAGCCTTTGACATAACTGTCTCATGTTTAACAACTGACATTGGTGATTACGTGTGCTGGTAATTCAGAACTTAATGGAGCTCCCTGCCAAGACACCCACAGCAGGAGCTGGCATAAGGCCTATGTCATGGATGGATCAGAAATGACATGTAAACAGAATCTAAGTAATTTTTGTGGTGGAAATGAAAGCTGGTCAGTGTTAGCTGAAAGTGTGGAGAAGAAAGGACCTCTTTGCGCTGCCTGACCCTCTTTTGGCAAAGCTTCTACCTGGCATAAGTGTGTACCATACCATTGGAGCAAATTAAACTGTGCCTGTTTATGCCCTGGCTATAATTTGGCTTTTGCTTTCAATCTCATTAATAGAGCAGCACAGCTGAGAGCCAGTAATTCCTAACCAGATATATATTTTGCTACTGTCTTGCTAATGTAGACTTTGAATTTCTGCCAAAATGCCTATACCAAATTTATTTGAATAAATATTGGAATTAATTTGAGTTTGACTCATAAATTCTTTTCTGAGGAAGCATCTTCCAGTACCAGATTTCCTTTGCAGTGATCTTTTCTCACAGGTGACAGGAAGTCACTCATTCTTGAATCCTTACTGATAGGCAGAAGCCATCTTCCTGGTCATCTTCTATTTCTTTTTTCAGTTCATGAAAACCTGTTGTCTCTACTGGCATATTTATTGCTGTTCTTGCAGATATATGAACTGTATCAAGCATAACCTGACCACAGATGGTATAAAGCTCACTTTAATCAATCTCTTGCTGTGTTCCTGGAATCAGACCTGGCCTGGCCCCAACTTCATAAGCTTGTTATGTCAATGCCCAGACTGTACAAAGCATCAGTTTGCATGGGGCACTAATCTGTTTATTTTTGTCCAATGAGCTATAGATTGTTTTCACAATGCAGCATTCACATGAGAAAATGGGGTTTTTTTGCTATTCACTTATACTTTGCTATTTCAAGGGCCACTAATCTGTCCAGTCTGAATGATTCCATGGTGTTTATTTTCCTCGTTTCCTAGCAAGTAAGCAGATGATATAGAAAGCTTAGTTCTTGAAAAACCTGTTTCAAGTTCATTTTGCAGAAATCCTTTCTTAGAGATAAATATTAAAGCAGCAGGTATTGGCCTGTTAACAAACTGGATACAACTACTCTGGAGCTCATATCTATCTGCCTCCCTTTGGCTTCTAGTGAGGGACATGCAGGGGGAGCACCTGCCATCGTCTGGCACCCAGCAGCAGGTGAGCAACAGGCCTGATTGTTAGAGACAGTACTTTGGGCACCAGTCAGAAGGGCAGCTCCCTTAGAGGTCCCTTTTGAACTGCTTATAGAGGCATGGTTGGTAACAAAAGATGCAACTGAAATTTCAGTTATATTTTGCAATGCTGGGTTGTTGCTCGTCATTTAATTTTGAGCCCTCCATCTCTTGACAATGGCAACAACTGTGGTTTAATAAGTGGGTTTAAAATGTAGCAAACAAAGGTTTTTTTCTGGGCAAGAAATGGAAAACTTCTGTTCATTCTATTTTCATACTGAGTTAGATTTGAACCAGGGCCTTAAAAGTCGTTATAATGAGATCATAATTTCCAAACTGAAAATGAGGATGTAGCACTAGGGTCTGCAATGTGTGAGATGGAAAATACTTTTTCAGTGCACTGATTTAATTTTTTTTAGCAGCTGGTTGATGTTTCCCCAAGGTCTGGAAATTAAAGTAAATCATGGAGAAAATAGGGGAGTGAGCAGAGATGAAAACAACCAAATGTAAGCTTTAAACAAATGCATCACATTCTTCTGGAAGTTATCCTCTGCCTGTACAACTTACTATGTGGATGATGGCTTTTTCTGTAGCCATGTCTTTGGATGGAAAAAAATTTCTATGTACACAATATGATACACTAAAAGAGAAAATCAGATTTCACACAGCTTATTAAAAAACATTCAAACATCCAAGAATGTAAAATCAGATATATAACAATCAATAGAAATAGTCTGATACCTAACTTCTGGAAAAAAATCAATATATGTTAACAGATTACATGGTGAGGTATATTAAATTCTTACAATTACTATGGAATTTGAGAAATATTTATGTATTTTACTAGGTTCTTATCATGTGAAAACCCCATTAGTTTAAACAAGATTCTGATTCTGAATCCCATCAAAATAGCGGAATTTTTAAGGCCCCAAAAAAGATGTCAAACATAAAAAACTTCTAGTGATACAGACTTTTGCATCCAGGTCCTACCAAACCTGATGACACAAAAAGATGGAAAATACAGTTCTCTTGGAACAACATCTTCTTCATCACAACTCTCACAAATACAGTCCAACACAGTTTTCCTGAATGGACCTTCTTTGGTATAATCCTGCAAGATGCTGAGTGTTCATAACTACTAAAACGCCACCCCTGGAAATAATGGCTTTAATAATTTAGCTCTTATTTTCCCCATCTGTATGATATGGCTGATAGGATTAAACAAATTTTATTATACAATTTAAGTCATCCTTGGAGGCAAAGCAGTTTGAAACTCAGTTATCCATATTTCACAGTCAATCCTAAAAAGGTGCAAGGTGTAGGGGTGGTTCAGCCGGGGCAATGTAACCTAATTCTTCTGTTCTCATTAGTAAGACTAGTTGTGAACTCCATATGAAATCAGCCTTTAAACGGGGGTGCATTTTCTCTATAATATTTTCTAAATCTCTCTTGAATGTACTTAAAATGTTGTCTTATATAATCCTTAACTACTTATCCTCTTCCCAGAGTAATACACAAATAATCTACTATGGGCAAATGACAGTTCTATGTAAATTATATGAAAGCCATAAAATAGCTTCATCTGAAGTGCATAGAAAATGTGATTGTGGTACTATGTAAGGTTAATTTATAGAAGACAGTAGGGTTATTATTAAGAACACTAAATGCATCTCAACATCAAAGAGAACCCATCAACTAAAGAATATTCAAAACTTAGAGAGTTTTATGATTAATTATATCAAAGACTTATAAAAGCACAGAAATGCTTGTTAGACTCTTGCAGGTCATCTAATCCAACCTGCTACTTTACCATAGGAGTTTAATTTGGTCAGTAATGGCTTTGCCTAGCTGAGCCTTGACAAGCTTCAGAGATGGAAATTCTATTATCTGTTCCAGCGCTGCTTTACACCTTACTGATTTTTTTACTTAATCTCAATCTCCAACCTCACTATTCCAAGCCTCAATCTGTGGCAGACTAGTCAGCCTGCTTGATCCCTGAGGAAATAATGGAACCTTCTGGTACAAATTTCTGGGAACACATGGGAAAAGGGGGCAAGAAGAAACAGCATAGATTTCCCAAAGATAAATTGTCTGACCAACTTGATTGCCTTCTGTGATAAATTGACAAGGTCTGTGAATGAGATGAGAGCAGTGAATATCATTTACCTTGACTTTAGCAAGGCTTTTGATATTGTCACCCACAATATTCTTGAATCAAATTAGGATGTTACAGTCTGGATGGGTAGAAACACAGTTGCAAGTTAGTGGGCTCAGAGAGTTGTGGTCTATATGGAATCTTGTAAAAAATCTACAGCTGCAGAGGTCTGCTCTGGGGCCTGTTCTGTTTAACACCATTACCTTAAAGAGATGATGGGGTGCAGTCTCCTCAGTTTTACAGATCACACTAAAATGAAGGGAACAGCTCACATGGTTGAGAGCAATACTGCCATCCAAGGTGTCCTATACAGCCTGAAGGAATGGGCCAAAAAGAATCATAGAATCATAGGGGTTGAAATGGACTTCGAGAGTTCATTGGGTCCAACCCCCTGCCAAAGCAGGCTCCCTAGGTCATATTGCACAGATAGACATCCAGATGTCTTGAATATCTCCAGAGATGGAGACTCCACAAACCCCCTTGGCAGCCTATTCCAGTGCTCTGTCACCCTCACTGAAAAAGTTCTGCATGTTGGTGCAGAACTTCCTGTGCTTCAACTTGAAGCCAATTCCCTGTGTCCTGTCTCCACAGACCACTGAAAAGGGGCTGGCCATCTCCCCATACTACAGATATTTTTAAACATTAATTAGGTCCCCCCTTAGTCTTCTCTTCTCAAGGCTGAACAGTCCCAACTCACTCAGCCTTTGCTCATAGGGGAGATGCTCCAGGCCCTTAATCATCTTCGTAGCCCTTCTTTGGACTCTCTCAAGGAGATCCCTGTCTTTTTTATACCAGGGAGCCCAGAACTGGACACAATACTCCAGGTGGGGCCTGACCAGGGCAGAGTAGAGCGGGAGGATCACCTCCTTTGACCTGCTGGCCACAGTCCTCTGGATGCACCCCAGGATCCCACTGGCTCTCTTAGCCACCGAGGCACACTGCTGGCTCATAGCCAACCTGTCATCAATCAGGACCCCCAGGTCCTTCTCCACTGAGCTCTTCTCCAGCAGGTCATCCCCCAGCCTGTACTGATACGAACAGTTATTCCTTTCCAGGTGCAAGACTCTACACTTGCTTTTATTGAACTTCATTAGGTTTCTCCCTGCCCAGCTCTCCAGCCTGTCCAGGTCTCTCTGAATGTCAGCACAGTGTTCCTGTGTGTGTCAGCCACTCCTCCCAGCTTTGTATCATCGGGTACTTGCTGAGGGTGGATGCTATTCCCTCATCAAGGTCATCAATGAAGATATTAAACAAGACTGGAACCAACACTGAGCCCTGGGGAACACCGCTAGTCACAGGCCTTCATTCAGACCCTGCTCCACTGATCACCACCCTCTGAGCTCGGTCTGACAGCCAGTTCTCAATCCACCTCACTGTTCTCTCATCTATCCCATGCTCTCAGCTTTGCTATCAGGATGTCATGGGAGACAGTATCAAAAGCCTTGCTGAAATCAAGGTAGATGACATCCACTGCTCTCCCTCCATCCACCCAGCTGGTGATGAGATCATAGAAGGCTATGAGATTGGTCGAGCACGATCTCCCCTTGGTGAATCCATGCTGACTCCTCCTCATGACCTTCTTCTCTTCCAATTGCTTGGAGATGGCATCCAGAACAAGCTGTTCCATCACCTTTCCAGAGACAGAGGTGAAGCTGACTGGCCTGTATTTACCCTGATCCTCCTTCTTGCCCCTTTTGAAGACTGGAGTGACATTTGCTATCCTCCAGTCCTCAGGCACTTCTCCTGTTCTCCAAGGTCTGTCGAAGATGATAGAGAGCAGCTGAGGAATCACCTCTGCCAGCTCCCTCAGCACACGTGGATGCATCCCATCTGGGCCCATGGATTTATGTGCACTACTCCCTTTGAGACGCTCCTGGGTCATCCCTCAACCAGAGGGAATCTCTTCATTTCCCAAACTCTTTTACTTTCTTCCAGTGTCTGTGGGTCCCGAGGGGTCTTTGAAGTGAAGACCGAAGCAAAGAAGGCCTTCAGTATCTCCACCTTCTCAGCATCCCCTGTCACCAGGACACCCTCCTCGTTCAGCAGGGGACCCACATTATCCCTAGTCATCCTCTTACTATTCACATATCTAAAAACCCCTTTTTATTATCCTTTATGTCCTTTGCCAGTTTCATTTCCAGGTGGGCTTTAGCCTTCCTAGTCGTGTCTCAAGAGGCCCTGACAAGAACCCTATGAAGTTCCACAAGGACAAATGCCAAGTCCTGCATCTTGAAATGATACCCTCCTGGAAAAAATACAGGCTGGGGAGAGCCAGGCTGGAGGAGATCCAGGCTGGGGAGCTGCTTTTCTGAAAAGAATCTGTGGGGATTCTTCATAGACAGTGGGCTGAGCACAAGCCAGCAGTGTGTCCCGGTCAATCGTACCCTGGGTGAAATGAACAGAAGCATAGCAAATAGATCAGGGGAGTTCCACTCTACTCAGTGCTCAAGAGACCACATGTGGAATACTGCATCTAATTTTGGGTCCCCCAATATAAAAGATATTTTGAACAACTGAATCAAATTCATAAGTGAGCTGCCATGATGGGTAGGGCTAGATCATTTGCATTATCATGGAAGGCTGAATAAACTGGACTTGTTTACTCTGGAGACAGAAAGGCTTTGAAAAAACCTAATTGTAACCTACCAGTACCAACAAAGAGGTCATTAAAAGGATGGTGTCAGGCTCTTCACAGTGGTGCATAGATATATGTTGAGATATAGCACACATAAATTGAAGAGAGAGGCTCAGACTGAATATAAACTTATTGTATAAACGTTTATATAATGAAGGTGCTCAAACAATGGAAGAGGTTGGCCACAGTTCTTGTATAGTTTCCATCCTTGAAGGTTTTAGGACCAGACTGTGTGAAGCCATGAGCAAGCTGTTCTGACTTCATAGTTGACTATGCTTTAAGTAGGAGGCTGGATTGGAGACTTCTGAGAAGAGTTTGACTTCATTATACTTGTAACTAACCTTTAGGTATTTTATTGCCCTTAGTCTTCTCTCTGACAGTCCAAAGAAACTCCGTTAACTTCTTCATACAGGCTGCATGCCCTGAGTATCTTGGTATATATCCCTCAGGGTGTTTAAGAGTACCAGTTTTTTTAGAAACAGGGACACCATTAAGTCATATTTGTTTCCCATTTAATTTGTGTCAAATCTATGTAATTGCCTTTCACCTGTTTAACTTTCTCACAGACATTCCAGCCCTTCCCACCGTAGTGCTCAAGAATAAATTTGCATATATAAATAATCAATTAAAAATGAATTAAATTACTCAAGTGCTTTGGACATGCAGACGTGCAAATATGTCCTAGGCCCAAGCTTAAAAATGAAACGAATTGTAATGCATAATGAATACAAAGTGTCCAGAGAACCAAGAAGATGAACATGTGAAAATGAAGAATAAAACAAAATGCTTGAATTTTATCTCCGTTCAAATTGATGGCAGCATTTAACCAAATTCAGTGCAGACAAGATTCCATCCACTATTTCCAAAATTATCATTCTCAGAGATCACCTCCAAATTGCAAGCCTGTATTCTTTGAATAATAAAGTTGCTCTTGAAGTTGTTCTCTTCTGGTTTTGTTGTCTGATAAGCATTATTACACAACAGTCTCCTAATTTTTCGTGTTTTTCTGCTCACAGAAGAAAAAAAGACTCTGCCTTGGCTGAAAAATGGTATACAGAACATGTTCATCACTTCACCCTGTAAGGCATGTCTATGGTAGAGGAGCAGTCAGTGCATCTGTGTTTCCCAGGTTATTTCTTTCCTCTGGGGCAGTGCTGTATTTCAGGCATTGGCACCTAAGAATAAACATATGAGGACTTATTTATGTCATATGTGACAGACGGGCGTTATATGTATTACAAAGTAATTTCTCTTTTAAGAGAGCACAGTAATAATTTCTTGGTGCATGTGGAAAAAAGTTGCAACTTCAGAAAGACTCTTTTCATTTTCAAGGAATAAGCAGAGTACTATCTTAGTGCTGTCATAAAAATGAGTCTGTGTTCTAACTTTAGTGACCCAATAACTTGCAACACCAATATCATTCATCACACTGTCAGAAAGAACAAACCATGGAGGATGGAAATAAAACATCATATTATATTCTAGAGCAAGTATTTGCAGTTGCCAAGGGAGCAGGGTACCCAGCTGATTGGTATCTAAGTATCAGATCATTTAAAGCATTTCCATTAATAACTGTCATTTAAGAAAGATTATTTTTTAGTCTGATTTTTCTGGATAGTATTGATTTGGTTTCTTTCTGCCTGTTTTAATAAGGAATCTTTCAGTTTGGGCTCTGGGTGAATTCTGGTAATATTATTTCTGATTTTTGATTAAAATCTTTAAATTATTATCTCTTTACACTAAACTTTGCTGAGATGTAATTTCTCAGCTGCTATAATATAATGGATCACGTTTCTTTTGTTCCTAAGCCATTTAGAGAAATGCAGCAGATTTAAGCTGCTCTTCACTAACAGAGATTGATGCACTGTCAAATGGGATGTTCGTTAAACCAGAGAAAATGGGAACAAGTAGACAAACTGCATGATAGGTAAGAAACTGGCCAATGAAATATGGAGTGAAATGAGATTTGTCTTCATAGAATAAAGTTACAGGGTAAGTTCTTAAAAGGTTAGTCTTGGGTCTGATGTTATTTAAATATTTCATTAGGGACTTGACACAAAAGTGCCAATGTGATAATGAAATTTATTGATAATACTAAATTAGAATAGAGAATATCATGTGAGGATGAGTGGGTTATTCTGAGGAATGGAATAAAACATGAACAGGATAAAATTTTAAAAAACCCAACATGCGAGACTATGCATTGCAGGCTAGAACCCAAAGTAGGGGCTATAGTAGTACAAAAGTGCACAACTTCTAAAGTTACAACTTACATCTATAATGTCAATGGAGACAGGTAGGTGCCTTTGAAGTCCTTATGGGTGAGATCAAATCTGCCTAATTTAAGTGCTTAATGTTGGATACATACATCTTTGCACTGGAGATAAATTTTCCTACTTCATTAGATACCTAAAGTGTAGGTATTAGCTAGTTACCTAAGTTAAATGAACTGAATTCATCCCTAGAAGCATATGGGTTTGACATGTGAAGTCTACCAGACTGGAATCTCAAATACAGAATAAAGAGAATAAATACAGAATCCATACTCCTCACAGTATGGATGATGTATTAGGGAATCCAGATATGACATCGTTGAGTGAGGACTCTTCTTAAACTACCTTGTAAATTCAGAAGTCAGGGAGGGAACTGTGTCAAAATCACATTTCTTTATACAGCTTAAGCAAGAATCCTCATTGGATTTCCTTTTCAAATTTATAGATTGAAGAGTAGGTTATTACTTAGCACTATAAGGGTTTAGGAATAAAGCACTTTCTCCAGCTAAGAAGAGATGGGGGCAGGATGGACTCAGGTATAACATAAATCCTGAATATTTTTAAAGGGACTGACAATCCTGAGGTAGGTTGTTTTAGACACACAGATTGCCTATGCAGACTTGTGTAAATCAGGAAGCAAAATTTCTTATATCGGATTCCTCTATTCAAAGGCATGGGTAGAGGTTTATCAAGTCTGGAAGTGACAGATAAGACTGAATTTGTAATATCTTTATTTTTAAGTTGTAATTGAGACTTGATTTCACAAACTTTAACTTTTTCCTGCCCTTGTGTGCATTAAAAGAAAAATGACTGGATTTCTGCAGCAGCAGTAACTACTCAATATAACTCAGCCCAGCTTGTCTCTCTTCTCCTACAAACAGCATGTTTAATGCTATCTCTAATGTTTTTCAAATGCTGTCAAGTGAGTCTTTTACTAAGATCCCACACAATTAAAATGTAAAAAAACTAAGCATGTAGTACTTCAGTTAACAATATTTTGTTTACGCACCTTCATTGATTATTTAAGCTTCATTTCCTTTGATTTTTTTTATATATATTTCCTGTGGGTTTAAAAGATTTATTGATGGTTGTTAGTGTTGGAACATTAACAAGGGCCTTGCTAATGCTGTAGCTGTTGTTAAGCTGAAGACATGTTTTACAAGGACTCCAATAAGGATTGCCCAGTAATAAAATTGGTCTTTGATTGCTTTTTTTATTTAGATAAATTAAACAATATTCATGATTTTATGAGTTGAGATTCTATAAACACAAAAGTTTTCAAGATACTTACAGCTACCAGGGGTTTGTAAGTTAAGGTATTCCAGGAAACACTTGTGCTTTTGTGTATGCTGCATAACATGCTTTTTCCCAGGTATGCGGAGCTCTTGGATAACAAAACTGCACCTTTTCAGAAACTGGGGAAGTAAATTTACTACAAATATATGATCTCTTTTGGAGCTAGATGGGGAA
This sequence comes from Hypotaenidia okinawae, assembly GCA_027925045.1. Classification (NCBI taxonomy): domain Eukaryota; kingdom Metazoa; phylum Chordata; class Aves; order Gruiformes; family Rallidae; genus Hypotaenidia; species Hypotaenidia okinawae. The sequence continues at coordinate 136,465,906 of BSDF01000002.1, read as the reverse complement.
TCTACATAGAAGCATTTAGATGCTGTGAAACACTTCTGTGTGCGTAAGTCTCTCACTAGGTCTAGTCGCCTGTGCCTCAGGGAAGTTCATTACTTATTTTTGTGGCTCAGTCTGTGGTTAGTCCAACCTTGAATAGAAAAACACAACCCAGTGGAAATCAATTAACTTAGAATTATTTAACAATTATTTAGTTTCCAAACTACTCAAAATCCCCATTAACTATCCTTCATGAACCCCTTGCAGATTGGAAGGAAGCAGCAAATTTCTACATGAGTTGCTCAGAATATAACCTTAAAATAGTAAATAAAGAAAGGAAAGAAGACAAAGCATGAATGAGACAGTCTTCTTCAGTGCCATTCTGTAAACAAGAGCAGTCTTTTGTGAGAGGGCTCTACCTGACGCATAAGCTGCATTCAAACAGCTTTGAATAAAATTAGGAAGTCACTATAGTTCTGACAGTTTTACATTGAAGATTTTTTGGTATTACATACATCTTGAAGCTTTAAATATCCATTAAAATGATCTGTTTCCCCACATAACAAAGTAGAAAAAGTATTAAAAAACCCGCTGCCAGCTTGAATTAATGACTAATCCAATAACGTTCACACAATGCCAGGGCAATTAAAATTATTTTTAACAGTTTAAAATTTGCATTTAAAAAAACTAACCACATTTTCCTACCTTCTTTCCAACCCTTTATTTCCCTTGCAGATAAGCTATATTCAAACGCTCACTTCTTTTTTTTTCCCCCAGGACATGATTATGTATTACCTTTTAAGGCTCTAAATCAGTTCTGTAATGATATAGTGAAATGGCTAACTCATTCCAATAAAAATATGGTGGTAGAATCTGACTGTAAAGGTGTTAACTCTTCCCTCCTCACTTCACGTTCTATCTATGAACATATGAGCACATCTATGAATGCGCAATTTTAAAATCTTCCAAATCAAAATTTCATCTACATATATTAAAAATACAACTTCTAGCTAACATAAACCATACAACTGTTTTCCAGTGAAACAGCTTTTGCATGCTACATCAGGGGATACTTCTCTGTTCTCATGTACTCCCATTTTTTTTTTACTAGCCAAAAGTTGCACTAGATAGAAGAAGAAAGAAAGTGAAGAGTGTCACATAAATGCTCTCACATCACAGCGTGTAATCAGCACCAACAGATGTTTAATTTTTCCTTTAGGATGGAAGTGTGTTCATTCCTATTGTGATGAGATGTTAGTGGAATGTTGTTAGGCAAGAGATCTTTTTAGAGTATTTAAGGTGAGAAGTATCATTATAATTACATCTCGAATATATCAAAGGAATAGAAACTCACCATGTACCCTTTAACTCATTCATTAATTAGAGCATGTCTTTCAGGAAGACGTTCAGTTTTCAGTTGAGTGTGATAAAAAAATCTACCTCAATTCTTCTTAGATTGTCTTAGTGGTTAACCACCTTCAATAAATGTCTTATTTTGAATTATAATATAAGCATCAATTTCTGGGTTTGGCAAACTATCTCCTTAAGTTATCTTCCTACCTTAAGGTTAAGTATTCTATATACAATCTGGAAATTATATTAAATCTGTGATCTTCTGTTTGTAAACTATTAAAAAAATGTATAATGATAATTAGGACTAAAATTTACTCTCTGATAACTTTCCATAAAAAAACCATAAAATTGACTAGTTCCCTGAATGGATTTATCTTTTGTGTGAATATCTGGAAACATACAAAAAGGTCTGAAAATATGTGCATGTTCTTTTAAATAAAATAACCAAAAGAGATAGAATTCATGTCCAAAAGCACTGCTTACTTTAAAAAACAAAACAAAGATTATCATCATATTTCATGCATACATATGCCAAAAAAGGGTGATCTCTTTTACTATAGATTCTTCACAGATAGGGAATGTACATTTCATCTGAAGCCTAAGTATCATGACTCTCTAGTGCTGTATTTTAAAATGCTGTATTAATATTTCACATCCAGCATATCATATACTTCACAACTACATATATATTTGGTCTATTCCCATAGTACTTGGCACCACTTCTTTCATCCATTCTGCATGTCTACACTGGGTCAATTACGCTTTTCAATTAACTGAGAGTATTTATTCAGTAAGGCTACCTGAAAAATAGGGGTAAACTGTGAAACAGGCACTGCCAGGTTGTCAGCTCTCTTATAGTCTCACTGAGGGTAGGTTAGAGGAAGTGTTGCCCTTCTAAATGCACTCTCACTCTTTGCCATTAAATTCTCACCTGCCAGTGTTAATTTCCATTTATAACACTGAAGTTCTGTCAGTGCTAGTGGTGGAGATAAAATTAAGAACCTGCTTTCAGTTCCCCATACAAATTAAGTATAAACTGAAATCTATAAGTAGTGCAAATTAGTAAGTTCTTCCCTGATACTGCAAAGACAAACTTTGTAAAATTTCACACTGATGTAATTCTGTAAGTGATTTACATGGCTAACCAGATCTAACCTAGAATAAAGCTAGAATCCACAACACATATTATCTATTTAGTACAAAGTTTTCTACCAATATATTAAAGAATATTCTATATACTTTCTTAATAATTGATACAGGATAAATACAACATTTTTCACCTTAAAATAAAATCAGAAGAAAATTTGATATTGTGGTAATGGTAGCTTATGCTATATTTAGTAGAACAGTTTTTCACCCCTTTGTGTTTGCATTAACTGTTTAAAGAAACTGCAGCAAATTAATTTCTTGTTAAACAACTCACATTTGGAAACATACAATATTATTTAAGATATTTATTTTGTTTATTTTCAGAAAGGCTTTATATTATAATAATTAAGACAATCAAAAATATCATAGATGGGATGTAGAGTCAAAATGAAAGATTTTGCCATCAGTTTGAAAGAGATCTGATGTACAGTAGGCCAAATACATATTTTCTGTTTCATGATGAACGTTGATGATTATTTCTGAATCGGAATGGGAACAAATCTCTTCAGAATTCCTATCAAACATAAATGCTAAAAATATTTTGGTCTTCCAAAGTCTGATTTTGCAATTATTTGTGGTGCCTAAGAGTACTGGTCGGATCATGTAACCCTTGTCATAAATGTATTAGGTAAATTCATTTCTCACAGGATGTCACATTCTAGGTCACTCTATGTCACATTTTTCCTGTCCTTTATATGCTGTCTGACTGCCAATTCTATGCAGTTGTCCACACTTTTCTTTCCACAGTTCTCTCAATCTGTGCTTACCTCACGTGCAATGTTTTCCATGGGAACATGGGCTATTGCCAATGTTTCTGTGGTAGTTTGGTGGTTGGACCCAAGCATTCTCAGCTGTACATCCTCACCTCAGGTCATTAACTTCTTTGCTACTGAGGGCTGTCCACTTTGCTTGGCATTCTCCTAACTGTGTCAGGGTCTGTGATTTCCCTACTGAGGTCCAGATGACTTCAGGGGATAAAAATGGTTTTCTAGCTCATCAGAGTTTGCTTTGTTTCCTGGGAAGATATTTTGCTGATCCAACACAAGCAGGTAAGGATCCTTTTTGTGTTTGCCCTTGCCATCAGTTTTTTTGGATGTCTTTCCAGGAGATTATGCATGCCTACTGCTATCCATTATGTTTTCAGATTCCCAGATGTCACTAAACCGCTTGAATTCTCCTGCAATGTGTTGCTCATTTCCTGAGTCAGTGTCAGATAGGTCAGAAACTGTAAAATTGATCTTAGTTCCTTTTTTCCCTCCAGTTAGACTGTCTCTCAGAAATCTGTAAATTAACCTTACATCATCCACTTATTTCCTAAACTCTGGTCTGAAATTGTCTAGGTTTAGCTGAGAATTTGGTAAAGCTACATCTCCTCTGTATTGTTTGCACTCTTCTCACTGATCAAAAATAGGCCAAATAAGCTTACATACCCAGATGAGGCCTATTTATGCCCTGTATGAAACATAGAATTTTCATAGGTCGTCTTCTGAATCTGCAAGCACTACCTTCACAGTCGCCTCAGTAATTTGGCATATTTGTTCCCTAAGATCTGTCCACCTTTTTACTACTTTCCATAAGTATAGTAGCAAGATGATGGAATCAGTATTTTGGTTTTCAAAGCTATCCTCTAGAAATTTTCTTGTTTGCACCACCTTGCCAACAGTTGTCAGAGGCAAGTTTTATTGCCAATTAGCACAAACTTTTGATTACTGATTCAGGTACTGAGAAAAAAAAAGGGAAAACATACACAATTAAACACTAACACTTTCCTCCCCTCTCCCCAGGCTCAACAGCTCACTGCTGAGAGTTAACACGATTCCAGTCTTTGAGACATTTCCACACTGCATTAGCCACCATCCAGGAGTCTGTATGTACATATAGTGGGGCCAATGATGCTCCTGAACACGTTCCAAGGCTATTTTCAAGGCCATTACTTCTGCAAACAGACTAGAGCCTCCAGTCCCTTCACAGGTGGCAGTTTCTCCCATGGAGAGATTCCAAGTAGCAGCTCACCACCTCCTGATCCCTGCTGTAATTTTACAAGATCCATCTGTAAACAAACTCCATTGTTTGTTTTCAGCACTTAATATATCATATGCTGGGGTTTTAACAGCCTGAGGAATTTGGTTTCTTCACATTATTGATTTACTGGCTACAGACTAATAAACTCTGCTAATCCTACTCTGGATCTTGAATGAGTTCATATCTAATAGGCAAAGGCCAGCACACATTTTTGGCATGTAGCATTGGTTGATCTACCAGTGGATTTTGAATCCTTGAACAAAAATTTCAGGGCAGATACTCTAGAGAATAACCATAGTGGCTGCTCTGTGCCTACCACATCTGTGGTATGCAGCTTGAACTTCTTGCTCCACAGAAATGTAGTTATTTTGGGTTCTTTCATAGCTCCAGCGTCAGAATCCTAATAGCTTGCCTCTCATCTCCTGAGGGAGTCATTGCCTCAAGCCCCAGTGCTTGTTGTGACAAACTACTGTTCTTTCATGTGCTGGTATATACAAAACATTTACATCTATCTTTCTGGATCAGTACTGATGTCATTGCATAGATTACCTCCAGCTTGACCTCATCAAAAGCTTGCTGCTATTTTTCTTCTGAAAATGAATTTTTAGGGGTCATTGATATAAAAGTTGTCTGTAACTGGGGATGTATATGCATCAAAATCTGTTAATGATCAAGTAGACAGTCTTGCTAATTGCAAATGGGTATCCAAGGCACACACTTGAGCAATTTGTTCAGCTGTGATATGTCTCTGTCCATATGGCCATGACAAATCTAAAACCTGTGTTTCTTAAATGGGCCTCTTTAATTTTGAACACTTAATGGTAAATCTGGCATTGAAAAAGCAATGATTATCTGTTGACATTTTATTGGGTGGACTTGCCAAGGTTGGGAGAGGACTGCAGAGGTGGCCTCTGAGAAGAGACCAGGGGCTGCCCCATGCCAGACAGCTGCTTCCAGCTGGCTTTGGAATGAACCCACTGGAAGACATGGTTGAACCCATCAGAAACCCTGTCGATGCCTCTGTGAAAACATATCTGAGAAATGGCAGAACCCATCACATTGCCTGAAGAGGAGGGAAAAATAAGGAGCAAGAAACAACCCTGCCAACACCAAGGTTAGAGAAGAATGAGGGGCAGAAGTTGTTCCAAGCACTGGAGCAGAGATTGTTCTGCAGTCTGTGGGGAAGACCACAGTGGAGTAAATGGGTATTTACTGAAAGACTGCAGTCCACACAAAGGGCCTACACTGGAGCAAGGCAAAAGTGTGAGAAGGAAGGAGCAGCAGAGAAGAATTGCTATGAACTGACCACAGCCTCAGCTCCCCATTCCCTCTGTGCTACTCAGAGAGTAGGGGAGAAGCTGGAGAAGTTGGGAATGAAGAAGCCCGGAAAAATAATTTTGCTTGATAAAATGAGTGTGGGCGAGGGATAGATGTTGTTTTAGGATTTTTTCTTTGTTTCTCACTACCATTATCTATTTTAACTGGCAATAAATCAAATTGTCTCCAAGTCGAGTGTGTTTTGCACATGAGAGAAACTGATAATTTCCCTGTTATCATCTTGACCCATCCTATTTTCTTCTCCTGCTCTGTTGAGTAGGTGCAGTGGGTATCTGACTCCAGTCCAAGGTTAAACTACCTCATCCTTTATTTAGTACTTCTTCTGGAGTTGTTCTTCCAATTAATGCATCATCAATGTAATGGAAAAAATATCTGGAGATCTGTTGAGTTAAGGTTTGGTGGATGATGCCAAAGTAGGTCTGGTTTTGTTTCCCTGGCTCAGCTGGTTCCAGATTGTGGTGGTTTGACCCTGATTGGAGGCAAGACGCCCACCAAAGTCGCTCTACACTCCCCTTTTCAGCTGGACAGGGGAGAAAGTACATATTGAGAGGCTTAGGAGTCAGGATAAGGACAGGGAGAGATCATTCCATAATTAGTGTCATGGGCAAAACAGACTCAACACAGAATAAAGGAAAAGAAACCTATCTAATTTATTACACTACACTACACACACAGTGAAACCAGAGTCAGATAATGAGAAGTGCGACCAATGTTAAAGCACCTCCCCCTACCCCTCCCTTCTTAGCAGACTTTAGTCATGATTTCTCTCCCTTCCCCCAACTGTGGCACTGGGGTGGGGGTGGGGGGCAAGGAATGGGGGAATGGGGGTTTCGGTCAGTTCCTTCTTAGCTGGGGGGGCATTCCTCACACTCTTCCCCTTCTCCAGCATGGGGTCCCACCCATGGGAGACAGTGGTCCATGAATGTCTCCACTGTGAGTCCTTTCCCACAGGGCTTCAGCTCTTCACCAGCTGCCCCAGTGTGGGTCACTGCTATGGGGTGCAGTCATAAATCATAGAATGTCTGTCAGTCTGTCAGGCCCAGACAGCTGCAGCCTGGTCACAAGTTCCCGCAGAAAACTTGCTCCATCCTGGGTCTCTCTTTCTCTCACTCATCTCTGTGTCTCTGTCTCTCTCCATGGGCTGCAAGAGCTGGCAGAGGCTTGCTCCAACACAGGTCACAGCGTCTCCTGTATGTCTCCACCTGCTCCACCGTGGGGCCTATCCAGAGGCTGCAGGTGGGGTCTGGGCCTTTTCCATGGGCTGCGGGGGGACACCAGCTCCACCATGGGTTTCTCCATGGGCTGCAGGGGCATCTTTCTCTCCTGCCCTTGGGGCACCTCCTTCCCCCACCCTTCACTGACCTTTCTTACATCTTCTTGCTCCCTTCTCTGGTGGCAAAAAGCATCTGCTTGCGTTCTTTCTTTCTTCTCCTAAATGTGATTCCCAGAGTTGCTGTGACCGTTGCTGATGGGCTTGACCTTGGTCAACAATGACTCTGGCCTTGAGCTGGCTGATGTTTACTCTCTCAGGCCTGGAGATGGCTTCTAGCTGCTTCTTGCAGAAGCCACCTCTGCAGCACCCCTTCTCCACCAGAAACCAGCTGCGCACAACTACAACATTGGTGCACATCATTCCAGGCACAGGCAAACTGAGGTCTTGCTTCTGCAATCAGAGAACTGAAAAAAGTTTTTGCAACATCAGTTGTAGCATACAAGATCTGTAATTTGCATTTTAGTTTGTACAAGAGGTGCAACATGTCTGAAAACACAGCAGATAATGGGGGAGTTATTTCATTTGAAGCTAAAACCTACTGCTGTCTTTCTCCAGCAGGCTCTGTGCATGCCAAACAGGTCTTTGAGAGCACTCCTTATTATTCCAGGTAATCAATAAATTTTTGTGTTTTCCCAGTGGCCCCATTGGTCCATTCAATTCTTCTTTTGGCAAATTGCTTGAGCTGCTAAGGGAACAGCAGCTGGGTCTATGCCACAGAATCACATTGAATCACAGGCTGGCTGAGGTCATCAGGCACCTCTGGAGCTCATTTGGTCCAACCTCCCCTGCTCAAGTAGGGTAACGTGTGGTCAGTTGCCCAGTATCATATCCAGATGGCTTTTGAATATCTCCAAGATAGAGACTCACAGCCTCTGTGAGTAACCTGTGTCAGTTCTTTGTCATCCTCACAGTTTAAAAGAGTTTCCTGATGCTCAGAGTGTCTTGTGTTTCAGATGGGACTCACTACCTCTTTTCCTGCCAATAAGCACCACTGAAAAGAATCTGGCTCTGTCTTCTTTACTCCCTTGGTACAGATATTTGTAAACACAGATACAATATCCCTTGAGCTTTTTCTTCTCCACGTTGAACAGTTTCAGCACTCTCAGGTTCCCTTTATATAAGAGATGCTCCAGTACCTCAATAACCTTAGTGGTTCTTTTCTGGACTCTCTCCAGAATCCTCATCTCTCTCTCTGTCACAATGCCTCACGGATATCCATTCTTTGGGTGATTTATCCATGGGCTGTACTCCTTCAGGATTGTATATTGCAATTCATGGAGCACCTCCTTTCAAGAGTGCATCTTCAGCTATGTCCCAAACAACATCTCCTTCATCTTGATCCCTCCACAGTGGCTGTTGCTCTTTCTTAGCATGGTGGAGTCATGGCACTGGGGGTCCTTGCTAGCCATGGTTTTGGTGCACAATGAAGCACTTGTGCTGGTGTGAGAGCCAGATAGACTGGCTGTGATGTGCCAGTTCATGGTCTCCTCCCAGACCAGTCACAACTGCTGCCCTGCAAGCTATGCCAAATACAACAGTAGAGTCATTTTTGAGCAATACAATGTTATGCCTTCCATTCTGAAGAGGTTTAATATTTTTAATATTTTATCTTCATTGCAGCTTCTTTATGGAACTTTTTTAACACAAATTGTGACTAAATATGTTATTTTTTATTAAAATTTACTTCTGGAAAATGATCCACAGCAAAAAGTGCCTTTAGGAATCCTGTGTTTAAGTCCCTCTTTTACTGTTGCTAAAGACTTACTAGTAGAAGTTGCTTTCTGTCAGTGGTACCTGAAACATCATTTAAAACTAATGTACTGCTGTTCCAGCTTCTGAAGAGGTAAGCTTCTTCAGGATTAGTGACCCTCTTATGATTTGATTTCTTTCTTCAAATGCTGCCCCTTACCCTCTATTTCCATATCACATCATTATATACAAAGCTTCTCAAGAGTTCATGGCATTCTGAAGCTAAGGTAGTTAAGATAATTAACCACCTCTATAAATTGCTAGTCATTTCTCATTCATTACTCTGGGGTTTCTTTACTTTTCTCAAGGTTTAAGGCAAAGCTGGAGACCACCACCTTTCAAGAAATTAATACTGGAGGAATCTCACTGAATATGCAGTTTATCTGCATTCTTTTTACTATTCCCCTTCTACTCTCTGCACAGGAATTACTTTCTAGAGGTAATTTTTTCCTACCTAATAAATGAATGCATGGCAATAAATTTGATACAACTAAATATCATCCTTTTTCTGGTGATGCACTGCCAATAGGAATTCAAATTTGGTGGCATCTGCCAAAATAAATAGCAAAAATTGTCAATTGTTGAATGGTTCATATGGCTCAATATGAAGGAATTTGTTTTTATATCACAAAAAGTGAGCATTATTTCTCTAGAGAAGTTGGACAGCATACCCATGTTCATAATGATTCTGACTTCAATGTTATCTGAAGTGGTTTGGAATAGTGCTAGTCTTCAGGTTATTTAAAGATTGTGTTTGTTTGCTTTTTATCAAGGATGATTCATCCTGTGCTAGTTTTTGATGTAATAATATGTCTTTGTAGGCTTTCTATTCTCTGTCATAATTCTTCTCACAAGGTACACCTTGGCATATATTTCCACTTCAGTTTACTCTCTATCGATGACTATTTCCTTTCTATTTGGAGATATGTTTTCTTAGATTATAGTTATTATTTCAGTTTCTCTTAAACTCTGTTATATGTTATATATGTGACTTTTGTTCAATTATAAGCAGATGGTAGAACACTCAAATTTCTAAGTAGCCAGTGTACATATTGAACCTTAGTTTTGAGTAAAAAGCATATATTTCTTCTGTCTTACTCTGAATTTGATCATGTCATCTACTTTCCTGCTATTATTCCTACCAAGAGCTTTGTCCTTTTCCCTGAAAGATGTAATAGAGGGGGTAACAGGCTTTATTCTTACTGCTTTAGTTTTTTTGGGTTTTTTTTTCCTGTACTGTTTCACATGTTGCTTTTAAATTATTGCCTGTGCAAATTTTAAAATGGAGAAGTTCAGGATATGCTAAAAGTTGATTCCTTCCATGGTTCCACTTTGCTCTCTTCCAAAGTGCTTTGTGCACTAATCAAATCTTAACTCTGGATCCGACAACTCCCTGCCACTGTGACCAATGTACGACAAGTTACTTTAGTTACATTAACTCAGTACATAGATGAAACCACATCAGGTTTCCAAAGATAGATTGCTATTTTATTAAGAAAAGTCTTTTTTAATTTATTCACATTAAATACGGCAGGAATCCTAGCTGTAACTGAGCTGCTTGCTTTCCTCAAAATATATCCTGCCATAAACACTACTCTTCTAGGTTTAAGTCTACTCTGGTTGCAAACTAACACAGATACCAGTATGCTGAACAAAGATGCAAACAAGATAGTTGTCTTTCAGTAAGAAAAACAGGCACTCACCTTCTATTTCTGTGCACTTGTGTGTTTCTGCCAATTCTTACCATATTTAAGGTGCTGTTCTTTAAGTATCAATTCTCCAAGATAAATGTTTTCATTGAAATGATACTTGCAGAAGGAAGTTGAGTAAAATATTATGTCCATGATACAACAATAACAGGAAGGATGACAGCATGATTACTTTGAAGAGGTAATTTAGAAGGCTAATTTAGAATCTACTCCTATGTTAGAGTATGGGATGCATCAGAAGAAGTGTTGCCAGCAGGTCAAAGGAGGTGATCCTCCCCCTCTACTCTGCCCTGGTCAGGCCCCACCTGAAGTATTGTGTCCAGTTCTGGGCTCCTTGGTATAAAAAGGACAGGGATCTCATGGAGAGAGTCCAGAGGAGGGCTACGAAGATGATTAAAGGCCTGGAGCATCTCCCCTATGAGCAAAGGTTGAGCAAGTTGGGAGCTGGGGTTGTTCAGCCTTGAGAAAAGAAGGCTAAGAGGGGATTTTATTAATGTTTATAAATATCTCAAGTGTGGAACACAAGGGGAAATAGTCAGCCCCTTTTCAGTGGTCTGTGGAGACAGGACAAGGGGCAATGGCTTCAAGTTGGAGCATAGAAAGTTCAACACTAATACGCGGAAGAACTTCTGTACAGTGAGGGTGACAGAGCCCTGGGACAGGCTGCCAAGGGAGGGTGTGGATTCTCCATCTCTGGAGATATTCAAGACCCATCTGGACACCTATCTGTGTGGTGTGTCCTAAGGGACCTGCTTTGGTCTCTCAAGGTTCCTTCCAACCCCTAGTATTCTGTGATTCTGTGATGGTGGGATGGGCAGTATGAGTCATGCATCCGCTACATTTCAAAGTTCTGGTGGTGCTGCCCAAGATTACATTGCACTGTTTAAAGGCTTCTTGTATCTGGTATGTCAAAATATTTCTCAGAAATTTCAGGGAATATGGAAAAAGAGTGATTAACTGATACTGATACATATGAATCTGTGACAGTTTAAAATATCAGGGTAACTTTTACTAACAAATATTTAGTTCTCCTGTGATGTCAACATTAATATCTATGGAATTTAAATGTATATCGGTTTGCATCCAACTCAGCATTTATTTGCCCTGATGTTGTATGAGGCAAATATGTGACTGGAGAGGAGGGAGGATATACGTGTCTTTGTTCTATGGCTGCAGTTTGCCTGTTCTTCACTTTATTTTGTACTTCAGAAGATAGCCTGACACAGGCTGCTCTGGGACGTTGGAGCCAAGGAAGTTCCACTGATACTTTGGCTATATCCCTTCCCTTGGGAGGGACAACATTTGGGCTGCCTGCTCAGGCTGTTCTCTCCTTGCAAAAGCTCTGCCTACATTTATTATTTAGGAAGTTCCACATGACGACAACACAAATGTCACTCAAACAAGGATGTGTAGAACACCCCCTCCTTTTATCAGACACATTCTTACACATTTATTAAAAATACCAGCTTGTGTATCTTGTAAACCACTTCAAGCTACCTCAAAGGTGAAAGACAGTGAATAAAATCATATTATATTAAATTCAACCTTTGAAAAGAAACATAGAAAAATAAAACCTAGAAGTAAAGTTATCAGTGTAAGACAACAAACAAAAACATTTTAGACTTCAATGACATTTTTTAGTCTGACCCGATAAGTTTCAGTTTGTGCAGAAAAAAATGACGGATTAAGCAGTAAAATCAGATATTGTTATTCCAAAGATTATTACTAATTGTATTGTTACTGTCATTATATTATTATGATTTATTTTAACTTAGCCCTCTGAACAGAAAATGGAGAAAAACAAATCCTAAAGCTTCTTTACCAGTTACTTTGTTCATAATAAGGTGTATAACTTAGTGAAAATAAAAAAGACATATTAAAATCAGTTCCATTTCACTAGTGTGGAACGCCTACTTTCCACCTTTTAAAGAAGTCTGTATTTAAAGTGAAATGAGCATTTCTTTTGATATGAACACACAAACTCCTTTTCAAGGAGAATACCAAAGTCACTTGTCATCCAAAGGGACACAGCCAGTGGCTCTAATTCAGAGTAGCTTGCTCAGAAGTATTATTTTTGGTATCATTCTGACATTATTCTGCAAGCAGCTTAGGCTAATAATATTGTTTGAGAGTGGACCCAAGGCAGTTCTCTGTATAATGCCCTAAGCATATTCATTGCATAATTCAACACCTCACTGAAAAAGACTTTAAGTTTATAAAAAACAGCTACAAATTGTGCCTTTCCTTCAGGAAGTAATAGTAGACACACACCAAGAAAGAAAAGTAGTTAATATTTTCATTCTTTTACTCATCTGTTTGCTTTATTTGGCTTTAGGAGTTATATACCTAAGAGTGTAATTACACAACAGGCCTCATTTGCAGGCAGGAGAACTTCAGACTTAAACATCTTGCTATTAAGCTGTTGTGTGTTTTTGTCTTCAGTATAAATATTTCATGTTCCTACATCCCTTCATAAAGTTGCACAATATAGAAAGTCTTCTATTATACATACTGTAGTGAAATAATTTAAATTAAATCATCATGGATCAGCCTGAATGTCTGATTAGACTGCTGAAATTATAAAATCTATTTGTGTGTAGGTGTCTGTCAGTTAACAGCTGAATATCACCACTGTATGTTCATTTGTATATGCAATATATAATACAGAGATAAAAAAATATTTTAAAACAGAAGCAGAGTTGGTAGTGTGTCTGTGGGTAAATTAAAAGTAAGCGGCATTTTGCTCTTGGCAAACTTTGCTTTTTACCTTTGCAGAGGATTTTTCTGTATTTTTCTTACATTTTAAGAATTACCAATTTACAGTAGAACACCGAAGCTGTCAGAGAATATTCCTTTCATAACTTCTAACGACATGAAGATGCTAAATATCAGCCTTTAAAAAATAGAAATATTTTGTGATCAATCCAGACAATTCAGACCCCAGTAAAGCTGCATTTATAGCTATTATACATTTTCAGAGCAAGGCACACTGGTGAACCTAGTTTGTCTTTGCAACTGACCTCTTTACAAACTTAAGAGGGTTGATTAGTAAATGTGCTATGTAAGAGCTGGACAGAAAAAGTCACATATTGGGGTTCCTCCATACCTCCCTTAGTCAAGGATTTCACTCTGTGTCTCTTCTCTCATTTTTCTGGTACGTTGTACCACAAACACAAAAGACTGGACATGGCAAAGTCATAAGAAATGACTTTAATGATGATGGAAGCCACATACCACAGCACTTTTGAGGAGCATTAACTACCAGGTACTGAAAATTCTTGAAATTATTTTTTTTTCTTTCTGATTGGGGGTTGGACCCGATGATCTCTCGAGGTCCCTTCCAACCCCTACAATTCTATGATTCATCTCATCATAGAGACAGCTTCCTGAAGATTAATTCTTAAGTCAGAATTACTTAACTATCCCAACGGCATTTCTTGCCTTAATTTCCTGAGAAACTAATTGATAAATCATATGGAGAAAAAGAAGACACTGAAATAAAAAAAAATAAAACCTAAAATTCTTTAGCTTTTAAATCAATCTATTTCCTTGCAACTTTTCACCAGACGCTATTTTTACTGGCTAGGCTAGGTACTTGGTAGAAAACTTATGTCTTACTTTTCAGACAAAAAAAATTAGTGGAGATTGTGACTTGTACAAGTCTGGATCACAACCATTCTGTCTATAATTCACCAATTCTGATTTTTTAGGTATAGATTATTTAATGATCTAACCACCTCTGACATCATAATAGCACAATTTCAGACTTCCAGAAAATCTTTTACTAGGTGGAGAAAGCCTAAAAATTTGGACTTATCTTTAGAAAAAAAAAATCGGTTTCTTCTGAGTATATCTTAATATAACTAAACCTATAATTATGTCTATGCTTTGTCTCCTTGTATAATCTGTGTAGAACAAGATTCCTCCAGAGGTGGTTCAGCATGTTAAATCAAAGTCTTCAACAGTCAGGAGGAACTTCTCTCATACTAAGAAGAAAACTGTGGAGATTGTCCTCTTTTTACTCCACCTCCTGCCATGTGTTAGCAATTCCAAAAAAGAAAGACCACTAATCCACTTAAAATGGACTTATAATGAATAATTTGTAGACCATTTCTAACATAGTCAGTCTTCTACCATAAAATTATGATTATATATTATTTGAGCTACCTAGATTCTGATCTTGGCTAGAGTTCCCTTTCAAAACATGGTGAAAATAATAGATCCCCTAAATTGCTGAAAGAATTTTTAAAGTTTCCATATACAAAGAATAGGAGCTATTAATTTATTGACAGTTCACTCAATTACTGAGGTGCACATGGAAGAGGCTTGTATTTACGTAAGAGTGAGTGTTGGTACCACTACCTTCCTGCCAAAATCTTCATGACTGAATTAGTAGTTTTACTGTCAGCAACATAGTTCTTGGGTGATAAGGCTTCATATAACATTTAATAATACTTTTATAATGAAGGTGGTTTTGAATATGAAGACATGGTAACAGAGAAAGCTTTGACTGTAATAAAGTATGGGGTGTATTTTAACAGAGTTTTACCTGAATCTACAGTGCAATGCACTAGCCATGTTTTAACATACCAGCTGAAGAGGACAGCATGTGTCTGTAGTTGGATGCAGAATTCATTATTTCAAGATTATAAATTAAAATCTATTTCTTAATGCTTTACAGTCACTATTACTGCCACGAGAATGGTGGACAGGTTCACCCAGGAGTTTCATAGAATCATAGAATGTGTTAGATTAAAAAGTACCTTGAAGATCATTTAGTTCCAACCCCCTGCCATAGGCAGGGACACTTCTCACTAGATCAGGCTGCTCAAGGCCCCATCCAACCTGGCCTTGAACATTTCCAGGAAGGGGGCAACCAACACTTCCCTGAACCACCTATTCCAGTGCCTCACCATAGAGAAAGATTTCTTCCTAATATCCAGTCTAAATCTACCCCCTTTCCAATTTATTATCATTCAACCTCGTCACTACATGTCCTTCTAAAAAGTCCCCTCCCCCAGCTTCCTTGTAGGCCTCCTTCACATACTGGAAGGCTGCCATAAGATGTCCCCAGAGCCTCCTCCAAGCTGAACAACCCCAACTCTCTCAGCCTGTTTTCACAGGAGAGGTGCTACAGCCCTCTAATCATCTTTGTGGCCCTCCTCTGGACCCATTCCAATAGTTTAATGTCCTTATGCTGAGGACTCCAGAACTAGACACAGCATTTCAGGTGGGGTCTCACAAGAGCAGAGTAGAGGGGCAGAATCGCCTCCCTTGACCTGCTGGCCATGTTCCTTTTGATGCAGCCCAGGACACAGTTGGCATTCTGGGCTACGAGTGTGCATTGTCAGCTCATGTGGAGATTATCATCCACCAGCACCCCTAAGTCCTTCTCTGCAGGGCTGCTTTCTGTCACATCACAGTTCTCATGATCGGACAAGACCGTGATGATCAGGTAAGTCTGAAGTAAAGCCATGCAGAGAGGTCAGGTTCATGTCTGGTGTGAGTAACCAAGGGTAAAAGCCTGGGGCATTGGGGACCTGCCCTGGGGATAGGGACAGAGATTGGCTGGATACAACTTGGTGGGCCCCATGGGCTATGGGGACTTCGATATTGGCCCTACTGTCATGCTGGGGGGCAGGCAGCTGACAGCCTGGGGGGTTGATGTTTATCCTATGCCATGGGCAGGTCGAGGGAGTCCTGGAGGGGCTGGGAAGCTGCAGCTGGGGCTGGTGGTGCCCTCAGGGACCTGACAACAGTGTTCAAAGTATTAGGTAGAGTAGATAGCTTTCCTGCAAGATTATTGCATTCAAACTTCACTTGGACATTCTGGAGACAAAAACCTTCTGGGCTTTCTAGCCTGAGTTTTACTATTTAGATGTGAGGGAGTTTTCTTGCATACATGCTACATAGAGGAGATTAGGATATGTCAGAATTGATGCAGATATCATGATCTTTCAGGACCAGGATTGTATATTTTTTGGAAAACTATATTCCCAAAACTATATATTGGGGGAGAGGGGGTGGGGGGATAGGGAGGAGGGGAAGGGAGAAGATACGGATTTATCTAAATATTTACCCAGGTAAAAGGAAAATATGGTTTCATATTCCATTTCCCTTGCTTCCAGATACTCATTGCAAGCCACAAGGAATTCAGCAGCCCTGGAATGACAGGACAACTGTCCTGTGTCAGAGAGAAATCTCAAACAGAATATATTCCCTCATCCATCTAGTGCAACAGTTATGACCTTCTAGTTTACAGTTTCCTGTGTGAATTCCTCCTGGAGCATATATCAATGCTACTTTATCTTCAGGATTAATTCAATGCTACTACTAAACCCTATTTACTCATCATTTTTGACGTCACATCCCAGGCATTTTACCAGCATGTCCTTTGGCATCTGGAACATATTTCCATTTAAACTGATTTACCTATAATTTCATATGTATATTATTTCCTTAATCTACTTCAGACATTGCACATAAGTGTATGTGTATACAGTAACTAGAGATATCATTAAAACTTCATTAGTATTGGGATGAAATTTAGAGAGACCTTTATTTCTACTTTAATTGTTCAAATAAATCTGCAAACTTAGTTTTATAACTGAACATAGATTAGCTGTATTTATTGCTTCCTAATAACTGAATGTTGTTATTTTTTTAAATATTCTAATGCGTGTCTTTTTGGTGTCTAATTTCTTTATATTTATTTCCTACACACACATATTTATTTCCTGCCTAAAAGGCATAGACCTCTGAGAGACCTGTCTAATGCCACAACTACTAAGTAGTGTCTCTTTAAGTTTCCTCAGTTGTTACTCTCAGGATTCACACATAATGGCAATTTTTCCTTGGAGCGAAGAACACTATGTAGGGGATAATTTTGTCATAACACCAAATGGAATAGCTCTTAGACAAAATTATCTATAACCTTTATAAACTACCAAGATCTATCTCTGGTTTTCTCTGTTAAACATTGTTCAACTCATTTCAAACAGGCTAGAAATAATTTGTTATGGAAGGCTCTGTTTGGAATTAAATTCCCAGCAGAGTTGTCAGAGTTCCTGGGTCTGGAGGGCCTTCAAAGTACCCATCAAATCATGAAGACAATTTATTTGCAAGATTTCTTTTTTAAGGCTTTACTTTTTATAGAAAATGGACAACAATCGTGCAGGGGATAAAAAAGTTCTCTGGAGCTCACTAACTTGTGATGAGTGCATTGGGATTTTTTGCAGAGACCTCAGTTGCTGCTTTTCCTTCCTAGTTATGAAGACCAAGTAATGCATTACTTATGGTGAAAAAAATTAAAGAAAATAATTTTGGCATGAAAATCAAAGGCCATATACTACATGTACATGTTAAAGCACAGAAGCATGTTTTGTGACAATAAGCAGCAAAGTAACAAGCTCTTAGGTGAAGATCACCAACAAACTGTTTAAAAACTTTTGTTCGCTATTGCACACCAATGAGCATTTGCTATCATCATAGAGTTTCTAGGTTTTCTTAGTTTAGTCAGTACTTGCTTTGGTAAAAATGTATTCTCTCAACATGAGTTCTAAGGCAACCACTAATACCTATCTTTTACGCAATTCAATCTCATTTATACTGAGTTTTATCAGAACTGCACCTTTATCTATTTCAGCTAAGCAACAGCAAGAATAGGAATATAGGACCCTAGCATTGCTTCAACACTCTGTTTTAAATGTGTCCAAATTATATGTTGATTAATATTCTTAAATATATATATATACCCTATAAATAAACTTATAGTAAATTATTCAAACATCACTTCTTTACACTTAATTCACACATACTCAAAAGTTAATTTACAGATGTTTTTCCACCTCTTTACCTATCTTGTTTGCATAGTGGCTATATGAATTCATTATATAAACATGATAGTTTGATAATATTGATGTGTTCTGTTGTATTTTGCAGGTGATTTCAGTGTATATGTGCTTCCACCAAAACTTTCATTATATCAGCTTTGCATTAGACATAGCTAGCAACTCAAATGAACAGTTATAAATATGCCTGTAATATGTCTGAATCCATTATTGTAATTTATCCAGTACAAACCTGAACTTGCACTATATTCATAATTTTCATATATTTTCTGTATTACCCAGGTTTGCATCAGAAAGATAAAGGGAAAGCAGATTTCGGAGATTTCACTTGTAAATAAATAAAACTTATGTTTTCACTTACTGTAGAAATCACTACTCAATTCACTGGATGGGAAACACACATGATTGATAGCCCCAGCAAAGCCCCAGCAAAGTTCTGAGGAATGAGGTGGAGAGAGTGGACATTGCAATCCTTCCAGTCAAAACATTTAAGAGACTCCTAACTACTCTTCTATCTCTTCTACCATTCTTTACTCACATTTTCGTTCTCATACTGTAAGGGTTGGTACATATTCCTAAAGGATACCTTTTTTAAGACACTGCTAAGTCTTTCTGATTGGTACTTTGAAGGTCAGGAAGGGATTTTCTATATAAGGCTGAAACTAGTGATGGCTTGAAACTATTTTGCTTTCCCAACTTTTTTATATAATTAAAGGACATTTTAAGTAGCGTAATGTCATTACTTCTCAGGTTAAAGGTGGAAGGGCTGTATCTCAGGTCAAATTACACTGGGAAAACAGGATTACTGAAATCCTTTACTTAATTGTCCTTTTGACATTCCCTTTTCTCCTCATGGAAGAGAGGGTCAGCACACCTGAAGATGTCTACCCTGGGTGTTAGTTTGTAATCCCGGAATAGGAGAACTAAATAAGCAAAACAAGTGAATCATAGAATCAGCCTGATTCATAGAATCATAGAATCATAGAATCATAGAATTGTAGGGGTTGGAAGGAACCTCGAGAGATCATCAGGTCCAACCCCCCTGCCAAAGCAGGCTCCCTAGGACATTTCACTGAGATAGGCATCCAGATGGGTCTTGAATATCTCCAGAGAAGGAGATTCCACCACCTCCCTGGGCAGCCTGTCCCAGGGCTCTGTCACCCTCACTGTGAAAAAGTTTCTCCGCACGTTGGTGCGGAACTTCCTATGCTCCAACTTGCAGCCATTGCCCCTTGTCCTGTCTCCACAGACCACTGAAAAGGGGCTGGCTGATTCCCCCTGCATCCCCTGCTTAAGATAATTGTAAACATTAATTAGGTCCCCCCTTAGTCTTCTCTTCTCAAGGCTGAACAGTCCCAATCTTCTCAGCCTTTCCTCACAGGGGAGATGCTCCAGGCCCTTAATCATCTTCGTAGCCCTTCTTTGGACTCTCTCCAGGAGATCCCTGTCCTTTTTATAACAGGGAGCCCAGAACTGAAGCCAGATTTCTTGTGCCTTTCCTTGTTCACTTTAATATTTTAATCAAGCGGAACGTTGTTATTTTATCTACATTAGCAATGTTATTGCCCTCTAGTGGACTTATTTTATTTACAATTGTATAAATTATACTGAAAACATTTTGAAAAACTAACATAGAACAGTGAGTCTGAACCAGAAAATATCCTTGATTGAAAAATATCCCACGAATTACTTTTTGCAAGGTATATGTTGGGGATTATAAAATTGTATTGGAAGACAGGAAACATATTACATTACATTAAACAATGAGTAAAGTCTGTTGCAGAGAAGGTTCAAAATCTACTTAGCAGTGGCACCAACCAAGCCAGTACAGAATGACCACCTACGGCCCAAGCCATACAATCACACTGAGTGGGTGACTGTCCTTTCAGCACTGCAGTATGTGCTGATTAGTATCAGTCTCGATCACTCTCAGCCATTATTCATGTTTTATTGTAGTTTCATTGCTTGGTTAAATTTCTGGAATTAGTCAGGATGTCAAACTCGCATGGCTTCTGCTGGAAACAGAGAGCAAGCCTTGGACAGTGTTCTATCAGAGAAAACATAAATGGTAAGCCCTGAAAGGCAACAAAAGAAAGTCAGAGCTATGTTAAACAATTATCTGGGCAGCATGCACTGACTATAACAGCTTTTTTGAATGATATTATAAAGACTAAAATTGAAGGGACTGGTCTAATAAAGATAGTTAAGGTGAGTAAAAGTGTATATAGATCCCACTAGAATAAGTACTTAAATCACTGGCTTCTAAGAGCATTGTTTAATGAACCTCACTGTTGTAAGTTGCACTGAGCACCTACATAGTTAGACCCCTTCAAAGGTGTGTATATTTGGTCTTTTATCTAAAATTAATTATGTTTTATATATTTTAATTTAGAACTGGAACCAATTAAAGTCTTTTGGGGATGTGTCTGAATTTTTATGAAATCTGGATTAATGAGAATAAAACATGGTATCACAAATACAAAATACAAAAAACATACATGTTACAGCAGTTCTAATATTAAGATAATTTGGTCATTTAATCTCTTGTAAACATCCAGTGGATGTTGTGTCAATACTTGTAATCCATCAGTAAGAGTTATTTCACACAATAAGAGGCAACAGAAATATTTATTAAATGACTCATTTTTTAAACCATTTTGTAGCACATAGTGGGCTTGAAAACTTGACTGAGACTGATTACCATAAATTCCACTGCTTATGCATTGAAGTGAATGGGATTACTTTGGATATATGCTGTCAGGGCCCTGAGTGAATCATTAGGTTTTAGCTACCCTAAGCAATCTTACCTGGACCTTCACCCACCTTCTTTGCCCATAGGGACAGAGGTTTCATCCAAGATAACACCTGGACACCCAGACCTGCCCTGAGGTAAGTTGTAGGTGTCCCTTAACCCAGACCTGGGATCCTGTCTTGGTTTGCAGGGTTTCTGGATAGCCCTTGCACCTATGCTGTAGTGGCCTTGTCACCAGCCCTGTCTTCTGTCACTCCTGAGGGGATCCTTGGGCTCACCCCAGGCTTGACTCATTATCTCATGTTATCTGGGACTGTTGATGGACCTTATTCTTCTCATCACCCTGCCCTGATGCAGTAAGGCTGTGCCTTCATCAGGAAGGGCACTGCCTAGCCCATTACTTATCTGCTCTCAGATCTTGCTCATCCTCTTCAATGGATGTTGGGCTCTTGCTGCTCCCTGGGAAACAGGTGAATAAAATGAGAGTTTTTCCTTAGCAAATTTACATCCAGAATCAGTAAATTATATTTGCTTGAATTTCATGAATCATGTTTCATGTTTCTCAGTCTTAAGGGCAAATGGGACTCTGTGAAAGGATTGACTCTATGAATAAGATTGACAGCATCCAAATGTACTACAATATTTGGGAATAAGAATCTAGGACTAGTTTTATGAGATCTTGAGAGAGACAACTTTAACTAAAACATTATTGTGGGCACTTCCCATTTAATCTGTGGTTTCATATTAGTTAACCTAGTATTTAAATTCCCCAGGAAGAAATAAATACATCTAGTAGCAATATTCCACTTTTAAAATTTTTTTTATTTCATATTTTCAGCATGAGAAACAAAGTAATTTGTATTTGGTTATGCCAAGTAATGTCAATGTAGAGTTTGCTTGGTCTCAGTAGGCTACAGGGATATCTTCTGTTCCTCTGCATAGTCAGTATATTAGTGTAATCAAAACACTTTTTTCATTACTTGACCTATCTTCTTTTC
The DNA here is from genome assembly GCA_027925045.1 of Hypotaenidia okinawae. Taxonomy (NCBI): domain Eukaryota; kingdom Metazoa; phylum Chordata; class Aves; order Gruiformes; family Rallidae; genus Hypotaenidia; species Hypotaenidia okinawae. The sequence continues at coordinate 136,443,737 of BSDF01000002.1, read as the reverse complement.
CCTTCCCAAAAAAGCAAAGTTTACCATGCTACATTAAACTGTATATGTATATATATATATATATATATTTTTAATACATAGGTTACATGCTCCGATGTGTGGAGGTACCCTTTCTACATCTTTCTATACTTACAGTCTTACTCTTTCCCCCTGCCTTTTTAAACAGTATTTAGACATTATTAAGTCAAGACTATAGCTGACAGATATATATGATGGAAAAAATCATCTTGAGTACCATCACACAACACATGCAGGACAACCAGGCGATCAGGCCCAGTCAGCGTGGCAGCGTGTAAGGCAGATCATGCTTGACCAACCTGAGCTCCTTCTATGACAAGGTGACCTGCTCAGTGGATGAGGGGAAGGCTGTAGATGTTGTCTACCTGGACTTCAGTAAAGCCTTCAACACTGTCTCCCACAGCATCCTCCTAGAGAAACCAGTCGCTCATGGATTAGATAGGTATACTCTTTGCTGGGTTAAAAACTGGCTGGACAGCAGGGCTCAGAGAGCGTGGTGAATGGAGATAAATTTAGCTGGCAGCAGGTCACAAATGGTTTTCCCCAGGTATCGGTGCTGGGGCAGGTCCTGTTTAACATCTTCATTAATGATCTGGATGAGGGGATTGAGTGCACCCTTAGTAAGTTTGCAGATGACACCAAATTGTGTGGGAATGTCAATCTGTCAGAAGGTAGGATGGCTCTGCAGAGGGACCTAGACAGGCTGGATTGCTGGGCAGAGGCCAGCTTTACGGGGTCCTACACTTTGGTCACAATAACCCCAGGCAATGTTACAGGCTTGGGCAGAGTGGCTGAAGAGCTCCCTGGAGGAGAAGGACCTGGGGATGTTAGTTGACAGCTGACTGAACATGAGCTGGCAGTGTGCCCATGTGGCCAAGAAGGCCAATGGCATCCTGGCCTGTATCAGGAATAATTTAACCAGAAGGAGTAGGGAAGTTATTGTTCCATTATACTCATCTCTATTGAGGCCGCATCTTGAATATTGTGTTTGGTTTTAAAGTTCTGGGCTCCTCACTACAGGAAGGATGTTGAGATGCTGGAGTGTGTCCAGAGAAGGGCTGTGAAGCTGATGAAGGGTCTTGAGCACAAGTCCTATGAGGAAGGGCTGACTGAGGGAGCTGGGGCTTTTTAGTCTGGAGAAAAAGAGTCTGAGGCGAGACCTTATCGCTCTCTACAAGTACCTGCAAGGTGGTTGGGGTTGGTTTCTTCTCTTGGGTGACAAGTGATACGATGAAAGGAAATGGCTTGAAACTGCACCAGGGGAGATTTAGGTTGGATATCAGGAGGAATTTCTTTACTGAAAGGTGTTGCCTTCGGATGGCGTGGTGGCCCTTCTCAGGAACGGCGCGACGGCTCCCCCTTGGCCGCTCGGGTCATTGCTCGCAGACACCAATGTGGTGGACGGCAAATGGCGTTTATTGACACGTGGAACAGCATTATATAGCTTAGGTTTACAACGTCACTTCCGTCTGCTTACGTCATAGACTAAACGCTATTGGCTATAGGGAGAAGGGTCCTACCTTTCCGTACAGCACGACATCTTCTGACCGCAGGGACCTAGCTACCGACAGAAAGGGTTGTCAAGCATTGGAATAGGCTGCCCAGGGAGGTGTGGAGTCTCCATCCCTGGAGGTATTTAAAAGATGAAGTCTTTAAGGACATGATCTAGATGTGGACTAGTCAGGGTTAGGCTATGGTTAGACTATGATCTAAAGGTTCTCTTCCAAAGAGATGATTCTATGATTCTATAATATATACTTTGCAGAATAAAAATATGCACTGCTGAAGTAATTGTCCAAGAAATTTTTCTTAATAGAAGAAGCAGAGGAGATAAAATTCAAAGTATAGCAAAGCATAAAGTCAATTCAGTACACTGGGTGAACTCATCCCTGTGTTGTAATTACATTACACACCTCCCTTTGAACTTCACTGGATTCAGGATTTAATCTGTACTACCTGAAATCCAGACTTGGACTGCAACAACAGTTCAGTTATTAGGGCAGGGAGATGACTGGATCCAAAATCTTTTCTTTTATCTTGGTTTTGTTTAATATTTTCATAGTAATTTTGCCCTTGGTGTTTCAACATATTCCTGTCAATTTCCAGACTAAAGATCTTTTCTCCCAATTCAGTCAAGCAGTAATAAAGCCTCACAGTTCCACTTCTTGATCTCATCATATTACTGCATTATTTCCTTATTCCATGTTCAATTACAATGTTCTCAGATGGTATAATTTTTCCTGCTTTCTTTTAGGTGCACTGATATCTCATACTTACCACATATAATCAATCTTCTGCCTACATCTGAAAAAGATATTCCTCCACTCAGCTTGACTCGTCATATTTTATCTGTCTTTTATTGGTTTTGTATTTTTTTCTGCCCTGCTCTTTCCTTTTTATGGGACAATATGGAAGTGGCTTTCAGACAGACGTCACAGACAGAACTATCACTTTGAACAGGGAAGAGATTGCTTCTTCCATTCACCACAAGGGTGAAAAGGTCTGTGACCCCAAAAATGGGCATTAACAGGAAATGGTGAAAGACAGTGATGACTAAGAAGGTTGATACTCTTCATGGATGTATAAAAAATAGTAAACTCATATTCTACATCTCTGTTGCTTCTCTGCCTTACGATTTTTTTCCTAGTTTATTCTTTCACCTTTCTTCCTCTTTTCTCTACTATCTTACAAATAATTTGAGCTCTGTAGATAACTGATCACGTCTTCTACAAGCAAAGGAAGAGTAGACTGAAGGGCAGACTTAGTTTTATCCATGACCTACTTATAGGAATGAAATGCAGACTTTGTATAGATGGAAAAACTTTGAAATTTACAACCTACTTAATGAAACTCTTCCTGGAGCATTCTGTTATAGTATGCAGGAGTATAAGACACAATTAGATATAAAGTAAAATTGTCAGTACCATCTGAAAGTAGAGGCAGTCAAAGTTTCAAACTGTCCTAGTGCACAGCTAATTAGATAATTCATCAGAGTCCATATGGAGGCAGAATTGAAAAAGGACAGCAACACAGCTGAAAAAAAACAAACAACAACTATACAAAGTAAGATTCTGTGTAATAAGTAAATTTTTAAAGACCTAATTGTTCATTTATCTTCATCTTAACTGCTCGTGGCCCAGATATGAGAGATGAATGATGACCAAAGTTAATTCATTTTTAAAAATTTTACATGTAAAAATCACAGAGCAAATTCATCTTCACCAACTTGATGAAGTGGTGTACATGATTTTAAGATGGCACCTCTGAGGAGATTATAAATAGAAGTAGACCCAAAGATTCTTGCCGTTCATACGCAGTCATTAGAGCTCCCCACTTGGAGCAGTATGAAGTGGGAACAACTGCAAATTCTTTGAGCATAATGAATAAATACAGTACGAAGAGAACAGATACATGGGAGAAAAGAGTATCTCACTCCAAGTGAGGTACACTACACGTGAAAGAATCCGGCTGGGGGCCATGGAAATAAGTTCTCAGGAGCTGCTTCAGTTTCATTCCAGACAATAGCTTAAGGGAGGACAAGTGGTGCTAAGGAACGGTATTAATATCCTCTCACATTTTAAAAAGTGGAAATCTGCTTCCTAGGACATTTTTTTGTTTGTTTACCATTTATGTGCTGCAGCTGATGTTTCCGATTGCAGTGTATTTCCATTGCCATGTCTAGTTTTGTTTACAGGTACAAGACTCATCTTCCCTAAACATCCTCCAGCGTTTCCTTTAAATGAACTATTTCTTAGAAATAGCTAACTAGCCAAATAAATATGATCTTGCAAGCTAATTCTAGTTCACTAGAATATTCATACACAAACACAACCGAGAAATACAATCCTGAAGTGAATTCATTAAAAAAATTAAATTAATATTTACAGAAACAACTGGCTTACCTTAATGAAAATTACTTGCATAAAGACTAGGTTACTAAACACAAGGTCATGTTCTTGCATGCCTCACTTTGCTTGTTGTTCTAAACAGTACTGATATTTTGTCACATTTTGTTTTCCTATGCCATAGTGTTCTATGCATCTGAAAGGTTTCTAGCCATGGGGACTATGAGTTGTTTATAAGGCTCAGAGGTGCTCTTTCTTCTTCTTTCCCATCTTCATTACCAAAATTACATCAATGATCTTCCCAGATATAGACACTGATTCTGAATAAGACATGCAGTTTAATACAGAAAACAGCAAGCAGAACCATTTGGTGAGCAGTATCACTGCTCCTCTGGAATTGATCCCTTTACAGATACATTAATAACAGGGTGGTCTTAATAATGTGGACCAAGGCTGAAAAGTTACCCTGTTTTATTTTTCTCCTCAGGTACCAGAAACATTGTATCTTACCTATTTATTCATCTACCAATATAGGGAAAACAATCTAGAAAATAAGCTGTTGTAGTCAGAAGTTTTAACCATTCGGGATATTCAAGTTCATGTTTTGAAGTGCCTTAAGAGATGTCTTCAGTCTTATTACTGGCATCTGCATAGGGTCCAGAAAAAACTTTACGCTTTCCCATATGTGTAGAGACTGTACTGGTAACAATTATGAGGAGCTACGAGTTTCTGAAAATGAGATCACTTCCCAAAGCTGTACATGTTGTAATTACATCACAATCATATTATTGTCATCATGTTCTCAGAATGACATGCTCAGACCATTCCAAGCAAGTGCATTTTTAATCATTAAATGAAAAGCTTTTAGTTCCAAGAGCTAAGGAAAAATATATCATCTGTCAGCAAAAATGGAGGGACAGAATACTAGTGTTTCAAAAATTAGTCCCATTAGTCAGCAGACAAATATGTTCTACAAAAAGCCCACAAAGCTTACCATCATGTGAGGATCCTTCCGGACAAAAGAACCCACACAAACACCCACAAAAGAAAGTGGAGAAACTTATCATTAACAAATAAATTTAATTTGTAAACTGGAGAAATACAAACATTTCTCTATCCCGTATTAATTTTCAAGGAGTGTACCAAGTTTAAGACTCTTTCTGTGGAAAAAAAAAATCTGTGCATACTTAAATCTAGATAAATATGCTATGCTTTTCTTTTAAATGTTGGTTGTACCGTTTACCTGTAATTCATTAAAAAGATAATTCAATTGTTTGGTCATTTGGTGAATACACTCAGATCTGAGGCAGGACTAACTTGAAACAATCTTATTTTTAAAACCTGCATGGCCTGCCTAAGTAGCCTCTTCCAATATTTGCCTTTTATTACAGAAAGGAAAAAAAAACAACAAACCAAAACAAAAAAACAGTCAAATGTTTTGGGTTTAAGTTAAGTCAAATTTATCCCACAGTGATGAGGCCTAAATGTATAGTTTTTGTGATACCTGCACAGTATCATAGCTATCAGTACCACAGGCTCTGCACTGTCTTCCTTTCTAGGCTTCACAAATCCAACTGGGTCTAAGGCAAAAGTTTCTCTCTTATTCATTAACATCATAGTATACTGATATGGAGATGTGTTTTTAAAAAATGTGCAAAATGAAAATAACTTTTTTTCATCACCTAGTCACACACTATCACATATCTTCAGACCTAAATTCCTGCTGCCCTCCATGAAAAAAAAAAAAAGCTAAACTGACTCATGAATGTACCAAGGAAAATGGAAATACTTGTTTTGTCACAGCAACAAAGTGGTTTGGTAGGGAACAGAGCATTTAGCTAAAACCTATTTGGGATCTGAACCATCAAACCTTGAAAATGCAAAATGTGAACAGTTTTGAAGGTAGGAAAATGGAAATTCTCAGGTGCCAGCTCAATATCATGATGCCAAATGTCCCTGCATGAAGCACCGTCAAGTAACCTGAAATTTCTGAGGACTGAAAAAGTACATATCCAGTGATATCACCTAAAATAAAACATTAATACACGGCATGTGTTGGCAAGCCATGTTACCTATATTGTTATGATTTAAAAGGGAAAAAGTTAATGAAAGTCCATGGAACTGTATAGCATGATCAGGAAAAAGGCTTCAATTTTATTAAGTATTTGTAAAATGTCATAATGAATGTGTCCTTAATACATTCCAGAACCACTTTTGAGTACTGGAGTATTCTTGTTAGACTGAAGACCTAAGTACCATGAACTTGGCATTTACCTGAAATTCATATTCAATAATTAAAGCAAAAGTTTAAAAATTATTAGTGCTTCTCTTGTCATATATACATTAATCTGTTCTCTGATGCAAATTATTCAGTTGCACTGTGCTACAGGAAATTATTCAGATTAAATACAGATTTCCTGCGACAGGTCCTTTGGTAATAAAAGTTAGTTCCACTGAACACAATTGAAGTATCAGTCTATAGCATATAAACCCGAATCCTCACCTGAATGCTGGAAGTGCATCTGTCTGCTTTACACTTTTTATAACCTCAGTTGTTAAGCAAAATCTTTTTAATTTTATTTGCAGAACACTTACTGGAAAATTGCAAGTTTTGTATGAGCCTGCATAGCTTCATCCGATTATTATTTATGGTCCCTGAATATTTTCTGTATGATCATATACTTTACAGGTGTATTTGAATTCCCTATCTAAATGTAAAATTACCTACTTTCTTTTGAATATTAATCAGTTATGTCATTTGAATATAAATTTTCTCTCTGGATATTTAGATGCTTAACACTTCAATTTGAGATTTTGAATGCTCCTACGACTATCTTTGCTCAGAACTACATTCTCTAAAGAAGAAGAACTATGACAAACCTTAGAGATACGCAAACACTAAAATATACATATCTTAACATCAACTGAGTAAAAAAAAAAAGTACAAACCACATAAAAAGGAATAAATTTCCAACTAAATTATGAACTCCAGTTTCAAAGATATAATAATAATTAAAGAACAGACAAGCTAATTTATTTGGATAATTAGAAATTGTAAGTTTACAGATTTGATGTTTCAGACTGAAAAGTTAGAGTTGGTAAAATGGATCTTTCCCAAATGATTAATTAATTATAAAATTTCTTTTACTGGATCTAATCTCCATTATCACTGTTAGTCCATGCACATATACATATATATATATATATATATATATATATATTTTCATAAGCATACTATGCATGTTTCACTCTCATCTTGTTCCATACTAAACATGGATGAATATCATGTATTTGAAGAGAAGTACCTGTAAGGGTTTGGGAAAAGCAGGAAGACTTTGTCTCAAAACTCCATCTCTCTACTTTCTTGTAGGTTTTGGATAGTTGTAAGGAAAAACTAGAAACTGTATGTTCTCTATTAAGACAATCTGAAACTTTGCTTCGTGTGCTCTCCCTCTCACACTTATGTATGTGTATGCCCATGTACACATGCTTTCAGAGACCAGCAACCTTAGTATGTGTGCTATAATGAAAACCCTACATATTTCTAATTTGGCTGATGTCATCCTCTGTCCTCCAGAAATTTTACTCATCCTGACAAGCATGGAAACTTTTTAACAAAATTTGAAAAACCTTCTAAAAAGTACAAAGGTTTTTATGTGCTTTTGGGTCAGTGAGAGCTGAAGGTCTGGAAGCCTACTAAAGTCTCCTCACCTCATAAAGCCCATTCACTATGTGCAAAAGGTGATTTTTTGCTATTAATGACTGGACACAGTAACATTGATAATACTACTAAATAATGAACACTAAGAAAGGCTTTCAGAGCATTTGATAAATTGGGCAACTGCAATATCAGTCAATGTAAACTCTGTGTAAACCTCAGGTGTTGACTAAGCAAATAAACAAACAGCAGTAAATGCACTTTAAAATATAATTATCTATATTATCAAGTATCTTTCTAATTCTCCTATTTTGCTTTCATTCATTCATTTTTATTTTTTCCTTTCCACCACAAGACAATGAAATAGATGAAATGTAAGCCTAATGTTTTCAAATATGCAGGATAGGTTTGTGATGATGAGAACTAGGTGTTCCAATCCATTAGGTTTCCTTGTAGTTTCACATTGAAAGTATGAGCACTATTTGGAATCTTGTCTCAAGCTAAAGATCTAAGCCTAATTCTGCCTCTTCTTCAGTTATATGTGAGTAGGAAAGTATGCTGAGGATCTCTACTGAGCGCCCCCTTAATGAGATGGAAATCCTGTATGGCTGGTTCTTGTGTTTTTATGAAGTGTCTTGCAATATAAATGTTAGAAGAAAATAAAATTGGGAAAACCAGAAAAATTCTAAAAGAAAGACAGAGAAAAGTTATAAAAATCTGTATGTCTTAGATTAAGGAAGATTAAAAAAAATCCCCAAACAAAATATATTAAAAAAATACAAATAGGAGCAGGACTTGATGATCTCTATGGGTCCCTTCCAACTCAGTATATTCTATGATTCTATGGAATAGGATTTCTTGAAGAAAGATAACACAAAACATTAGATGGACTGGGGTTGTATAAGTGCTCAAAAACTTTACAGAGTAAAACTGGAAGGTGGGGAAAGGGTGTTGCAAAAATCTTCAGTAGTTTAGGACTTTTCAGTGCCTGTGTTATGCAGGTCACATCAAAACAAATCAGTAAAACTTTATAAAAGGCCACACCATAATCTAACTACTTTCTATGCGTTCCTCCCAGAATGCAGACCTAAGACCTGACTGCTTACCTCACTCTCTTGCCAATCTCACTGCTACTAGTAGCCATGTATAAACAGACTTTTAAGGCTAATAACCTTCATCTGTGCTTCACCACTTCCTCTTCACATCTTTTTCATTTACCATAATTTTGTCTGATACAGCACTAGAAATAAAATGAATGTAAATCTATTTTTGTAGCTCTACACACACCTGCAATGCAATCATAGATACAGACAGGTTTGAAACGTACCTTCATGAAACACTGGCAGAGGTCACCCAGAGATGTAGCAGAGGGAGGCCTCACCCCTGGAGATATTCAAAGTCAGGCTTGATGAAGTTTTGAGTAATCTGATCTAGTTAAAGCTGTCCCCTCCTTACTGCAGCCGGCTTGGACTAGATGACCTTTAAAGGTCCCTTCCAACCTAATGCATTCTATGATTCTATGACATGAGGTCCTCCCCTCCAGAAGTGGTACAGCAATATTGTAGCAGATCATCAGAGTCTAAGAAATTAAATACAGCTGTCCTACTATTATAAAGAAATAATTTTCTGAAGCTTTTCTCACTTTCACCTTCCCGACTTTTTCCACTTTGGGATAAGTGGATTTATAAAAACACTCCTACACTTCAATACTCTTAACTTAAAAGCTGCGTTTCTAAAATTGTTAAATGTTGGTGATTAGACCACGAGCATTGACCTTAAAAAGTTTAAATTGCAAATGGAACCCTAATACTAATCTCATCAGAATATGTATTATTTTATGTTCCTCTTTGACCTGAACACTTTCTCCCAAATGACAAAAAAATAAACAATTATAGAAAAAAGGATGATAAGATAACCCTAACATGGAAGTAAATGTTGCCAATAAAAGGGGAAAACATCAGGTTTTATTTGGAGGAACACGGACCCAGAGAAACTGGATCTTCTATGTATATGATCTTTCACTTCTCACTTGAATACCTATTTCTATTGGATAGGTATGTCAGGTGCGTCTGTATTGCAGAATTGAGTAATATATAAGCTTAACCTTGAGTGAACCCTCCTGTTTCTTCAGATGCATTTCCAACTGTGCCCTTTTAAAACACAGTTTCTATTGTTCTATTGTTAACACTGCTCTCTTTACAAGCTGTGTGCAGTTTTCTTCCCTTAACAGTTTTTCTTGATTCAAAATCTCATTTATGAATGCTATAAACTAAAGTCATCTTAAGGAGTCATGAAGGTCTGATGTTTTCAAGGGTAGTAACTCTGGATCTTTGGCTACCAAAGCAGTAGAGCTGCTTTTTAGAACCTAAACATTAATTCATGCAAGAGCAAGCAAGTAAAGAAATTATGCTGTGGTAATAAAGATATCCTTGAATGTATATGCCAAGTATACTACTTTTTTTCTTGAGTCGGCACAGCAATAGCTCTAGGAGATGCAGTGATTCCATTAATGACACTGGTAATTAACTCTGAAACTCACCAAAGGTATTTAAATGTTAACATTGCTATCTACTTTACTGCTAATCATTTTGCCAGGTGCATCCAATCTATCTATGAAACTACACAGTTTTAGGCTTACTCTTCAAGTGTCAAATACAACACTATTTCTCCTGGACTCCAAATTCCAGGACTCATCTTTCCACAGGTAACACTTCCAACGTTCATTTGTGTTGTATAACTAAAGAAAAAAAATATAGTAGAAAACAGTGTTTGGAAAGTTCTAAATGGACCATATAAAATTAATTTCTGTGGACAATAAACTACACAGGTTATAAGTACAGGTAATTGGAGGATGTTAATATTTTAAAAAGATGTCTATTTTAACTATGTTGATATGGAATTTCCAGCCAGGTTAGAGCAACACAAAACCTGGGGTAATTACCTTCCATTTAAGATTCATGTTGAGTTATGGGACCTTTTTGTTTATGTTCTAGAAATAACACAGTAACAAGACCTTTGCACACTTTTGAATCCTAGTATTAATGACAGACACCTCTTTGTTTCTTTCCTGACCAAACTCTTCAACATTTTTAAGAGGACTTTGTTACTTTTCAAGCCGTTTGGTTATGGCTGAGTACTGTCTCAGAACTCCTTGAGTTTTCCTCCTCAAATATGTCAGGCTAACCTGTCTCTCTTCTGCGTTATTTTTTCCCTCTTTGTATATCGTGTTCTTCTCTTAGCTGTTAACAATGCCAATCTTGTACACAGCACACCTGGTAAAAATGAAGGAGTCAATATTCAACACAAATTGTTAAGATCTTACAACAATCACGGGACTGCTATTCAGACCATACTATAAACTCCAAAGGACACCAGGACCATTTGTCAGCCTTTGGCTGTAAAAAACCCTGTAGTTTGAGATACACATCTTGGGAAATTGCTGATGGACTTAAAGATCGAATGGACCTTTCTTGCTCCGCAGACCAAGCCAAAAATCAGAAAGCATGAAGAGAATTCATCAGGAATGGGAGAGAAAAGACCAGTATGAAAATTGTCGTAGAGAAAATGAAGCTTGATATGAACAGTTAGAGTAAAAAGTAAGGACTTGGCTAGTTCAGTGTATTTTTTGATCTATTCTTCACTAATCCAATATTAACTCAAGTTCCTAGAAATTATTTTATGAAAATATTATCAGAAATTATAATTATGATTATTGTTATTATTAACTCATTGATGTCTTTCTTTCAGGAGCCATTTCTCTTTCACACTTTTTCTTCATTCTTCAGCTACAGAATAATCCTTTCTGGACACAGTTCTCTTGGCCACTTCTCCTGCCTTCAAGAGATTAGGTGACACCATCTCTACTTGCTGCAATGGGCATTGTCTCCACAAAAACTAAAATAACTGAAGGCCTGAAAAATGCCTCACAGAAGATACTGTACCCTCAAAATATCTTCCTGGGACAGAGAAATCATATTGCAGACTAGGAAATGATTTTTTATATTGGGTTAGATTAACTTTCTTTGTAATTCCCTGAACAAGCACCAGAGTAACATAACTCGAGTTGTCTCCAATTTGTGCAGTTGGACGTTATGACTTAGAGGCCTTGTTGAACCTAAGTTATTCTATGATGTTATAAGTCTATGAATTACAAATTCAGTTTATAATTTTGTATTTTAAAAAATTCTTACACTTTCAGGCTTTTTTCCTCTCTGACTTCAATGGCTTTTTGTGAAAAATCGCACCCAAACTTGAACCAAAATATACTAAAATATTACTGACATTTGTGAATGGGAATTTTTCATGTGATCCTACAACAATTATGTGTGAGATTTTACAGCCATTTACATTTCTCTTTAGTTAAGATTCTTTATAAAGCTGTCAGTGGAACAAAGTAAAGTGCATTGCCAGTATGTCAGACCTACTTGTGATCAGATAGCCTTTAGCCTGCCTTGAACCATGTATAAAGAAGGAACGATAGGTACCTGAATGCAGGAAATATGAGTGTGATCCTGTCAGGAATACATTTTCAATGAGATATTCCCTTCTACAGTGCTGAACCCATTTATCGTCTTTCAGACAGTTGAATAGAATTCACATAGACACATCGATTAAATTCTCACTCCACGAGTAAAAGGCCAGGTGTTTAGAACATCCTTTCCAAACCAGAACTAAAAATAGCAGTGTGAGATAAATATAGGTTGTGTGAGGTATGTGTTACTTACCCTCAATCTTTGCAGTTTATTATATCTGAGATATGTATTACTTTCAGTCTCTGCAGTTTAATCTTGTAATGAAGCTCTCTACCCTTTAAAAGTTCCAGCTGGGAAGTTCTAGCAGCTAAGCAACACAAAATACAGGAAAGACAACATGTATTATTTTGATTTTTCAGTTGCCATATGAATTTCTATTCAGAACTGCTATACAGTGAATGGGAAGATTTTTGCCCTGTGTTCAAAGCTGGGCATGGGCACTTTTAATGATGTCTGTAGCTGCTTCTGCTAATCATTCATTGCAAAACTGTGACTAGCCATCCATATAAGATAAATTCTACAGAGTCTAAGAAATGGTTGGGAGCACAGGAGACGGACCTCTTCTGGCCTTTCAAAAAGCTGAAAATTTTAGAAGTAAATGGAAATACTTTCACTTTTGCTTCCCTAAAAATCTGCTCAGTGCTTATTAATTACTGACGGCAACAACCATAGTCAAGAACAGGAAAATCTATTGGTATTTGATAAAGATTGCACAGCACTTATAAAGCATATGATTGGATCAGTTAAGTACTGCAAAAAAATAACTCCCATTTCTTTCCAATTGCCTTTTTTCTTCTTCCTTCCTGACTTACTTGGTCTTTCGTCTTTTCTGCCTTTTTCTGTCTTTCCTTTAATGTCTCTTATAATCTCATACACACATATCTACAAACAACACTCTGTATGGAGTTTTAAATTATTTTCTACTTCTCTTTACCTTCTTACGTGTCCCATGAGGCTCTGACTCTACTCCTCTATGTTCCTGCCCACAGCTTATAAATATTAAAAGCTCACTCTCATCATTGCTGGCGTTTCTTCCTTCACACAAACATAAAATATCACACAAGTGATATTTTTCACTTCAAAGTTCTTTGGCCTTTGTATGCCTTGTTGCTTCCCTTGGCACTCATATTCACACTGCTGCTCCATTTCCCAATCAATCCCTTTCTTTACATGTGCGGTCTCCTCTCTCAAACATGCTTACAAATATGCAGGTGCATATTCTGCACCATTCTATTCTTTATTTCGTTCGTTCTTTCATTTCTCTTCTTTCTTCTTCTCATGCATATAGTGTAAAGGTGTAAGGATCATCTGGCTCAGAGGTCCACAAACAGCTTTTGGCAATGTCTAGCACATAAGGCAGCAATGTCTAGGCCGTCAGGAGACTCATGGTGGGTTGTAAAGCCACTCAGCCTTGGGTTGCCTTGAGGCCCCATCTCAGCAGAGAGCCCATGGGGAGCTGTGTAGATAGCTCAGTCTTGAGTTGCCCTGCAAAATGAGACAGTCCTTCATAATTCAACAAACTGAAACCTGTGTTGAGCCTTGGAATTCCTTCAACAAACAATATGCCCTGAGTCCCAATCAAGCCACCATTCAGCTGCCTAGCAGTAAGATAAAGGCAAGCCAGAGTGTCCCCATTTGGCCTTAATGGGCCCAGACAATGCAAAGATAAGCAACAGATAGGGCATAAGATAAGGGGGATCACTGCTAATGACACACATGGAAGGTGGCATTGTCCAGTAAGACACAGCCCTGCCCACTGTCAGGTACATCAGACAAAAAAATCAAATAAAACCCCCTTGGATTCAGTCTGAGATGGGGGAGCCTCTTTTCCAACTCTGAGAGGTACTTACTGAGGACCCTTACCAGAGCGATGGGTAAGCGAATATTTTCTGTGCTTTAAGTTTGTAGTCTCAGGTAATTAACTAACACAGTATTTAGTGCACTTGTGATAATGTGTTCTGTGACTCTGCTGTGGTTGTAATATTGAACCTTGTGAATTGCCTGCGGGCGGTGACAGTGAGTGATGTGACTCGGTTGTGGGCAGTGGTTCCATCACTGCTGTGTGGGCCGTAGTGTATTTTGTGACTCTCTTGTGGTTGTAATAAGTGTAGTTCCACTTCTAAACAGCAATAGTGCATTTCTCCATTGCATCCACGAAACCCGCAGTAGTGACGTATTGAATGCACGTGGTTCAAAAATAAATTATTCTTATTTTTTATTTTTAAAACCCTGCACTCGAGTGTCTTTCCGTCACAAGAGGAAGGAGGTAGCTGTATTTATACAATGCCACAGCAGTCCTGACAGGACTGCTATTACATTAATGGCAAACTACAAAATACACCATCAGAAAGAGAGCTGGTGCTTGCTGAGAGCGCAAACAAGGAGGAGGCCCCTTAGAAAAAGAGGAAAAACAAAAGGGACAGTATAATGTCAATGACTTAGGAGGTTTTTTACACCAGTTACAGGGATTATTCATAAAGTAATGAAAAGAACAAGTGATATACTAGAAGCAAAGAAGTTTGAGATTTCATAATACAATCCACTGCCCTAGGAATGGAGAGAGAAGAGCTACAATGTTCTTGCCTATCAAACCTTGGGATAGAAGAGATTCCACACTCGCATGGGGTATCTTGTTCCAAATGCTACTACCATCACGTTTTAGGAAGTTTTTTCTATCATTGAATCTGAACTTTCTGAATAATTTAGTTGATCTATTTTCTTCCTTCATCCCAAACATAGAAAGAAACGTGTTTTTTTCACAGCAGCTCATTCCATATAAAGAAACCATTTACTCTCAGTCCTCTCAGACTATAATTCTTTCAGCTTTTACGCATATGTCTTACTTTCTAAATGTTTCAGTATTTTACTATCCTCCGGCCTGTCCTTAGTTTGAGCCCAAACACAGTGGGCTTCATCAATCCCTAGCAGAAAAAATAATGTGTCCTGTCAGACGTACTGCACACCTATTAATACACTCCACAATGAGGTTGTCTTGTCTTGTTCTTCAGTGGTAACACATTGCTGACTCATATTTACTTTATAGTCCATTACAGCCCCCAGATTCTTTTCTGAAGTGCTGCTGTTTTACCAGCATCTTTTTGATTTTACTTCTTGCTTTTTCTTCCCAAATCTAATTTGTCAGTATTGAGCTTCCTCCTGACGGTTCCAAGACATTTCTTTAATTTGTTAAGATCATTCTGACTTCCGATACTGGCCACCAAAGTGCCAACAGGTCCTTCTAGCCTGCTGCCAGCAATATGTTTCATGGTTTCATCATTCAGACCACTAACAATCTGAAGAACAGAAAGTACCTTTAAGATCAAGTAGTTAATATACAAAAGTTTATCACATAAGGAATTCTTCTTAAATAATATTACTTTTGCTTAAACAGAACATGATGTCTTCAAAAATAACTGCCTTACTCTTAAGATATAAAATGATGGAGAACCTGGCAGACTCCTGTTCTCCTACTGGGTGTTGTCAAAATTTTATATGTCTCATCT
This sequence comes from Hypotaenidia okinawae, assembly GCA_027925045.1. Classification (NCBI taxonomy): domain Eukaryota; kingdom Metazoa; phylum Chordata; class Aves; order Gruiformes; family Rallidae; genus Hypotaenidia; species Hypotaenidia okinawae. The sequence goes on along the minus strand of BSDF01000002.1, from coordinate 136,428,181 downwards.
GCATGTGTTATAATTCTGGCCATCTACCTCAACAATCTGAGAAAGAGGATTTCATCTGTCAGGCGTGTCTTCTTCCAGGCTGTTCCGTATCATGATCAAGTATCTCTGCATCTTTTTTGGTAATTAAGCAATTAAACATAAGATAAATTTTGGAATTTTAAAGTTGCTTTTTTCCATAAGCTTGCTTTCACCCCCCCCTTTTTTTTTCCCCCAAGATGCATTATTGCTCTAGCTTGTTTCACTGATGCTGTTGTGTGTCATTTCACCTTCCTTTGAGTAACTTCTCAAAGGGCTGCACAAAATGTCCCATTAACCATAAAAATCACTGCAAGGAGCAGTTTATGTGCTACTGTCACAGGGTACTTTGAACATCACGATACCCAGCATAGTTTGTTTACGTGATAAGTATTTCACATATTGTTTTCTCATCAATATTTGTCTGTATATTCGGATGCATTAAAATGGGTTTCCAGTCAACAGCCAGGTTTTGTCCGGCTCGTTTGCATCACCCTTGGCTGCACCATCATGACCTCACTCACTCGCTGTGAAGTCTGTCAGCAGTGACTTCGGAGTTCCTTCCGAGCTCCGGGAAGAACGCACGGCCTCGGGATGCCCGAGTGACTGTGCTGTGATCCCTGCCCATCACAGGCTGCATATGCTGCAGATTCATTTCATTTGCCGCTTACACGACGCGCTCCTCCCCCGCCGCGGTCCGAGTCGGTTCGAACCGAGAGCGCTTTGCCGGCAGCACGGCTCAGCGTCTCGGCTTGCTCCGCTACACCGGACCGCACCGGGGCTGTGACGAGCTGCGCGGCCCCGGCCCCTCGGTGGCGGCAAGGGATCGGGGCTGAGGGACGCCCGCCCTGCCCGGAGCCGGCCCGCCCCGACAGCACGGCGGTCGCTCCCGCAGACCGCGCTGGGCAGAGGTTTCACGGTCGCTTAACGGCAGCGGCGTGCGCACCCCCACCCCGCCAGGCTCGCAACCCTTTCCCCGGCGCGCAAGGAAGCCCGGCGCGGGCGGTGCGAACGTGTGGTAATCCAGTGGCACCGCGCACCGTCCCGACCGCAATCGGGCCCCGCGGGACCGGGGAAGAAGTTGGGACGTTCCCGTCGAGCCAGACTCTTCTCCGTGAGGAGGGGAGGCCCGTCCTCCCACCGGTCTTGGCTTTTTTGCTCGCGCGAGGGAGGGCCGAGGGCTCCTCCTGGGCAGCCGCCCCCCGACAGCCGCACTCGGAGGCACAGTACCACCGACCTGGCGAGCGCAGCCGTACGGCAGCAGCACAGCAGGGCCGCCTGGCGCGCCCGGCGCCTTTAAGACGCCTACGGGGCGGGGCTATGTAGATTTCGGCTGAACATTCTGGAGTGGAGGGGAACGGCGGGGGGCGAGGCGATGCAAGGCGAGGCAAGGCGAGGCAAGGCAGGGCAGCGAGCCGAGCCGAGCCGAGCCGAGCCGAGCCGAGCCGAGCCGAGCCGAGCCGAGCCGAGCCGAGCCGAGCCGAGCCGAGCCGAGCCGAGCCGAGCTTGCCGCCCGGCGGCCAGGCCAGCCCCGGGAGGAGGCGGAGAGGGAGGAGGCAGGGGAGGAGAAGGTGGAGAAGAGGAGGAGAAGAAGAAGGGAGGAGGGCACGGGGAGGCGGTTGCTGCTGCTGGGCAGAGAGGAGTTGTGCGGGAGCTGCGGCTGCACTCGGACGCCACATTCCCTCCTTACGGGACTGGTGGTGAGGATGAGCGAGAGCTGACCCTGCCGCCGCCGCCTGTGCTGTGAAGTGTCTGCTCCTCCTCCTCCCCTGCCGTGGGTGAACCTGCGCTACGGGCTCTTCACCGACACGGGGGGAGGCTGGTTTGTTTGTGTATTTGTCTAAGGCAAAGAGAGAAAGAGAGATCTTCCATCCACTGAAGCACAGTTCACTATGATCGTACTCGCATTCAGCACTGGAAGCCGGTTGGATTTCGTGTCTCGGTCCAGGGTGTTTTTCTTGCAAACCTTCCTTTGGATTTTATGTGCTACAGTGTGCAAAGCGGAGCAGTATTTCAATGTGGAGGTAAGATCAGCCGTATGCGAGCGTGTGTGCTTCCCTCTCCCTTGTCCCCCTTCCTCCCCTTTTATTAATATATGTATATATATCCCCTAAATAAACCCAAATCCAATAGCCAGCCAGCCATGGCTTCCAGCACGCAGGGCATACGTCTGTGTCGGCTTTCTTTCCAGCTGCCGGTAGCTCGCTCCCCTCCCTGAGTTCCCCCGCCTGATGGATGCGTTTCAGCCGGAGATCCCGTTATCGGCGGCAGCACAAAGCGCAGCCCGCGCCGCGCCGCGCTGCCCGCGGGGGACGGGAAACGAGCCCTCCGCCCGGGCACAGCGGAAACCTGGGCCGTGGTACGGACACGCAGCTCGGGGAAGGCTCTGTGAGCATCTTGGACTCGAGATACCTCTTCCCCGGCTTCTCTCGTTTTTTGTTTTTTTTTTAAAAACACCTTTTTTTTTTCTTTTCTTTTTTTTTTTTTTTTTGGAAAGAAGAATGAATGAAAGAGCGCTACGGGAACAGGAGGCAGGGAACTTGAGATTTTGGCACGTTTCTTTGTGGGAGACTATTTGTCACAATAAGTTTTTGGTTTTTCTCTTCCACCCCCATCCCCACCCCACTTAAACGTAACAAAAAGAGTTGCCACTAGGAATAGTGGAACAGGCGATATAAAGGTGCGGCTGCAGTGCAAAAGTTAGAGGCGGGGAGGACCAGGAAACAGAATTTTTTCCAAGTGAAGAAAAAGATGAAAATACAGGGATACCGAGATGGGACAAACCCTAAGAGTTTACAGTGACAGTGAAAATTCAGTGGACATCCATTTCCAGTCACTTTTGTACACTCCCAGTTTTCCCAGTTGCGTTTTTTGCATACTGGTTTTTTATTAGGTAGTGCTTCTTTACGGACTTTATCATCTTTGCATAAATTCTTCACCCCCAACCCCCGTCACTCTGTCTGTTCTGCTCTGAGCCTTTTTTCTTAATCTGTTTCAATGAGATGTGTGTTTTTCCCTCTTCCTTTCCCTGACTATTCATCTTTCTTGCTATGTCTGTCTTTAATTTATATGTGCACTTTCAACCTCTAATCCATAATTCTGCTTTTCTATTCGATCTCTGTGTTACTTCTGTCCTGCCAGCTCCACTCCAAACTTTCCACTGCACCCGTACATCACCCTCACTTATTCTTGTTTCTAGTCTCTTTCATCTCCTGGGTTCCTACAGTTCTTTCAGAGAAATTAAGTCTGTGTCTTTTGCCTCTGTCTCGCACATATGCACGCTTGCTTGCTTTATATGAGCTCTTGTTCTCACTCAGTGACACTCATTCTTGCTACTGTCTTTGGCAAGAATGCTCCCACAGATGCTCCTCTGACCCTAGGCTGTCTCCCTTTTTTGTCTGAAGTTCTTACCTGTACTTTTTCTCCCTCTGCCTCATGCAAGATCACCTCAAACATAGTAAAAACAATCACTTTTTCTTGCCCCATGTCTTCTTTCAATCTAGTCTTTCCCTTTCTACGGGCAGTTTCCCTTGCTTACACGCACTCCTCTCAGCTTAACAACATGGATCCGTAGCTTCTCTCTCTGACTTGGATCTCCCCAGAAAGTATTATCTTTTTACTCCATCATTAAGATCTCTCCTGATTATAAACCCTAGTCTTTTTTTTTTTATTTTTAATCTGTCATCTATGCTCTAGTCACTCTTGTTCATTCCTTATCACAACCATGTATGTCTCAGCTTCTGTTTGATTGGAAGCTCTGCGGGGCAGGACTCGTGTCTTCTTTTACGTGTTTATGCTTGGTCACGGACCAAGCTCAAGTCTGGAGCGCAGTTGTGAGGCTTTTTGCTATATAGATCTTAAAGCCGCGCATTTCAGAGCGCGTATTGAAGTTCTACCCGTCTTCTGCTCGTGTCCTCAGTTGCCTTTTCCACTGATGAGCAGGGGAAGGCAGCGTGGAAGGGAGGAAGTTGCTCTCTGTCTCCTCTCCAGGCTTCGCAGGCTGGCCCCCTGCAGGGTATGGGGAAGAAATTCCAGGGACAGAACTTTCTCCTCCCACAGTAGTCTGCTTTGCTGGCATCTGGCTCTGCTGGAGAGACGGGCGGCAGATGGAGCTAGTGTGGGAGGAGAAAAAGATTGGTTTAGTCAAGTGGAATATGAACAGGAGGCCAACTCCAGTCAGAAGGAGGTTTTATGAGGAAAGAAGGGAAACACTTTCATTTTTGCCACCTCTTCCATATGGGAAACAGCACATTTTGAGGGCAAAGGCAGTATCGGGAGCAAGAAACACTGTTGGGTGGAATGAAGTGGTGCTTGTGTGTGTGTGTGTGTGTGTGTTGAGCACACACATTTCTCTCTTTTGAAATATGCCATCTCCTGTTCTTCCTCCCAGCCCTTCTAAAATGGAGTGTGTTGTCATATGCCAGCACTCCCAGTCTCTTCTCATATTTAAGTCTTTGAGCTGCAGATTGCTGGGAGCCAGAAGAGTGGTCCCGGGAATTACTCTAGTATTTAAAAGCTGTCCTAATACGGGACTTTCTCCTAGGCCACTGACTTTGACTGCTGTCAGTGACATGTGGACTAAATGGAGCTGAGATTTGCCCCAGAACAGCCATTGACATGTTCACATTGTTCAGATAGTGCTGAAAATTCAACTTCTTTTTTCTGGGGGGGGGGTGGTGTGTATGGGGAGGGTGAGGGACAGCAAAGGCCAAAAGCATCGGAAATTTGAGGCAAAGGATTTGGCAGTAACATATATGTATTATGATGTATAATCCTCTGTGTCAGCACAAGAGCATAAATAGAGGTGTACTTGGTAGTAAATTGTCGGATGACAACAAATATTTCCTATGACAATAAGTATAAATATTTAAAGTAGGGTTCAGGAAAGAAATGGTGTACATATAGTTGAGTGAAATGTCACTGAAGAAATGCTTAGGATGGTTGGAAAGTGGATTTTTTTTTTTTTAAATCGTGTCTTTCATTAAAGTACAGATAATACCTGTTGAGCATTATAAAATTTGGAGATCATTTTTTTCCTCCTGTTATTCTGTCTCAATCCACATTCCTGATTGATATGTAAAATCTGTATAGTAAAGTTGCATTTTTGTTGTTGTTGTTGTTGTTCGCTTGTTTGTTTCAATGCAAGTTTGTTAGGCTGTGAGCCAGGGCAGTTCTTAGGAGATATTACTCTAGCTCAAAGATATTAAATAACGATGTTATCTTTTAAAAGAAAACCACAAAGCTGAAGTTTACAAGCTTATATGAACATTACTGTTCTTTATAATTTTGTTGTTCCTCAGTAAAATGTCTTTTAACCAGACATTTACAAGACATTTACATGGATGAAGTCCGCAAGCTTCCAATGATAGCTGAGTCGTCAGTTCTGGAATGTATTAATGTATGCAGTATTCCAGGTAACAGGCATAACTAAGTAGGATTCAGGTTATGGAGGTTGGGACTCTGGAGTGACATGCTTGCCCTCTGAATCAGTGAAAGCTTTGAGATAAAGCTGCATGAGAGATGTCTGTAAAATGATACCTTAAGTATTCATGATGAAGTTTAAGATTCACAGAGTCTTATGGGTAGAAAGATTTTAGTATTAATTTTCAAAGTTCACTGATTACCCACAGCATTTTTGTGAGGCATAGTTTCATCATCACGACTGAAACTATAAGGACTGCACTGTTAGCTCCCTCTTCACGGTGCTGAACTGTTGGTCCAAAACTACAACATCAATGAGTAAGAGCACTAACAGGAGAAAATGTCAATCAGTGTAGAGTTTTTCTACTGTTTATTCTACCATTTCTGTATACTGGCAGAGGAGAACGTTCATCAGTGAGGTAATGAGCGGAATAATAGTTACTAAAAGAACATTTTAAATATAAAATTGAAACAAGCACACACAAGATAATTTGTTACTAGAAAATGATAGAGCAGTCAACTCCCCCTCTCTCCCACTGGGTTCCTTGCTGTAGTAATAATATGTTGTGTTTCTCAAAGATATCTCCTTTGTGTTTTATGGAATGTCTATATATGGCCTCGCAAAAGTATCCATATAGACTATATACATATATATATTACATATGTTTTCCTAAAAGCAGTAATATTGTACTGTTTGAGCAATATTATCCTGTAACTTTATATTTTGATGTTATCCTTTAGTTTATGTATGTATTTAAATAACAAGTATGTGTATATTTAATTTACTATTAAGTATTCAGTATAAAAAAAATTAGAAAATCAATGTCACCATTTTGTTAAGGGAAAAATAGTTGAGTCAAGAATACCTTGGTCAGAAGATGGGATCAGCATGAATCTAGAATAAGATTAACCTCCAGATTACTAATTCAGCCTGCTCTTAGTCAGCTGAGTGTCTACATAAAGCCTGTTGAGCAAAGAAGTGATTCTAGAATCACACCTAGTTTCGTTGACTCTGTGATATGGGAAACACTAGATACAAAGCATGCTTCATCATCTCTTCTCCTCAAGCTGGCACTTAAGCTCTATTTTCCTTCTTGCAATGCTAAATATATAGAATTCAATCCCTAGGGAGATCTTAAAATTACTCTTATTTTAGTGTGAGCAGCTCTTTAAAACAGTAGTCTTTTTTTCTCCTCCCGTTTTTAGAGGTGGAACAGTTAAATTGCGTATTGCGGAACAAAATATGGTGGGCTACAAACTTCAGAAAAATACCATTAGTTTCCTCCATGGTAATAAGTAGATGAGAACGCCATTGCTTTCATTGTTAATAAACTTTACAATTAGCCTCCAGCTCCTGCTGAATGGTAGTGCGTGACCTTTTCTTCCACAAGCTTTGGGTCTTTTAAGCTGAAAAACAGACTAGTTTAATTCTTCAGCTGGTAATGGAAAAGGAATAAACATTTGAGAGGGGGAAAAAATCCTTCAGTATCACCTCTACACACTTCTTAACTCATGGGCTTGGTTGTCAGGCTTGCAGGCACAACACAGTATTTTTATAATTTGTTCAAATGCAAGCTCGAAACTATGGAGAAGCAATTAAGGTGGTTTTGGTATAAATAGTGTCATATGTCCTAAAAAGGATTTACAGGGTGTTCTGCATTGTTTTTAGTTGCAGTCAGTATGCACGATTGTCAGTTATTTAAATTCTGAATCTCATTCTTGAGTAAGGTATCAACCAGATTAATTGGATTTTAGTTAGAACAAGAAGTTTAAATTGAAATTGTTAAAAGGATGGAGAGTAGTTATTGAATCAGGTGGTGAAGGTGGTTAGTGGGTCAATAAAAATGTAGATGTAATGTGGTATATTTCCTACTTGTTTATTGAGGAAACACAGATACATAGAAAACTTCCTGTAAAGGCTTCTGATGAGCAGATATATTGATAATGAAAATAATTGGAAAGTTATGTGTCTGATAGGTAACAGAACTTCTCTGTTGTAGAAGGCAAATATGACATACATTATGAACTGGTTCTCATTTCATATGTGGAGACTACTAGCTGGCAGACAGCATTCTCTGCTGTAATTTAAACAATAATTCCTGTTTACAAAAATTCCAGTAGATGAATTCTCTACTTTAAAGTGTGAGACTATTTTGTGCTGCTCATGCTGCAAGGAAGTTTATGGTTTCTATTGCCTGTATCTTATTCAAAGGCAGATTGAAAAGATGATGCCAGTTCTTAAGAGTTCACAACTGACATAGTGTGTTAGACCTTTTTCGCAAAACATATTTGTTTATCGTTGTAGTTCATCTTATTTTCATACTACAAATTTTTGGTTGTTTATTAGTGATTCTCAATTCTACTAAAGAACAGAAATGAAATGGTTAAATAATAAGTTTTATGTAATCACCTTAAGTAGTGCAAGATTAACCTACCTTTGACATGAGATCTTACAAAAAAAAAAAAAAAGGAGTTTATTAGCCCACCAAAAACTGCTGAACAAGCCTCTTCCATTGTTCAGAAGGCATAATGTAAAACTCCAGCACAACTATTCATTGTTTCTTCAGAGTGGATATACAGTGTTCTTTAACTGGTTTAAGATTTATGCTGCTCTTTGTCAGTTTTATTTGAATCCATCTGAAAGGTCAGTGCTTGCTCTAGGCACCTCAGCTCTCCTTATGCACTTGGCAACACTGAGTTGTAAGAGTTTATAAAGATAGAATGTGGTATTACATAGATTTTAAACCATTGCAAACTGCATCTGTTTTCAGTATTTTAAAGTCTGTCTCATCCTGCTACTTTACTGAATGATCATTTTGTGGAGTCCAACACTGGAGGACTTTGCTGCTCTTTGAACATCCTTAAAGTAACAGTGTACCTTTATAAAAAGATATATTTCACTTAGGCTATTTAATTGCTTAATTCTTCTCAACTTTCCATTTCGGATTCCGGTTTATTGTGCAACCTGTTTGCTATCCTCCAGCTCCGCTATTGACCATAATCTGGAGGAGCAGGTTGAGTCTGTTTAATTTGTTATCTGTGATACGTCAAACGACAGATTTAGTTTCATTTTGTATGAGGAAGACCAGGATTAGTGCTGCAAACATGATTTTAGTTGGCACTGAAATGGATTTGGAAAATAATTATGATTAGAGCTTTATCCTTTAAAGAGAGGTCATGCTATTTGGAACCTTTATTTATTGGTTGCTTGGCAACTGTTCATTCATGTCCCTGCTTATCATCATTCATTATAAGCATCTTTGCTGTACAGTAAGAGCAATTAAGTGGTAATAACTTACTTCTGTGATGAATTAAAATTGACATAATTTACAGAAATAGAAATTAAATTTTTTGTAGTTTTACTTATTAACCAAAACTGTTGGTACAATGTTTTTCTGCTTATGAACAGCTGGTTTATACCAGCTGAGGAGTTATCTGCACTTCAGCTGTAATCATAATGTTCCTAGCATACCTTTTGAAGCATTACAGAACATAATTGACTTAGGGGCTTGTTCAGGTGTTTTTGTCAGTTTAAACTCTCCTGTTAATTTCAAAATCAAGGTTTCAGTGTGTGAGGAAACTTATCCCTGTTGATTTCCGTGCTTAGCGTTAGGCAATCCAGTCTCAAGTGTTGAGGCTTGAACCCAGTGTTGGGAAAGGGGTTTACAGTTCTGGGATTAAAACTGCTGCAACAGGGAAGTACAGCTGAAACAATGAGCCACAATAGTTCTGTAGAACATTAAAGTCACTTGATTCTTTCTCTCTGTACAACAATAGCAGTTCTTATTACACTGTGAGAAAACATTCATGAAACATATTACTTGCCAATTGTTTTGTGACTGTGGATGAAAAATATTTTTCCTTTTTTATTAATTCTTTACGGATCATACTGTGGTGGACCCTTGTGTGGAGTAGCAGTGTGGAATGGGACAGTTGTGCTATGGAATATTTGTAGATGTCTTTGTATGTTGAGAGCAATATTGGAACAAATTCCTTATGGCTCCATCTTCTAAGAGCATCTGCCACTATAGGGCCAGGGTGGAAGTAGCTTTGTCTCTCTGTTGCTACCTCTTGGTAGCAGAGGCTACTTCTGATGCCCTCTGCTTTGAACTTCTGATTGCGTTAACTCACCAATATTCTTCATAGCAGGCCATGGTTGTGAGGGTCAAAGTAACTGCTGTAAGACAAATCTCCATTGATTTTCATCAGCCTTTCCCACATGCATGACATGTCTGTAATACATGAAGATGCTGTAATGCATTTTTTCCCTTTTACGAAACAATTGACCTGGCTTTGCAGTTCTATAAATAACTTGAAAAGAAATGCTACCCTCAGAAAATCTGGTCTTTAGTATTTTTTTCCTCATGATCTTGTAGAGAAACAGTTGTTTTATTTGATTGGTCCTGTTCATTTTTGCTGACATGTAATCACATCTCCACTTACAGGTGTGAAATGCAGGTTAGCAAGGGAGAGACTTTTGCAGAAAACTGGAAGGCAGATGGAAAATGATCAATTTCTTTAAAACGTAGATAGCAAAACAGAATAGCAAGCATCTGTTTCAATGGGGAGACATTTTCTTCCTCTAAACGTATTGGTGGATATTTACAAAGTGTACCAAAGAGGAAATTGCTTCCTTTTTGCACTCCATCCGGATCTGAAGGTGATGATCCTGTCATATTTTTCTTTCTTACCTCAGATGTTGGTTGTGCGATGCTCTTCTAGGAAATTGCTTTGACCTGCTGTCTTTGCAGAGAAATTGACAGATTGTGTTTGTCTATATGTCATGGCTTACGTGCTGTACAGAATAGTAATGATATGTTTAATTGCAAGTAAAATAAATGATCTGTCTTACATGCAATAAAATATATTATTAGTAGTAGAAGTAATAGTATTATATTGCTAACGGTACAGCTTGATATTGGTCTTGGCAAGTGATGCTTTTTTTTCTCTCTCCTTACTTCTATGTATGTAAAAAAAGACCCGCTTCCCCAACCCAGCACTGTGTTCCATTTTTTGATTTTCCTTGTTGATTTTGAAGTGTTGGATTCCGATACTTCGGTCCTTCATTACTCACATTATTTCTGTGTTGCATGTAGTTTTAAATATGTAGGAAAAAGGAATCAATGTGAGTAAGTGACTGAGGCTTTGTGCTGGGGGATTTAGAGATGTAGGTTGTGTGTCCAGTTCCATCATGAGTCTTCATATGTGTCACATAGCTTGTCTGTCTTTGTAACCTAGCTTGCAGAATATTAGTTGAACTAATTGAAGAGTGTCTGCTGCCTTTTATAATACATGTCAAGAAGAATGAAGAGAGGTGATATAAAAGAACTAGGAATATATGTTCATTGTTCATTAGTCTCAGGACTGTTTCCCTTCTTCCCGTAAAAGGTAGTAGAGGGATATCATAAAATATAAATGCAGCATTTTATCTTGATCATCTTTGTAATCATTCAAGTAGTGAATATATTCAAGCAACAACTATGAGAGCAGAAAAGGTACAAACCATGACTATAACACCTCAAAACCTGCTTTTTTTTTTTTCAGTTTAGTTTTGGTGTGGTTTTGTTTATAAATATAAGTACCAAAACTTGTAGAGAACATTGTCAGTAGGATTAAATGAAGAATGTCATTAGATGACTAAAGATAGAGAGTATCACATTCTCTTTCAGAAGGAAAGTTTGACAATTTTCATTACCCAAATAGGAAAACAAGTAGTGTGCTTCAAAATGTATTTAAATAAATGTAAAAGTCTTGAGAAATAAAATGGATTTTGGATCATCTTGTAAATGTTACACAGTGCAAAAATTAAAAACAGTTCTCTTCTTGAATGGATGTACTCTTAGGTAAGTAAATTGTTCCACAAACATTCCTGTTTCTTTGTCATCACAGTATCTAATCTCCTTTTTTTTGTTTGAATTTTTGTGGATTTTTATGAAATACAATAAAATATTTGCCTTTCATTGCTACAGGTATTAATGTTTTTTTATTAGATACCACTAATAAGCAGACACACTGCTAACATACCCCTGGGTGTTAAAAACCTAACTGTGGGAGGATGAGGCACAGAGGAAATAAGAGATTTGCTATGCTAACATGTTAAGTGGAAACTGAACCTTGTTCTTTAGGGTTCCTGTACCATGACTTCACCATATGACCTTCCTTCCTTCTTTTTCTACTTTCCTGCTTACTTTTCTTTCCTGTGCTTCTTTCTCTCTTATCTCCTGTTTTCACATTATTTTTTTTTGTCTTCCCCATTTTCCCTTTTTTTTTTTTTTTTTCTTTTCACTTCCCTCAGCTTGTCTTCCTTGCTGCAGTCAAGGAAAATCATCAGTCATTATTGAACCATAGAAACAGAGGTATTAGAGACGGAAAAGATTTAGCAAGAACCAATTTCTCTGCCAGTGAAGGATTTCTATTGTGTATTTGCTGGAGTTTTGTCAAGTTAAGTTTTAAAATTCAGCGGTGGGACCTAACAAAATTGGAATTGGAAAACCAAATCAAACCAAACCAACCAAACCACAAACTTGTAAAAGTACAGTAAGGAAAACTATAGTGGAAGAATTCTTTTCAATAGACTTTTACTTTGGCTACTGGCTGCAGTTTGAAGTTAGGCAGTTTCTGATAGAAAGTGATGCCTATTCTATAATCCAAGATAATAGGAGTTGTTTATGAGCATAGGCGGCACGTGCTCATTGGTGTGAATAAAATTGGATATTAGTAGGAGTGTTATGGATATCTAGATACTATTCTCTGTTAAAAAAATAGTATTTTTTAATTTCACGCATGACATCATTAGTATGGTCATAAACACAGACTTAAAGATGTTTGTGACACTTCCACACATGAACTATCATAATGTCCATGCTTTACAAATTATGCAAGACTTGTGAAACAAGGATCTCAAGATACTTTACGTGGAAAGGTTGCATTTGTTTGCTGATGATGAGCTTTGTGCAAGATGAGCAAATTCTATGAGCAAATGTTCAAACTACAGGATTAGATCAGGAAAGGGATTCAGCTTGAGAGAAGAGTACTTAAATTTAGGTGTTCAAATAGGCTGTGTGTATTTCCTATATATTAATAATAGTCTGCTCTTGAAGTCAAGGAAACAGAGACTACAGAAGTAAAAAAAAAACAAAGTCTGGATCAGAGGGATTTGAATCTTTTGTCTGGACTCTACTACTGGAGTATGATTCAGTTACTTATGTGTAACCATCAAACATGATTTAAGGTGCTCTTGGCCAAGATGTGCGCAAGGCCAGCAGAAATAACATGGGACCTACAAAAGCTTCATCTTTTTAGGCTAGCATCAGCAATGCAGTCTGGGTGTCCTGAGTCATCTCAGATGACACTAGACTATTAACTATTTAGTTAACTGATCCTGAGTTTAAATGATGGTGGAGGGTGTTGAGACACTCATATCTACTAGGGTCCCCCAGATAGTCATTGACATTCAGGTATTGTAATTTGGGGTTGAATCCCTTCCCTCTGCAATAGTGGGGTACATTACGCTTGACTAGGTACGTGGTGCTGTTTAGGCCCTGTAGTCCATCTTTCTTGGCCTGTAGATTATATTTCAGAAAAGCGTGGGCCTCTTCAGAATCTGATGATATATCTGCTGTCCCCTGCATAATGTAGATCACCTCAGATCACATCAGACACCTACACTTCTGACAAAACCACAGGACTCCATTTTTATGGTAGTACAATTTTTATTCTGTCACTCTGGTGCCCTGCACATTAAGTATATATATCCCTTAGTGCAAGAGGCTAATGCAGTCTTGCATCTTTATATCTCAAGTATTTAAAATATTTAGTTAGGGATATAAAGAACACAGCATTTCTCCACTGGCAACAAGGCAGTTTTGCCTTCAACCTTAATTAGACCAGGCCTGGGCCTGTTTAAATCCGTGTAAAGCATATTACCTAACTTACATTGAATACTTCTGGTACATTTAATAAACTTAGTGCTTCTGACTGTTATTTGATGCCTTACCATAAATGATTTTAAAGGCTGTCTTTCCTTCCTAAGCAAACAAACCTCTAAACAGCTATTTGTTTCCCTGGAGGGCAGAGAACAAGATATTAAGCATCTTTATAAAAAGTAAGTAATTAGAGAATATATTTTAAAAGAATAAGCTCACTAAATGTCTATTGTCTGATAGACAATGCCCAAGAAGATAAAAATTAAAATGACATTTTAATGATTTCTTTGAGTAAGAGCCCTAGGCCCTCAAGAAAAATTAGCTGTATTTTCCACTACTTTTGTTATGTAAAGTACAATGTAGATTAGTTCAACAGAAATTTGCAATTCTGTGCTGATACCAGAATTTAGATCTCAGCATTGACAGGTATGTAACTTCGTTGATTTATTTACACTACTCACTTTGGGTCTTCAGAACCATGACATCAACTGGGTCGGAATAAGAGTGTTATTGGCCAACTAATATTTATTTATTTATATATTTATAATAAGCATATTAATATATTTATATATATTAATATGCTTATTTATTATTAAGTTCAAAATTTTAAATACCTGAGTATGCTACCTGATGTACTATTTAAATGAGTTTTCTTCTGTCATGTGTAGAGACTAGATGTGCTGTTGATTTTTAGGTCTGCTTTTGGGAAGGAAGAATGATATATCTGTAATCTTTGATTCCAGAAGAGCTTCATTTGTAATATTAGCTCCATTCTATTGTTTTGCCCTGACAGGCTCATTTAGGGAAAAAAACCCAACAGTATTTTAGTTCCTTTGTGAATAATCCCATAATTTTTCCTGGCTGCCAAGAGAATTCACTTTTTGTCCCAGCAGTCAGATAAAGATAGAGTCATTGTTCTTTGTAGATTAATTGCTTAGATGCCGTTTCCACCGAGATATTAGAGAATTTTTCTCTATATCAAGATCTTTATAAGGAGGTGATGCCAATTTAATTTGGACCAAAAGATTTGGATTCTATAGAAATTATTTCTTTCTTTAGCTGTGCTCAAAATAATGATTCAGTGTCATTAAAAAGGTGTTTTAATGTCTTTCTGAATGCTCCCTCTCTTCCCTAAATTTTCAGCAGCAGAGGAAGTGATTTTTAAGGTGAAACTAAGCTTTAAAAATGTTAGAACAATACATTCTGTGTTGTTTTGTAAAAGTTATGAGTAACTAAGGACAGGAGAGCCTAAAGCAACTGTAGCTTTTCACATGTTCCAGCTCTAATACAATAGAGAAATTCATCATCCCGGTTACCTTTAGCACGATGGCTAAAAAAAGGACAGTGTGGGACTTTCAACGTAAAGTGTCCTACAATACATGGGCTTTTTATGTGTTAAGTTAGGTTTAGAAATAGAATAGCTACATGTGTAGTTGAAAATTGTGTAATGATGTTTGGAGAAGTATCTAAGAAAAAAATAATATTTTTTTCCCTTTGGAACAAAAAAGTCACAGAGTTGTTGAAAGAATTCAACAGCCTTCAGGTCTATATAGAAAAGGAAAGTATGAATACACTTTTGCTCCATGGTTTCTTTTTGGAGCTCATGCATGGCCTGTGTTTCAGTGATAAGAAACTATATATAGAGAGGAAGAAGGAAATCCTCCCATATTAGAACTATTTTCTTTTACACAACTGCTATTTGTTTACTTATGTACTTAGTATCCTAATAAGATTAATAATAAGATTATTGTGTTTAGTGGTCTTGATTGGAAAACTGATGAGATTCTAACTTGATGGAATTGGTCAGTTTGTGCCACTGATTTAATTGGGTCTAAGATTTTAGTCCAAGCTGTTTGAAAAGCACTACATTGCCAAACATTTTAACTGAGTAAATTAAGAGTATGTATATATTAAATATGTAAGATAAGTATTAGCGTGGAAATCCATAGGCTTAATCTGTACATAAGGAATAAAATTGGTACAAAAAGACGTGGAGATACACTATCTATGTGTAAACTGAATCTTGGTATTCTTGAACCACTTTCCTGAAAGAATCCTATGGCAGTCATGTAGGGCAGAAAACATTAATTCGTTTTGAGATTGGATCTATAATGAAAGGGTTTACATAGTATAACTTGCTCTCTTCCTTGTCCAGTACCCTCAATCTAGCAGTGATTTTCCTCATTCAGTGAGGCTGATAGCTCTGTTGACACCCAGACTGTAATGTTTATTCTTCTGCATTAGTCTGTCTATCTTATGAACTCTATAGCTATTGCGAAAGACAAAAAATGTGGACTGTATTTCATCAGTTGAGATCTCCGCGTTACTGCTTTTTGACACTTGCATTATTCAGATATTTTGTGTGAAAAGGCTTTTTCCAATAGCATTTACTTAAATGCTGAAAATTATGAATGAGGCCTGTAGAATCAACCAGGCTTTTGCTACATTTTTGGTTGTCTTCTACTTTTTGAGATTTTGAGTTCAGGTTGTTGATTTTTTTTTTTTTCTTTTTCTTTTTTTTTTCTTTTTTTTTTCTTTTTTTTTCTTTTTTTCTTTTTTTTCTTTTTTTTTCTTTTTTTCTTTTTTTTTCTTTTTTTCTTTTTTTTCTTTTTTTTCTTTTTTTTTCTTTTTTTCTTTTTTTTTTTTTCTGAAATGAGGAGAAGAAAATCACAGTTAAAGAAGAAACTGAATATTTTCATTATTTCCAGTAAGCCAAGTCTTTATGAACCATACCAAATGTTTTAGGAAAAATGTATCTAGCACTAGCTGCAGTGCTCACTTCATACCTCTTTTCAGTTTTGATTCTCTTCAAAATTGTATTTGCTGCTATTTTTGCTGCTGTTAAAACATGCCATTTCAAAAGGTCAAAGTAATTCTAACTCCTGACAAACACTGTTTTTCACTATATGATGACTACTAACATTATACAGTATGCATCACACCATTAAACTGTTTAACAATGGCTAACTGGCTGGCCTTGTGCATCTCTCTTTGCTTGGCTGTTGGAGAAGCTGAGGTTTGAGTCCATGATTTAGCTACTGATTGTTTGCAGCAGCAGAGAATGGGAAGTTGTCCAGAAATGTAGCTTTTATTATTACAGTTACTGTGATTTCTCTGATAGGAGAAAAAACACACCTATTTTGCTGCTTTTAAACTAAGTTTGTGATCTTGTACTCTTAACTTGATATTTTGCAGCATCTGTGAGAGACACAGTTGTAGCGAGGTCGGTCCAATCTCCTAGAGATTTGAGATTAGACCTCCAAAACCAGTATATTAAAATACCAATATCAGTAGGGACATGTACTTTCAGTCATAAACTAACAGTAATTTTTGAACTAAGGAGGTTGATTTAGATAATAGCATTTAAATAATATAAATGAATTTTTAGATTAGTAGATAATGCAACTCCTTCCTCCTCCTATGCAATAAAATGCTTTTTTTGTTGTTGTTGTCTTATCTTGCTTAACTTTGATGGAGTTACATAAAATTTAAGAAGACAGGACTGCTTAGCAGTTAACTGCTTAGATAATATTTTCGTGAGAAAAATGCCAATGATCAATATATATTCAATGGATATTGATTGGAGAGGAGATGACACACCATGATAGACAGTTCACAGCCTACCAATATAAATTTAAATTTCAGAATTCATGCAGAAATTGACTTTATTCAGTCTTTAGGAGTTGAAAGGCAGGGGACTGCCTTTGGAGGACTTGGTAATGGAGATTCTGCTTGTTCCATAATACATATATGGAGTTCAACGTGATTTTAACCATATATATATATATATATATGTATGATAGGGGTATTTTACATTAGCTACCACATTTCTTTCCCAAGATTTCGAAAACATTGCTTGGGCAGAAAGGAGACATCAAGTCATGAATTTCAAAGAAAGAGCAAAACAGGAATGCAGTTATATGTCAGATAAATGCAGTGGATGGTGTGTCTCTTGGTTTTGAAAGAACTGAGAAGGTAATCCCTTCAGGCATTGCTCTTTGATTGTATTTAACAGGGTTAGAGTCAGCTTTTTCTAGTTCCACAAAATGTCTCTCTAAAGACAGTGGAATGAATTAAACTCATTTTCTCCAGCTTGGATATAAAGGCCTAATCACATCAATATTGGAGACAAAAACGCATTTGAAATGCAGTCCCAGATCACTGCAAAACTCCCGTCCTGTGTAAGATGAAGCAGAGTCTGTACAAGAAAGTATCCCTTGAGTTCCCTGTGAGTTTCAAGTTGCACCACATAGGTTTATGTTGAATGAACAAGAGATCTGACTGTGTTTACGTGTAATATACTAAAATAATAAAAATGGTTTTGCAGGCATTCTGGAAAGCTCTATGTAGAAGTGCCAGTACAATTTAAATTGCTGCATCACAGATTTAACTGAAACTGGTATTCAGTACTTTTAATTATGCTGAGAAATTTGCAGCATAGATGGCAAACTGGAAAGGTTTGGATAAAACCTTTCTGTTAAAGAAGTTCCACATGATATGATTTGCTTGATGCAGTGTATCAAACTAATGACAAGCTAACTTGCAGGAGTTAAGTTTTAAGGTAACATAACATGTTTCAAAAAATACAAAATTCAGTATCAGAGTAACTTTATATTGGTAACCTAAGCAATGCCAGAGAAGTCTTTAGACACTGAACTTACCTGTCTAAGCAGTTAAATTGTTTCAGGCATGATTTCAGTATGGACAAGCTAGCACAAGCTAGCACACTTACTGATTAGGGACAACCTCCTGAAGAATTTGAATTCAGGCACCCTGGGTGCTTAACAGTATGGAGGTGAGATGTTGTGTATTGATTTTTTTTGCATGCTGGAGAATGGTTTCAGGAGCATTTAATTTAGACATGACCAGTCTTTTTGGTGAATGTTCTTAAACAGATCCTAAAAAAAAATCCTGATTTGTCCTTCTTGGTGATTCACTGTGTCCAGATCAGATTTAAAGGGGAAAGTTCAAGAACATCTATGTCTTTGTTACCCTTTTTTTGAGGCTTCTCTCAAAAAATGTTTATGACAGACACTGTGCTGGAAAACTGATTGGTTTGTTGTTTGGTTTGTTTTGCACATCAATATTTTCTTTAGACTTGCATCATCTAGGCACCACAGACAAAGGTTAGTTCCACAGGCTTCTAAGGTAGAAGAATTTGACCAGATTTAAAGGATGAGGGCTTTAGCTAGAGTCAGTCTTCAGTAGGGTCATACAGGCCATGACTCAGTCAGTTTTTATGTAGAATCTAGAAGATATGTGTTCAAAATCCTGAAATAATTTTCTTGCAGACATTAGACTGAGTCAACACTTTGTCTCACATACAATGTATTTCTTTTGAAACTCTGCTTTCTTATGACTCTGTTTTTCTTGGTTGTACATTTGACTTACGTTGACTATTGAGGAGAAAGACGTGTTTTTTTTCCCCCATCATTGTCTCTAGAATGATTAGTAGCAGGGCAAGTTGCCTAATGCTGTACCAAAGTTGATCAAGCCTGAGATGGAGAAAGCAGCACCAAGTCTCAGTGAGACAATAGAGTCAGCTGAAGCAGAAACAGTAATTGTTACCTCTGATCATGACCATTTTGTTAAATCCTTCACTGCAGTATATATGCTTGCATTACAAACTTCCATTAAGGTTGCAGATTGTGGATGGTGCAGATATTATGATGTTGCCTCACAGTCAACTTGTATCTCTGGGTAAAGTCTCACAGTAGGTGAAACTTCACTGGAAAACGTGTCCCCTTTGGTAAGAAAACCAAAGGCCTCTTTTTAGGATGTGGACAGTTGTATGCTAGTGATTATCTGGGATGACTCAGGCAAAGAAATAACCAGCCTCCTGTGCTGAGGCTGAGGTAAGTCAGGAGAGGTTTCCAACACTCCTTCACTGTTTGGTACTTAGAGGGACTGTCAAGGAAGAACGCCACTGAGAATTGATTTAAACTGTATTTGTGGGAACTGAGCTGGGTTGATCAATTTGTGTTATGTACTGGCAGCCCTCTGAACCTGCTGTAGTAGCAATGATCTAGCATTATTAGTCTTTAAGACCACACACAGAGTAGTACTTAGATGGGGAAAAAATAGCCTCCCTCTGCTTTTTTTTCCTTATGCATTTCTCTGTATAAAGCTCTTCCTGGTATGTAGCAGAGGACATTAGCCTTGATCTCAGAAAGCATGCTATTGACAACTGTGTTTAGGGAAACTAGACCATTCAGTGTCTTGAAAAGGTCTTTGTCACTGATATTATTTGCCTCCTCTGATACTCTGAGAAATTCTGTCTTCAGTATAAACTATGCAAACAAGTTATTGATACCTGTTGTGCTTAGTAGAACCATAAAATCACAGAATGATTTGAGTTGGAAGGGACCTCAAATATCAACTAGTTCCACCCCTCCACAGGTTAGGGACACCTTCCACTAGACCAGGTTGCCCAATGCCGCATCCATCCAGGCTTTGGAGACTTGCAGAGATGGGGCAGCCACAGCTTCTCTGGGCAGCCTATGCCAGTGTCTCACCACTCTTTCAATAAAATAAAAATTTTCTTCCTTATTACTCCTACACAAGTCACATGTTTTCTCTATATCTGTTCTCATTTTGCAAGCCAGTTTTTAATGTGTATCTCCAACTTTTCTAATGTCTGATCTTGTAGGTGAAACTACCATGTGATGCAATATTAACTGAGTTGAAATTTAGATAAATGAAATATTCATTGTGTCACATATATCATCTGTCATATCAGCAACACATCCAGGAATTTTACCATGTGTATGTTGGGGTTTTTTTTATGAGTTTGAGTTACTCTAGCTTGTCTATGCAGCATAAAATTTTAAAGGTTTGTAAGTGAGCCCATAGCAAGTGTTTCCAATTTCTATCCTTCAAGTGAAGTCAGTTACTGGATTGCAGTTCTTCAGATCCTCTCTTGTTCTTATGTAAATATAGTTATTATCCTGTAACATATGGTGCTTTCTCTCCCCCTTTTTTACATCACTTCTTTATTCCAAGTAAAAGAAAGGATATTGAAAATACAGTAAGACTAGTGACAATGACATTCCTACAGTGAATTGTGTCCTGACTGAAATTAATGGGAGCTTTACTTTGACCTCTGTGTGGCTGTGGTTTCACCTGGAGCACTTCTCTTACAAAGCTTTCAGTTCAAGTGCAAGGGGACTGTCTGAAGCTGTGGAATCCCCTGTCACCAGCTAGTGTGTTTCATGTTGCTTTTGCTCTGTACTCTTCACTCACGGGACTAGCTTTTGCTAACATCAGTGCTATTGGTTCAACACTGTAGACTATGGGATAACTGTAATTCAGGGAGTACTGCTTGCAGGATGATAATGTGGCTGATAATTTTCCGTAAATGTTTCTTGTCTGCCAGGCAAAGTAGCTTCAAGTTATTGAGTTCTTTTATTTTACTTATAAAATGTTAAAATATAGCAAAATATCAAATGAGGCAACACAGATGTTTGAACCAAGAGAGACACTACTAGAGATCCTCTGAATAAGGTGTCAGACATTTTTCAAGGTAGGGACTCAGTTTAAACCACTTATAGAATAAAGTGGCGAATTGTTATCAATATGTTTAACTGACCTGTATGTTGTACCAGGTAGATATATACCAGATATTTCTTTTGTGTTTCACAGAATAACAGAATGACTAAGTTGGAAAAGACTTTTAAGGTGATCGAGTCCAACCGTACCTGTCCTCTACAAATCGTAATGTAAATTGAGGACATAATTTCTGTATCAAATAGAAATTATTCTCTCTCAAAATTAGTCTGAATGAGCACCAGCAGGCTAAAGTGTAAATGTTGCTGATTTGACCTAGTCTCTTTGCTTGAACTACATACTGTAATTCAAAATTATTTGCACTTCTATGCAGAGGAGGAAAATGAGATATGCTGCACCACTGTCAGACCACTGGCATTAGCATTCTTTTTTTGGCCAAGGACTAAGTGAAGTATTTCTTCTAAAATATATGATGCTTGTATGTCACAGAATCACAGAACAGTAGGGGTTGGAAGGGGCCTCTAGCCCAAACCCTCTTCTAAGACAGGATCGCTGAAATCAGGTTGCACAGGATCATGTCCAGTCTGTTTTTCAATATCTCTGGAGAAGAAGACACCACAACCTCTCTGGGTAGCCTTTTCTAGTGCTCTGTTATGTTCACAGTAAAGATTTTCCTCATATTGAGATGGAACTTCCTGTGTTCCAGTGTGTGCCCATTGCCCCTTGTCCTGTCACTGGTCACCACTGAGAAGAGTCTGGCCCCTTCCTCTAAACATTCACCCTCTGAATATTTGTAAGTCTTGAGATCCCCTCTCAGTCTCCTCCAGACTAAACAGAGCCAGCTCTCTCAGACCTTCCTCATAATGGAGATGCTCCAGTCCTATCATCATCATCATAGCACTCCACTACATTCTCTCCAGTAGTTCCCTGCCTTTCTTGAACTGGGGAGCCCAGAACTGGAAACAGTGCTTCAGATAGCATTTTAGCAATAACCCGAATTATCCGATCACCACTTTTCATCCCAAATCGTGAATGTAACATGGTACAAGCTACATTGGAGAACATTAAAATTATCCCAGCCAAAACCAGTACTGCAATTAAAGTATCTAAACCATAGACGTCTATGATTCCCATGTGCATAGTAAGAACTACAGTGTGTCAGGGTGAAGTGAAGTTGTGGCGGTAGTCTGGAGGAAGAGTCTTAAATTGTTACATAGTTGCCTATCAGCTAAATTCGACTCTTTTATTACTACTGCATAAAACTGTTTCCTTGTTTAAAATGCTTGACAAATATTGGTGAACAAATTCTCACAATGGTAATAATGCTGTGTAAAAGCATTATCTCTGCTCATTCTGTAGCACTTTATAGGACATTTATTGAAACCTTGTATATATATATGCTATAAAATGTTAGTCATCACTCCAGACAGATTTTTTTCAATTGCTGTACCACAGTCTTGTTGTTCATTTGGGGCTCCAGTCTGTACTGCTTCCATGCTCTAGATGAGCTCACTCTTTGAATATCTCATTCAGTAAAAGCCCACCATCTTTGGTAATTCCTAGGTCTATCACATGCCCATAGGAGTTATCTGTGGTTTGACGGTAAAGTCATTAAGGCATCATGGCATGGATCCAAATGTTCTTGCTCCAGAAGGCTTCCTCATAAATGCCAGTTAAGGTATAAGTGGAATGTTTGATAATTTGATCTGTGTGATTAAAGGTGTGCCACAATACTCCATGCTTTTTCATACTAGTATGTTTGTGCCATTCTAGCCTTGTGAAACTTCCACAGACCTTTGACAAAAGTATTCATTCTTACTTTGCCAAATGGGATTCTTTTAGGATCCTTTTGTTAGTCTGTCATACATATACAGGTGAAGAAACTCATGTCAGTTAATCAGCTCAAACATCCCTGCAAGAGCCAGGATCAGACATCATAATTAGTATCTTTGGAAAAGCAGCACTACATAGCACATTCTCCTAATAATGACTTTAAAAAGCCTTTGTACACCAGCACGTAAACCACAATCTTTACAAGGATTATACAACGTATGAAGAAATGTGTATCTGATAACTAACAGCAGAGTGCATAAGGGATGCTTAAGGAACTGGGAAATGGAGAGATACCC
Organism: Hypotaenidia okinawae; assembly: GCA_027925045.1. Classification (NCBI taxonomy): domain Eukaryota; kingdom Metazoa; phylum Chordata; class Aves; order Gruiformes; family Rallidae; genus Hypotaenidia; species Hypotaenidia okinawae. The sequence continues at coordinate 136,405,185 of BSDF01000002.1, read as the reverse complement.
AAGTAAAGACCCTGTAAAGAAAGGAGAAAATGCCCCACTCCTGTTTAAAGAAGGCAGTGGCTTCTATCCAATTTTCCCCTGCCCTTAAGAGCATTAAGAAAGAGGAAATTGCTTTGGGACACTGTGAAATTTAGCGCAACTTATGAACAACTATTTCTCTACCTTCTTCTGTGTTAAAAGGATCTGAATCTCTGTAAGTAACATTCATGTCAACTGTAGGAATCCTGTAAGTAGTACATTGAATAAACAGGCCAGTAATTGAAAACCAAGTCTAAAAGAACCCATTTCTGATGTCCTCTACCTCCCACATAATCGTGATAACAAAAGAAGGAACTGTATGTCAGAAAATGTTATTTTTCTTTATTTCCTTTGTTTGTATATCCTCAGCAGGCACTGAATCCATCTGTAACAATATTTCTAGCAAGTTTTTGTAGTAATTGCTCTTTTTATACTTTTCTCCATCTCCACTTATGCTGTGTTATAAAGAAAAAAATGTCATCACACTCTCATTCATGCCTTTTATTTTCATATTTTAGAAATAAAGCAAATGAAACTATATTTTTTTCTTTTCTTTTTATTTTTGCAAGTAACAGTTTTTAAAAATCAAGGAGATTTATTAGAATCAATAGCTGCAAGGATTTACAGGAGTGTAAGTGCAATATTCATGAAACAATAGATCAATTTAAGGCAGATGAATAACAACTTTTTTCCAAGCTATGTATGTTCAGGAGAGAATAAAAGGCCTGTCTGGCATTACGTGATGGTTGGATCGGAAGCAACTCTCTTCTAGTCCATTTAAGTCAGCGTGGGCATCAAAACCATTCAGCACGTTTCCTCAGCTGTCCAACACTTGCTGGTGTTTGTGTTACCGTATCTGGATTTTTTACACATTTATAATGAGGTCTTCAGATGCATGATGCTCAGGCTGTTCTGTGTGCAGCCTTGGAGGCAGACCAGACCTGTCAAATCCGATGGAAAATAAATGTAATGGCCAGCTGGCTTAGAAAGCTGCATTTAGATCATCGAGAATAAAAACTCCACCCGGAGGTCTGCCCTCCTCCTGTAGTAGAGTTTGGGCTTCCAGCAACAGATTATGCTATCCCTACCAGAGTAGCAAGTCTTTAACCTTCTGTTTTTTGGTTTGAGGGTTTTTTTTACCATTTCATAATTGAACAAAGGGACTCTGCTTGTTCTAATTTTCTGTCTAAGGTGCTTCAGAGTATCAACAGAGATTTTTTTGTGATTTAGTAGTCTCTTTCTAGACAAAAGAACTTCTGTTCTCTTTGTGATGAAATAGTGAAAAGATGTCCCACGTGCATTCAGTCTAGAAAATATGTGATGGTAAGAGCCAGTCATGTTAGTACTTGGGTTTCTGGATTGTTTCATGACAAAATATTTGGCGGGGGGTGGGAGGAGTGGGCAGTGGGGAAAAAAAAGTCTTCTTTAAAACCCAAAAAGGTATTTTTTAAAAACTAATACAGCAAAAACAAAAAAAACCCAACTCCAAACAAACCCAAACCCTAAAACATTGATACAGTGGTTTCTACTGGGTGGATTGGGCTTTAAATTAGTCCTGACTTTTATCTCCTATTTGTTTTCAAGAAATGCACTGATTTCCAGTTGCTATTTATCAGCTTTACCTCAGGAGAAATCAGTCTTAAATTCTGCATGGCTTACATATGTACAATTGTCAGAGCAGACACTGCTCCAAAATGCTATGGGGCTTCTGTTTATGAACCTTTGTGTGAACATGGAGAATCTCTGTGGGAGTATCTGAAATCTGAAGAGGCCTAGTATGTCCAGTTCAGCCCTGCTATACTTTGACTACAGTTTTTTGTAAACCAAAAATCTTGAAGGGGAAGTGGTAGATAAGAATATTGCTAGACAGCATTGAGCCTAAGCAGAGGGTGAGATTAGAAATCATAGAGAAGAAAGAAAAAGAAAGGATTGGTCCATACTAGATTTGAGGTTCTACAGCCCTGACAGGAAGGTATATTGGAGCAATGGGAGGCTCTATAAGGATCTTCCAGGAACAGCAGTCAGAGATGCTTCTCTTCTGTTTTCAGGGTTACCACACAGAAGTCATGTGGTCCTCTGACTTAGGTGCTTGTGGTGTCATACTGTAAATTTTCCCATTATCACCTATAGAGAGCACACTGTGGCTTGTAAAGGTTATATATATAGTACTATGTTGTATTTGTGTGATGTCAGCATTCCGCAGAATCACTTTTTCCAATAAATGCTTAAGCTTGAGGATGTGGGAATGTGCTAGAGGGAGTGGTTTTATATGGTTTCTGGAATAGACAGGCACAGAAGTGGGAAGAAAAAAAAAAACAAACCAAGAATTTTATTCTAGGACATTGCAGAATGTAGTTTATTTTAAGGTTTGTGCTTTATATAACTAATAAAAACATGACCAGGCCCTTGCTTTACAGGTGTTTTTGGGTAATAAAATATGGTGATGTTTAGTAACAGGTCCCTGGAGAGCAAGATAGTCAAAGAACAGCAATAAGCAGCAGGAAGGAAAAAAAAAAAAAAAAGAAAAAAAAGGAGAGGCTACTGGTTATAAAGTTAAGCTGATCTACTATTAAAAATTCAGAAGAAATGTTCATTTTTTTCCCAGCGATAAAGCATGCAAAAATGCTGTTTTGATGTTAATTAATAACATTAATTGAAAAATTAACTAACCCTTCGATAAACACAGTTCAAAAGCATTTTTCTTCTTAGATGTAATTTTGTGCATTTCTGACTATTTTCTTTTGTTTGTTTAGGCATAAATATGCCTGTCTATTTAAAGAATGAGAGGACTTTGAAAATCAGAATTGTACAACTATAAGAGGGTAGAAGAAATCTAAGCAATAAATCTTATACCTTTGTTAGGATTTCATTTTATTCCTATAACTGTGTTCTAGTAACAAAACTGAGTTCTGATGGGTGTGAATTTTTAATAATTTGTCAACTGCAATGTATAGGACAATCTGTCTGTTTGAAGAGTGGCAATAGCTCTCCCTAATAACAGGGGATTAGTAAAATAATGTAAGATATAAAATAATAGTTACATCAGTGCAAATAGGAAGTGCTTAATGACTCATTTGTCATGTAAATCTTTCAACACAGCTACTGGAGATGCTGTTAGATCCCTATTTTTGCTGCTTCTTGGTTTTTTTATTATACCTATTGTTCACTGATGAAATGAGCATGGCTGCTCAGCTGATGCCATTTTTCATAGGCTTTCTCTCAGCAAGGAAGGGAGAAGGGATGAAGCTGCATGTAGGTCTCCATGGCGACCTTGGTCTTGGCCTGATGCCTGCAGTGTGGCCTGCTCACAAAACGCCATGCCCTGATGAATTATTTAGCTCTTCTGAAGAAAAAAAAAATACAGCAACAGGCTTCTAGTGAGTAACTGAGGAGAGCAGTAAGGTGACATCAGTCAGCTTATACTGATGCGCCTGAGGATGCTCACCAGCTAGCAGAGGGATCAGTTTGATCTTGTGTTTCTTAAGGCTCTTCTTTTTATCTCTGTCCATGTTGGATACCCACATTTTGTCAATGGTTATGAACAGAAAATAAGAGAATAATATTTCTGTAAGTTGATAGTCTCTTTTTTTCCCCCTTTCGAGATCTTTTATTGATGCTCAAACAATTCTATTCTTCCATTTTTAACAATATACTTCTATAGAGAGACATTTTGACAGTATCACAGACCAAATTGTTAAGCCCACGAATAATCATACTCCAAATTGCTATGTGCTTCTATATATTTACATGCTTGTATCAGTTTGCCAATGAGCATTTGGTAGTTGTCAGATGTTTCTGATGAAGCTAACTGACCTATATTCTGCTTGTGCATTGCTATTGTGGTTGGCTTACACATATCAAATGCAAACTGCATATATGCAAATTTGGGTTTCAAGGCATACATGCAGGTAGGGAGTTACTGTTGTTTATAGCAGTATCATCTGCTGCAAGTATGAAGTAGGACCTCTCCTTGTACAACAATTCTAAGTAAGGATTATAAATGTGCTGTTTGGTGGATTCATGCGAGGAGCATGCCTGTGTCAGGGGTTGAAGTTCAGGTGTATTTTGTTGTTTGACTCACCATCTGCTCTCAGTTTTGACATGGCAACATGGCATTGACCTTCTGCATGAAGTCTGAACCTGCAGAAGGAACACTCCCCACTTGGCATACCATATAATTAATCCACATGAGTCTTGAACTAACCCAGCGTAATACTACCAGTACAACCTCTCATCATCAGTGGCTTGCAAAGGAGTGGTGTGCCAAACTTTCCCTCCATTCATATTTGCAGCTTCAGCTGCAACAAGAAGGATCCTCTCCACAGCTCTGACAGCTTGCAACTTCAAGGCAGAACTCAGAATGGGGTGGCTGAGATCACCCAGTCTCCTTGCAATCTGCTTTTGTTTCAACCAGAGGTAACATTAACTAAATGGAAACCTTAGCTATGTAAGGTTATAGAAAGTAAAAAGCTGCATCTTGGTTATTAAATCCTTATTTTGAAAGAGAGTAAATCAGTCTAATAATCTCATTTTGCCCTGGGACTCAGATTTCTTGAAAAATAAAACATGAAACAGTTTGCTAAAGGGAAAACTGTACCTCCTCTACATTTCGAGAAGTCACATGTCAGTGTCTCCTGAGTGTAGCTAACATCTTTGCATCTGCCAGCTGCAAATAAAGATGAATTAGTAAATACAGAGCTCAGTTATAGTCTAGAGAATACAAGAATGTGAAGACCTTACAAAGTCACTGTAAAGATATACAGTATAATTCAAAGGCAGACAGCTAATGATCAAAAAAAAAACCCAAACCCATTTTTTTATCAGGCAAACATATCACAGTGATAGAACACCACAGTAAAGAAGCATTCATGGCTTCAGGAGAAAGGAAACACAGATTCCTGACTATATAGATAATTATAAAGTTCACGTTTTCTGCATATAATGAACAAGTACTATTTTTAATCATTTATGCTTAGTTAGCTTTATTTTTCATTTATAGCAATATTGGTATTCTTGAGGTATCTGATTCTAAGTCTGGGAATGGTGCTCTATTTAAGACTATTAGGTGGTTTCTTGTAGATGAAATATGGAGTTTACACACTCCTTTCTTTTAGATTACATTATTTTTGACAGGTGGGACATCTGGGGATTCTTATTAACTAGACTATATTTACTCACAAACAATCAAACATGTAAGCTTATACTTCACTTTTAAAATCTTACAAAAAACATGACTTCAAAATTTAAATCATCCTTGTAGAAAACAGAGAAAACAATTGTCTATGTATTAAACAAATTCCTTGAAATACTACTGCAACAGTGCAGATCAAATGCTTTTTAAGATCTAACTGGTCTTTTTAACATTACTTGGATAATTTTTAATTCTAAGGAAGGTACTAAAAGGTGGGAATGGACTATTTTTGCTTTTAAAGCAAAGTAATGTATTTTACTTTCATATATGCTTTTTTCTTTTAATAATTTTTTAATGACCTAGTCATTTGCATTAATCACCCAAGGTGATGGTCATCTTGCTAATGCCATGGCCTAAAGTGATTCAGGATCCTTCACCAGCTTTAACTACTAATTGATGGTGTCAGTGGTTTAAGAGAGTTGTCCTGACTTTTCCAGCTCTGGCTTTCAAAATAACCTGGACTTACCTGGTGGACATGTGAAAATAAATTCTGCAAGAAATGTAGCGTGTCAGTTTGACTGTCATGCTTCAGCATTGCTTGTAGTATAGCCTCTCCCATGTGCCCATTTGTCCTGTTGAAGCAGCTCAATTTGCCACTGTACCTAGTGAAGAAAGGATTTCAGCCTTCCCTCACTATGTTGGGTTTATTGCTGAATGGTTCGCTTATGTTTTCAAGTCAGGTGTAGAAACCTCTCATCAATAGGCTTAAAAATTGTCATACCATTAGTTAAAACTGATTTTTCCGTGGTCTATCTGTATAATGTCGTATTCAATTAAAATATTCTACATGTTTTTTCCTTAAGTTTTCTTCTATTACTTAAACTAGAAGTGTCCAGAGGAAAGATGAATGGTATTTTAAAGAAACATTATGAGGTTTGCACATCTTAAGTTTGCAGTTGTGTTTAATGAAGAGTTCCTTTAAGGTAATATGACTTTACATGTGCCATAGCAAATGCATTTTTTGCTTTTTGGCAAAAAAAAATTTCTTTTGAAAATACTATAATAATAACAAGCACATTTCCTGAAAAAAACAGTAAAAGCCTGTTACCCGGTTTAGTTTAATACTTTGGATGCTTTCCTGATGTTTTCTGAAACAGAACATTCTTGTAAGTCAGTTTCAATTTCATACAGATTTTTACTCAGAGAAAAATGCTGTTCAAGTGCACTGCTACAACACCTGTCATTTACAACCTAGATAAAAGGGAAGAGAGTTTTGCCCCTAGTTGTTTCACAGGATTCATTCCAGTGTTCCTAAATTTTAGGAGAAACTGAAAGAAAATATCCTAGTTAACATTTAATGTACTGTATGATCTCATAGCTCTGCTGAAGTAGAAGACTGTAATTCATAATTTAAGAGTGTGAAATGCACTTTCCTTACTTTATGCAATGAAACTTAACATTATTTAAGACTCTTCGTATTGGTTAAGCCTGCCTTTCAGAAAGGGGGCACGACTGGGGTATAGGAGGGGAAGTTTCTGTTGTAAATTATGACCCAAAAAATGACACTTTAACTCTTGCTTGTTAGTGCAGTGGACTGAATCTCCTTTAGTGACTCATTTACCTTAATCCTCTTCCTGTGTTTTCCATCAGTTGAGCATTTGCATGAATAAATCTGAGAAAAGTACAGGTGATGATTCTCATGTAATATCAAAGCTTCTGTAGAGACTGCAGAGGGAAATGAGCTCACAGGGCAAAGATGTTGCCTGGCATGGTTTTGGTGGTGGACACAGCTATAAAAGAAGTTGTAAGAAGGGAAGCAAAACACTGCTGCTGGACAGTTCCCCCTGCATCCAGGCCCTCTGCAGCTGCTCACCTTCTTTCTTTTGCTGCTTCCAGGAATTGCTGCTGGTGTGGATGTATGTTTAGTATTACAGTGAGCATGAGCTTTACATTGAAATTAGTGTATACAATTCAGTGTGCTGTTTTCAGACAGGAACAAATTCAGGTGGACTAGAAAAGTGTATACTTCATATGTATATGAGAGTTTGATTTAACAGAAGGAATAGTAAGAATAAAAAAAAATAAATAATTGTGGAGTACTCTACAGCAGTGTCACAGTTTGAGACCACACTGACAGTGTAGAGACTAATGATTCTGCAGAGAGGTGATTGGTGCTGTGGTTTTGGCTTTCCTTGTTTTGAATAGCTGTGTTTAACCTGACTTACTTATTCTTGAGACACTCCTTCTGGTAGGTGATTGTCTGATAGCAGTCAGAGATAAAAATTAGAGGAGTTGAATTGTTGAATTGATGGTCAAATCCATGAAGTTGCAAGACCAACATACTAGGTACAGCTGGATTCTGTTATTGTTTGGTTGTTTGGTGGGATTTTTTTTATTTTTTTCCTTGGTGGTGGCTTTATTTGTTGGCTTTTGCAGAAACATCTGCAACTTTCCTGATTCGAGAACTTACTTTTTAGTGTCATGGGACCCAAAGTCAACCACAGCTGTAAGGCAGATGTGTATATACCGTACCCTTACAAGGAATTCTTCAAAGAAAATCAAAAAGCTTTTAAATAAACAAGTACATAAGTAAATTATCTTTAGATTTTTATTAGCTTAAAGTAAGATTAGTTAACTTCCTAAGAAAATTCAAAGAACTTCGGAAAGGCAATAGAGATAAGAAGGATTTATAACCAAATGTGTTCCTAGAGTTGATTGTTGTTTCCAGAAAATCCACTGACTCCACACCATCCTGTGGGGCCCATAGAGAAAAAAAAAACCATAACAAAGCAAAACACATGAGCTCTGAGGGCTGGTCATCTGCTCCTTGCAATCATCTCTTCACCTCTTCAAATGAGCTGCAGGCTCCCAGTTCTGTCTGTTATGCAGGTTCCTTTGCTTGACATTTTTAAAGAGGCTTGATGTCTTCCCCAAGGATGGAGCAATTCAAATTCCATCCCAGCAAGTGTTCATAACTGCCATCAAGAATGAAAAACAAGAACTGCCTATTGTAGTTTTTTCACACTATAAACTTCCTAACAGTAAACGACATAGGTAGGGAAGCAAACACTACTCCAGTATAACTTGATGAACGTGACATGAGCCTAAAGGTGCTCTATACTGGTGTATCTTTTTCTACATGTGGAAGCAGGAAACAGTATGAAAAATTATATCTAGATTACAGGCTGCAGTTGTATGGATATAATTACCACAATAAAAGAACCCACAAACCAACATTTTTATTAGGCTATAATCTGTGTATAGAATAGCATATAGGTATGCATGCACAAATTGATAGTTGCAATGAAGAATACGTGGCAGATAATTTCAGAAAAATAGCCTGCCATGTGTGTGAAATAATTTTATTTCCTGTTTCTGCCAGTGCATGCTTTTAAAATTGTTTTCATTTGATTGTGCATGCAGACAGTTTTGTGATTTCATCTGAAAATGGACCTACTGCATTTCAAGGAAGAGGGAAGGGCATTTTGGGGTATGTGTGTGTGATGTCACTTCTAAATGTTCTTTCAGAACACAATCAGGCAGAAGTATTTGTCTGAATAATGTGTAGTGGGAGTGTTATCTTACTTTTATTAATATGGTGATAAAATATTTTTTTTTCTGAGAAACCAGATTCTTAAAAGCAGTGATCCTGCTTTCTGAGAGCATGTCATTCAGTTACTGTTGTGTTCTTGATTGTGCTGCTGTGTCTGTGATTGTGGGTGTGTGTGCACACACACCTCCACACACCTCATAGGGTTGGCAATTGTGTACATGGATGACAGAGTTTTCAGGGGTCAGCCTTATGAATCCAGAGTCCTTATTCATCCCCTTGCGAACAGGCTATGTAATTTCCAAGGTAATGCTGCAGGTTCTTTCTTCTCCTTTCATTCACTACGGAGTTTAGCTGGTGAGGTGTGTAGGTTGAGCATATGAAAGCACTTCTGGTGTGATGTAATACATGCTGTTTCACAATTGAGCATTCTTCCTCCTTAAATAAGGTATATGGATTTTGTAAGGCTTGCAACTCCAAATGAAAGAAAACTTTCAGTTTCCATAGAAATACTTACAGCATGTGTTTAAAAACTTTGAATCATGGCCCTATTTAATAATATCAAAAGATATTTTCTCTTCCTAATGTTTAATCTAAATCTACCCTCTTTTAATTTAAATCCATGGCCTGGTAAACAGTCCCTCTCTAGCTTTCCATGAGGCCCACCCATAGGTACTGGAAGGCTCCTATAAGGTCTCCCCAGAGCTGTCTATTCTCCAGGCTGAACAAGCCCAACTGTTTCAGAGCCTTCATAGGAGAGGTGCTCCAGCCCTCTGACCATCTTTGTGGCCCTCATCTGGACCTGCTCCCACAGCTTTATGTCTTTCCTGTACTGGGGACCCCAGAGGTGTACACAGTCCTCCAGGTGGGGTCTCACAAGGGCAGAGCAGAGGGGCAGAATCACGTCCCTTGACCTGCTGGTCACACTGGTTTTGATGTAGCTCAGGATATGGTTGCCTTTCTGGGCTGCAAGTGTGCATTGCTGGGTCAGAGTAGCTACTTGTTGCTTTACTGCTGTCTGATATTTTTCAGTTTCTGGAAATAGCTATACATGTGTTGTTTGTCTTCTCTTATTTTGGAAAGAATTATTATATCAGCAGCTGTATGATAGGTTGAAGCTGAACATTCCTTATAATTATTATTCATGTTCAGAATTCATAGTAAGGAAATAGTACATTTAACATTTGATTTTCATTTCTGATGGCTACATATGATATGTAAGCACTGGTGTCTGTCAGAAGCTAAGACAGTGTAAAGCTCCTCAGGAAAGAGCGTCTAAAGAAAATCTTTGTCAAAGCACCATTCCAGGCATCGACTGGATGTTATTAAAGGAGATGGTGGTTGTGTATGGAAAAGAGAACATGAAAACAAAGAGAGGTGTGGAAATTTAACTTGGTGAACACAGGCTTTCCGGGTCCATTTATACTTCTCATATATCCTTATGTATGCTGAAATCTTTGAAGAAGTGTGTGGCAAGCAATCTGTAATAAACTGAAGGCTGTCAGTCAAAAACTTAAACCAAAGAGAAAAGAGTTGTTTAAAAAGCAGATAGCAAGTCAGTGAGATCAGTATTTCTTATGAAATAACTAAGGTTATATGGAAATGGATAGTTTTCCACTCCTTTTCGGTTATGTAAGGTTTTGCAGGAGCCTATTCTTGTTTTGCTCAGCAATATTGCTAAACTAATATTGCATAGACACTGTGTAGGTTAAGTGAGAAAGGCAAGCTTACAATAGTTAATGCAGCAGAATTTTTCCTTCTCAAGCCTTGGCTGCTCTTGTCACTTCTCTAGTTTATAGTTTTAGGCTGCTTGCATGCCAAAAGTCTTTAAAGTTGAACATATATGGCACTATTTACAGTTTAAGAACAATATATAGGCATACCAGTGTCCTAAGAAGATAGTATATCCTAATAGGAGAAGCCCAGAGTTTCCTGAGAGAAATAATTACACAAACTTGTAGTTATGATTGTCGTCTTATTTTTCATCATTTCTGTTCAAGAAAGACTCTGTGTTCCCGCAATAGTTTTTATGGTTCAAGATGCTTAAGGGGCAGCTATCTAAGCAGTCAGAAAAAACCCAGGAATATTACAATTGGCTAGAAAGTTAAAGTAGGCATGGCCATAAAACAATAATGCTGCTTCCATAACCAGATATCTTATACTTTAGGACAGTATCTACATGAACAACAAAAATCTATTGTACAGGAGGAAGGTATGCATGAGAAGAGATGCTTACCTCTTTCCGTAATTCAGTAGACTTAAGATTCAGATCTGTTTCCAGATCTACTGAAAACTTACTAAAGAAGTTCCTAATGTCAGAATAGACATTAGTGGAATATGAACTGGTAAAATCATCCTCCCTGCAGTGTAAAGTGTTCCTCAGAGTACTAGAGTAACACTTTTAAATCAAAGGCATAGCTTTTGAAGGTGAAATATTCAGAGGATACCTTCAGGTGAAAGATATGAGTAAAAATTGTCTGTTCTGGTTGAGGAAAAGCAAGTACTCTTGTTTCTATAAATGTTTATGAAACTACTGGACTGCTGGGGATTTCATACAGCAAAGAGGTTTCTTGGTAAAACAGAGTAGGAAGATGTGGGAAATCACTGCAAGCTTGCATTATAAAGACTTTTTTTTTTTTTTTTGAAGACTGAGACAGCTCCAGAAGTTCCATATCATTCGGGGTTCACTGTTGGAGTATGTTGCAGTTTGGGCATCTGCCTGAAACAGAAGCTGACAGTTGTGTTTGCTGATAGTTATGAAGTGTTTCCTGAAATAGGTTGAAACTTACCCAGTAAGAAACCAAGAGGCTGTGATAAAAGCCAGGGTTCCACTGAATGAATTGGTTTGGGTGTTCCAAGTCAGTTCAGATGTAAAAGCTCAGCATACAAAGTGTTTCAAAGGGCACGGAACAGTCTAGGTTTAACAAAGGATCACCACCTTGGAAATTAAAATCTAAGAAATCTAGTGTTCTATCTCAGGAACTCTCCTAGGGTATGTTCCCACAACATGATGCAGTGGTTGGTCTAATTAACTGTGGCAGAACACTTCTATAATGCAACTATATCGTCTCTAGTATTTGAGCTAGCTTGTGCAACTCCACAGGCAGTACGACATCCTGCTGACAGAGTTTGGGATTCAGCTTACTGCCCATGCAGAATGAGAGCATTATGGCTCAGAGACAGTCTGCATGGAAACTCAGGCAACAAGGTAACAGTACAAGAGGAAACCAGGTAACAATGCAAGCAGAAGAGTAGGAGTCTTTCTGAAAAAAACCTGTTTCCTACATTGATATGCCTCACTGCTTTCTATTGACATGTTTTCCTGTTTCCAGTATGCTGCACCTCCCTGGTGTTTCAGAGCAGGACAGCCAAGTCCTTGATTATTACCGAGTGAAATGGAATATATTGGCTAATCCCAGCCTCCAACAGTATCAAAGCAAGCATGGCAACTCTTGCAATTACTGTTTTGTGTTGCTGTGTCTCATTTTCTCTTAAGTCTAGAATATCATGGAGAATTATTTGGATGTTGTATAGTCCCGCACCTGATTGTTGGAAAAATCTGTATAATTAATTTATTCTGGCACAGGTTGGCTCAGTTTTTTCTCCTCAGCCTTTGCTATTAATTCTTTATTTATCTTTTCTTCCTACTCTTTAGCCACGAGTTTCTGTTCTACCACTGACTAGGTACCGGTGTTGTTGATTCTTACTGCGTGATGTCATGCACATACAACAGGGACAGTGTTACACTAAAAAAGATTATCCCATCTCCGCAGATTCTTCCTCCCAGACCACACCTCTGAATCTTTTTATCCTCCTTTGAGAGAAAAACTGGAAGGAGTCAGTCATGCATGGAAATAGGAATTACAGGGCATGGGGTTCATTAAAAAACATTCAAGTAAGAAGAAAGACTGAGAGAATTCTGTTCAGAATTAAAGGCAATGCCAAAAACCAAGTCTGAAATTGTTCCTCTCTCAATGTAATCACCTCTGAGTTTAGACCAAAAAGCATAAAGACCCATGTTCCCACTGAAAATAAGGATGAGAGATCTGTATCAATGGCTGGAATGGGAAACGCGTGGCTCTCCTCTTTCATGATAATCACATTTGTTGAATGGGTGCATTTAATTTGGCATGGCTTTTTAGAAAATTAAACTAAGACATGTTATTAAAAAAAAAATAAAAATCCCTTTAGATATCAACTGAGTTAGCGGTTGTTCTACTGAAGGAAGACATGCTACTTTTCATTACTGATGATTAGTTATGGAATGACTGTACTGCATGAGACATGAGTGGCAGTTCTCAAGCGGGGAGTAGCTACTGACCCACCATGTGTTTTAGTGACATTAGATGATCTGCAGTAGATACATAACATACAGCACTTTCCAACATGAAACATCTTCAAAATATCCCCTAAAAATTCTATGATTCGAATGAAAATTCAGGTGAAATGTTAGCACTTGAATTAAAAGAGCTTCTTCAAAAGCCCTGCTGAGGGCTGACCACTTGCCTACAAATTTTAGGAGATCATACCGCTTTTGTGCGGAGTGCTCAGGACTTATAACCTAAGGTCATTGGAGCTTCACAAACGAGGAATCCTTAAACTCTGTCATCTCCTCAGCAGTCAAATTTAATAGCCAGTTTTAAGCAAATTCAACTGTTTAAAAATAGAGGATCTCTTTTACAACCGGTGCAGTTGTGCCAGTTTTGCTCTAAAACAGGCAATAGGAAATAGTCTGTTAGGCACATATTTATTATTGAAAAAATAATTCTGATTTACAGCATATTAATCAAAGGCAATCCTGGAGATGAAAAAAATATACTATGTTTTAAAGCCATCTTTGTCTAAAGCCAGAAGATGACACACCTTTTACAGGTGTTGAGAAAACCGTGAAAGAATTTCCCGTGCTTAAACAGGATTAGATTACTGTACCTGGAGATGCATTTTATGTGTTAAGAGATAAGATTAGAGAGTCAAGGCCTTTAAAGATGAAAAAATGTAAGGAACAGCAGTATGAAATCTGACTTTCTGGTTTTATGGATAATCCACTTCTTACAATTGTGATAAATAATTTCCTTTCAAATATTTGATGGAACACAGCTTGGTCAGGTGGACTTTGCACATCAGTGGAGAATGTTAAAAGCAGACATGGTATACTAAAATTGAGGTTGTAATGAAACAAGAGAGTAATTCATTGATTAATCCCTGTTGTGTGAAAACATGACATCACTGCAGAAATCTCTAAAACTAATCTCTAATGCAGTTCTGTCTTGGGCTAGCTCTATCAGTAGCTGTCAGCAGAGCTATCATTTTGGATGCAGTCTGTATAAGTGAGCTCTGAGAAGACAGAGCACTCTGAAGACTTTTTTTATTTAATATATTGTTGGTTTTATGACTTAAGTGAGAGCATTTCCTGCTTAGTGCTTTTAGCATAGGGCAGGACAAAGTAAGAGCTGGATAGACATTTTTTTAGGTGAGAGAGCATGCTGGAAAACACTAACTTGCTAAAACAGAAACATCTCATGAGTATCTTTTCTTTCTCCACTATTTCTTTCCTGTGATGATGACTCCCATGAAATAGTGCATGTGAGTTTCATATTTGTGTCTCTCTTCCTTTGCATAAATCCAGACTGATGATAGGTGGTTTTCCAATCTTTTTCTGAGGAAGGTTAAAGAGATGAATGGATGCCAGTCTTCCTTAATTTTATGACGTCCATTCCCTCCCTTCCCGCCCTTCCCTTTCCTCCCTTCCCCCCACCTCCCTCCCCTCTCCCCCTCTCCCACCCCCTCCTTTCCTCCCTCCCTTCCTCCCTTCCTCCCTTCCTTCCTTCCTTCCTTCCTTCCTTCCTCCCTCCCTCCCTCCCTCCCTCCCTCCCTTCCTTCCTTCCTTCCTTCCTTCCTTCCTTCCTTCCTTCCTTCCTTCCTTCCTTCCTTCCTTCCTTCCTTCCTTCCTTCCTTCCTTCCTTCCTTCCTTCCTTCCTTCCTTCCTTCCTTCCTTCCTTCCTTCCTTCCTTCCTTCCTTCCTTCCTTCCTTCCTTCCTTCCTTCCTTATAATACCGAAGAATAGTAAAGGACATATTGATGACAAAACATCTATGGAAAAAAGGAATGCTGGCATTGTGTTTATTGCAATAAATGTCAGTGATGCCATCCTTCTATCACTCTGTCCTGGTTTTGGCAGAGATAGAGTTAATTTTATTTCTAGTAGCTGGTGTAGTGCTGTGTTTGGGATTTAGGATGAGAATGATGTTGATAAGACACTGGTGTGTTTAGTTGTTGCCAAGCAGTCAAGGACTTTCAGGCTTGTCATGCTGCCCTGCTAACAAGAAGGCAGGGGGCACGAAGGAAGTGGTGGGGGTGCACCGGGACACAGCCAGCACAGCTGACCCAAACTGGCCAAAGGGGTTGGGCTAAGGGCCTGGTGTATCAGTTGAGGGTCTTGCACAGAATTGACTTCAGCGTGACAGCTGAATACTGGCATGCTGATGGTAAATGATGAGTAAATTAATTCCTTGGTTTGCTTTGCTTGTGCCTGTGGGCTGAGAGGCTGGGCAGTCTGAGGAATCCTGTGTGGCAGGTGGTGGGCCTCATGCAGCACCAAATTCAGGTAGAGAGAAATTGTTCTGCTCATCATTTGTTTCGTGTATCTATTATTAGAATGTGTGTGTGTGTCTGTGTCTGTGTGTCTGTCTATGTCTCTGTGTGTCCCTACTAAACTTTTCATCTCAACCCATGAGTTCTCTCATTTTCACTCTTCTACTTCTCTCCTCATCCTTCTAGGGGAGAATGAGCGGCAACCACATGGTATTTAATTGCTGGCTGGGGCTAAACCATGGCAGGTGCATGATTGAGACAGGGACTATTTTGGAAAGCATCTTTCTCTTGATGTTTTCAAGTATTCCAGTATTTTCTATTAAATATTCCAGGGATGCAATGGGAGACAGTGCTTACAGGGAGCACCTACCCCAATTGGAAAGTCACCTGCTCTAAAGACTGTAGCTCACAGCACAAGATGCTAAAGTCCATTTGTTCTCTTTTAGTATTTCTTGAAGGTACACTGCTGTGAACACACCTCGTAGCATAAATTTTTAAAGTCTGTGTTCTCTTAATATCTGTTGAAGATGCATGCCTGTGAACACATTCTGGATTTATAGCTTGGGTGCTGTGGATGGTGCTGGTTTCATTTCTGCATTCTAGCTAGAAGAATAATTTCAAAGCACAATAGCCATTTACTAATAACTGGTTACACTGATTTTATTATATTTTCATTGACTATATTGATCCAACAACATAAGCAGTATAAAGAACCAAAGAGCTTCAGAAGCAGCCACTCAATTTCCAAGTTTATGTTTTTAGTTTCTTTTTAAAAGTGTTATAGTCTTCTAAAAAGGATAAACTCAGGCAGTGGCTCTTAATATGTTGACTTACAAAGTTCCTGGCACGTGGAATGAAAACTCCCTATATTCATCCCACCTTGTCAGTGTTCCACGAGACTGCTTATGGTGAAATCACTTAATCATTTGTTGTATAACTTAGAAAGGCTAAGAGCAGAAGGTGTTATTACATCAGATAAAGTGTTGCTATGTGCTGCAGATGCCATGCTAGTACAAGATACACAGTCTATGGGGACATCCTCCCATATGGTCTGTGGTAAGCTAAACTCTTAGCTGATGCTGATGCCCACTATATTTTGCATTTTTCTGTAAGTGAATGTAAATGCTGATTTGTAGAACCTGAGTAATAATTTATTTAAATTTATCTTCTGGATGGTTTGATTTAATGTTATTTTTAGTAAGATCTCTAAGATAGTCAGTTACTTTTCTTGTATGTGCACTGGAATTTGAAAGGTATATGAATCTTATTAGGAGAAAATGGCATTGCCTTTTTATGAATACTATGTTTTCATTCCATGCTCTGTTTGTGTACTGAGCTTTTATGTTCAAAGTGTTACTGCACATGTCATTTCTATGTCTGTATCTTGAAATGCTCAAACTAGCTCAATATAAGTGACTGCAGCTGCAAAATTTTATTTAATACTGTTGAATAGCACTTCTCTGACTGAATCTTCCAGACTTATCTATCCATGTTTATTTTAGATTGTTCAGAATATGATTACTAGTGAGGATTCTTATAAGTAGGGAGCCAGAAATAGGCTCCTTTGCCATATTCTTGGGTTTGCTATATTTTTCCTTTTTTTTTTTTTTTTTTATTTTTCCTCCTCTGCCAGCTTGAACACTATACCAGGAAGATACTGTAAGGAGTAGTCTACTGTTCAGTTTTATACTTCTGATACTTTGCTGGGTATTAAATAACTTGAGTTCTGCTTCACACGGCTGTGATTGAAAGGGGAATAAGTGTCAGTGTAATGAAACACGTCATTAGAAACCAGTTGTTGATGTTTTGCTTGATTTTTATTATTTTCCATAGAAAAATGCTGAAGTTTCAGAGAAGCAAAAAGGTGCTGGATGTAATTCTCAAATTGCACAGGAGCATGCACATAGGGGCATGCACAGAGTTTTCATTGACTATTTTTAAAATCTATTGTTTGAATTTCCATTAATATCATACAGTTCTATGTGTCTGATGAGTTTTGAGAAGTGTCTTGGATGGTATTTCATGTGAATGGAACAAATTTTTGCATCTAAGAAAAGATATTTCTGGGGGAGAATTCACGTGGCCCTATCTTCCTTTGGGGAAACAGACTGCATCAACTCAACTCAACTAACATACTGAAGTCAACCAACATACTTTCCTGTAAGGAGATGAAAGCAGAGTTCAGAGATCAAAGAAAAGGTGTTTTTGTCTCATCCAGAGCTTGGTAAACCTCTCCTTTTTTTTTTTTTTTTTTAAAAATAAGCATAATTATTTTTATATTACACCTAGAAATTACTAAGGTGAATGTGTTTCAAGATATTAAAAAGATCACTGGGGCTTCCTGTTGTTTTGGTTAATTTTCTTTTCCTTCTTCCTTTTTCTTTTCTACACTTTCTGCCATTATCTCTTTAATTTTCGCCCTTGTCCACAGAACTTTACCAAAAACTCTACTCCCAAAATACTTTCATAACTTCTCTTTCCCCAAACCTTCCCTTTCCTTCCTCAGCTTCACCTCTCTATTACTCTCTCCATTGTATTTCCATTTCTCAGTGTCCCCGTCCCTCCCTGGACATTGTCACATTAGCTACTTTATTCTGTTCTCCTTTTCCAAAAGCATGTCCCATCTCGATGAAGTTTTGGTAATATCTCAAATGAGAATATGGGATGAAGCATCTGCAGAACATGCCCTTTAGCATGTTTAGAAGATGTCAAAGTATAGCAGAGAAATGGTTAAGAAAATTAAGTCCTCCACCTGTAGGTCTGAAAATAGCTATTTGAATAATAAATTAGAATAACAATATATGCTTGAAAAATTAGAAAAAAAAAACTTATGCCAATTTCTGCTAAGAGATTAGTTTCTGGGGAAGGGATGAAGAGAAAACCATTGTGTTAGGCTCAGCCGTATAAATTGAAGAGAAACATGCTGTTCTGCATGCTTTCTTGGCCCTTAACAGTAACAGACAGCCTGCACTGCTTATCTCAAAACTCATCAGCTAAAGGCAGCTGTACCTGAACATCTAACCTTATGTAGCTGATGAGCTACTGAAGAAGTTTAATCCCACAGTACCAGCTAGCTAAAGCTATTACTCTAAGATTTATTATTTGAAAAACTGTACTTTTCTGTCTGTAAGTGACTGCTGAGTCAAATACATGTAATTTAAATTCAAAGATGGACTGTAGTCGCATTTCTGGAACTAACTGCTTACCTGCTACAAAGTGAAATACCCTGGACCAGCTCCAGTTTTCTACTGAAACAAATAGATTACATGGAAGATTTTATTACAGCTTTTAATATGCTAGGCTCTTTAGCCAAATCCTTTAAAAAAAAAATAAATATTGCACATGCACACAAGAATTTTGATCAGGGAATAACACCTCGGTAAAGACACTATTTTTTTCTCTCAGTACAATAATAGCAGAACTCAGGGACTGTCCTCAAGGTCACTTAGACTTCCTTTACCAGATGCCTTTGAAGATCCATATCTATGAGTAACTGGAACTATGCATTTGTAAAAATGCATAATTGGTTCTGTGTATCATCCATTCCTAAGATGTTATGCAGATAGTATTATTTGTCTGGTAATTTTTTTCTTTGAGACAGAAGTAATTCTTATTTGCTAGTTATTTTTTACATTTTTTCCTCTCTTACTAGAAGTTGGGCTCTTCAGGGCATGAGCAAAGCAGTGTTCATTAGTATATTAGCAGTACAAGAAAAATAACCCGGCTTTTTATTCAGGTCCTTAAAGGTAATTTGATCAGACTACTTTGATTGCAGTGTAGCCAGAAGTCCCCCGGGTCTTAGTCTGTCATGATATATTTATTATGTAATAGTATGTCAGACATCAAATCAGGCTCATTTTTTTGAGTGTTATCTTCTTCTGGGTTATAGTCTTCAGATCCCCTTTATCTAAGCTGGGTGATTCTTCTTATATTATGATATAAGGATTTTTTAGAATCACTCTTTCTGTGGATTACACTGTATTTTTAGTTCTTCCACTGTTACTGCTGATGCAATTAAAGAGCAATCACTATTCCTAGAGCTATGTAAGTATCAGTCAAATGATGGTAGTATGCATAAAAAGGAATATGGGAATGTCAAGGCATTGTGCAAGTTTCAGTTGCTCTTGTTAAACAAATTTAGACGTGCCAATTTCACTTCAGGACAGAAGAAGAAATTCTATATTTTCCAAGTGATACAAATATACATGAGTGTAAATGATGAGCGTGTATCTCTAGATCCTTTTGCTGTATGTTATGTTTTCTAATAGGTTGTTGTAGTCAGTGCACTGGAAAATAAGAACATGGGTTTCTTGGGGAGTTTTATTTGGTTGTTTTGGGTTTTTTTGCCCTAGAACAAATGGTAGGGGTTGGAAGGGACCTTTGGAGACCATGTAGTCCAACCCCTCTACTAAAGCAGGATTAGCTACAGCATATTGCACAGGATTATATCCAGTCTGGTTTTGAATGTCTTCAGAGAAGGAGACTCTGAGCAGCCTGTTCCAGGGCTCTGCCACCCTCAAACTGAAGAAGCTTTTCCTCATATTGAGGTGGAACTTCCTGTGTTCCAGTTTATGCCCATTCCCCCTTGTCTTGTCACTGGTCATCACTCAAAAGTTTCCAGCCCCATCCATCTCATGGAGAGTTTGTTGTCCACCAGGACTCCAAGGTCCTTCTCTGCAGCACTGGTTCCTGGGAGTTCAACTCCTAACCTGTGCTGGTGTCTGGTGTTATTCTTCCCTGGGTGCAGGACCCTATAATTGCCCTTGCTGAATTTCATTATGTTCCTCTCTGTCTAGCTCTCCAGCCTGCCCAAGTCTTGTGCAATGGCAGTGGAGCCTTCTGGCATATTGGGCACTCCTCCCTAGATTTGTATCACTAGCAAATTTTCTGAGGGTTCACTCTGTCCCCTTGCCTAGGTCATTGATGAATATTTTGAATAGGACTGGACCCAGTACTTGGGGCATGCTATTATATGCTGCTTATCACAACTTCTTGAGCTCTGCCATTCAGCTAGTTCTCATTTGATCATTTTCCTGCAAAAAAGAGTACAGCCAAGCAGAAAATATTTTTTTCTCTTCAAATTCTTTGCTGATACTTGAAATTATGTACTCATTTTCTTAGTGTATAGGTTACTGAGAATGTGGAGTTCAAAATGCATATGGTTTATACACTTTATATATTGAAAAGCCCATTTCATGTAGCAATGGACAACTGTAGCTATATGTAAGCATGTAAATGAGAACTATTTGTATGGTTAATAATCAGCAATTGACCAAAGTTAGACAATAAATGGATGTAAGCCAGTTTTTGGTGGGTAATAGATTTGGTCTGAATGACCTCCAGTCTAGTTGCTGAAATGACTGTGTATGATGTATGCCTGAATACTAGAACCACACTAATATAATAGAATAGGTATCATTTTCTGACAAATTTAATATTATGAGCAGTTGTTTATAACACCATTTCCAGAGAAGATATAAAACCCTAAAAAAAACATGCTGCAGATTAAGAAGAGTTATATATGGCCCTCACTTCTGATATGATTTACAAGTTCAGAACTGAAAATGTCACTTGAAACATAACTGACATACATACTGCCATTTGAGGAATAAAGACTCTTCTTCGCCTCTGATTTAATGCAGAAACAACCTTCTCCCCATTAATGAATTAAAAGGCTTTGGACTTACTGTATGGGATTCATTAAACAGATCTATATCCAGATAGATCATGAAGGTAAATGTTGATATATCAGGGAGCTGATTCCCATAATTAAAAGTTGCTATTCATTCATATGCTTAACCCTTTCATTTTGCAGTTCATATTAAGATACTTCTTATGTCACAAAACGTGAAACAGTTTTTTGGAGAGACATGCACGTAGTTCCATCAGGACGCTTTAGTGGGAGGAGAGGGCAGATTCAGTGGATTTCCCTTTAAAGATATTATGCATGAGTGAGCTATATAAACTATGCATAGGATAGCATGTGGAAAAGCCACTGTATTGTAAACGTATGTATATTTTCTTTTCTCTCTTGAAGGGGCTGGTATTTATACTAAATATATAAGATTTCTTCTTAAATCTTAAAAAAAAAAAAAAAAAAAGATTTCTTTTCCTCTTCAGAACAACCATAACTGCAGAACAGATTAACGTGTCCCCATTTGGAAAACTTCATCCACTCTTATTTCCTTCTTTCTACCATATACTTTCCACTCAGCACTTTGTGAAACATTGAGCCATTGCATCTGCTTTTCAGTCATACTTGCTTTTCTTATGCTCTATCTTTTACATTTTAGATATTGAATAAAAAGTATTTGCTTCGTGCAACACTGGAATCTGGAAGAGAATTTTAGTTCTTTAAAAGTGACTCAAATGAATTCAAAGGTCTCAAAATGCTCTGAAAACACCCCACAATTTAGTTTATTCCTTTGTGGCCTGGCCAAAATATAAAAATATTATGAACATTTTTGTACTGAACTACAATGTCTGGCTGTTCCTGCCAACTTTTCATGTACCCGAGTGCTTGAGAGTTATGAAAAAGGGAAGATATTTATATTTTTCAATAATCATATCATCAGTGCACATGGCTGATGTTATTCTCCCATTTTTAAACAGTTAAAATGAGGCAAGTTTAATTCCCCTGAGGTCATATTGGATGTTTGAATGGAGAAAGGAGGTAGTCAAACATTGGGGACTTTTGATTTTCTGTCTTGTGCTGAATTGCAAATCTCAGAAAGGCAATTTGGACCAAATGCTCCATTCTAGCTCAGTTACTCAGGAAAAATGACCACTACGTGAGCCTGGCTTAAGACAGAATTGTTATATCCAACCCTCGATGAGATACAGGCACAAAACTCTTCTCTTTCCCCTAAAGTGCCACAAGGTCTTTCTGCAAGCAAATCTTAAATCTTCCCAGTGACCTACACCAGCCTTGGAGCACAACTGCTTCTGCAGTCTATGTGCTAGTACTAACCTTCAGAATTTCCACAAGAAATTCTCAGCTCTATGCCTTTTAAATAGACCCATTGACTTAGATAACATCAATTACATTCTTAGTAGCTAAATATCTGGTTGAATTACAGCCTAATGAAACATGATAAACTATATCTACAGTACACAATGCTGTGTATTATTAGGAGACAGTTAATGAGGATAATATTTAGAGTATGAGGGGAAGTGTTTAGCTTGGGAGGAATACCGAGCCAAAATAATTTTGTAGCATGCTTATAATTGAGTGCTGCACCTGATTATACCTATATGAGTCTTAATAGGGATGCTATGCTGAGGTGTCTGAAGCTTATATTCTAATTAAAACTTCTGAAAAGGTCTGACAGTGCGAAATACAAGTATTTCATAACCTAGCCATCTTCTTGATCTATTTAAAAACACTTTGCAGCTGAAGAATGGTTTTAGGAAAGTCAGCCAGGGCTTATTACTTAAATGATTGATTTTTTAGTTGTTGACCTTGAACACTACGGCTCAGTGCTGCACCTTTAATTACACAGCCAAGTGCTGCAAAATGCAGGTGTTTGATTAGGTAATCAAGAATTTAACCTCTGACTACATAAAATATTATGAAAGGCAGGGGTTCTTTTTGTGCAGTCAAAATGATTAGCTGCCAAAGCTAAATTCTTTGTTAACCCAGTTGATATTTTACCTGTAAATATTTCAAATGAGATATTGATTTATAGTGAAGAGGTAAAGTGTTCTATTGTACTTGTATACTTTAAAAATATGGAAAAGTAATTGAACCACCAATACAAGCAGACATTAACCAACCAACCAACCAAAAAAAAACCCCCAAACCCCATCAAAATCAAAACAAACACAAAAACAATTGGGCTGTAGTAATTTGTATCCTCTTATAGCCTGGATTTACTCAGCAGGTGAAGGTGCTTGTAGCCCTCCTCTTTAATTGGGACATATAGTCTGAGTGTGATTCAGCTGCTAAACCTGTGCTTGCCTCTTTATGCTCTCTGCTTGTCTCCTGTCTGCCATCCCCTCTCGGATGGCGGCAGCATCCATCCTGGTAGCACTGTCCTGGATGCTCTACTTCTGGTCATATAGCAATGTGATCCCAGCCCTTACTGATGATGCTCTGATCTGTAGCAAGAGCAGGTGACAAATTGGTATTGAATTTTATGCCCAAATATGTGCTTCTATGTTTTAACATTCCTTGAGCCATATCATCCTCAACTGAAATACAGCTACCCTTTATCCAAGGTGAGTTTCTAGAAATTGAAAATGACCAGTCTCTACAGAACTTACTGCTTCACAGTGATTACAGAGAGGAGCATTCTCAAATATACCTGGTCACCTTTTCTGACAGCCTCGGAGAACAAGTGCTTGTGCAGCCTATCTGCTGTTGCTAGCTGTCAAAAAATATATAGGACATTATTTTTTCAAGCAGTTTGTGAACATGGAGTTTGTATCTGCCCAGAATTTGGAGGACTTGGGATATATTCCAGATATATTTTAATATTTGTGTAGGATTTGTAAATGTTAATCAAACGGATCATAATTTTCCACATGAGGGCAGTAGTCCAGAAAAGATCTTTACTATATTTGTCCCTTTTCCATTTAGAAGGTTCACTGGGGAGAACATGAGAGAGAAAACAGCCTTCTGGATCCCATTGTGACATCTGGGAAGGATGTGGGAGGTTGGAAGGTTCTTTATAAGGTTGTTACTTATGAATGGATAAAAACCATCAAAAAATAGTAAACATTGAGCCATGAGGTGCTGCTTTCATGGGAACACTTTTAGAAGGTTAATCTCCCCTTAAAATTGACTGAGCTCACTGGTTCAAGAAGCGTATTCTGTTGTGCTACAGGATGTGACCAAATGATGGCTAATGCTCCTCCAGGTTTGAAGTCCTTTGTTATTTTGGGGTGGATTTTTTCTCTCTCTGTGTGTATGTGACTGTCACAATAGATTTCAGTCTTATTTTGAATATGGTTGTTGCTAAACCTAGAAGAGTTAATTTTTCTACAAGAAAGCTATTGCCCAGTGTGGGAAGACATGAGAGAAAAAAGCAGTGTTGTTTGCATTGATTCCCTTTGGGAGCAGTGTAGATGTTCTCTAGGCAGGGCCATTTACTCTGAATAGCTCTCTGGCCAGAAATCCAGTAGCAAATGACAGGATCATTAGAGTGAAGAGGACTTCCACTGAAACAGCAGAAGTAGGAACACTTTAAAAGGAACACACTCTTTGGAAAAGAAGGCTACTTTTGCCCAGAAATGGAACATGAAGGGAAAGAATGAATGTAGCTTCTCTGTAAGCATAAAGTTTATTAGAAGTTTGACAAGTAAAATTACATTCAGAAGGTTGGTTTGGTTTTTTTTCCTGAGAAACTTCCTTTTTTTCACTAATTTTCTTTTTATTTTTCAGAGAAGAACACTTCTCTGTAAGCCCTTTGTTGAACCCAAATTCTTTCCATTATCAACTTGCTCTTTAAGAAATTAATGATAAGCCAGCATCTCTGTTAGAGACATGTGTTTTCTAGGAGAAATGTATTCAATTAATTTTGTCACTTAAAAGACTTGAAGGGCTAATTCCAGAGATGAGGCAGCTAAAAATGAGAAGCACACTTACCTGGACTAGTGTCAGATTAGAATTTGCACTTGAGAATCAAATCAACCATGGTTATCACCCACTGCTTAAACAGAGGGAACTTTATAGCGTGTAATGTATGAAATTCTGTCACAACAGACTAGCTTTCACTGAGAACAGCAGAGCTGAACCAAGCTGTGATACATGGTTTGGATTTGACATTTTTATCAAGAATCATAGAATCATAGAATTGTAGGGGTTGGAAGGGACCTCAAGAGATCATCAGGTCCAACACCCCTGCCAAAGCAGCTCCCTAGCTCATATTGCACAGATAGGCGTCCAGACGAGTCTTGAATATCTCCAGAGAAGGAGACTCCACCACCTCCCTGGGCAGCCTGTCCCAGGGCTCTGTCACCCTCACTGTGTAAAAGTTCTTCTGCATGTTGGTGCGGAACTTCCTATGCTCCAACTTGCAGCCATTGCCCCTTGTCCTGTCTCCACAGACCACTGAAAAGGGGCTGGCTGATTCCCCCTGCATCCCCTGCTTAAGATATTTATAAACATTAATTCGGTCCCCCTTAGTCTTCTCTTCTCAAGGCTGAACAGTCCCAATCTTCTCAGCCTTTCCTCATAGGGGAGATGCTCCAGGCCCTTAATCATCTTCGTAGCCCTTCTTTGGACTCTCTCCAGGAGATCCCTGTCCTTTTTATACCAGGGAGCCCAGAACTGGACACAGTACTCCAGGTGGGGCCTGACCAGGGCAGAGTAGAGGGGGAGGATCACCTCCTTTGACCTGCTGGCCACACTCCTCCGGATGCACCCCAGGATCCCATTGGCTCCCTTAGCCACCGCGGGCACACTGCTGGCTCATAGCCAACCTGTCATCAACCAGGACCCCCAGGTCCTTCTCCACTGAGCTCTTCTCCAGCAGGTCATCCCCCAGCCTGTACTGATACGAACGGTTGTTCCTTCCCAGGTGCAAGACTCTACACTTGCTTTTGTTGAACCTCATTAGGTTTCTTACTGCCCAGCTCTCCAGCCTGTCCAGGTCTCGCTGGATGGCAGCGCAGTGTTCCTGCGTATCAGCCACTCCTCCCAGCTTTGTATCATCGGCGTACTTGCTGAGGGTGGATGCTATTCCCTCATCCAGGTTGTCAATGAAGATATTAAACAGGACTGGACCCAATGAATGAATCCATTGAAGACATGTACTTATTGGATAAAGACTGGAAGAGAAAAACTGTATTTTGGAATTTTCAGTAAGTTAAAGATGGAATAGATTATAGGATTTTCATTTTACTGTTAGCATAGCTGAGGAAACAGAAGACAATAGACTGAAGGAAGTGGCCCTAAATCTAAAGTGAAAGTGATTATACATTAGAGGGTACCTAGCCAATCCACTGAACTTACAGGAAATGTGAACTTTTTGGTCACATCAAAGAAGAAAAAATAGAAGTATTTTGATATTGATTTTATTTGTGGGGATGCATTATGTAGCATTGGATCATGGTGTTTCTTTGATGCTTGAGTAGAGATTAAAGAAGAATTTAAAATTTTCACAATGGAGAACTGAATGCATAGATAATAGCATGTTTCTTCTCAGCAGAATATATAATGCTGGCGTCTGCATCTATGTTTTACATATAGTTTGCTTACAGCATGTGGTTCAGGTAAGTATGAATCAAGTAGAGTTTGAAAGTAAAGGTTAAACCTCTCAGAAAAAGCAAATAAGAAAAAAATGTATTTGTCATGTTTTGTCTCCGGTGGAATTACGTCCTTCACTGATTTACAATAGTGTATCTATAATGGCAAGAAACAATGTACTAATAGGAAAAGCAGAGCTGTGGACTTCAGCCAGACGTGTCATTTTCTTCTTTCTTTTTGTGCCCTACTTTTGCCTTTCCCCTGTCACAGAAGAAGATTTCTCAGTGCCTGAAATTAGATGCCTACTCCTGTCAAGTGTTCCAACCCAGTTGTGTGTAAGGCAACTAACTGTGCTACAGTAGTGAACTAGTGCTTCTCATTCTGCCATGCATCAGTAATATTTAAAGCAAATTAGAGTGGTCTGTCTCCTTCAGAGAAAAGATGTCTGTATTCAGTAGCTGCTTCTTGGGTCTAGCATCTGTCCCAGGTAGGAGCAGTATCCCTAAAATCACTCAATGCTCATGCAAATTAGTTTAGGTTTGGAAAAAGATGAATATGCTGCAGAGTTATTTGCTCTTTCACAGGAGTAGAGAGATGGTCCAGATGCACCTTTGTGCATTAGATCTACTTAAAAAGAGTGCTAATAAATCAATTCTCACTTTTAGTGTAGATGTTTTGCACCTACAAAAGAGGAGAGAAAAGCAGTGTTAACACTAAGAAACTGTGATTGTAGAAATACAGATTGGTGTGGGAATTGTTGGCCTGTAGTGTACATGAAACTGCTTTTAACACTATTTGTAAACTAACATTATTTCTAACTCAATCTCCTGAGCACAGATCAGTGTTGTATAGTTTAATGTGGGTAAGTTATCTTTTCTTTTGTAATTGGAAATGACAATTAATAATCTTACAAGTATTTGAGGTAATGAGCAGTGTATACTGGAATACTTTTAAATATGTCAAGAATAGATTTTTATTAGGTTTATTTTAAGACTTTTTATTTTTTATAGGTCATACATGTCAATGTTTTATGCTAACCACATGCAAAGGAGATTTACCCACAGTGGTAATTAAACAAATTCAGAAATAGAAACCTGGTGGTGCTATAGCAGACTTAAATCATGAGAGCTGCAAGACAGAAACTTGCTAGCATATTTTTCAATTAAAAAGATAAAACTCTCTCTTGCTTATGTAACAGTTAGGTGGTACAGCAAAGCGCTGGAGTCACAAGATCTGGATTCTTTACTTGAGTTAGCCCCTTGAAATGCCTTGCATTGAAAATGGAAGACATACTACATATATAAACTGAATGTAAATAAAATTTGTGGTGTTTTGTTGGGTTTTTTTGCTAATTATAAATCAGTTGAAGATGTCTGTTATGCAGTCTGAGTCCATTGTAATAATTAACTGTAAGCTTTTCAGAAAACTGACTGTAAGATGATGAATGTACGCATAGTTTACAGAAGTGGCAGCTTTCTAGAAAGAGTGGGGTTTATCTTAGACTATTAAATAAATAAAGGATTTATGGTAGATTCTTATGTCTCAGGCTTCTTTAAAAGGATAGACTTAAGGGGACTGAAAATACTATGTCAAGTAATGGTTTAGAAATCATCCTCTCTCGTAAGCGCACTCTGGACTCTGCATGGAACAGGAAATCAGACTTTCCAGTTCAGCAGTTCCAGAAGAATATTTAAGATTCTATTTCATTAGCTGTCCAGAGGCAGAGGTGTACAGACATTTGCATGAGTGACTGCCCTTCATTTGCTTCTGTTGGTTCATTGGTCAATTCGCCCTACGTGGCCTCTGAGTTGCTGAGAAATGGAGCAGAGGGAGCTATCAATGAACTGGAAGACTGAGACTTGGTTTAGCAATTATTGTGGTAGTCAAGTAAACATTGAAGTGGCTTTGTTTGCACCTTGCGTGTGAAAAATAGGGGTAGATTTAGCATCTCCTTTATGATTACTACCTATCCAGAATTGAATTTAACATTTATTCAATTCTGAATGAAAAGGTGGTTGTGCTCTATAGAATTCAGCACAGATAAAAAGAAGATGGTTAGCAGATCTGTACATTGTGAGTGAAATACAGAGTGGAAGGGTACAGTATGCTTGAAAAGGCTACAATATCACAGCAGTCTTGAAGTCACAGGCAAAAGGCTCCTTAACTTCAATGAAAATAACATGGAATCCCTGCAGAGTAGCTGCGTTTGGTTGATAGCTTATTTTTCAGTGTGAAAGTGAATTAGTACAATAGTAACAGCAAATGATACAAGATGATGTCAGAGTATGTCAGGTAAAAAAGTCAGTTTTGAGGTGAGTATACAGATTGGGATCTAGAGGTAGGTTGGAGATTTTTCTGTCTTTTTTTTTTTTTTTTTTTAAAGTAGTTCTGATAGGTTGTAACTGGACCTATAATTAAACCGCCTTTGTTGGAGAAGCCCACAATGGGCATTTTCCATTCAGGGAATGAGACTGTATTGTCTCTTTAGCTGATCTCTTTGATGTAAAACCAGGACAAATAAGGATTTATACGGCTGGATCTACAAGTATGGTAAAAAAAGTGTCACTAGCTACTTAGTAAGTAAGAATTGAAATATAATTTCACAATAACAAGAGCTGTAAAACAGGAGCTGTACGTTGTTGTTCAGATTCACCCTTACAGCAGTTATTAGTTGTTTTCTTTCATAAATTCGCTGTAGGCTCTTTTAGGTGCAGTCCAAAGCATTAGTGTGTGAAATTAGTCTAATTAACTTCTAGATGTTTGCTAGGAGATATTGATAGTTTGCTTGATGATGACTCCTGTTTATTTGCATCAAAGGGTTAGTGGTCAGCTTTACACAAAATTGCTAACTTTTCCAAAACAAACAGCACCACCACCACCCCAAAAAAACCCCCAAAACACACCCCACAAAAAAAGGCCAAAACCGCCCTTCATTCTATGTAACATTTTTTGTGGAAAAGCGGTAAATTCTAGAATAGGGGCAGATGTTTTCTTCTCAATGGTCTGAAGGCACCTCTCTGCTTATTTATTTGACAGTATGGGAAAAACTATTTAGAATTACTAAATATAACATCTTTGCCTTGTCAGAAATAGAAAGGTGCAAATTAGTCTGAGCATTAAATAAATATAAAGCCTAAAGATTCTAGAAAGAAAGAAATAACTGAATGCTGGGGTTAACGTTCTCATGTCTCCTTCATTAAACTCATACCTCAAGCCCAGTCAAGGCAAGGAGAAGTGATCCTGCTCTGGCAGGGGGCTTGGACTAGATGATCTCCAGAGGTCCCTTCTGACCCCCATCATTTTGTGATTCTGTGAAGTTCAGTGAACCAATTTCTACTATGCCTCTAATATGTGCATGTAAATCTCTTGGGTTTAGGACCTGCAAACTATTGCAGATTCTGAATAAGATTAAAAAGTTAAGCACATTCATAAAGCATGGAAATCTAATATTTAGTTCATGAACTCCCTGTTTTGTTTTGTTAGTACGTGATAGAAGAAAATTTAACACCGTCAATTTCAACTGCATTTTTCAAAAAAGATCTAGTGGGGAAGAAGTCTTCCAGAATTTGTGATCACCTAGTTCCTGTGTCAGCACTGAGTCTCCTAGTGTGAAAAAAAATGTTGCAGGGAATAAATTACAGGTTGCTAGGAACATTATGTGTTTTCTTTCCTGTGCACTCGTCATTCTATGGCCTACAGATTGTTTCATGTAACCTGGAACTGACTCCAAAAAAAATTCAGGACTTTATTATAACGATGAAAGGCAGATTTTTACATTTATTTATTTATTATTTTTACTTAAAACCTTAAAGTAATGAAAGTATGTGTGTGAGAAATGAAATACATGGTTGAGAGTGGTTGGTCTAGAAAGTTTGGATCTCTACTCTAGATAAAAGGCCTGTGACATAACCCATACTCACATGCAAAACAATGTTTTTTTTCTTAAATTCCCATAATGGGTAATTCATTTTGCTTTGTTTTACATGACTAAATTTCAGTGGACTTTTTTCAGAACTCTGCTTTGGTCAGAAGTTCTCAGTATGGTTCAAAGCTTTTGCCTGTTATTGTAGCTGTGGTTCTTGGAACTCACTGCTGGATAGCGAATGATGCGATTTTAGTGAAAAATTACGCATAGCACAATGCCATATAGTTTACCAATAAATTTGTTGGATGGAGAATTTGGTAGGAAGGATCTGATTCCAGTAAATTAGATCAGATTTTTAAAAATATAATGTGTCTGAATGTCTACAATTCATGACAGTAAGAATTCATTTTCTGATGTCCCTGGCCTGTTGAACTCTATTTGATTCAGTGATTTTTTTTTTTCTCACAGACCTGCTTATCAGATAAAATGCCTCTTACAGTTTTTGACAAAGTTCATATGAACTGGAACCCATGCAACCATTGTTTTAGTGATCTCCTTCTAAGTTTCTTTATCATCTTAACATAATTCTGTTCAAAAGATTTTCTTCAATTTGTAGGGTGAACTTTGGGAACATGTTATTGAATTTCTATAACATTTTCTGCTAATAAGAGAAAAAGGTTTGTTCCTTTCTAGCAGAGATTGTAAAAACATCTTCCTTTGTTGGCTCAGGCAGTGTAGACTACTGCAGAAACAGATCAGAGCTACCATTATTTCAACATCAAGGATGAATAAATTTCTTTGTAAAAAAGTCTAAGATGGATTCAACCTAAGATCTGACCCCTCTTTTTTTTCCCTAATCTTGAAATTGTTGGATTCTTGAATTTCCCTCTAAACTTTTTCTGCCACTTTTTCATAGACTGCATTACCCCTTTCAAAACTACTTTTCATTATCTTCACCACTAAAAATTTATTTCAGCTTTGATTTTTTTCTTTTTCTTTTTTTTTTCTTTTTGGGTAAATTCAGACAGTGAACTGATGGTGATACTGTGTCCTGTATTGTTACAGTGTCAATCTGTATTTTGTTTGATGTTAGTGGGTCTTTTGTTGATTTTAATGTTCTTCTTACTTTTAGAGAACTATAAAGTTGACCTTTGATATTTTGGTCTTGCTAGGCATGTGCAATTCCAGACATTATTGTGCTATAGTTTATTTAAGTTGTCTTCTAATGAAGGCATTTAGTCTCTGTATTTAGATCTTTGCTGCTTCTTTTCCTCTTCTTCAATTCTGTCATTCTCCACACCAAAGCACACTACTCATTATAAGCTTCCATTATCTTATTTAGCATTAAAGTCTTGGAAGGACATAAACTACGAAAAAAGAGTTTCTCTGTTATGCTCTACTCAGCCCAGTGTGGGGAAGACAGTTTACACAATCTCTGAAATGGAACCGTATTAAGGCACCTTTGGAAATCATGAAATACATTAAACACTTTTTTTGCTGTCTCTCTTGTCTTTTTAATAATGCTAGCTATCTTGTGGTGGGAAAGTCTTTACAACTACAGTGGTTTTAATCATTAGGTTTATATAACCTTGAAGACCCTGGAAGCCATCTCCTCCATCTTATGGAAGAGAATGCAAGAATAAACTCAAATGAGCTGGCGATAAGGTCATTTTAGAGGAGCCTTTAAAAAGGCATTAGAGAAAAGCTTCTTCTCACCATATTTAAGTCCAACTAAAAGAAACAGAAAACCCTGTGAGAACTTTCAATAATAACAGCCAATTGCTTTATCAAGAACAGGACTAGGATCTGAGCTTACCACCCTCTGGGGAATTTTTAAATATTTTTAAGCATGTGTAAGCCACAATGATAGACATTTTCATAAATGTTTATACCGTAGAGAGATTGTTAAATTGCCATGCATTTGCTAGTGGCAGAGTAAAAGAATACATATGCAGTTCTCTTAAATACTAAGCTATACTGCAGAAGTGTGGAAAAAAAATAGCTTACGAGAATTGTGTATAAAAAAATTACACATTGAGAAAATCTCATGTGAAAGCCACAATCTCTTAATTAAACGTAAACTAAATAATTAAAATACAAACAATGTATCTGTATTAGTTGATGCTTACAAAGTCAGGATTTCAGTTTGTTTTGCAGCAGCTTTTGTGAAACATGAGGAAAATACCATGAAAATAGTCTATGTTATTGAAATTTACTATTAATTTGAGTTAGTTTTTCACTTAATTTCACTTTAGGACAATGGAAGGCTACATTTCTGACTCAGATGCCCAGTCTTTGAGTTACTATCAATCTGAGATAATAAATCAGCTTTATATAAGCAGTGGTTTTAGAATTTAAATCCATAGTATTAAATTTTTACTGGAATTTTCTAATACATATATAATGTAAAATATGTAGAGATTTCATAAGTTTAGTCATATTCATTTCAAAGATACAAAATATGTCTTTATTTCTCAGCACATATCACTGTGTAAACATTGGCATGTGTGGATGTATGTCTTTATCGATATGTATGCTTATAAAATTATAGATAGAATTTCTGGTTTGTTTTTATTATATAGAAAGTCTTTGAATAGATATGATTATCTTGAAAAAGAGGTGTAAAGTATATATTGGTAAATGCCCACCTTGTCTCCAAGACAAACTTGTGATGGTAGGAATCAAATGCTATAGGATATTTCTTTCCTTTGGATATTTCTTACTATGATTAATTTATGTATGCATCTCTGTTCTTTCCAAAGCCTACTCACTGAGGAAGTACTTTAAAGCATACTTTTAGCAATTTATGGACCCAGTAGAAATGGCCTCCTGGGAAGATAATCTAAAGAATAAATGTGTGAATGAGAGCTAGCAGTTAGAAAAGAAATATTTGGGAAAATATTTTTAAAGTAGAGGTGCAAATTATCACAATGGGGAGGAAAGACGGGAAGTGTAGTCAGAAATACAGATGCATCGGGCTACACAAATAAGGCACATGAGTGTCTTGGGGGAAAGGTTCTGCAGGTCTTAGAATGATATGTTAGAATGTCCCATTGCTTAGCAAGAAAGAATAACAAAAACCAGGAAACAAACGATCCCTTTCAGTTCTATAGGCATGTATTTAATGAAACAACATTACCCAGGGAGGTGAAAACAGAACTGGGAAGGAACAATTTAAAGAATATTAGTGTAACGTGATGTATTCATGTTGACAGTATCCAATTATATTTGCCCTTAAGTACTTGATAAACCTAACCAACTCAATCCCTGAACCATTAGCAAGCATAGTACCTAACTTTAAAAAATAGACTACTATAGAATTATAGATGAACCAGTGTAATTTCAACATCTGGAAATTTACTGGAATAAATTAGTAGGCATTCAATATGTACATACAGAGAAAGATAATAAAGTATGGTTTTGTCAAGAACAATCACATCAAAATACTCTAATTATTTTCTTTGATGGGATTTCTGGGTTAATCAGATATGGGAACAGATAATTTTGACTTGAGGCAAGGTTTCTGACACTGTCCCATAAAGGCATCCAGAAATAAATTAGGACAATATGATAGAGATGAAATTAAGCCAAGGTGCATAACTAGTTGGAAGTGATACTTCAAAGCTGAGTTATCGGTGCCTGACTGTCAAGGAGGGTGGAAAGTGCTGGGACTATTTTTGTTCAACATTTTGATAAGTCACTTGGGTAATGGGCTAATAATGATACTTCACATAATTTGTGGATTAAATGTGAGGGCTTGGAAGTGTTTTGAACAGTAGGAAGGAAAGATCATTATCTTGGAAAATTTGAGATATTTAGTATCACTGTGCTGAAATTCAGTAATAAATGAATGTAAAATTCTTCGGGGGAAGAGTGAAGTTCATGAATACAAAATGAGAATAAAGAACTAGGTGTTTATTCTGAAGAACAGTATCAAATGCCATAGTGAACCGCAGACTTTTTCAGCTAAATAAATCGGCTTTGAAAAATACACATCAGATGTCATTCCAGTTATATTAACCAGAATGCCATATGCAGTGTATATAAGTTAATTCAACTTTGGACCTGATGAAGACTTGGCTATAAAGTAGTGTCCATTCTTTGTCTCCACATTTAGAAAAGAGCTTCAAATTGTAGCATGCTTAGAGGATAACAGTAAAATTATAAGATGTATGGAAAATTCCCTTTTGAGCAGAGAAGACATATTTAATTGATTTAATTTAAATGATGGAATTCATGATAAGGGTTTCATAGAGTCATAGAATTTATAAGGTTAAAAGAGACCTTTAGAGGTCATCTAGTCCAATCTCCCTGCAGTAAACAGGGACATCTTCACTAGATCAGGTTGCTTAGAGCCCCATCAAGCCTGACCTTGAATATCTCCAGGGATGGGACCTCCACTACATCCTTGAGCGACCTGTTCCAGTGATCTACCACCTTCATAGTGAAGAACCTTTTCCTAATACCCAACCTAAATCTCCCCTTTTCTAGTTTAAAACTGTTACCCCTTGTCCTACTGCTACATGCCCTCACGAACAGTTCTTCCCCAGCTTTCCTATAGGCACCTTTCAGGCACTGGAAGGCTGCTATAAGATCCCCCTGAGCCTTCTCTTCTCCAAGCTGAACAAGCCCAATTCTCTCAGCCTATCTCCATAGGAGAGGTGCTCTAGCACTTGGAGTTCGTAAAAGACTGTTACAGACCAGACATCCATGTGAATCAGCAGCTAGTAATTAGTTTAGGTTAAAACAAAACCAAAATGAGTAATCAATTGATCAAAGCCCAGTGGCTTAGATTTGCTACTGGGAAGAGCCTTCACCTTTGTGAATGAAAAACAGGAATTCTGACTAAAAGGAAACTGATAATTCTCTTTAAAAAAATATAATTTGATCTGAATAATCTTAATGCAATTAATTCTTCTTTTGGCTAGGCAAGTGACTTTATTCCTGTACAATGAACCGGCCTTCCTTTTTTACGATTTCTTGCAAAATACTATGTCAGAATTCTGATTTTGCTCTCATCTCTACTATTTTAAAACTTCTATTTAGTGTAATGTCGCTTTTTAATTTGGTCTTTGTATCTGTGGAACTGGGCAGTTTGTGATGCAAAGGATATGAGTCTGATGTGTTGCTGAGGGTGGCCATCCTGTTGTGTCATTAGGTTCAGAAAGGACCCCCTTGCTTTCTAAACTCAGAGACACACCTATGTGCAGGTATGTCCAGTCTTAGTCCCAGACTTGGCCAACACTTTATGGTTAAAGGATTATGTGTATATATAAAACCACATATCAGAGTCAATGTTTGCCTGTCAGAGCCCCTGAAGGACTTTCACCGAGTCAGTTTTGCAAAATTGAAACTAATAGAAAGTTTATTAAAGTTACAGATGTAAAAAGCCTGGGATTGCCATAGATAAATGTACTTACACCAATTAAAATGCCAGCAAAATACTATCTCCAGCATTCTCACCAAAAAGACTCAAATTGCACTTGCTTACCAAGAAGGTAAGCAGGTCACTGGCTTGGGTGCAGGAGAAGGAACACAATCAACTGCCTCTTCAGAGTCTTCAGTTTCTTCTCTCCCCTCAGGGGTAGCTTCCTCAATACCATTCATACCCCAGCTGTTCCCTCTGAGGGGTGATATTTAACCTAATTTGAATGGAAAGTTGAGTACTATAGTTGTATATATTTAGCATATACTCCTTTTAGCTCATTAGTGTATTTAGGGGTGTCCACTTTAAAATCAGTTTCACAGTTATTGAAGCAAAAGGTCTCATTCCAGGCACTGTGCCCTCCAAAATTCTGTGCAGAAACCATCCGCTTATTCCGCAGTCTCCAGACAAAACAGCTGTCTTGCTGCCCTCCTGCCTGAAGACTTCCTCCTTCAGCTGCCCACCATGTTTGTATAAGAGATAAGTGGACACCGGTGTTTTAACCTTAGGTGCAATTCCCACACAGGTTACCTCAAATATGATGCCTTTGTAATGCATCAGTTATTCCAAATAGGTTTACACATACAGAGGCAGGGAACAGAACTTCTGAATCAGCTCAGGGTGAGTCACTTGCCAGACTGCTGCTATGTATATTACTCCACAGATGCTCTCTACGGTTTTGCATGAACAGTTTTCTGTCTTGTGCATACTCCAGATGTGCATCTTGAGAACAGCAGTCTCTCTGCTATGGACTGAGATTATCACCTTTCTGGGCTTTGATCTTGTGTATTTTTGGTTTTTTTTTGACAAAAATGGCAGCCACCATATCTGAACACATCATGTTAGTGCTATCTGGAATGAAAAATTTTGCCCCGTAGGCAATTCCAGTATTTTGACATTTGTTTTCTATCTCCTTTACTAAATTAGATCTTCTCTATCACATTGGTTTCCTCATGGAAGATGTAGCTCAGGCAGGCTAACAGGTATTTCACCAGTATCTTTGGATACTGGAGTATGGAATTGCACTGGGTATTCCATTTGTTTTCATGACTTTTGTACCAGATCAATTATATAAGCTTTGATAGAGTTATTTGTGGTTTATCCCTGTGTAACCGTAAGCAGATTGTTTCAAATTGTGTGATTCATAAGAAAACAGTGCCTAATTTCATAACTGGGAGAGTTTATTTTCCAAAATGTTTTATCCTGTCATTTAAAAGCTGAGAGGTTTATATGAAAGAATAGATGGACAGCTTTTATTTTCGTTGATGATGAAATCCATAGACATCACCATCTTTATTGCCTCTATAAAGTTAAAAAGAAAATTAAAAAATCCTCGACTGGAGTAAGGAAAGACATTATTTCAGGAGAAGCAGTGATGTAATCTTTTTTTTTTATTATTATTATTTTGCTCTAGCACAGCTGATGGGTGATAGGAGTGTTCTTCTATTTATCACTGTTGACGTCATTATGTAAAAGAGTTGTTTGCTTTGCATTTGTTGGGGTTTTAAAAAAATATTTCTGGCAAAACAGTCACATTTGCTCTTTAATGCATTCTACTCTTGTGGAAAGAGTTTATTTATTCTGAAAAATAAATAGTAGACCACCATGTCATATTGTTTTTCAGTGGAAATTTACTAAAGCTGTGGAGTTCCTTGGAAGCATTTAAGTATTTACTGTTTTGTGGATAATGAAAGCAACATCATGCAAAACTTCTGTCCATTTAAACAAAATATTTCTTCATCCATTGACGTGTTTCTGTTACTGGTCCAAGGAATGACAAGTATAGTTTTCATTTTTCATTTATCTTCATTGATTAGTTGTGCATTTAGCTTCTGTTTGAGATCAGATATATCAACTTACTTTTATTTTTTCTTTTTTTATGGGACTGATGCTCAATCGGTAAATGGTGCATACTTCCAAATCGGTCTTACGCTTATCTTACGTTATAGAAACACCTGCACAGATAATTTCTTAGCTTTATATGTGTTTTCATGGGTCTTATTTGCAGATTTGTGTCTTTTACATAGAAGGTAACAACTTAGTACTTATATTTTTCTTCAGTCCTTAGCAAAACCAAATTATTCTTCCTCGATTTCTTTTCCTTTTCTCAGAAGAGTCTGGGCAGAAAAACCTGCCAGAAACTGGCTTCTAGGAGAGGGATTTAAGAAGTACTTGTCTAGTGGAAAATCCATGTGAGCTTTCCTCCTTGTCTAAATGCAACTAACCACTGAAATGTTTCTGTGGAAGGTCACTGTCAGTGGCATTCATAGGCCCTGCAAGCACCGAGCTAAAATATTCAGCAGGCCCTCCCTGCTTTCCTTTCCAGATAGCTCTTCAATCATTTTGACTTCTGTCTGCATCTATCATAGCTAGGTTTTGACTTGTTGGTCTACTTCTGGTAGTAAAAGTCAAGCAGGACTAATGCCAGTCTCCCTGCTGCAGAGCTGCATCTACTCTGATGTCTTTTATCTCCTAACTTTAAAACTCCTTAGGGCTTTGTCCCCGCTATTCAGTATAATTATGTATTTTAAGCACTGTGTAACTTTTGGAAGTACCAGCTTATATAACAGAATAAAACACTTTTTTATATCATTTGCATTTTATATTTTTTTCAGGAAGCATTTTGATGCTTCAATTATTTTTTTTAATTTGTGATAAAGTAAAATTTTACTACAGAAAACTTGATTATACTGCAGCCTTTAGTAAAGCAGACATGCAGTTGAAGTAATTTACTAATTCACTTTTTTCTTATCTTTGATTGAATCTAGCCCACCTCAATTGGACAAACCAGGACTCTTGGATTTTTCCTTTATGTCAGCTTGCATGTTTGTCACCAAAAATATACAGCTAATATATAACTGAGTTGCAATTTTATTATGGACCACTCTTAAAACAACAATTAAATGCAGTATTAAAGAAAAAAAGAAAAAAGAGAGAAGTAGAAACCTTAGTGATTCTTTCTCCAGTACTTTAAGTATTGCAGTATGGAGGACCAGCTTCTTCCCTCCATTGTACCAGGGTAAACAAGGAATAATTTCCCCAAAGCCATGGGAATAAATGAGAGGATAATAAGGTTGGTTGTTTACCCAGGGTCTGTGCGGATGGAAGGAGAGGAAGTCTATATATAGGGTATGTTGATTATAAAATGAGTGAAGTGACTGAAGAAATAATTAAATCTTGCAAGTTCCTTAAAATCCCAGGCTTTAAGGCCTTCTTTACTTTGATATTCCTTGTTAAAAGCCAGGTTGTGCCTGCTGTAATAAATAAACAAACAGGAGTCATAGAAGTGGTTTGTGTTTGGTCAGAGCTAGTGTGACCTCTTACCTGGTCCAAAAAGATAAAGCGGCAAAGGTGACAAAGGTGAGCAGGAACTGGGAAAACAGAAATGAAATCAACTGAGATCAAATATCTGGTTTGGATGTAGATCATGCTATGGATTCAGTGAGCAAAATCAACTCTGCTCTGGCTTTTTTGCATGTGGCATTAATGTTTCAGAAGTCCAAAAGCCATGTGGAGATGGTTGTGCTGCTTTCTAATTTGAGCTGACCCTGCAGTTGGTTGTCTTTAATAAGCCTTCCAAGAAAGAGAGGAATACATCCCAGGAATGGAAGAAGGAGAAAGAAGAGGAAGTTGTGAACAGTGTCAAAAGCAAGAAAATGGATTAATGGTTGATAGATAACACAGAATGTTTGAAGGCTGGAAGGCATCTTCGGAGATGGTGTAGTCTAACCCCCTTGCTCAAAGAAGGAACAGCTAAAGTAGATTGCTTAGGGCCATGTTCAGCTGGAATTTTTATGTCTCCAAGGATGGAGGCTCCAAGACTTCTGTGAGAAACCTGTTCCACTGCTTGACCACCCTCAAAGGGAGAAAGATTTTCTTTATGTATAAAGGGAATTTCCTTTATGTCAGTTTGTGCCCATTGCCTCTTGCCTTGTCCCTGGGAACCTTTGACAAGATTCTCCTTTTGTCTTCTTACACATACTCATCAGTTATTTGTACACATTGATGAGATCCTATCTGAACCTTCTTTTCTTGAGGTTGAACAGTCCCTTCTCTTTCAGCCCTTTTTCATATGACAGGTGCTCCAGTCCCTTAATTTTCAAGGCCCTTTGCTGTACTTGTCTCCCATTGGTCTATGCCCCTCTTGTACTAGGGAGTCCAGAACTGGACACAGTAATCCATAACATGATAGGAAATGTATTCAAGGTGTGGAAATAGGAATCCCAAAAAATAAGGCAGCATCAGAAGCTGGGCAACTGTACCTCAGTGGGGAACAGTCTCACTGTGGGGCTAGTGATCTCCTATATCCATGTGGCTCTAAGGAGACGTGGTTTAGGTGTTTCTGCTCCTTACGCAGAAATTTTCTGGAAAGTGGATTTAAAACCAACAACCCTCTCACTCCACTTTCCCCAACAACAGGAAACAGCAAGGATAAACAAGAAGGATTAACCTGGAGTATGTGTTTGCCTATTTTACTTCACCCAGGAGTAGTTTGTACACATTCATATGAATATATATGCAGTTTTTGAGAGGAAGGATCTGAAAAAAAGAGGAAATGTCTCAAAGATAATGTATAGGTGTGTTTAGGGTCTCTAATGAAGGCTCTGAGAAAGTGCAGTGTCAGTTGAGGTGAGTCCAAAAGATGCCTACATTGACATAATACTGAGTTTGATCTGATTTATTTTATATCTCATGAGGACTTTTTTAATTTAAGCTTAGCTCTTTGTAAAGTATGCACATCTCGGCTATATCATAGGGAGGGCAGAATGAACTCAGCATCTCTTGTAATGCACTGTGTAGACTCATGCGAACCATTGCCAGAAAGGCTATAATCTGCTATGGAAGATGTTGGCATAGAAGAGGCAGGGAAGTAAGATGGGGTGAAGCCTGAGTAAAGCAAGTGAGCAAGTATTACACTCAGACTTCTTTCCTTGAAATCCCAAGGCAGGTACTGAAAGAAGAGAAAAGGTAAAATTTTGTTGGAGTTTGTAGAGAGGTCAATGGGGTGTAATTTGGAATAATCCAGAACTGTATAAATGTTGAACAAGGCAAAGGCAGAGCTTTGAATATAAGTCTACGAAAGCAGAGAAGGCAGGTGGATGACAGCTAGAAAAGCCTTTAGTAAGAGAATCAGTCAGCTTTTCAGAGACAAGTAGGCAAATAAATGGAAGCACGCTATAGAATCACATAAAAGAATGTGAAATGCATGCTTTTTAAGAAGGAAGACTTTGAATACCTGCTTCATGAAGGAATGTCTGATTCTTCTAAACTCTGTGCAATGTATTTAATTCACAAAGAAGCTATGGTGAAATGAGGTGCAGTTGATACCAACTCTCTCTGTATTCCTACTTCTTTATAATCAAAGGGCAAAGATGTGAAGTTGTTGAAGAATTTTCCAGCTGCAGTTTCTCCATTTGCAGTATAATCACCACACAGCTGCTTTAGAGCATACTTCAGGTTGATCATATGAATTTAGTTCTGCTGATGTCTGCCCGCATGTTTTTATTTGAGAAAGCTTATGCATGTCAATCTGCAATGGTTCCTATTTTCATTTTAGGTCAGTATGCTTATGATGGCAAACAGCTATAAATGGCACCACCAGGTGCAGGAGTGAGAAACCAAATAGATGAAGCTTTCATCAGAATATGCCCTCAAGTTATTTGGTTTTTTGGGTTTTTTTTTCCTTGACAGCAATGTTTCTTTTCTGCAAGATACAAACCCTATGTTTCCAAAGAAGTCATCATAGCACTCTTGAAAAAAGCTGTTATACTGCAGCTTTATCAACTGTGAGGCTCTTGGTTTTTTTGTAGTGGAAGTCTAAAGCCTGTTGTGACTGGAAGGTGCTGGGTACTTGAAGTTGTGATGTGCTTTGTGTGGATGATCTTTAGACGTGTTTGGGTAAATGTACCAGGTTACATGGTAACTAGCAACAGTAGTGCATATGTCCTTTTCTGGTCTGAGACAGACCTGACTATATAACGTAGTTCTGACTTTCATGCTGCTTTAGGATAAGCTGTAGATAACATATACGTTCTGTAGACTCCAGAGAGCTGTCATCAGTCTCCAGATGCCAAATACTGCAAAATATTTCCTATAGGCATATAGTGGAACCTATTTAGAGCCAGCATTTCATGATGTACAGCAGAGGGTTCTGGGAAATAGCAGTCTCCCACATGAGATGTCATGGCTTGTTTTGCTTAAATCTTATGTACATTCTATTTTGACCATGGAAGTCACCTGCTACAAGCCAGTTTATCCCAGAGATCTCTAAGCTTGCATGGCAGTACCTGAGTGGACTGTGAATTCCTGATGATAAAAAGTTCTGAGGAAGATTCTTGAAAGGTAAAAGTAATGGTGTAACCTGTATGACGCAGCAGAGAAAACTTCGAGTCAAATTTATTATGATATTATATATCATTCTAATTGGTTAGAACTGAGTGTCACTCTGAACTGAGGTTTGCTTCCTTTTTTTTTTTTTTTTTTGTACTATTCCTTCACAAGTATCACCAACATTTCCCTCCGTGGGATGTGAAGTTTCTCTGATTTACATATTCTGGTATCTTAAGAGTTGTCAGTTTTCATAGACACTTCAGCTGTATCAGTCCTTGCTTTTGCTTGGAACAGTGCTGAAGTGTGTATTGGCTGTACTGTATTGTCTGGAGTCGTGTTTTCAGAGTTGTGCTTTTTAATTGTATCTAAAAAGAAAAAGCTGCATATTATGTGTCAAAAGCAATAGCAGAATGTTATGTTATTTTAAAGTGACTTTTATCAGAAGATTAAAAGAGAAAGAATCTTACCATTGAAATTCAAATCTCTTTTGTTCTGTTGTTTCTGGACTTTTTATGTCTGCATCTGTAGTTAAGACAATACTGTCAAGGTAGCTGGAACTGGATCAGAAACTGATCTGCCTTGACAATTGTACCATCTGGAATCTCTTATCCTCACTAAGTGAAAGATGCATTTGTTGATGTTTTTTGTTGTTGTGGGGTTTGGTTTTTGTTTGTTTGTTTGTTTGTTTATTGGTTTGTTTCAAGTAAGAGATTTCATGTCACAGCTGCGACCAGGTAGTACTTGACACATCTTAAGTGGTGGATGGTGCAACTACTACTTCAGGCCAGGGTGGTTTCTCTGAAAGCCAGTCTCTGAGCACAGGTGAAAAATAGTGTGCTTTGACTTGCGTTTGTTACCTGTGATCCCAAAGGACTTTTAGGACAGCAGCAGTTTGGCTTTCTTTTG
Organism: Hypotaenidia okinawae; assembly: GCA_027925045.1. Taxonomy (NCBI): domain Eukaryota; kingdom Metazoa; phylum Chordata; class Aves; order Gruiformes; family Rallidae; genus Hypotaenidia; species Hypotaenidia okinawae. The sequence goes on along the minus strand of BSDF01000002.1, from coordinate 136,362,178 downwards.
CCTGGCTTTCCTGCCTGATGCATGGGGTTTTTTTGCTGGGGCTGGGGAGAGCTTGGTGCAAGCTGTCAGAATTGGAAGGTCAAATACATTTCACGCTCTAAAAATGTGTGAGTCACAGTTCATCCTGACTGGAAAGCACTGAGTTTAAATAGGAGTGTGCACTGTTTGCAGTAACTATCGTTGCACAACAGACATGGGGGCAGCACTCTAATGCAAATGTCCTAGCTTGACTTCTTCATAACTAGTATGAAGGTACACCATGTCTGGCAATGGGCTTCCAGCAAGTATAAATTGATCTTGGATATAGAGGAACAGTTTGGTGGCTGTTGCTCTAGTCCAAAACCAACTAATAAGGCATCTTGCTCCCTTTTCATAGAGGAGATGAATGACCACTGTTGGGTAGCAAGTAAATGCTCCCTCCTGAACCTGTGCAGAATTTGGCCCAGAGATAAGCTAGCTACCATCACCACCATATGGAAGGGGTGGGACAGGAAACGATGTCCTAAGTGTGCGTGTGACCCAGCGCTGAGTCTGCAGGAGTGGCAGCTCTTAATACAGTGGAACCCTTGTGGAAAAAATTACATATTAGAAAGTGTCCCAACCAAAGAGGGGTAGTCAGGGAGCTATGAGGCACTTCCATGTATTTTAATGTGGCATAGGGCTTGAAAGACAAAGTTTCAAGCACGGTTAGGATAATAGATAATGTGATGGAGCCTTTAGGCCATAAACCATGGGGAAACTAAACAGAGGTGGCAACATTGAAATAAACAATGTTCCATGCCCCCTGCCAGGACAGGCTCCAGAAGAAGCCTCTTCTTTTGTTAAGGTATGCCTGCTGTCTTTCGAGGTTTTAGAAGTTCTATTAGCATGATTAGATAAAGTCACTGGTGTGACAGTAGACCACTGACCAACCAGATGCAGCCCTGCGAGCAGTGTATGTACGAAAGGACCAATCAGAAGAAGCATGCCATCTTCTGAGCATATTTAAAGGAATGATTTTATACAATAAATCGACTTTGCTTGCATCCAAGCTGTGCCCCGTCTCTCCGTCACGGCATTTTACCAGCGAAGCCTTGCTTTCACATGCTTGGTTTTGGTTAAAGAAGCCTGTGTGACATGTGATGAAGGAAAGTGCATTTAGAGTTTAACCTTACATGATTCCCTTCTCCCTACCACTCCACTGGGACACAGACATATTAAACCAACACGCATGTAGAGTGGCATGATACTGTTCATATACTGTTCTCATTACACTGCACATTTTGTTTGGAACACACATTTTGAAGGATTCTTTAAAATGAAATTAAAACTAATAGTGGAATTTGAGGTAGCTTTTGCAGATTATGCTCATTAGGTGGCACTGCAGCAGCTAAGAGACATGATAACCTTTAAATCATTTTCATCATGTTTGACTTATCTAACCACTGCAGAGGTATTTTTAATGGCAGTTGCTATCATAGGCCTGACCATCTTCTTCACAATCCAATCTTATTTCATGTTTGTGCTTCTATCTGTAAGCTGCTACGCTAGATAGTTCCAGGGAGCTATCTTGTTCAGGATGCTAAAAGTGACTATTACTGAATTGTTATTTTAGTGCTAACAAAATGAAAAGGAGAAATAACTATACATGGATGAAGGGTTTAGTGCAAGTAGTACATCTGGAATATAAATAAAAAGAAAACCTGTTTATGGTAAATTGTGTTGGTAGTAAAAAGATGCCATGAACTACTTAAAGAAATAAATGCATCCTTCAATTCAATGTTATTTGAGTGTTCCATCCTGCCAAAGAAACAGTTATCATAATATGTAAATTATTGTGTATAACGACAGATTTGGGCCAGATTTACATTCTTCTATAGACTTCTGTCTGTTCAGTTAGAGCTAGTGTACTGTAGACATCAAGCAGTGCTTGATAGTGATGTTGGTGGCAGCATGCTCCAGCCTATCACTCTGTAGTTTTCTGTGGTGTTACTCCTACAGTTTTTTTCTACATTATTCTACATTATTTTCCTTAATCCATTGCATCAGTACATCTGTGTACTGTTTCTACTTAGATATTTTGTAGTTACCTATATAGCTACAGAGCTGGCACCACCAAAAAGTAACATTGAGCTTCCCTCAAGACTCCAATCTTGCCTGATTACTTACTGTAGCTATTTTTCTGAAATGTCCATGGAAAAGGTTGAACTCTGAGCAAAGTACAGTACAAGTAATTCTGTCTTGGTTTTACATTTTGAAGAGGCATACAGAAGTTGAAAGTGTTCCTGCAGACAAGAAGTACTGAAAAGTTGATGAAGGTCATTGTCTGTATAGAGGGCGTAAAGTAACTCGTAACTGAATAAAGCAGTTAAGTAGTTTCATGACCTGGATGTTGTTTGACTGAGCAACATTTTGACAATTTAAAGTTCTATCTCTTTTTCCATAAAAATAGACATTTTTTACAAGTACTTGGAGGCCTTATAAAAGCTGTGATTTAAAGAGAACACTATTTCCTGAAGTATTTTTTTCTGACAACTTTTCTAATTTGTTCTTTCTATGGTGTTGCATGGTTTGAAATAGTGTTAGATTATTATGCAGATTTGAAGATGACAGCATCAAAGAAAAATCAATATTTGTAACCATGTTAGTGCTTGTTCACAGTATTTTGAGAAGTTGTGCTGATATTGTGTAATTGATCAGACTAGGAAGAAGTATTTTCTTCTAAGCTACTGAATTCTGTTGCGATGGATGTGGCAAGCAAGGTTGTCCTTCTGCATTGACCTTTCTAAAGCTGTCAGACTCTCATCACAGATGGCATTGCTTAGAGGTTCTTCATCAGATCCCTTGTCACTGAGATTGTGTTTGAATTTTGGGTCAGTGAAATACAGGCTGATAAAAAACTTGCGCATTATTTGGACATTATCTGAAAATGTAGCTCTCAAAAATCGTCTATCATAATATTACATATCAGAAAACTGATAATGCTTTTGCCAGCAAAATCAGGTGAAATAAAAACATTGCCCACAGTTTATGTAAATTCCAAAAAGATTAAAAAAGTGGGATTTTTCAATTCTTAATCACGGTGACAATTAGGAGTTGTCACCAGGTCTAATTCAGTGCTGATCATAAGTATTTCACAAGGGTAAACATCCAGTGAGACCACTTAATCCTGATTTTAATAATATCACATTTAGATAATGAACACCATTACTTTGATACATTAAATTACAGACTTTTTCTAAGTATTTACAGATTCTGTTGTATAGATGGAAGTTACTGAAAAGAAAGCCAAGCCATTGTTACTGGGATCAGTTGCAGTGAAATGACAGTGTTTAAGGTGTCATAGAGATCTATGGGCCTTGTCACTTATAATAGGCCATGAAAAATGCCTGGTAAGAACAGTGCATGTGGAGACTCCCTGTCTAAATTTAAAGCATCTATGTAGATGCCAGTTTTTGGGGTGTTTTTTTGTAGCAAAAACCTACAGAGTACATGTCATAAAAAACCCCTAAAAAAGAAATGCAAGTATGCTTAATCAAATGAAAAGCATTTTAAACAATAGAGCAGGGGAAATGTACCTGTGAAGGACAGTAAAGCAGAGTCAAATGATAATCTTTATGGTATCTGGAAATTATGAGACTGTTAATGTAACAGTCATGGAAGTAAAATGTAAACTCATTTCTATCTGGCTTGCAAAGCCAGTGAATAAGGTATTTTAGTTTAATCACGCAAGTATTTTTAGAGTCCATATGAAATTCCAGTTGGAAAATCCATGCTTTTTGGTTTTGTTGCTTTATTTACAGAAAAAAGAGAAACTAGATGTGCTTTTAATGGTTCACTGTGTTTTATGTGTCTTAGATATATTGTACTATTTATGTCTATGGGCTTTTGTATCATTTTCATTCTTTCTTTTTATTCCTAAATTGAGATTTATTTATTTTTCAAAACAGTTCATATTCAAAATCTCTGTAATGTTCACTCATGTGCAACTATCTCTAAAGATATGCATTTTATATATTTTTTTTTTATATTTTTATAATTCTTCAGGGTAGTAGTGAATAATTTACAGAATGAAAATAAGGATTTATGTGGAAAAAAACCCCAACAAACCTTCATCATATCAAACCCCATCAAACCTTCATCTGGGACAGTTAGAAATATATAATTCAGAAGTACTCACAATATGTACCCTGTGTACGGTTCCACCTGACTTACTGAGCTATCTTCCTGAAGGGGCCTTGATTTAATTTTCCAGGCTTTTGGTTTTAACAGAAGAATTTCCAGATTATAATTTGAACACACAGAGTATGTGTTCAAACCCACTATTAGATTTCTCTGTCTACCTCTGAGATGCTGCTCTGGATTTAAACAGCTTAAACTACAACTTGAAGAATTCTGAGGATTTATTGTAATTACTCATGTTATTCTTCTCTTTGTGACATTTATGAGCTTGCCTCTTTGCAAAAACCTGGAAAATTTTACATACAAGGCACAGAAGATAGTTAAAATATTTTCTGACTTGGATCATAAGGGTGAATGCCTCCCTTGGTTGCCTGCACCATATAGGCTCAAATCTTGTTTTTATTGTCATGTTCTTTTCCTGATATTTTTAAGTCTATGCTTTTTAAGCAGTTCAAATTCGCATTCACTCTAGTATATGCTGTCATGCGCAATCACACGTGAAAAAGCCAGACCCAGGCAAACAGGAAAATGTAACGTGACAAAATTGAGTGTTAGGAGGGCTCAGACTGGGAAGAGCATTCAAAAAAATCATGTTCCAATCTGCATTCTTAACACAGAGAAGGGAGAACAGGGTATTTATCAGCACAGGGCATGTGCCTTCAGATTCCACTCAGGAATATAGACAAGAGAAGTTTGTCTGTGTTATCTACTGTCTTCAGGTTTCATAAAGCTAAATAAGCTCTTTGAGCATCTGGTCTTCGAAAAGTACTGCCAGATAGCTGGTGGTAAGGGGTCATTGAATTTTCCATTACAGTTGTGTAAATAAAGCATTTTAGTCATATTCTTGGCCGTTCTCTGTCACCGTCCCTTGCAGTGTTAGACTAGGGGAAGCTTGAAGCTTTCCTCTCTCTACAAATGCAGCTGGATTAGGAGGAATGCTACTTGAAGTAGTGGGAGGGCTTCCACCGAGGAGAGTACAAGTAAGAGTGTGGATTGCTTAGACTAGAAACCAGGAGAATGGGACCAAAGACTGCATATTGTTCTTTCTGTGAAAGAAGTTTTCATGCAGAGCGCCAGCATCTAAAGATCTTTTGGAATAGCAAAAATCTGAATTTAAAGCAACACACGGCATCTGAGATACTGCTTATGCTGTTCCCAGGAAAATGTGTTTATCTTCAAAAATAAAACAGAGTTGCAGTATACATACTACACTAAGACCAGATAGGGAACTCTGTTCCACAATTAGTAGTTTTAACAAACCATGAGATATATAAATTCCAAATAACAGCTTTTTAACCATGAAAATATCTGATAGAAGAAATGGATAAACAAAATGACATGAAACTCTTCACATTTTGTTGAATTCATTAAAATTGGAAAATATTTTAAAGTTTTGAGGCAAAAAAACAAACCAAACAACAACAACAAAAAAAACAACACGACAAAACCCAACAAACTTTAAAATTGTGAAATAATCAGAGAAAGTAATTTTTAAGGCAATTTAAACTGTGATAGATTTTTATGTGTACATGTGCATGCTGTTCTGAATTAACCTCTCTGTAACAAAGCTTTTCAGGGATTTTAAAAAAATCATATGTCAGAATACTGGTTTTGGTTAAGTTTGAAGGGATGTATATGTGTTTTCCACCTGCCTAGACCTTATGTGTACAAATGAAGCCATTTATATAAACAGACATTGAGCCAATATGTCATCCCATACCTCTGTGGCAGACTTTTGATCAATTTCTCTCTGATCCTTTTTCCTACAAAGCAGTTCAGTGCTCACTAAGCTACATGAATCTTCCAGTTCCTTCCAACCCTGGACTGGTCTATATTAATCCCTCTGCAGACCTATGTCCTGTTATTTGTCAGTCCCTGCTGGATTTTTTCCATTAAGGCTTCTGCACAGTTCCCTGGAGGCATCAACTGCCAGACCTCCCAAATTCTTATGATTCACATCCCTTACATATACAGCTTTCACTTACAGTAGGAATTACCTTTTTCCTGTCACAACCACATGCATTTTGTGGGGCTGAGATAAAGTGAACAGGCACAAAAGAAAGACTAATGATTTCTAGATCACAATATGCAAAAATGCAAGTCTAATAGCTACTGCCAAGGTGACTGCACATGTATCACATCACATCTCCTTCTTCGTAAAGAATTATTATCTCTAAGAAGATCATTACCTCTAGGAGGAAAATAATGTGAGGCCTGTTCTCATAGAAGACTGTTGATCATCCTGCTTTCATAATAAAGGTCATAGGACTTCCCCGAACTAATGCTGCTTTGAAATAAAGCACATCCATTGTGGAAAAGACAATCCATCCTGATTTTCAGCTTGCCAGTGAAAAGAATATTTCTTAAAACTTTGAAACTTACTCCATTAGCTACTTCCCCATGCAAGACTTTTCCCCACAGATTTTGTTGAAAAGTCAGTTTATGATGAGGTTTTGGAATTATTTTGAGAGAGAGAGGTTATTTGCTGAGTGCTATAGTACAGTTCTCAGAATGTGTGGATTGGAATGAATGGTTGTCAATTTATTGAGGGTGGCAGGTGAAATTCAGTGCTGATAAGGTAATGCATACTAGAGGGGATAATTTGAATTTCTGACACACGTTGCAGATTTCTAAATTAATTGTAGTCACTGGAGGAAGAGACTTATACAACATTTTGGACAGCTCAGCAAAAACAGGTGTTCAGTGTGATGCAAAATGAAAGTTGTTAGGACATTTAAAACACAATTCTAAAAATTCTGAAATATTTTAATATCATCAAGCTAACATTACTTTTTTCTTACATAATGTCGGTTAGGTTCTGACAGTTTCATCTTAGGAAGTGATTCATCAAGAAAAGAGAGTATTCTAGAAAAAGGTGAAGAGAAATTTGAGAAAGGGACGGCCTTTTTGTAAGGGATTGTATTAATATTTTCTCCTTTGGGTAGTATAAATGGGATCAGACTTAAGAATAAGAAACTCTAAAATGTGTTCTCCTATTTATCTTGTAAAAATTAATGCAGATCACTTGAAGTGGGCAGCAAAGTTTGAAAAGAAAATGACTTCCTAAAAAAACCTTACCTGATGGAGTGAAAATTAAATTACCCTAATAGTGACATTATTCCATAATTTGCTAATGGGAAGCTTTTACTAAGGCTGGATGTGGAGTACCATAGAGACAATCCATTATGTTATTTACCATGTTTAGTCTCATATTTAGTTTCCAATCACTTATCGTGATTATCAGTTTATATGATAGGGATAATGATCCTGGCATAACTACATACATTCAGTTAAAAGCTTTTGACATTCTCAGATACTTCAGCTTTACTTTGCTTTCAGGTCATCTGCAAAACTTTTCCAATGCTGAACAAGACTCCTTTACTGCTCTAGAAAGGAGGAAGAGATCAGTTCAATTTGATGAATCTAAAAATTCCATTTGTTAAAAACTCTTATTTCATTAGACATAACTCACTTTTTGACAGAACAGCTATCCTGACATATCTCACATTTTATCCATAAATCTGAATGAGGAGACAACCTTTTTCTACCTGGCAACTTTGGGTTCTTAAGAGTTCTAATGATGAACTTTATGGAGAGGACAAATTACATTCTTCAGTGACTGTGGGTAACAACAACCAATGGAAAGTTCGTTGTAGTGCAGGTAATGCCTTATGGTCTTCAAATAACTTTGAAGTTCTGTCCTTCAATAGTTGTAAGATAAAAGAACTTTCTTGTTACAAACTTTGTCTCTCTCACTGCTGCTTAGACATCCTGCTAGGAAGGGAAAGAAAAGAAAAGTTACTGATACTCTCTGAGCCTCCATTTACATCACTACTGATAGCTTTCTCAGCAATATGATTCCTCACAGCGTTCACTCTCTAGGAACTTTTCAATAGTCTTATTCACATCACTGTTCCTCCTCATAAGATCAACTAAGAGCAGCATCCTAACCAGTTAATATGTCAGTCATAATCTGTATTTGTTCATTATACATAGGTTGCAGGATGGAGGTGTGTTGGGTGTTTGTTCTTTAGTTGCAGTTCTGAAGTATCTTAATACAGAGGAGAGCTTAATATTTGCAAAATTAGATTACTAGCCCTGATTTCTCTTTTCTTCTTTTTTTTTTTTTTTTTTGTTTTTTCAATACAGCAAAACTTACACTGCTCCTTTTCCCTAATATTACTTCCTCATTTTCCTAATTTTAGATGGGAGATGAAAAATCAAATATTCAGGTTGTATGTTAACAATTACTAAGTCAATCACTATACTAAAATATTTTTTTTTCTTAGACTGAAAATATGTGGTTTTCCTCCTAAGCACATGTTTACATGCACAGATGAACAGTTGTAAACATCCTTGTCTTTAATACATGCAAAAATGGTTCTCGTTTTCCATTTAAACCTGTACAAAAGTGCATGAAAACTTTTGGAAATTTGGATTTTATTGCCAAATGGGGTAATCCAAGCTCTAATTTTGCCTCTAGTTTATAATAGGCCAAGTCTAAAAAACTTATGTTAAACTAAAAGCGAGCGTATCCAAGTGCTGCTTGGGATACCTAAACATTAGGTTCACAGGATTAGCATACTAAGGACATTGCTATAATAATACAGGACCTGTTATCTTTATTAATTGCAAATGTAATTTCTAAACTGTACTAGGTTCTTGTTTTGCATATTATCTTTCTTAATTGCATATAAGACTGCATCTCTCAGAAGAAAAAACAGAAACACTGGCACATATAATTTTCTTTGTCATTTTCTTTTATCAACTTATTTTTATATACATATATATAAAGTATAGATAAATCCTAATCTTGCTGTTGGCCGATAGAGACACTTGACTGAGTACTGCCAGGTACTTCCCTCTGAACCTATGGCTGTGTAGAGTACTCAGGAATTCACAGCATCAGGTCCTAATTAAGCAAAGCTAAAATTGTTCTATTACTTTTTAAAATTGAAATACACATGACCGTAGCCCATAGGGGAGCTAATAAAAGATAATCCCGTGGTTTGCTTTGAAGCAATTACTGCATGTCCCTTTCTGCCTGCAGGAATCACCTTGTCACATCCCTCATTTGCATCAATCCACCACTTCCCCTTCCCCCCTTCTATTTTTGTAATCCTGCCCTTTAACAAAAATAGAGAATGACATAAAAAGGAGAGTTACAGATGTACTGAAATATATGCAGCCTTTCTGCTGCTTGCAGAAGGATTACAGACAAGTGGTGAGTTAGTGTACTGCAAGCAAAACAGACATCAAATGAGGCATGAGGACTTTCATAAAAAGTAGGAGGCTAGTGTAGCTAGCCTGAGTTGGTCATATTCTGCCACTCATCTACACAGAGGTGTTTTCAAGGAAAGGGGATGTTTTACTTCAGATTTTCTGTGGTCTTTATTTTAGCAAGCAAAATAGATTTCTCTAAGCTTTCTGGCTTTTTCTTCACCTTAACATCTATGGCAGGAGTCAATTATGATTAATTTGGTGGATTAATTCGCTAGGATAGTGTCTTACCTGTGCTAAATTCACCTTTTGCTATGTAAGATGTGAACTCTGCATAGAAAAAAACCCTACTGGATTCAGCTGTTGTGATCCATGGTAAAAGAGAGTTATGAAAGGTGTGTGATCAGTGTGGCAGATGGTTAAAAGAAAAAAAGATAAAAATGTTTAAGTAGGATTGTTGTTTCCTCTTTAGTTGTAGGCCACTGCCTGGATCCATTTGAACTGTATCTACAAGAGGAAAATGAGACAGGTGTAATTTGCATAACTTGTTAAAGAGAATAATTATAAGCAAGCACAATAAAATAGAAGTGCAAGACTCTGAATAATCTCTGCCATCCCTGTGGAAGAGTCAACGTCCACGGGCATTTTCCGAAGGAGGATTGGAAATGAAAGTGGGAAACATTAATTACAAATCAATATCTCATGGAAACTCCTTTACTGGACTAGCATTTTCAAATCTGGAGAGGAAGTCAGGAAGTAAAGAGGATGGAAAAGAGAATGAATTGGTTTCTGTGCTACCTTTCCCTTTTCATCCTTACTACTTCTGACCAGAAAGAGTTACTGTGTGGCTGAATGGATTGTCTTCATTGCAAAACAGGAAGAGAGTGTCTAAATGAAAATGTTGCCCTCCTTCCTCCCAACTGGATGCATTGCTCCAAAGAACTCCGACATTTTTACTTCCTTTCTGCTCTATTAGCTCCCCAGCCTCCTTGCAGAAGTTATAAAATTTTTCTTCCAAATGATGTTGTAGTATAGTATTTTCATTTTTTGTTTCTTTGTTTTCATTCTGCTATGTGGACCCAATAAAGTAATTTGGGAAACCACAGTATTACCTTTTATGTTCATTCCATCCTCTTCTTGTCTGTCCCTGGGAAGTGACAAACTGATACTATTTGTAGATTTTATGTACTTATAAAATCCATGTTCATCTTCTATCTACAGGTTGCTGCAGGAAAACATGAATCAGATTTTTCAAAGATCTATTATAGTACTGAAAATATCACAATCTTATATCACCTTGATTATAAAAGAGATTTTTTAATTTAAAATTGAGTTTATCAGTGTATATTTAAAAACTTTTAATCATGTGAAACAAAAACACTGTGCCATAAAAGCTTGTATTTCAAGTGACATCATTAATTACTGAAAAGGCATAGAAAGGAAAAAAGTAAAAGTAATGTTCAACAAAATAAAGGAACTATTTAATTCAGTTAAACACCTCCTGTTTCTACTGAAGGCAGCTTTGACTCTAACATAGCTGGTTGTTTTTTCAGACACAGACTTGCAAACGCTGCTTATGTGCATTTATGAATTTACATTTTATGTGCAGTATGAATTTACATGCATTCTTATCAGTAAAGATGTAGTAAAAACCACCTGTGAAGCCTAAATCCACCAAAAAAAATAATTCAATGCATTATTTTATTTCTATTCTTTTGTTTTAATTCAATTATAGTTTAATCCATACTATGAGAATATTCAAGATGCAGATATCTGTACAGGAAATATTTACATAGGTATCAAATGGATGCGTTTATGAATAGAAATATTGTTTCTTATATCTATAAATTAGAAGTAAGGTAGAATAATGAACACAATTAAAGATAAATTGTACAGAGGAAAAAATAGTTTGGCAAAGTCAGATTTCCTGTAGGTGTTTAACTTGCAGTTCATCTGCTTCACTGATGTAAACTTAAAACTGCATAAAACATAACAGTAAAGTTATTTTATCTAACAGATTCAAATACCAAGTGTCAGATATGATTTGAAGGAACTTTGCAGCTTGACCTTTTGATTTTATTACAATGGACTACCTTCCCACAAGCCTTTTTTAAAGTAGCACACCACCATCTGTTGGTACATTATGTATTTATGTATTTCCTACGTAAATGTCTTAGAACAAAGTTTTAATACTTGTATTAAGATAACTTGAAACAACCTACTGCGACATATAAAAAAGGTCAGTGCTGATTAATGCATATTTGGTTATGATACTGTTGGTGTCTTCTTTAGGCTGTTTGGTGGTATGTTTTTGTTTGGTTTTGTTTGGTTTGTTTTTTTATGACAACATGTAATTCATAAATGTGCTGTAGAAGACATACTGAGTAACCAAGTTTTTTTATATAGTCATAGTAGTGTACAGTTTCTATTTCTCTGATGTAGTTCTGCTCCTGCTAATGATTTTACAGTCTATGAGGAAAAATACTATATTGCTGTTAAATTTTACTGATGTGACTGCCTCTTTTTTTGCAGTATGCGATTGACTGTGGCCATTTCTAGCTAGTGCCAAGCACTTTGAAATTTGGCTGCTTGTAGGATGGTGATGAAAGCAGTGAGGCAGTCCTTATGAATTCGTGATGAAATGCATTGCTTTAACTGTTTAGCGTATGGGTTGTAAGGGGAGATAGACCTTGCTCTTGTTGAACCTCAAACAGAAGAAAAGTCAAAGCAAAGGCCCCATCTGGAGTACTGTGTCCAGATCTGGGGCCCCCAATACAAGAAAGAAGTAGAACTGTTGGAGAGGGTTCAGAGGAGGGCCACGAGGATGATTAGAGGGCTGGAACACCTCCCCTATGAGGAGAGGCTGAGGGAGCTGGGCTTGTTCAGCCTAGAGAAGAGAAGGCTGCGGGGGAACCTCATTGCAGCCTTCCAGTACCAGAAGGGAGCATACAAACAGGAGGGGATTCAACTTTTTAAAAGAGTAGACAATGGCAGGACAAGGGGGAATGGATTAAAACTAAAGGAAGGTTTAGATTAGATATTAGGAGGAAGTTTTTTACAGAGAGAGTAGTGAGGTGCTAGAACAGGTTGCCCAGAGAGGTGGTGGATGCCCCATCCCTGGAAGCGTTCAAGGCCAGGTTGGATGGGGCTCTGGGACACCTTGTATAGATCCAGGCCTGAGGTTGGTGGCCCTGCCTGTGGCAGGGGGTTGGAGCTCTGTGATCCTTGGGTTCCCTTCCAACCCATGCCATTCTGTGATTCTGTGATTCTAAGTGCTAAGCTGTAGGATCTAAGCAGCAAGCTTAGGGGATATTCAATGTCTCCTTCCTATACAGCTTCTTCATTTCAAATTGAACTACTTAGTGTTTATTTCTGATGAAGGAGTTGACTCTCATTCTTAGTTTTTGCAGTGTAGCACAATGGAACTCTTATTCTTCTTACAGCAAACTATCTGACTTATACTGCGCAAATACTAATGATTAGAGTTATTCATATTTCATGATTCTTTGCCAGCCCTTTTTTTGTCCTCATGTTAGGAGGAGTGTCAGTGCCTTATAGGCCGAAGATAAGAGGGTCCACGAATTTTGCTGGCTGTTTAGGAATATAAGTATATTTTCCCTCCTAGGCAACTACTGTTATCCCTGCCTTGGAGATCTTGAAATGACACTGGGCACAAATATATGAGTCATAATAGCAAAGAAGTCTCCCCTTCTCCATGAGGAGGGCATCTGTCTATGAAAATCAGTTACTATAAGCATAATGGTAATGGTTTTAAACTAGAAAAGGGTAGATTTAAGTTGAATATTAGGAAAAAAAAATCATCACTGGAACAGGTTGCTCAGGGACGTAATGGAGGCCCCATCACTGGAGATATTCAAGGTCAGGCTTGATGGGGCTCTGATCTAGTGAAGATGTCCCTGCTTACTGCAGGGGGTTTGGACTATATGACCTCCAAATGTCCCTTCCAACCTTACACATTCTATGATTCTATGAGTACATTCTTAGTCAGGTAGCAGTCTTCTGTTTCAAACCAAAGTTTTGCGTTGAACTCAACTGAACAGCCCATTAGAACTGTTAATTTAAATCACCCAGCCTCAGGACATATTCCTGTATGCATTCTGTGACCTAAAATATACACCCATGTCAGCTTGAGTGTAGCATACACAGTAAAGGTATCTATTGCTGTGTTTGACCATATGATAATAATTTTAGAGCAATGATTGCCACAGACCTTTGGGAGTAAAAAATATAAAAATACCAGTAGTAACTTACCTGGATTTCTGATCTGTAAGGGACTTTCCCATGTTTTGAGCCAGTATGAGTAGGATTCTACAAGTCTTCAGGATATTTTGGAGCTTAAATCCAGAATCTCACAGAGTCTCACAGAATGCTTGAGGTTGGAAGGGACCTTTAGAGGTCATCTGGTACTGACTGCCCCCTGCTCAAGCAGGGACACCTGGAGCAGGCAGCCAAGAACCATGTCCAGATGGCTTTTGAATATCTCCAAGTATGGAGACTCTACAACCCTTCTGGGCAACCTGTGACAGCATTTCACCATAATAAGGACTCAAGTTGCTTTATGCTGAGAGGGAACCTTCTGTATTTCAGTTTGTGCCCAATGCTTCTGATTGTGTCACTGAGCACTGCTGTAAAGAACCTGGCTCCATCTTCCTTAATCCCTCCTTTCAGATATTTGTACACACAGATAAGATCCCCTCTGAGCCTTCTCTTCCCCAGACTAAACATTCCCAGCTCTCTTAGTTTTTTTCTCATAGGAGAAATGCTCCAATCCCTTAATCACCATCATGGTCTTAGAAGTTTCCAGTTTCCTTTTTTTTTTTTTTTCTTTTTTCCCCTGAAGCAGTCATGACTTATGCAGCCAGATTATTTAACACATCATCCTTGTCCCTGCAGAGCACTTCATATTTTCCTACAAGCTATAGGAATTCTAGTAAGATATAAGGACAGTGTCCCCTAACATACGGTCAATGATTGAGTGTTTACATCTACTAGAACTGTTAGTTTTATTTGTGGAAGCATTTCCACTAGTCTGGGTTCATGCCAGACTTCTCCAGAGATTTCTATTGACTGAAGAAATTTTCCCTGAGCAACTAATGAATAAAGTCCACATTCTGCAGTCAGTTATAAATGTGCATACTGTTGCAGGGAATGATCAACGGACAAAGAATTTCTTTCCAGGGAAAGGATTTGTGTCATAGTTGTTATAATACTAGCCCACTCTTGGTGCTGACATTCAGTAGTAGTGAATGAACAATGTGAGTCCTGCCTTTGGAGCTAGGTAGTGTCAGATCCCTGTTCCAAGTGTATTTCAGAGTCTCCCAAGCACAGTGTTGCATGAAGACCCTACATCTGATACTTACTGGTGGGTCCCCACCTGCCTGCACTCTGCAAATGGCTCTGTCATGGTGCTCATGGCTGCCCTTTTACGTCTTCCATTCCTTCTGCTTTTGCGGTTCATTGTGTGAGAGTCAAGTGTGGAAGTAAAGCAAAGGATTTATCAAATTTAAACTAAACTTGACATAAATGAGGAAATCAGCAAAGAGATTTGAGTGTATTTTGCCTTTTTACTTTTGCAACTCCTTGTACCCTGACTTTGGGTATTAGCCAGGTATTAGCCAGGCAGAGTATCTGGCCTGGGACTGCAGTCTTGGTTCTTGCCGTAGGAATACCTCTTACTGGGAACAGGAGCTGCCTATTAAAATTTTCTCAGTCACAATACACTTGTATGGGGAAATTCAAGATCCCTCTCAAGACTTCATGTGGGAAGAACAAACAAGATCATGTTTGGTTTTAAATCTGGTTTTGTGCTGTCTGAGACTTCTATAATCAATCCATTTTGTAGCTGGAACACCAGAAAACCTATCAGCATATAAATGCTAGGACTGTGGAGATGCCTCAGTTAATTTTGAACTTACTATCTAGTTGCAGCAACACTGAACTCAATGAGGTCTAATTCATCCTATTCTTTGGCTTCCAGTCAGCTCAACTCTGCTACTTCTATTACTACATCTAAGTATTTACTATACTGCAGTCTGCAATGTAGACATCCCACAGACTGTTTTGAATTATTAAAAGCTTTTTACAAATTATGTAATCCACAATAAAGATTACAGTCATTTATGTCAATACTGTATCTAAGTTGTTTTTTTCTGGGGGTTGTTACAATAATTGAACAGAAAATAAGTTGATCACTTACTAGTTTAGGTCATTAAAAACCTAAGTTTTTCAATTTGGTATTTTAACTTCCTTTTTGATGTATTCATACTGACTCCTTCTATTCAAGGTCTTTTCCATCCTGCTGTAGAATTTCTGAGAAGTGGATTTTTTGTGGGCTTCAGAGCATTCCAGAATAATGTATTGTGAATGTGCAGTGATATACATATCCAATTGCTCACCACATGCAGAAGGAAAAAAAAAAGACCTCATGCCCCAGTCTGTTTCTAAGCAGTGATCTGATCTCCTGGCTCATTTCCCCAGTTTTATTGAGATCATGATGGCATATGGTGGGGAATATTCCTTTGGCCAGCCTGGGTCAGCTGTCCTGGCTGTGCTCTCCTGGATTCTTGTTCACCTGGCAGGGCACGAGAAGCTGAAAAGTCCTTGACTTGGTGTAGACACTGCAACTGCCTAGCAACAGCTCAAAATATCAGTGTGTTATCAACATTATTCTTAGACTAAATGCAAACCACAGCACTGTAAGAGCTACTATAAAGTACTGGTTTCAGCTGAAACCAGGGCATCTGGCTATCAAGTTGTCAGCTGAAAAGCCAGTCTTTGCTGCAATAGTTAGGTCTGTAATTAAGGTACACCATTCACCATCGTTATTTGGCATAAATAGAGAAATGACCTGGTCATATGGATACTAATTCTGGAGTTAGCTTATTTATCCATAAAACCAGATAATATAAAGCCTTCAATCTCTCAGATTGGTTTTTTGTGGTTTTTTTTTTTTATAAATTACATCAGTCCCTGAACTTCTGAATCCTGTGGTGATCAGTGTAAGTCAGATTTGTAAATGTATTCTATTTGAAAATATAAATCTCCTGAATTACTCAGAGATTTTAAATTATGCCACTTATAGTCTCTTTCTTGGAAGTGTATTAAAAACAGAAGTCAAAATATTTTGAAATTATTAAATCTCACATTTTTACTCAGTACAAATAAGAATTTTGTTTGCATCATAAAATCTAAAAAAGGAACAGGAATACATGAATAGTAATGACATGTAGCTGCGCTACTAAAGGTGTTTATGAAATTGTTTTGATAAGTGCTTTATTTGACTGATTTAATAAGCTTGCAGGTTCTTAGAACATAATTGTACAGTAGCTTATACTATGTGCTATCATTCAGGAAATTAATAATTTGTTGATAAGTTCTCTTCTGTCTTAGAAATCAGTAAGGTCTCTGAAACTCTGATTATGTTCATAATGCCCTTAATCTTTAATGATGGTATATTGGTTTTCTTTGTTCTTAGTAATAGTTTGATGTCAGTATACTGTTTTTGAGAACACTTTTTCTTCCCAAGCTAGTAAACATCTGAATGATTGATATGCAATGGTGTATTGAAGTTAATTTAAAGTTAGCCCGTGCTTTATCCTTTAAGGGAGACAGACATACAGCCATGTGACAAAATTCCAGATGACATATGTAGCAGAGCACTAGTGGCAGTTGCAAACTAAAATTAAGAGATCTTTTCATCATAACAGAAAAAAAACCCAAAACCTGACCAATCCTAGCATCTAGTAAATAATCTGGAAAGTGATACAGCTCATGCTGAGCACTTACAGGTTCCATGGACTCCAAAAGTGGCAGGTCCCCAATAAATTTTTAGCATCTCTGCAGGTTTCATTGCCAATGGGTTCTGGTTTGTTGTGGTTTTTTTTTTTATTCCCTGTCAATTATGAAAAGAGAAAGTGAGAGTATGGTGAAGGAATTTTTCTGGTGGAAAAAGTGTGTGCAAAACAGGGTTTTATAATTTTAAAATGTGTAGAAAAATTGGGACATAAGCTTTGAAGTTCAAGTAGTGAGAAAAAATAATTTGAGGTTAATTTTATTATTGTGTCCTCCCCAGTCCCCTCCTCCCCAAAAAAACAACAACCCAACCAAACAAGTCAACCAAAAAGAACTGTTTGAGTGTCCATGTTCTTCTAAATTACTCCTCATGCTCTTCATCTAAACTCCAGTGACTGTTAATAGACTAACTGTGGGAACAACATACAATTCTAGTGTAAGTAGCTGCTTAGTAAAGACAGATTTTTAGCTTCTATTTTCCTGGAGGTTAATGTGGACAATGAACTAAGATTAAACAAAAGGGTTTTCTTTAGTTTATTTAAAAAAAGATTAGAAAGAGTGACTCACATAAGAGTTCAAATACATAAAAGGCTGCTGCAGAGGAGAAAGGAATAATCGGTTCCTCTCACCCGTAGCAGTAAAATGAGAAGTTACAGGATTAAATTCTAATAAGGGATATTCAACTCTGAGGCAAACTTCACAGCAGTAGGATAGTAAAGCACTGTAATAGAGAGGGAAGTTGTGGAACCCGTTGTCTTCCAGCTATGTTTTCTGTGGCTACCATGAGAGGTTACCATGGCTGTCATTTTGCTGCAGGACAAGAAATTTCTGCCCCAAAACTTCACTTTAAGTAGCAGTATTTTATCTTCATAAACTCTTTAAAGGACTAAAACATATAATTGACTTTGGAGCCTGTGAAAAGGGTTCTCTGTTGGCATCCCAGGCATTACATGTTAGATGGAACTACTTCACAATTTCCTTGTTCAAAGACAGATCAGTTCCTCGGGACGATAGATAGCTCGCCAACACTGCATTGTCAGTGCTGTAGGATACACATCTCATCACAGTGACACATCTAATTTCAGTAGGGAGGAAGGCAAAATTCTTGTGGTCATAATTTCTTTAATATGTTGCCTCACAAGGCTGTGAGAAAATAGTTTTCCTTTGTTCTCCTCCCATGCCTGTCTCCTTCTGTTTCTTTTTGTTTGTTTGTTTGTTTGACCCGATGATATATTTTGGACTTAACTTTAAAGTTAAGTTTCTTTTCCATAGTTCCCATCACTTGGACTTTGCACAATAGAATCCAGGGGACATATTTTCATATCTGGTAGTCTGAGCCAAGGTCTTAAAAATTTGTAAATAGAAAACTGAGGAAAATGAGGAATACAACAGGAACCAGATTTATTGTCTCCTACCTTGTTTCATGATCCTTTCACAGGACAGAAGATTAGTATTATTAGGGCTATTAAATGTTACTCACTCTCAAGCATTCACCAGTTACTAGTTTGGAGGCCAATTTGTGTGACTTCTCAATAAAACAAGCTTGATTTTTGAATGTTTTCTGACTTTCTGGTAAGTTGGCTGTATCTTCTAGTTGTTATTTTGAAGGCTGAGGGAAGGCCCAGGTGGTCTCCTTCCTTTGTTTGATGACAGGGAGCGTCTGTCAGGCATCCTATCTTTGGTCTTTTTAGAAGGGGAAAGGCTACACTGTCCTCTCCTGCTGTTTCTGAGCCACTTCTCTTTTCCTTTCCCTGGGTCTGCAGTGACACTGTGCTATATTCCAGTTTGCCTTCTCTACTCTCCTTGTACCGGTGCTACTCCCCATTCTATTGTTTCTGTCTCTCTCTTTATAGCTTTTCTGCTTCAGTAAATTTGGTTACTTTGTAACTCCGTACCTGTCTCCTTCAGTGATGCCACCCTGAGAATGGTTCTCATGGTAATGGGTGGCCTCACAAGCCTACTAAGCTATTTTCTTTGCCCTTAGCACCTGAAAGAGAACTTCGTGAAAAGCCTCGCTCTGTGTCTGCATACCAAATCCATGCTGAGAAAGTGGCAAGAAAGTGGCATCATTTTAAACAATTGTGACACACAACTCAGAATTGCTTTTCTTCCCTGACTAATCATTTGTTTTAGTATTGCTGTCTCTGACATTGTTTCCCTTGTGTTTTCTGCAATCACTTGAAAAGATGAATCTCAATAACTCCCTTATTAACTCACTGTAAATATTAATTCAAAGGGGACTCTACATGCTACATTGAAATCATCCCCCTCTGTCAAACAGATATCTTACTTCATGGTCTTGTTTCCACATACTGCATTGCCCTTGCCAACCTTCCAGCTCTCCCTGGTCTTTCAAAGCTATCCTCCAATAACAAAAGGAAAAACAGACTTCCTGTGAAAAGCAACACGTAAATGAAATGATTTGTGTGATGACCAAATCCAGCACAAACTTAGTGTTCACCCTTGAAGCTGAAATGTGCGTGGTCAGGAGTATGTAGAATTGGATGTAGGTACTAATTCTAGAAATTAATTTATGCTGTAAATAAGAGCATCTTTCTATGTATTAAGAATAATTCTGTTCTTATTACGAATGGCTTCTGTGTATACAGACAGTGTGAAAGTGAAAGAGGTTTAGGCTGGGTTTTAGTCCTTTCTGTACTGTTATCTTCCTGTTGTGTGGAGCTCAGAAAAACCATGCGATGAACACTGCATTGTCTGAACTGCACTATGGGGAGGTAAACCTCTTTAAATTAGAAATAACGGAACTCATAACCTGAAAATTTCCCCTCCCTTGAGTGCTAATTTTCTCTTATATTTACATTGAGCCACTGTTCACCTGTAATGCATGTTCAGTGTCAGTAAGGTTAACCACAGCGATGATTTGATCCATCTTGAGGTTCTTCAGTAAGTTGGTAAAACGGGAGTGTGCCACCAACACAGTTAACCTGCTGTGGAACTGAATTGGGTAAACTCGACAAGCTAAACTTCAGGCTGAAATTTGCAGACCACACAGTTCAGTGTTAGGCTGTGTATAAACAGATAAAAAACCCAGAAGTGTTGTGTGAGGCAGAGAGAGCCCACAACACTCTATAAGGGGAGAGTGGGTGGAAAGCATTCATAAATGTAATGATTCAGAATCCATGAATGCGATATGTTTGAAAGAGGTGTCTGAACCATTTTAAAAAAAAAAATTATTCATTCATTAAAAAAAAAAAAAAAAGAAAATGAAAAAAAAAAGAACAGAAGATGAAATTTACGGAGTTACAAGTACTTTGTTACCAGGGAGGGTGAAGCTGAGGCAATACAATTACCTGTGATTTGTAGAGAGGGAATATATGTACCTTTGATTCTAGCGAGTAGTTGAAGTCCTTGGATAATAAGCTAAGACCTTTTAAAAGATGTATCAGTGCTCTCATTGCTTCAAAAGTTTTATATTGTGCTTTGTAGTGAATAGATTTTGAGAATGCTTCGAAACATTAAGATAACTGCAGCTACTTGTTTGTGTAATATTGCCTCCAGAGTACATCATGTTTCGGAGGGTTTTTCCAGGTGTCCTTAAGATACCAGCTTTAATCCATAACCCTTTCAGTTATTTGGACCATACTTTCTCTCTCTCACTTCCACACAATTAAGAGCATAAAAATTTGGCATTGAATCCATCTCAATCTAAAAAGGAAGATCCTCTTACCAGGGAGTTTCCCCCAGGTAGGCACAGACTCTGCTACTGCACTATCTCCTGGCCACCTGTTTTGCCTTTTAGTGTGTGACTTTGATATTCTTCCCAGAAAGCCAAATATCTCCCCACCCTCTCTTTCATATTCTTTGGGAGACAATAACAGTATAGTGTAAAGACGATAACAATATAGCATAACTGTGTGAGTGCTATTGTGGATTTATTATTGTAGTTGGTGAATATCATTATCTACCCTGTGGACAGTCAATTATATGTGGCATGTATTGTCAATTTTGTATTTTTTCCTGCTTTAAGGATTTCTTGAAGTGCCTAGAGAGAGGGATAGGTGCTTAAGTTGTAAATTCAAATAAATACATTAAATAAGTAATTGAAGCAGGCAGTTTCAGATAATAAAGAGAACTGGCTCCTGGGTAGAAAACACTGTAAGTCTTAAAACAGCAGAATCTTTAATACAAGGAGATGAAATATAAGCCTCAAATAATTTCTTCTCTGGGACAAAAAAAAACCAACAAAAAACCCCACAAAAACCCACAAGTAAAACCAAAAAACTCACCAACAAAAACACAACAAAAAAAACCCCACAAAACCCAAACTCACAGGATTTTTGCTTGGTGAATTAGAAGCTTCATTATGTACGGTACAAAAGTAATTATAAGGGAGCGTTTTATTTACCTCTAATTTCTATTTAATAGCCACTGCACTTGTCATTGCAGGTATGGTTACAAAAGTATGGCTACCTTCCACCAACTGACCCCCGAATGTCGGTGTTGCGCTCGGCAGAAACCATGCAATCAGCTATAGCTGCCATGCAGCAGTTCTATGGCATTAATATGACAGGAAAAGTGGACAGGAACACAATTGAGTAAGTAACCAGCACTGAACTGCTCGTGACTTTTCTGTTTCAAGAAGGGTAAAATAGACCTGGAAAAACTATAAAACATGCAACAGGTTGACTGGGATATCCAAATAGTGTTGTAGCTTTAGGTGGGTAGTTTAAAATGTTTCTTTTGGTTTTTTTGGTTTTTTTTTTTTTTTTTTTGGTTCCCCCACCCCCACCCCCCACCATGTTCTGTATTTCATGGTAGCAGGTAGACACCTGCCTAACTTCTGTCTGCCTTTGAGCATATGATTGTAAAGAATATGTTTGGGGGTTTAAAAGAAAGAGTCACAAGTTTATCAATGTGGAAATGGAGAATTCTACTAAAAATGGCAAGAATTCATTAAATGTTTCACAGTGGAAAGAGTTGTCTTACTGGAAAATCTTTAGTATAAATTTCCTTATCCTCATTGAAAAAAAAAAAAAAAATCACACTCCACTGGCCCATTCATCTAATGGTTTCCAGTAACAAAAAGCCAGGTGTGCCCATTTTATCATGCAATAAAATTGGATTAGTTTTGCATGCCACGTGCAATTCTGAAGTTGTGTAAGGACGACTGAGTCTGGGTTTATTGGCTGACTGAACAGAGAAACTTTGCAGAACAGAGCCATTAAGAGATACTTTTAAACAGCTCTATACTATGCCAAATTTTAAAAATGAGTAGGAAAAAGAAAAAAATAGAGGTTAAAAAAAAAAGAGCATTATTACACAATTAAGAAAACACTTCTGGGATTAAGATTTTAAGTATTTGTGGGACTCACAATAAAGATTGCCTTGTGATTTTAGAAAAAAACACTTTGCTTGAAAAGCAAACAATAACCAAGTAGTACTATCACTTCATATCCAATATTTACATTACTGAAATATGGTTATAGTACTTCTTTAAAATGCTTTTTAGAAGAAAAAAAAAATCCATCTTCATTTCCCATTATCCAGCCACAACCTGATGTGTCATCTTTCGGGGGTTTTGTGGTTTGTTTCTTTGATTGTTTTTTTTTTTATTTGGTTGGTTTTATTGGTTTTTTTTCTTTTTGGTAAAGTAGCTGACATGAATGATTTTTCTATCATTTAGTGTTTAGGGAAGAGACTTCCTGGAATACTGACAGGATTGGAAAAATCAATTTATTCCACCGGCTCATGCATTGTTGCATTGAAAACCAATAAAGCAAAGCAGATTTTAGGGCTGCCCTAAGGGGAGGTGAGTTGATCACACATCCCTCAGTTTAGCATTTTAAAGGTCCTTACAACATGCAGTGCACTATATATGCAGTGCAGTAGCAGTAAATGCCTCGTGAGAGAGCCATGCTCAGGAGTATGTTTATGATCCCATCTGCAGCACGAAGAGACTAGGCTCTTTATACAGCTTCAGTGATTGATCCTTGTGGGAAGAGTGCTGCTATACCAGTCACTTAGTACCCTTTTAAAGACACATTAGGGGCAGCTTTGTGAGAGGCAATATATTTCACTAAAAGGAAAATAATCTCTTCGCAGTTAGCAGTACAGAGAGGGTAGAAAGTAGTAACCTAAGGAAGAACTGAGGCCATCTCTTAATTTAGAACATCAGCTAGCGAGTTTTAAAAAACCCAACAAACCAAACCAAACCTTTCATTCCAAAGGGAAGTGGGTTTACGTTTGCTAAATTTGGCTTGTTGGCCAGCATGTCAGCAAGGCGGTCTTCACTTCTTCTGATATGTAAAAGACAAAAGAATCCATCCATGCAGCAGTCCAAAACATTAATTTTACAATCTGGTGGATATTGAGTCTTCCAGACCTTTCAATACATTATTTTCTTCTACACAGAAAGATTTATTAAACTCTTAAGTACATATAATTCATGCTGGATGAATCCTGTGCCTGCTTACGCATTTAGAGTTGCATTAACTTGAATCAGGTGGGAAACAGAACTGATTCTTAAAGACTTGTCACATTTGCATTGCTGTTGAGAAAAAAACCCTGAAACTTATTTAACTATGGCTTCAAGTTACCATCAATTAACACGCTTGAAAATGCTTGGGTGATGTGACTATGTAACAAAGGATAAATATCTAAAAAAAATATGTTTGATTAATGGCAGTATTTTGTAAATATTTGAAATAATTTTCCCTTTAGTCTACATAGAAAGTATATAAGCTCCCTATGGCCAGAAATATGTGAGTGTCTTCTCAGTGATCAGCATTTTATAATCACACACAATGATGGAATTACAAAATATAGAGTACAGGAGGAACCTCCTAAAACTGTTAGGTTCTCATCTTGTGGGTGAGGATTTACCTGCTTCTATAGCATGTCTGAAGAAGAGATTACAATGTGCCTCTTCATCTTCAGAAGACCAAACAATTAAAACAAGTTATTGTAGTGACATGATAGGAAGGAACTTTGGGGATGCTGACAGAAAAACAATGCCTGCAGCTGCAGCTTCAAAAGTCTCCTGGGTGAAATTTGTTGTCCTGAAGAGAAGATAATCTCTCAATGAGTATTTTGATATGCATAAATATGAACAGTGTTTATCTTCCCCTACTATTCATCATTCACTTTGGGTTTTTTCTATATTTTTAAAGTTGTTTTCCAAATGGCTTGAAAAGCATAATGCATGCCTATTGCTGGGGATTAGTGAGAGTGAGTGGTATAAAGTGACATCATTATAATGACATAAAAATATGAGGGACTTTCCAAATACAAGTATCATGATAATGGCAAATATGAAAATAATATCTGACATCTGTATGGGGTGCCACAGCATTTTCTGTGATTCATTTATATATTCCCAAAAACAGTCAATGATTCATTAAAAAGGAGACTTCTGAAAATGGACCTACTGTTGGCATCCTGGTCTTCTTTCACATCCCTAAACCAAACATAGCAAGTAGAAAAAACCCTAGTTATCATCTTTTCTTAAAACTGCTAGAGATGCTTATTTCCAAAATTGATTTGCAGTTTAAAGGAGTACATTGCAAACTTTTTAGCACACAAATAGTATCTTTGTGTATAGTTTGCTGACTACATTGATGCAGTAGCTACAAAGAAATAGTTCTATTTTAATACCATCCTTTATAAGTAAATGGCACATATGCTAATTTTCATGTTCAGATGAGAGTCTAACCAGGTTTACCTCAAGGTTCATAATTCAGATGTAGTCATATTTGTGCAATCTCTTCTCTCTGTGTATTAATAATCAGTCATATAGTAGGAGTGAATGGTAATTTTTTGAGCTGTTGAAATCAACTTGGTGTTTTATCTTATTAGTAAATATTTTGTCAATATTTTTGTACATAAGGTCTTGTTCCCTCACCAAATGTTTATTGAGAAGCCTTACAGGCAAATCGTTGTCAGTAACAGGGTTAAAATGCCTTATCTTACAATGCACTTTGACCGCTTCATATCAGTTAGAGGAGAGTCAGTAAAGTCCTGTAATAATGGAGTGCAGTAGAGAAGTGTAAAGATGCTTAGAAAACATATCTATCTCTTGACACAAGAAATTTTAGGCTGCCATTCATTTGTTTCCTTAAATATATGTCCATAGTTTTTCTGGCCACCAAGTCAAGTTGGACTCTCCCTATTTTATGTTCCTTTTTTTGCTCTAACTCTTAACAAAAGATATCCAAACTCAACAACAATGACAAAAAAAGCACCATTATACAGCCTAAACAGCAGTTTTGATTAGGAGTAAATGAGGAGAGGTGTTTAAACAAAGGTAGGGTTTTTAATATTTTGAATTCATGTTAGACCAAAACATTTTCCTGGAGCCTTAAAAAAATTAAGGAGACAGAAGGAGATTCTTCCTCTTAAACCCCAAAGAACAAGCTGTGGTTAGGACATTGGCTTGAGTTTTGAGAAGTTCAGTTTCTGCTCTCTCCCCAGTGGAAGAGCATTGCAGTTTTTCTGCATATTTTTATTTTAATCTTCTCAGAATTTCTGTGAGTCTAAACTGTTTTAATACTTGACATATATACATATAACTCCTCAAGATTGAGACTAACGGAGCTAAGAGGGGAACTTGATGTGATATAGTCTACAGATATAGTACATTAGTCACAATTAAGCCTCTTACTGAGTACCAATAAAAGTTTGAGGTGCTGCTGCTTAATAGATTTCTATAAATTCAGAAACAGATAAAAAGTGTACTATATACTAAATATCCCAAAATGTCATGAGCATTAATGATTATTACTGACCAAGTCTTCCTCCCAGTCAGTGTGAGAACCATTACTGTTAAAAAAAGTATTTTTAACATATATAAAAAAATAAAAATGCTTCATTTCTGTACTAGAAAGACTGGACTCCAATTCTAGCCATGTAATAATCTGTTTAAAATGCTGACTGCTAAAGTTAGCTCAGCTCAGTTCAAGGCAACAGATTTGGTGATAGCCACACTCTTCAGCTGCACATTGTATCTGTCATTAAAGTTTACAGGAAGATAATTTCCTGAAAGCTAGTGAACTACTTGTGCAAAGGTTCCCGTTTGATTTACATTGAGTTTTACACTGTGTATGAATCACAGTCCCAGTCTTCATGTAAGAACAGTAAGGACATTAATGAGCCAGACAGCATGACAGTAAGGAGCATCCCCTGCCCATCCAAACCTGTAAGGACACCAATAAGGATAATGTTCTTGATAGGTGCATGCCACTTCAAAATCAATCAATAACAATTTATGACTGCTTGAATTTCATAACATGTTATTTTAGGGCATGTTTTGTTTGCTAAAAATGAATCGTCAGTAGTTCTAGTAGGAGGATGAATTTTGAGTCCATACTTACTGCTCTTGACTTTTTGTATAGAATCATAAAACATTTTATGGTAGCATTTTTCTCTGCAAGAGTATTGAACCTTTGACATAACTTGAGAGAATATTTCTCTAATATCTTTCAAGATTAAATTTTAAATTTACAACTTTGGATGTCTACATTTACCTGCCCCTATCTTTCTAGTGTGAAAACCCTGTTATTAAGATAGAACTCCATCAGTTAGGCTAACTAATTCAGACTTTTTTGATTTGAAGTCATCACTGTTGAAACAATACAATTACAACTGATACATATTTTATACAAGACTGAAAAAAAGTGTTACTTGAGAACGTGCTTTCCGAGGTCCAAGCCAGATTTAATCTTATTTGCTGAAGTGCAAATATGGTATTATTTTACTAAGAATAGAACTGCCCTTTGTAACTCAGATCTGCTTCTTTCCTTCATTTTCTTTCATTTGAGCAAATTGAGCTTTTCTATACTACTTAATCCCAGAAAAAACTAACTTTGTTGAATTAGCACTTATTACAAAAAAGCAGAGGAATCTGAAGTAAAGTTGCAGGGTATTTCAGCAAATACTTTTAAATTTACTGGAGTAAAGTTTTATAGATTTTTCAATATTTTCTGTGCAGAAACTAGGAAAGAAGATTGTCTTCATTGTAAATACAAATAATACTCAATGGTTTTGTGTGCCATACATGATTTATAATTCTGATCAGATATTAGAGCAAATCATTCTGTTTTCTTATTTGAAACAGGTAACTATGAACTCAATGTCTTTGGTTCAGGACGTCAAATTCATCGAAGTTTTTGTAGGAACTTCTGTAGTCTTTATCAGTGCAAGTGGAGCGCAGTACCATCTTGCTACTTTCACTAAAATTTTCTATCTTCCCCCAGGCTGGTGAACTTAATTCCTACTTAGGCATTTAAGCAATATTTTGCTGTATATCCATAGCTACAGCATATATGAAGTGTGAGAAGTGTGGCAGTACTTTTAAACCTCTTCACAGAAATTTCTGAAAATGAATGAGGCTGATTCTGACTCAAATAGCCTATCTCTAAAAATTCATTCAGTATGCAATATGGCTTCATTCCTTTAGTACAGAACTGAAAAATCCATGATTTCATTAGATTATGTAGTTTTTTATGCACACACATACACCACTCCTTTGTACTGCAAATATTCCATGTTTTCTTCCAGGCAAAACAAGATGGTTTTATTAATTTTGCATATATTGAACTAGGGAGATCTACTGAAAAAGATGAACAATGGTTGTCTGGGGTGGGTTTTCTTGAGGTTTTGTTACAGAATTTGTATTCTGAAATGACATTTCAGATGAGTTTTCTGTCATCCAGTCATACTTACATACAGCTGCTGTGTATATACATGTTTATGAAACAATGCTTAAATGCCAGTTTAATGGTCAGGAATTCACTCATGCACGCCTCAATATAGGGTATGACTACTCTTGTGGTAAATAGCATTAGAAAACTATAGCTTTTACATCTGTAATTATTTGGCATGATAGAAATAAAGTCAAATGAACTGGAAAAGTAAAAGTGAAGGTTTGTCTTTTATTTATGCAGTGAATGGCTTTAATCTTACTATCTTCCTGATGGTAAATTTTCTGCAGCTATTCAGCTCGTATAATAGCATCAGCTGAGTTTTAGTCAGTTTTACACAAAATAAATAACCCCTTACACTACAAGTGAGAAACACTTTGTGTGTATACTTTAAATTCAGCTTTAACAACCAAGCAGATCATAATTCTCTTGGATGAATCAGAATAAATTAGGAAGAAAGGTTTGTCCACTTCTCAGAGGTTGTAGCAGAAGAAAATGAGGCAAAATACAAGTGAAAAAATTGGTTTCTCAGTGTCATGGGATGCAGTGCATCTCCATCACTGTACATCTGGTAGCAAGACAACTGTTCCTATTGTTTGTCATTGTTGCATGTAGAAACAAAATTGATAATACTGTAATTTCAAAAATATACGATGTTTTTATTAGTTGGGTGCAGGGGTTATGATTGCTCTTTCATGTTGCTTTAACTGTTTGGTGCTGTTTCTTGCAGCTGGATGAAGAAGCCTCGATGTGGCGTGCCTGACCAAACAAGAGGTAGCTCCAAATTTAACATTCGTCGGAAACGCTATGCGTTAACAGGACAGAAATGGCAACACAAACATATCACTTACAGGTACCAAAGATATTCATAGACATATCCAAATGCCATTAGTGCTGAATTTTAAATTAAATTACATATAAATTTCTGAAATAATTTGTAATATTTTAAGAAGTTCATTGTTTATATGTTATATAAAAATGCTGATTTGAATACCTCTCTGATAAGTATGTATGTGCTACATAAGGACCAAATTTTTTCTTGCATTAAAATTGCATGCATTTAGCAAACAGTAACACCCGATATGTCCCTATCCTTATCTTTCAACCCTTTTGTCAACTACTCAGAGATCATTGCTCTCAAACTGGGAGCTCTGCAATGACACTCAGATCACTAAGTATGTAAACTAGGTTATTGAAAGGAGTCAGTCTCTGCAAATCATAGGTGCCTACCGGCCTGTTCCATGTACATTTTAATTTGATTATCATTTCATGAGTCACTGTCCCACTCATTCCCTGTCTATATGAGATGTGTGTAGGGGAATGTACAGGGCTGCATTTCTATATAACTCTGGAGTCTGGCACGTGGCTTACACAGTGTGTTGCCTACTCTGTCAAAACTAATTTTTGAGGGGAAGTTAGATACAAACTGTGTACTTGATAGAGCTCTGTAAACCAAATGAAGTGTCATGTAGATAATATTAAATTCGTCAGCAAATCAAGGATTCCAATACAGCCTATTTGAAAATTTACACAACCTCATTGGAATTCCTGTAGTATCTAACAAGGGTAAGTTTGAGTCATAACATTGCTTTCAAATTCGTTCACTGATGCCATTATTCATGCACCCACATATGTATTAAATATTGAGTTCATAAGTTATAATGGCCATATAGTATGTGAATATCTGAAATATTTTTGTAGTTAATTACAGACTAAAAGATATTTAAATTTAAACTCTCATTTTTCTTTAGAATAAGAAATACAATATTCATCTTTCTGAGTGAAAAAAAAATAGTGAAAGCAAATAAGGACAACAAAAAAAGAAACTAAATTCTTCACACACTTCTCATCTGCTTTGTTCTTCTCAGCAATTCCCTGATTACAGGCTTAATACCAGTCAACTGAATGACATTTTAAGTTGCTGTGTTTTTGATCATATCTCTAGCAGATTTCCAGCTGTATTCTGTGTTGTCCTGGCCAGTCAAACCTTATGATTTGAAATGTGTCAGCTAAGTAAGCTTAGTAATTGCTCCAAAGAAAGAGTGCTTTCTTCCTTACTTCAATGTCTGCTGCCTCTTCCACTTTTCTGAAAAAACAAAATCAAAACAAAAACCACTCCCAAAATCAAGTTCTCCCCCAACAGAACAGAAACACAGAATAAGCAATACAAAAGATGTCATCCAGATGAGCAGAGCAAGGACCTTTTAACAGCACTTAATGGGTTTTCCTAAGATGCTTGGTGTTTTGCCAAGGATTGCTGTTGGACTAGAGGAAGGCAAGGTTTTTAAATTTAACTTCTTTGTTGCTTATTTTAAAAAAATATATAATAGAATACTATAGACTTATAAACTCTTGTTGGACACTGTGAAATCCTCAGATATGGAGTTCTTATTCATCCCAGTACAATACATACAATTCCATTGCTGAGGGAAGCCCTTTGAAAGAGACCAAAAGCTACATTTTCTACTTACTATGTCTGGCTACTTGGTCTTACAGTGTATCTTCAGATGCTCTATTTAAATTAAGTAGTTATCACTTCAGGCAAAACATCAAGACATTATTAATGGAAAAATAGAATTGAGATCACATATAAATGTATTTTAATCTGTCTACTTTTACTCTGGCTTTTTCTGTCTGTCACATTTTTTTCCTCAAGAATTGTTCCTGGAAGCTGTTAAATTTAAATTTGTTAATGTTGGAAGAAGAATATTGTCCCTGTAATTGTGTAAGAGGATCAAAATGATTCATTTTTTTCTACATTTCCATATTTTCAATTTATAATTTTTCAATCTGAAACACTTCCCCGAAATTTCAATATGGAGCTTTAAATAAGTGACCTACTATTAAAATTTTCATTATGTCTTTTTTGGCCACATATTACATTGGACTTAGGTGATAATTACTCTGGAAAATAATGTGTGTGCAGACAGTGTCGAAAAGCATATTTCCAGTATTGGGAACATCAGCATGGAATGGACATTGTGCTTCATTAATTATACTTTCCCTCCTTCAATGAATGCAGCTTTCCAATTATTGAACTGCTGAATAGCTGTTTGTTAGAATTTCTCTTTCTAATGAAGTTACACAGCAATATTACTTACTTTACCTTTCTGTCTAGAATAGTTCATCCAGGTATAGCTTGTAAATATTTTTAGTATTTAAGTTATATACTTGGATGATTTTTACAAGGAAAGAAACAGAAAGTGATTATTTGAACCTTTTTGCTTGCTAGAAGAGTGTAAAAGTGAAGGAAAACATCTAGAGTATATGAAAATTATAGCTCTATTACAGAAAAAACCTCAAAGTTCTTAATGATATGGTATTGAGTCTTAGTGTTTCAGATCTCACCAGATTACACAGACAATGTCTGAACATTATGTAGAGTCACAGAAGAAATCTACAAAACCTGTTAAGGGGGGATTTGGGTTTTGTTTGGTTGGGGTTTTTTGTTTGTTTGTTTGTTTGGTTTCTTTTTTTTTAAATAAGGTTGTGTTAATGGAGACACGAGTCTCAAAAAAGAATCACCTCTTTTGCTAAGGAAGTAAGTCATTCAGTACTTTAAATAAGGAGCAAGAATGTAAATCAATAAAGCAATCAGCTTTGTAAAAATAGAACATTAATGTCCTTTTTAGACAGAGAATTATTGAATATAAAGTCCTCATCAGAATTCTGGGCATGCTATTCATAATTTTAACTCCAGCAGTCAGTCTTTGGTCAATTGCAAAACACTTCTGCAAACAAAATTGTAGCATGCTCTCCGAAAAGCCAAGCTTTTCCTCAAATTGCAGCCATTACTTAAAGCTTATAACAAGTTAAAAATACAATAAAATAATAATTCCCCAATGTATAATAAAATACAATAAAATTATCATTTTTCCTTACTTTAGTGGACACTGGTTCAAGCCCTAAATTAATGGCTTTTTCCTTTCTGAACAAGATGCATATATCCTGGATTTCAACTATCCAAAACCCAATGGAAGGTGAAAGATTTGAACATTACAATAATTATTGCTAGCTTGGAGATTCTGAATGCAGTGAAAAATTCTATCTGACTTAACAGTAGACTACGTTATTTCTGTGGCTGAAACAATCCATGTTGCGTGCAATATGGAAAGAATTTTTCTTCAATGTTTAAAAGCCACACTGAAATGTAAGAGATTATTAAATTAAGAAAAAACTTATAAAACCTGTCAATTCAAAGCAGGAACAAGTTTGGTTTTTTTAAATGAAATAACGTTTTGAGTGTACTACTACAGAGGACTATTTAGAGAACACTTCCTAAATCAAGGAATTGCCTATCTTATTAATTATACTTGTCACAAAGTCAGTATATGCTGAATTTCCTTGATTTCAGTTTTCTCGTGAATGAGCTCTGTGTCCATACTGAAATGATAATAGAAGCTTTGCCTTGGGGTGACATTCGCACTGCATTGTTTTTGAAATGCTTGGCTATACTATTTCAGCATCAAGGCAGGAGCATACTGTCTTTAGATTAAAAATGAAAAGCAGAGATAAAGGGAAATAATGATTACTGGGTTTTTTCAGAGATGCTGAGAACTTTATCAAATTCATGAATAACTGAAACATCTGAAAACTTTTCTTCAATATGCCAGCAATATTCTATGCTTTAATTCACCTGTACCTACTAGGCTTTGAAACATGCTAAAAACATTTACAATTTTGGGCTGCAATTTAATTAATTTTTTTTCCCCTACATATGTGAGGATAATGCCAACAAGGCAATGGGGAATGTCTAATTATATGTACCATGTCTCTACCTTGCTGTTTTAAGTCAGTTACAAATTTTGAAGTTCTTAGCTCCTCTGTGTACAGATATATATTGAGAAGGGATACATCCAGATGTGGAAAGCATTCTGAGTGGCACAGTGAAGAAGTTTTCAGGGTTCTCTGAAAAGAGATGTTTTCAAAATGGCCCAGCCATGAGTTCTCAGGATTTCTACTTACATGTTTTGCTGGAACTGTGATGATTTACAGTTGCAAATCAAAAAAAAAAAAGTAACTTATATGAGAAAGGCTACTCATTTTCTACAGTAAAGGTCTCCTAAATTGTTAGACTACCTACCACAAGGCTTTAACCATTCAGGACTAATGGGATTCCTGACACTAAGTATTACCTTTCTGTAGTAAGCATGGATGCAAAATTAGATGCTAATAATTAAGGCTCTATTAAACATCTTTTTCTCATGATAACTGTATCTCCTACCAGCTTTCAATTAGAAATACCATTAAAAAAATGCAATTCAAGTCAACCTGATGATACACAAGAAACTTTCCAGTGTCTATCTACTCAATATCTGCTAGTGCCTGTAATGCTTAGGAATTTGGAATAAAATATAATATTTGTTTCCTGAGAGTTGATTTATGTGTATTTGCCTCTTTGTTATTTCTAACCTCCAAATGAAAGGGGGAGGACATGTAAAACACACCTAAGAAAAGGAGATTAGATTACACTGTCATGATTCTAAAATTTATGCAATGAAAAGTCTAGGTAACTAGAGTTGTGATAGTGGATTCCTACTTAACAATTAGTTACACTTTTCCGCAGTAATTAGGGATAAAATGCTCTTTACTATATGTATTTTTAGTGTCAGTCTTCTTCATACAAAAAACAGAGTAGGATAATGAGAAATAAAACAAAATCTTAAAACACCTACCCCCACTCTCCCCTCCTTTCTTCCTGGACTCAATTCTATTCCCAAATTCTCTACCTCCTTCTTGAAGAGAGAGGGAATGGGGGTTGGGATCAATTCGTTGCACGTTGTCTCAGACACTCCTTCCTCCTCCTTGGAAGGACTCTTCACATTCCTCCATTGCTACAGCGTGGGGTCCCTCTCACAGGAGACAGTTCTCCATGAATTTCTCCAACATGAGTCCTTCCCACAGGCTACAGTTCTTCACAAACTGCTCCAGCTTGGGTCTCTTTCATGGAGTGCAGAACTTTGGGAACAGACTGCTCCAGCGTGGGTCCCCCATGGGGTCACAAGTTCCCCCAGAAAACCTGCTCTGGTGTGGGCCCCTCTCTCCACGGGCTGCAGGTCCTGCCAGGAGTTTTCACCAGCATGGTCTTCCCAAGAGGTCACAGCCTCCATCATGTTTTACCACCTGCTCCAGTGTGGGATCCTCCACAGGCTGCAGATGGAATCTCTACTCCCCATCATCCTGCACAGGCTTCAGGGGGACAACCTGCTTCACTGTGGTCTTCTCCACCAGGTGAATCTGTCCTCCAGCACTTCCTCCCCTCTTCTTTGCTGACCTTGGTGCCTGCAAAGTTTCTCTTTTTCTCTCATCTCTCCTTTCTCTGGTGGCAAAAAGCTGCCACGTGAGTTGGTTGTTTTTTGGGTTTTTTTTTTTCCTTTTTAAATATGTTATCACAGAGGTGCTACCACCATCATTGATGGGCTCAGCCTTGGCCAGCAGCTGGCTGGCATTGGCTCTGTCATGCCTAGGGGAAGCTTCAAGCTTCTCTCAGAAGCCACCCTTGCAACCCCTCCCACTACCAAACATTGCCATGCAACCTCAAAACAATAGTAAATTTTGAAATGGGATAACTTAGAAAATCTTTCTTATGAAAGCATTTATCTGTCAAGTATTTTGCTAATCTTGGTTTTGTATCTTGGAAATCTCATCTTTGTGACTTTTGATCTCCTTTTAATGAATTATGGGGAGAATATTATCCATGAAAGCCAAGGGGCAATGCTATTAAAAATCTTTCCTCCATGGCAACAGTTGGCTGACTTTTAATGTAGTCACAGAAGAAGACAATCAAAAGCAATAGTTCTGACCTGGGTTTAATCAGCTGGAGCAGGAGCTATATGAACGGAGATCACATTTTATATGAGAAACTTTCTTAGGTTATAGCTACAAAGTGTTTGCAAAGTGAGACTGGAATGAAGGTGAAGCTCAGAAAACCCACACAGGTGAGAGATTAATGAAGTAACTTGTTAGACACTATCGCTAGAGAAATGGTGGCACAAAATGAAATATATGTTTGACTAGAGGTAATCTATTAATTTCAGTAAAAGTAACACTGAGATTAAAAAAAAAAATACTTGAAGTTTCTTTGACAGCACGGGCAACAAGAAAGTTGCTTCAAAAAGTTATTCAAATTTAAGCTATGCTTCAATTATTTTATCTTAGATGTTTCATATCAAATGCAGATTTATAATTGGCTTACTTCAAACAGATTACTGAGTGCATCTTCTTACTGACACAGCTGAATGTCCTGCTCTTTTATCTTCTGTGTCCTTTCTTTCTTTAGAATGGGGTTTCCAAATCGTGACTTTACTCCAAGTAAATAATGGATGTTGGAAAGAAATGGCATTATAAAAATATTTTCCCTGATTTGATACAAATGATATATTTATGATTAAAAAAAAATCATCTTGCATTATTATTATTATTACCTAAACCACTCATTAATATCCAGTCTGATCAGCACAACAGGATAGTAAAATACTGTTAACCTTGTACTCTGGATTTAATGCACAAATGAGCATAGAACCAATTTAAAAACAGGATTTATTATATGCAGTGGAGAATAGAAGTATCAAAATCTACAGGCCATGAAGAAGTCTGTCACTGAGCTATTGTAATTCTTGTGGAGGCCATTACTGCTAAGGTAAGCAGTAATAATAAGCTTTATGCATTTTAAGCTTTGTCTAGCCTCTGCTGAACTGCCTTGTGGGTCAGAAGGGTTGATATTATATACAGAATTGTAGCAATTTACGTAAAAAATATAATGAGCTTTTCTAATGACAGCTCAGGAAGGAAAAAAGAGAAATAGTGAAATTTAATTGCAAATACATGCTACTTAATCTACTGTATTTAAATTTCAGATGACTGATTTTACACAGCCAAGTGAGGTAAATCCTGACAGCCTTGCAAGGCTCCTGAAGCTGTTGCAGCCAAAAATGTGTCACTGAAACATGGATAATTTTTTTGAGGATATTTTGGGGAAGAAGGGGGAAGGAAAACCCAAAGCTTTTCTAAACTCAATAGGACTCAGAATTTCAAATTAAGAGTCTTCGAAAAAAAGACTGCAGGCATCTGTAGAAGCAGTAAAGCAGTGTGAAAAATGCGTATCATTGATGAAATCTTATTTTTCTTGTTCAAGGCATGGATTTAAAAGCTACAATGCTAAAAGCAACTATGAGGTTGAAAACCATGTTTGCATCAAATACCAGTAATAACCACAAAATACTGAACTGAATGAGCACATGACTGTGATTGTCTAAGAATAACAGCTCTCAAAATTTATACAAAACATTAAGGTCGGGTTGGATGGGGCTCTGAGCAACCTGATTTAGTTGAAGACGTCCCTGCTGTTGCAGGGGCAGTTGGACTAGATGACCTTTAAAGGTCTCTTCCAACTCAAACTATTTTAAGATTCTGTGATTCTATGATCACTTAGTTTACTAGTTTGTAATAAATTGCATTGAAGTAAATGCTTCATCTTATACATGATCTTTGACTTACTAAAATACTTTCACTTTAGAAGGAATTGTGAGTAGGTTCTTTATACGGCTGATTTGGTCAAGGTTGGCACTTGATCTTTCTCTCTATTGAGCATCCTTTCTGTGAAATGGACTTTGAAGCTAGGAAAGCAATACATTGGAAATACTGTTTTCTTATTGTTATGGTCTTTGTCTTAATATGATGCTACCTTGCAGTAGAAGTGGTTCTGAATTGGTATATCCTGCACTTATTATATGAGGTCCATTATCTGGGCACGTTGACTGTAAGACATCGAGTTTTTTTATTTTCGTTACCAGTGACAGTTGCTAATATTTTAGATGACTGCTGGCTTTAAGATGTAGAGGCAATTGTAATAGAAAAAGAGTTAATATAAGACTTTTATTATCTATTGCAATGATATATCTAAACCAAAGACCTTTAAGAGATGAGTTGTAGAATTTCTGCTAGCTGATACATTTTCTGTGTGGATTGCTTTTCTTACTGTAATCTCCCTTTGGAGATTATATGATCAACACCATGAGAGAAATGTAAAATAACTTGGATTTTATTTATCTACATCGATGAATTATTCTAAGCAAAGTTCCCATTTAGACAACTTCATGTTAAATATAGTATCGGGATTTGCCCTTTTAGGATTAACCATGGTTTGTTTTAAACACAATAAGACAGACAATAATTTTCTGGAAATACTCTTATATTGGAATAACTACTGATACAGATTTATTTAATTTCTCATAGAAACTACATTTTTCAGTGTAATCTCACCCTCACAGAAGGTTGCTTTAAAAGCCAGAAATCTGTCTTGTTTCAATACAGAATGTATGCTTTGAAAAATCTTTCTTCTTGACAATGAATCTTGAAATGCAGGATGCTATTTAAGAACTAATAGCTGAATCCCCTTGAAAACGTATCCCATCATAGGTAATCACAGAAAATATTCAATAGATTGCAGAAAATGTCTTCTAATAAGAGATTTAAAGATTTCAAACTCTTAATTTCAAAGACACAACAAAAGGCAATGATTTTGCTGTGTAGAAATGTAATCTGTTTTTTGCCTTCTTTTTGGGGGGTGGGAGGTGGCGAGGGGAAGGGGAAATGTTCTTAAAGCTTATATATGTGAAAGAGAAAGGTAGAACAAGAACCAATGTTACCAGACAGACAAATAGGAATCATAGAATTGTGGAATCATAGAATCGTAGAATCATAGAATGGCCTGGGTTGGAAGGGGCCCCAAGGATCACACAGTTCCAACCCCCCTGCCACAGGCAAGGCCACCAACCTCCAGGCCTGGATCTACACAAGGTATCCCAGGGTCCCATCCAACCTGGCCTTGAACACCTCTAGGGACAGGGCATCCACCACCTTTCTGGGCAGCCTGGTCTCTCTGTAAAAAAAATTCCCCCTAATATCTAATCTAAACTTTCCCTCCTTTAGCTTTAGTCCATTCCCCCTTGTTCTGCCATTATCTACCCTTTTAAAAAGTTGATTCACCTCCTATTTGTGTGCTCCCTTCGGGTACTGGAAGGCTGCAATGAGGTGCCCCCACAGCCTTCTCTTCTCTAGGCTGAACAAGCCCAACTCCTTCAGCCTCTCTTTGTAGGGGAGGTGCTCCAGCCCCCTAATCATCTTCATGGCCCTCCTCTGAACCCTCTCCAACAGTTCTACATCTTTCTTGTATTGGGACCCCCAGATCTGGACACAGTACTCCAGATGGGGCCTCATGAGGGTAGATTATAGAGGGACAATCACCTCCCTGTCCCTGTTGGCCACCCCTCTTCTGATGGAGCCCAGGATACCATTGGCCTTCCGAGCTGCAAGAGCACACTGCTCTTTCTCATCCACCATATTACCCGGGTCCTTCTCAGCAGGACTACTCTCAAGGAGCTCTTCTCCCAGCCTGTATATACGTCTGGGATTACTCCGGCCCAAGTGCAAGACCTTACACTTTGCAGTGTTGAATCTCATTAAGTTCACCCAGGCCCACCTTTTCCTTCTATTACATCAACCATACCACTCAGCTTGTTGTCATAATAGGCACAAGTATGTAATGATTGGCTAAATCATCTTTGTAACAAATGATCAATGAGAACAGTGGATTCTCTACAGTATAATATTTTCTAATCTGTCTTGATAACTCTTTGGAACAAAGATACTAGCTATAAAAAAAACAATGCTTTGATTAGACTGGCATTATTGGATTTGATACAAGAACATTTTTGAATGGAAGTCAACATAAGCAATTTATTGTTTCTATATAACACTATGAACAAAAAATATTGTATCTATGAGGTCAATTCTATAAAATTATACTTGACAGATTTATTTGCGTTTATATAAACTTATCGTACCATATAATCAAGCACATTTAATGCATGAAATGATTAGATCATTCCAGTTTTACTCACCAAAATATATTTTTTCATCCATTAAGACACCATGCCATGTAAACTTACATAAATCTTACATATATTCTAGAACTATATAATTTTTAACTTTGTGGTGGACATTCAGCACATGTCAAATGAAAAAAAAAGCATCTTAGTGGATCGGTTTCAAACAGACACAAATTTAACAGAGTTTTTGCTGGTCATGTGAATAGAGTAAAAATTATGGAGGAAACTGAATAGGTTTGAAATTAATTATTGCCACGCTTTTCTTAAATTCAATAATAAAAATTAATAAAGAAGTTCTTTTAAGAATGTTTCCACTATAACTTACTAGTAATTGTAACCCTGAATGGAACTGTAATTTTGATGATTTTTTGCCTCTTATGCATGTCATTTGAAGGAGTAGTAGAGACTGAATATTCTGTTTAAACATATATTTCTTAATTAGTACATAACTGTCTTCTAGAAAATTATTTTTCTAATGAACTCTACAGTATTATGCAAGATATATGGAAGTAATCAGATCATAAAAGGACATCGCTTGTGTTGAAATAAAAGGGTTTATTTCTGATAGGGAATTATCTATCCAGTATCAAATGCAAAAAGAACTGTTTTTAAGGCTTTGTGAATACTGGTTGGTGTTCACAGTATGGAGCTCTGCTATTGTTAATGGACTCACTAAGAAGTTAAAATTTCATTTCACTGGAAACATTTTTTCTTTTGATCAGAAATGACATGCTGTTCTTTAGCTGCGATGGATTCTAATTGTGGTCCAGGAGGTAAACAGTCAGTGGTTGATTAATCTGGTTATCCCACTGTTAAGAATTTTTCATTTTAAAATATTTTTAATCTTCTAAAAATAAGATTTTTCTACTGCTGAGAGTAACCTAGCTAACATATAATGAGTCCTAGCATGAAGGGCTACACAGATTGACACAGTAATTTCACAGCAGCTTGTTTAAAAATACTCTGCTTAAAGGACATAATGCCAAACTAGCACGTTTTATTAAAAGCACAGTGCCTTTAATGATTAGGGAGAAAGGTAAGCAGTGTCACTCTCCACTCTGTCAAATTTAACCTAATATTTCTCTGTTTCTTTCAGCATAAAGAACGTCACTCCAAAAGTAGGTGATGCTGAAACTCGTAAAGCCATTCGCCGTGCCTTCGATGTGTGGCAGAATGTAACTCCTCTAACATTTGAAGAAGTTCCTTATATTGAATTAGAAAATGGCAAGAGAGACGTGGATATTACAATCATTTTTGCATCAGGTTTTCATGGAGACAGTTCTCCCTTTGATGGGGAGGGAGGATTTTTGGCTCATGCATACTTCCCTGGGCCAGGAATTGGGGGAGACACTCATTTTGACTCAGATGAGCCATGGACTTTGGGAAATCCCAATCATGATGGTAAGAAAATATTTCAGTTTAAACAAAATAAATATATGAATTTTCAGCTAACAGAAGTATTTTCATGCTTCTCTGTCCCTAAAATCAAATAGTTTTCTTTCCTAAGTTCACATTACTTAAGAAATGCCTTCAGTTCTTTGGTGTCTTAGAATATGGGGCTGAAAAATTGCTATCTAAATGTAAGTTACAATATGAAAATATGTACCTCCTGAGAAACATTGAATTCTTGTGATGAACCTTTGTGATAATTCAAACATTATCCTGTTGAATGTTTACATAAACTTCTTTAACTTGAAATTGTTTGCCATATAGACCTTGTTTAGGTTTAGTAAAAATGTGGAATGTCCTTTAGCAAAGAGAGGTTAAGAATAGTTCAGACTGCCCAGCAATACAGTAGATACCAATGTAAATAAAACCTGTTTTCCTTCAGTTTGTCTTTTGGTGATACAGTGGCAGCATTTAAAGTCAACTCTTAAAGATGCCATTCCAAGGACAGAGGTAGTATTTCCCAGTAACTTTTGAATATCTTTTGGAATTGTTAACTCCAACAATAATTCCAGTATACTTGAGCTGTACATTCCCTGTAGCCAAACAAGTGACTTCATAGTACAGTTGACATACCTGAAATTTACCAAATAAAGATTAAAGTTACTCTTTTAAAGATACTCTTCACAGAACTATTTTCTGTCCCTTGCTGAGCTCCAGGTTCATGTGACAATTACAGCCATTATCTAGGAAATCTAATTTAAAGATAGCCTTTGCATCTCTGCAGAATAATATCAAATAAGAGGTTTTGTGCAGACTTATTCGGTGTTCGATGGTTTGATTCTTTTGACAGGTTTTGGTTCCAAGAAATCTCTCTAATAGCATTTAAGAGAGTCTCTTCAGCAAACAAAGATGCAACAAAGAGGGTGCACAGATACACAAAGGGGATGTTTCTGGCATACAAAAGGCAATACAGATGACAAATAAGAAGTGCAGAGCTGGTGTATTTCAATGTTACACTGAATTTGTGAACATTGAGAGGCTTTATCCAATTCCTTTCTTTCCCCTTTCTCACCTGAGATCATCCAAGTAAAATTCAGAGCTTTTTGTGTAGCAGTATTTGTAGCCTGGAGTTTGCAACAAAGCTTTCACCTAATATTCCAGGAGTATAAATACACTATTGTGACTGTTCTATTGGTGCAATACTTCTGCTGTGCCAGGGTCAGTGAAGCAAGAGCAGTGTAATGCACTGTGAAAGCCTGTAGCAGCAGAATGGGTTCAAGAAGCTTATTTCTTGTGGACTAAACCCTAGAAGCTTGCTGAAGCAAAATCTGTGTTTCGGTATTGCACCACTCATATTTGCCCTTTTCTCAGTTTTAGCTCAAAGAAACAACAGTGTGCATCTTCTGTTCGTGTAGTTCAGATAGGTACATAGTCAGTCACAGCACTGTCAGGTTAAATTAAGGTGGTTTTATGGATCTCAGTGGGATACCGACACTACACATAATGTTCTGTGGTTTTGGAGCTATGATTTCCAGCACTGAGAAAAATCAACAGGTGTGTGTACATTGAAGTCAAGGTGTCAATTTAAAGTATGATAACTCTTTTGGAGAGGTTTCACATATGGGTACTTTTAGTCTGTCTGAAAACATGCAAACTTCTGGCTATCTCCTTCTCCTTTAACTTAAATAATTTTCATAGTGCAAAAGGGCACTTGTCTTTATATGCACTTTTCTGGTTGAGTTTTGTAGAACAGCTTTCAAAACCTATTTCTAGCATTATGAATTTTAAGATATTTTGAAGGAAAAAAATCAAGTGAATGTAGAATGCTATGACTAAAACCATGCTTTTGTGTATCTTAGAATATTGAACTTTTATAATTAAAAAGATTTTGCTATCTATATCCTGAAGGCTTAACAGATATTGTTGGAAATTTATTCTACAAATTCTGCAAACATACCTACTTTGGTGTGCTCATATATACATTTTAGAGGGAGACATACTTCCATTAGAATGGAATGGTCAAGATAGAAAACCCAGCTTATTTTATGACTGCCATGTTTGTTCAAAATACATGATAATTAAAATAAATACCTTACTAACTCAAGTTTATGAAGAATTTTGGCAATTCCTAGTTTCTTTGTTGTGATGGTGTGAACCATAGATCTTAGGTCATAGCTATTGTCCAGAGAAAAACCTTTATGTCATTGTAACTACAAACAGCAATGAATGTGCAGTTCATCTATATCTATAGAGCACCTCCTTGATTAGTCACTTCCAGTTATCAGCTAGGCTAAGTTCTGCTGATGGTCTTACTGCATAACTTAGGTCTAGGAATCTTGAAGGAACATCCAGATTTATTTTAGTGAGTAGAAAGAAATTTCCAAGTGGAAAAAGAAGAAAAGCATGTCATTTGGGATTGACAGGAAGAAAAGACTAGCAGCTCTTTTAGGCTTCCTATCATCTTGAGCTCAGTCTCAGTACACTGAAAAGTAGAAGGTTGAAAAATATATTTGTGATCTTAGCTATGAGTTATTTTTCCCAGGTGAGTATAATTTTTTTAAGGTTCATTTCTCCAGTAGTCCAATAGCTATCCTCATGGAGTGTTACTAGAAATACAATAGAAAAGGAAAAAGATTTTATGATTTTTTAAAAATTTTTATTTTTAAATTAACCCTTGTCCCAGAAGGCTGTTTTTTCTCTAATCTCTATTCTGTTATTCCAGAGTGATTTCACAATATAGACCAACTTGGTTATTTAGCAGCAAAAATACAAAGATCCTCTTTAAAAGTGCTCATTCTCCAACTTATGCTGTTCTTCTAACGAAAAGGTTTTGCATGCTGTGTACTTCTT
Source organism: Hypotaenidia okinawae (assembly GCA_027925045.1). Lineage (NCBI taxonomy): Eukaryota > Metazoa > Chordata > Aves > Gruiformes > Rallidae > Hypotaenidia > Hypotaenidia okinawae. Next base: position 136,319,199 of record BSDF01000002.1, on the reverse strand, counting down.
GAGTCAACTTCAATACTTTAATAAACCATTGTTTTAAAAATAATTTCCTTTCCAAATAAGGAGCCATATAAAAATTCAATATTCTGAGTATAGTTAATTCCTAGAGTAGTTTATCCTGACTAGTTAATTGCAGTGTCTCCATACTTTAGGTTTGGGTTTTATGTGTTTTGGTTATTTTTTTTTTCTCTATGTTTGCCTGATTCTCTTGGATTTTGCTTGGTTTTAATGGTGTTCTAGACAAAAAGGACAATTCCAATAGAGATACATGATCTCAGTGCAGCGCTGCTTTCCTTTGTTCTCACTTCAGTGGTGTGTTTTTGTGAATCGCAGACGTATCTTGTCAGTCATGTTCTGGGGAAGAGATCTGTGCTACGACTCCTCCCTCATTCTGAAGAATGAATAAGCTCTTGTAGGTGTAAAGACTAACTGGCCTGTCTCTCAGGAAGAAATTCCTGTTGTACAATTTAACACTTGCAGCCTCTCTAAAATGATGTATTTCTTTGCTTTCATAATACCCTGTAAGTAGAGTACTGCTGGTACCTAAACTCCAGCTGAGATGTAGAGGACTTTTCTCTGAATTTCATTCTGTAGTACTGTAGGTGATAGCAGAGCCATTGCCTAGAAAGAAGGATGAGAAACTTGCCATCACAGGGGAACAATGGAAACAAGGACAGAATTTCTTTTGCTAGGAAAGGAAGTATATACAGGAGAATAAAAGCTGTTTGGATATTTTTGAAAGTTAGGGAATTGGTATTCTTCCAATACTTTGGACAAAGTGTTTGCATGCATCGGATGATAGCCTTCATACAGTGAGCTTTCATGTTCCACTTGTTCTTTTAGGATATCTACTTTTCAACCTGTCCTATGGGAGGAGGCCTTTTCACCTATAATATAACCCATTTTCCTTTATTGTCTGCCTATTGAGGCTTCAACATAAGATCAGAGCCTTAGGTTTGTAAATTATTTGGGACAAGAAGGTTTTTTCATACATCTTATGAAGTGTTTTGTTCTCCAAGGAAATCTCAGATTATTCTGGTAACACTTGACAACTATGGGAGAAGAGGTTGGAGGAAAGAAACTTTGAAGGTGAAACACTATTTGAGAATAGCAAGTCAGAAAGGATAGGGGTATCACAAGAAAATATTTTACAATATATACGCTTAAAGATGAAAAAGGGAAAAGAATAAACAGGACATGAAAATCAAGTTACATAAGTAGCTATCTGAAAAAACAACATTTCTTAAGAAAAACTAAAAATCTTTATCTTCTTCAAACTCAAGTGCTGGAAAGACAAAGAAAGGGACGGAGGGAAAAAAAAAAAGAAAACTTAATATATCAGTATTGAGGCTAGGGAGAGATTTCATTGTTCCCATGACTCCAGCCCATTTAGGTGATATATACCACCTCATTTTTTGAATGAAAAATTTATGGACAATGAATAATTTATCCAAATCCAGAAAAGGACAATGCTAAGAGTGGTGATATTTTGGAGATGCTGTATGGTCAAAATCCTCAACAAAATCTTTTTCAAAGGTATTTTTTTCAGTTTCAATATTTCAAGTCACTGTGATGAAATTCACAGTCACTGACAGGAAGTGGGGGGATAGGGGCCATCTCTGTAGTAAATTTTCTAGTATCTAGCAGAAAAAGCCTGTCCTGTACCCTGTCTTCCTGTACCAAAACTGAAAGCTGTGTTAAGCCTTAACAAGGCTCTCCCACCTACTATTTTCATCAGCCCATTGACAGCATTGATTTTTTTCTTTTTTTTGATGCTCTACAATTTAATTAGAGGTTGAAGCATCAGATTTTAGTAGAAAAAGCAGTGTTCTTCATCTCTCCTATCCTCTAAGTTACTGCAGCATGATGTGCCATACATATTCACAAGGTCTTATACACAAGATGCTTTCCCTAACACAAGACTGGCAGTTAATTGTTTCTCCTTATACTCTCCATATTTTGTTCTAACTTTTGAGCAGCAGTCTTTTGAAAGCTCTTAATAATGTCTTATGAGCATGTTTGCTACCGGAAAAAAATGGAAGGTGTATTTCTACAATGACACAAATAGGAAAAGGATTTTCCTTGCAACTCAGCCTCGTGAATAGCATAAAATAATAAGCCCATTAAAAAATTCAATAGTTCAGTTTTCCTATCTGCAGTTCAGAAAATACAAATCAGAAGGAAAACAAAACCATATTATACACAGAACCAATTAGATATTATTTCACTGCCTCATTCATGCGACTGAAGGTTTCCTATGATTCTATAACAGAACATTGAGAAAGAGAGGAGGCGACATTTGATGCAGTCTGCACAGTGGGGACTGCTTCTGAAGTGATAGAGCAGATATATGTCCTTCATATTAGGATCATTAGCTGTTTTATTTTGGAAGGGAAGTGTTACTTACTTGTTTGGGTTTTTGTTTGTTTGGCTGAGGTAGGTTTTTTGGTTTGGTTTGTTTGGTTTTGTTTTGGGGATTTTTTTGAGGAATCCCTTGCAAAGCATTGGAGAAGACAAGAAGTATTCTCAGTTTAGTTTGCAGTTTGCTCAGTAATTTAAAAGCAGACAGTTTCAAAAACTACTTAAATTTCAAGCCATTCACAATTTCTGAGGTAAGACCCAAGAGAGGGACTGATGAGGACTCTTCTGAGTGACTTCAGAGAAAGCTACCTCATCTTTAGAAATCTGTGTATCTTGGCTGGTTGTTGTCCATGCCAAGGGCCATTTCATGGACTAAGTTTGTGTAGCATTTGAATATTCCCATCAGAGACACGATACTTAACTAGCAACTAGAGAAAGAAAAAAGGAAAGAAAAGAAAAGAAAAGAAAAGAAGAAAAGAGAAGGAAGGAAGGAAAGAAGGAAGGAAAGAAGGAAAGAAGGAAAGAGAGAAAGAGAGAAAGAGAGAAAGAAAGGAAGAATGGAAGAAAGAATGGAAGAAAGAATGGAAGAAAGAATGGAAGAGAAAGAAAGGAAAGGAAGAAAGGAAGAAAGGAAGGAAGGGAGAAAGAGAGAAAGAGAGAAAGAGAGAAAGAGAGAAAGAAGGAAAGAAGGAAAGAAGGAAAGAAGGAAAGAAGGAAAGAAGGAAGGAAAGAAGGAAGGAAAGAAGGAAGGAAAGAAGGAAGGAAAGAAGGAAGGAAAGAAGGAAGGAAAGAAGGAAGGAAAGAAGGAAGGAAAGAAGGAAGGAAAGAAGGAAGGAAAGAAGGAAGGAAAGAAGGAAGGAAAGAAGGAAGGAAAGAAGGAAGGAAAGAAGGAAAGAAGGAAGGAAAGAAGGAAGGAAAGAAGGAAAGAAGGAAGGAAAGAAGGAAAGAAGGAAGGAAAGAAGGAAAGAAGGAAGGAAAGAAGGAAAGAAGGAAGGAAAGAAGGAAGGAAAGAAGGAAAGAAGGAAGGAAAGAAGGAAAGAAGGAAGGAAAGAAGGAAAGAAGGAAGGAAAGAAGGAAGGAAAGAAGGAAAGAAGGAAGGAAAGAAGGAAAGAAGGAAGGAAAGAAGGAAAGAAGGAAGGAAAGAAGGAAAGAAGGAAGGAAAGAAGGAAAGAAGGAAGGAAAGAAGGAAAGAAGGAAGGAAAGAAGGAAAGAAGGAAGGAAAGAAGGAAAGAAAGAAAGAAAGAAAGAGAGAAAGAGGGAGGGACGGGAGAGAGGGAGGGAGGGAGAGATGGCTGCAGTTAATTTTGCAGGTAATAGTCATGATTTATAACACTGATATGTTGAATGAAACACAAACTATTCCTGTCAGTTGGCAATAATGACTGAGATACCTCTGTTCTTCCTCATGATTGCCTTATGTATTTTCCAACAATCTTTTTTCCCTGAACTTATTGCATAATTTTTTATAAATATATTTCCTATTAAATACAGGAAAATTCTCAGGTGGAATCCTAAAACTTATGGCAGAGATAGCAGAAAGAAAGGCATTCAGAGAAGGGGCCATCATGAATGACGATCTATACATGTTCTAATACAGAGAAAAATCTATTATTGATATATAAGTTCATGTATTTTTTGGTTTCTCAATTTACATATATCTCCTTCCTTTACCTGTGAGTCAGTGAAAGCATTTTTGCTATCTCTGGGAAGGTAAACATGTCTATCTTAAGGCATAAAATCTTGCCTGTATTTCAAAAATTGAATTGGTTTATATAAATTAATTTCACATTTGTCTGGATACATGCACTTAAGTTAGTTTAAACCTTGTTTAAAGCAGATATTTTTTTCTAGGAAATCACTGAATTGAGGGGAGTGTTAAACCAGTTTGAATAGAGACTGTACTACTTTTAACTAAATTAATTTAAGATTGATCTACTTACACAAGTACAGCTTTTAAAAACAGAGCAAGATTTAGAAGTAGCTCTTGGGGAAAACAAGGATTTCTCGGGAGCTTACATTTCAAGCAGATTAGATGTGATGCTTAATGTACCAATTACTGGCTAAAATCTGACCATAGAACTGTGTCTTCCAGTGGCAGAAAATACGTAGCAAAAACTAAGGTCAAGCTCTCCTCAGATAAACACAGTAGATCAGTAATGGTAGTTTGATACTCTTATCTTTGTACTCATATCTGCAGGAGAAATAGAAATAAAAATAAAATGGGTGATTTTTATTTTTTTTTAACCTCTGTTGCAAATTAATCATCATAGTTATTGTATCATACTGTAGTTCTGCAGAAACCAGTTCTTCCATCAAGGAATATACCATCAATAATAGCAAGTGAAGCTCCATTACAGAAGTAACAGATGTTTTTAGTGCACAGTGGCACTAAAATGTAAGGAGAATAATACCGCAGAATGTTTGCATTCATGTGGAATATTTGTAAGTTGTTTATCCACAGAGGTGACTTTTCAGGAAAATAAAACTAAAACTTCAAGATTACAGTTTGGGGTTTTTTAGCATTCAAGTTTTGCAGGCTTTTTTTTCAAGTTTTGCAAGAGAAAACCCTAGCCTGTCACTTTATACCATGCTATTTGTAGATTGCAAAGTAAAAGCTTCTTGGACCTCATGCAAATGCAGTATCTAGTGTAATGTTCTTGGACTCTAGTTAGTGCATAGATTCTGCTGTGGGCAGTGTTGTCAGCCAAGAAAAATTTATGAAGATCCTGATCTCTGAACTGCATAGATCAACTTGTAGTAAATTTCTTTTCCCTGCCAGTATGGTTGACACAGTGCTGGAGATATATGCCGCTGGAAATATGAACCCCTGGAGTTGTGAAAACTAAGTCTCCTAAGGGAGCTCTGTGTCTCAAACAGTGCTCATGTTGTATGCTGTAGGTAGGTGTAAAGCAACCTGAGCATTTCAGATAAATGGAAGCTCTGTACTACAGTATTACCATGACACTAATTTAATAAAGAATGGTGCTCTGACTTATTAATTTTATATGTCTGTGTATATATATACAAATAAAAATTATATATATACATATATAAAAGCTCTTATCAATATAAAATTTGATATGTAGCCAAACAGTGTGATCTCACAGTTGTCAAATGCTTGTTTTCCAGTTCTATAGTAGGATAAATATGTAAAATATTGATTGAATTTATATTGTATTACATTTGAGCATACATATACTTTTAAAGACAGAATTGCCGGCTTGGGTTAAGATTAAAGGTCATCCTAGAAAATACTCTATCTGCAGTTATGGCTATTAACAGAAGCCTAGGGAAGAGATGAAGAGCAGGGCAAACATATGGCAATGAAACTCCAGCATATTCCCTCTTAGCTTCCAGTAATCTGTGGCTCTTTGAATTTCTGAGCCACGGGCCATATTTTTGTGCTTAATAGCCTTTGAGGGATTTCCTTCCATGAATTGGTGTAATCTCTTTTTGAACTCATGTAAGCACTTGGTATCCACAACATCCTGTGGCAATGTGTTCTATAGTTTAAGCAGATGTGAAAAAAACAGCTCTTTCTGAGTTTTGAACCTGCCATTAATAAATTCACTTTAGGTAGAGTGGTAATTATATTGTGAGGAAATAATTTCCTAATAATTTTAACTGTGCCATTCGTCATTTTACAGACCTCTGTCATATTTTGTTTCTAGGATACAGAGACCACCTATCCTGTAGAGTTACAGCTTTCTTTATATGTAATTGTAAGGTTCAAGAAGCACAACTTCTATTAGAAACTGAATCTATTTGAGTGCAAAATGTGAGAATTAGCAACATTACAAAAAATGGGGGAAAAAAGTAACCATCATGTTTATAACGTTTCCCTAACATAAAGGCGCCAGAATAATATTTAAAAGAACTTTGCAACCTGTAGACAAATGGAATAAAAACTGATTGTTTCCATTTCACCATTCCCCCTGAAATCCAATTTAATTCAGGAGTCAACTAACTCTTAATACTTGTTATAGCTAAATCTCAAGGCTTCTGGTATTTAAAAAGCAAACCAGTCTTTCCACATTACTACGGGCATTTTGTGCTGATAGAATTTAGCAATATAATCTCTCCTCAAACTTCTCAGGCCTTCCAAGGATTGTACTTGCTTGGTGTGCATACCTGTTTCATATCCAGATCTTACATGAAGTAGTAAATCTGAAACATTCAGTGACTGCTGCATAAAATGTGTCCTTCAAAGTATTATCCTAGGATGCAAAGCTGCATTTGAGAACAGAAAGATCCCTTTCAGTTATTGAAGAGATGGAAAACGATTAAAATATAAACTATAAATTGCCCTGGATGGCTTGTAAGGACTCAGTCATTAAGCACAGGACTATACAGATAGGAGATAGGATCATTGTACTAGACCCCATTTACTGCCTGAAAGCCAGGTGAAGGAAAATATTAAATGTTTAAAAGGTGATAACCTATTTTTTATTATTTTGGGAGAAGTTTTTTGCTTTCATGGAGCCTCCTTTCAGCTTTGAGAAAAGCACTTAATTCGCATGTTGTTAAAGGGGAAATCAGTTAGACATGGGCAGTCAGTGAAAGCAGACTTGTGGATGAATCATAGAATAACAGAAAGTGTTAGGTTGGAAGGAACTTTTAAATCTCTGCTGATCCATCTCCCCACCAGTAAGGACACTTTTGACTAGATCAGATTGCTCTGAGCTTCATCAAGCCTGACCTTGAATTTCTGCAGGGATGGGGCCTCCCCCACGTCTCTGGGAAACCTGTTCCAGAACTTCTTCCTAATGTCTAATCTAAACCTACCCTGCTCTAGTTTAAAGCCATTGCCCCTCATCCTGTTGCTACATGCCCTTAGAAACAGTCATTACCCAGCTTTCCTGTAGGCCCCTTCAGGTACTGGAAGGCTGCTATAAGGTTTCCCCAGAGCCTTCTCTTCTCCAAGCTGAACAAACTCAACCCTCTGAGCCCTATGTTCTAGATGTGTGTTTAGCTGGCTGCTTTCACAACATCTCAGGTACTATCACAGAATCACAGAATGTTAGGGGTTGGTAAGGGACTTCAAAAGACCATCTAGTCCAACTCCTATCAGTGTGTGATATCAGTCTCTCAGCTTCCTTTTTGGCCTAAAATTGCCAAGTGCACTCTTATATAGATTGAAAGGTTCAGGAATATGTTGAACAGATGGACTTTGTGATATCCATAATTAAAGCAATGGAAATGTAGACTGTTACACATATCTTATGTTGTTCTTTTTGTATCTACAGAATCAAGGTGATATTTACACAGTGGCTTAATTGCCAAACAGTGCTGGTCATGATGCAGGCAGTAAAACATAAAATACAGTATAACCTGAGCAACTAAGTTTCATATTGCTTCCATCATGGTGTAGGTAAACACAGATCTTTACAAGCCTGTGTGGAGTAGTTAGGGAAGTTCCAGAGTCAGTTATCCATTCCAACTGCAACTGAAGGTTATTTCCCACATACCAGGGCTGATAGAACAACCTGACTGCATTTGCCATCTGTCTCAGTTAGCTATCAGCCAGCCTACCTTAAACTGCTAATGGAAAGTGTTAAAATGAAGCTGGCTGACTTCGCATGGAAATAAATGAGGGAAGTTCATAATGTCTGTTACATGAACTTTACTGCCAAGACAAGACAACATCTAGCTGAAAGGCAGAATGGATCCTTGCAGAGAATTTTGGCAACTGTTGCACTTACATTCACAGGATGTCTTTGTCTTAAACAACTGTTTATACAACAATGAAGATAAGCTTATCTTCCCAAACTACATTGTTTTGAGCAAACACTCATATTAGTATATTATGAGTACTGAGTTAATGTGGGGAAATTTGGTGTCAAATTGTTTGTTAAAACTGTTGAAAAAATATTGGGTGTTTTGGTTTTCTTTTCCCTGCAGTATGGTAGGAAAGAGCATTAGGAGGCTTTTTTGCTTAGGCAGACAGATATATTCTGAATGAGTGCATACTTAAAATGTGTGCCAGTCCTTTACGATTATTTTTATGACCCCCACAGCCCTTCACACATGGTTACTGTGGGGGAATGACAAGGGGAAAAAAACGTAACATCTCACACACAACAGATAAATAAATACATCTACCTCCTACTTTAACCTTTCCTCCACTTAGAAAGCTTAGCAGATTTTGAGTCCTGAATCTGAGAGCTTCATATACTCCTTGAACATGACAAAACATTATAGAGAAGAGGGGAAAAAAGGAAATAATTTAATATATTCCAGGTTGGGGATTTTTTTTCTTATCCCATATCCCACTTTCTGTAAGTGTTCTCCATCACCTTACAATAAGGGAATATTTCTTTAAGGTGTATGATATAAAAATAATGCTAATAAAACTAATTCTACTAAGAAAGAACCGCTTATGATCTAGGATATTTCACACCAAAGACTGATTTTAAGGTTCTTGAACAATTACTTGCTATGGAGATCTTGTGAAATGCCATGCTTTCAAATATGTTTGGTTAAAAAAAGAGAAAATCATCTTTAGTTTAGCACTCTAACTCTCATGTTATCCAGAGATCTTCAATTCTCTGTTTGCTGCTAGGACGACTTCATGGTATCTTTTTCACCAAGGAGTAACTTTAGGAAATCTGGCTTTTCCAAAAGCTATTCTGTAGAATATTATTACTGTTCTGGCCTCTCCTTTCCCCTGCCTTTTCAGCGGCACACAGAATCTAAAAACTCATGTTGCCAATTACTGTGGATGTTGTCATGGCTTCCTAGGAGAACGAGAAAAGAATTTTACAGTAGTTACATAATTATTTACCTATTAAGAAGAAATTGAATGGATTTTTTTTTCAAAAGTAGAAGAATGTAATATAACACTAAAATACAAGGTAATGCCATATCTGAATTTTTTACAAATGGAGTAACTAATGAAAGATTTTCTACAGTATCTGTGTTCTCAAGCCTAGAGAGTAATTTGTGGTTTATCATGACAATTCTTCACTTCAAAATGCTCAAACCATATGTTGTTAAGGCCAAAAGTTTTTTAATCTATATTTAGACTTTTTCCTAAGTGGCTTGGGTTTCAAAAAGTGCTGAGCAGCTAACACTGATACCTGGAAACATTTACAGCTAAAAACATCAGTTTGGGATAAAAGATGAAAACAGAAAGATCAAAAAGAACCAGCTAGATTAAAAAGACAGTGTTTTTCTTTGAAAACTGCTTTCTTATAGTGGACAGGCTTAAGTCTCTAGTACAAGTCAATGATGTATGCTTCCTGGTTTTCTACATGTAACTCTTAAGTCTATATCCTGTACTTCTAAAGTAATGTTTTGCAACTGACTTAAATGAAAAGACCTAAGTCAGAAGCCAGAAAGTTTGAGGGGATGGAATTCATCTCACCAAATGTTGATGTTTATATCTGAATTAATCTCATAGAGACCCTTTAGAGTTAGAGGAGAGATATATTGCCATTCTGGGTAAAATTTGTTTCATCCTGAAATAGGTGTCTAAAATAAACTAGATGAATCATGTCCTGAAATACCTGTTTCTTACCAGTGGCTGTGAAAGGCACAGGTATAGACATTTGTGTTACAGTTTTCTGTAGCTAGATGACTTTTACTAGTGATATCAAATCATATGCAATTTCAGATTAGAGAACTGAAATGATAAGTACTTCCATGTAACATCAATGACTGATGTCCAAAGAAGTCTCTTTCAGCAGGAGAGATGCCAGCTTTAGGAATTCATTTCTGTTTTACTCAGAAAAAGTAAATACTGGTGTAGGCTATGCCACACCCCTCTCAGTGTGGCAGGACAAACGCTCTCCTATTGGTCTAAATAGGGCAATTGACTTAACACCTGAAGTTGACCTGTGTCAGCAACTGTCCCTCTGGGCTGGGGTCCTAACTCACCAAGGGGAAAGTGTGCCAGGACAGACTGCTGCCTAGGCTAACATTGATAAGTGCAAGGTCTCCTGCATCTTTGGCAGGGCCAGCTAACCCTTCATCTTTGTCTCTAAGCACCCTCTTGCATTGGCCAGGGCCCCAGGAGGAGGGTTTGCCTGCCCACACCTTGGCCTCTCCAGGACCCTTTGCTCTGCCTTCTGCAGCCTGTCATGCTGAAGGCCACCCCTCCACCGTGGGTGGTGAGGCTTCTCCATGCCAACAAGTGCCAGGAGTCACTAGTTCCAAACTGACAGTATTCTCCAAGTGCTAGAGAAGCTTACAATGGTTCCTCTAGCTAGTATGAAACAAAGACATGTATGGGTATACCCACTAATAATAGCAGGTTTATTCAGTAGATCAGAGCATTTCATACCAATAAATATTATCAAAATAAAACCAGAGTAGCAGATTTGTCTTTCTGTCACTTTTTCCATATACATGATCCTCAGTTTGAAGTTACCTCAGTTTAGAATATGATACACAGTTGGATCAGGTCTCCCTTTGAAGTCTGCAGACTTCTTAGAAAACATATCTGCTTTTCAGATCAGAGCACTTTTAATGATTTTTTTTTCTTCCCCTAATCTCTTTGCCAACTAGGATTCAAAATTCCTACTTCTTTTATCACCAGTCCAAGAAAAAACCCAAAAAGACAATTCTATCTTGACAGGTTTTTTCTTAATAGGAATTTAACAAGCAAAATAACAGTGAAGGGAGAACTGTTCATATAAAATTCCTAAATATATATATCAAACTATGTCACTTTAGCTTTAAAAGCTCTTAAAGTCATATATATGTGTTAAGTAGGTACAATGATAAGGTAAGAATAATAATGTGGCTTTAATGTTAGTTGAATTGGTCTATAATATAATTACTCTCAGTAGTTTAACTGACACAGGGTAAAAAAAATTATCTCTGCAGAGAGCCAACACAAGATTTACACATAAATTAAATTCTGTGTAATTCTATTGTCTAATTCACTGTTCTGTAGGACCTTTCCAGGATTCTGCCCCATGGCAAGTTACATCTATTGTGAATATTGTGAATATTTGACCTTTCTTCTAGTAATTACTCACATTTTTCTTTATAGTAGAAAACACAGAACATTAGAGGAAATTAAGGAAAAAAAAAATCCCTTCAGAACAAAAGCATCCACAGTGTCAACATGCTGGTATTTTAGTTGGGTGACTTAAATACAAAACCTACATTTGTTTGTCAAAAGCAAGGATTTGATTTCACTATGGACTCATGCACAATTCAGGTCCTTTTCTTTTGTTCTCACCCACCCTGGCACTTACTCAGTGGTAGAAAGATGTCCATTCCCATCACATGAATGACCCTCAAGGACAGAACCATGGAGGATAGCTGAGAATTGTGTGATACATACTTTTCATGCACATATCCAAATTTTCAATCCCAGCATGTGTTCATTCCCACAGCCTTCAGAAAGGAGATTAAATACTTCTCCAGCCTGTTCCCACAGCAACAACTAAAAACAGCAAGAAAGAGACAATAAGAAAGAATATAAGTAGGTAAGGCTGCTACAGTATTTGCATCATTTGCAACTGCATTAGGACTACTGGAATAATAGTGCAAATGCTAGTAATTTGTAATGTTATGAAGATGATCAGTATATTTTCAAGCATCTTTACTGGTATGAGATTTCTGAAATTAATTTATCAACATCTCTTCTGGCAAAATGCAAAATTATTTCATAATTTAAGTTTTATTTATTTCAAATATTATAATCTAAAGACAACCATGGAAATACCACAAAACCCACTTTTCAGTCTGTTGGCCAATATAACTTTTTTACTAATAGATTGCCAATGCCATTTGAGAAGAGTATAGAAATTCAATAGTGGATCTGAGCAATGACAAAGTTAATCATAGGAGCTAAAGAGAAGTTAATCCCAGGATCTACTGATTTATCATAGGTGTAGTTTTTCTTAGTTTGTTAGGTTCATTGTTGCAGCAGGTTTTCTTCAAAGTATGAAATAAAGCTGTAAGGGGTATATTTACAGAAGCAGCACATGCTGTCATATTTACACCTTTTTGGGAACCAACACACTCTCACGTCATCTTTACCTCCCCTAGAATCGCATCCAGCTCCTTCACTTCTCACTCTGGAGGAGTTGTTATTGATTCACTAGTTAAAATAGTTTGTAAAATTTTACAGTACTAGTGATTAAGACTGTGAGAAACAAAATGGAAATAGCCTTTCATCCATGCTTTTTTAGAAAGAGAATTAAAAATATGTTAAGTAATTCATTCCACACATTTCAAGTGATTTACTAGAAAGTTATATAATACGTTTGATAATAAATGTAAGTATTAAGGCAGAAAATCTTACCTTTTGCATGTCCTTGTCTTCTGAAGTACAGGCTGATCTGTACTATAAAAGAATGTGAGCTCCTTTCAAATATGTTATCAGGCTCCTGACTTCATCTAAATTATGCCCACACTATGCAGAACCTTTAGAATATTGCCAGGAAGGACATACACACCTCTAAACTCACATATCCTTAACAAATCTCAACAACAGTGTCTGAGTCACCTGAAGACAGTCTTGTGCTGTAAGAATATCCCCTAGTCAAATTTCAGGCAAGCAAGTTTAAATTTAACACTAATCTGTTGTTCCCTTAAAAATAGAATGCTTTCTCAAAACTATACACTTGTGGGTGTAAGTGTGCTAAATTAAATTCAGAGTATATTAGTACATACTTTGTATATAACAGACTGCCTATACTTTCCTTTCTGTCTGCAAAAATATATATATATACATCAGGAAGTCAACTTGAAGAGAATTTATTATATATGTTAGTATATGTAAAAATAGAATAATCTTTTTCTGTCGTTCTTTCTGTAACAGTGGAAAAAAGACTAAATGTGAAGGTATGTTATTAAAAAATTATTGTTTAAATTACAGTGTGTACAAAATAGTTACACAAATTCACATCAAAAATGTATATTCTATGTATGATACTTTTTTCTTAGAAATCAAAAATATTTAGGTTTGCTCTTATTTTTCAAACCTACTGTGTGATCTCAGCTCCATCTTTTAGCAAATCTTTCTTTCCAAAATAATCACCAAGCTATCAAATATCGGTGCCCCATTCTATGTACAACAAGAATCTGACTCTAAAGTTTGCAGCATTTCAGACAGGTTTTTTTATCAGCATTAGTTTGGTAAGTCAATGAATATATAAACTAAATATGTTAGACACAAGCTCATGGGTAGCATACATGTAATACTTTCTCACGAATCATAAACTTGATTTTTGAGGTAGTTTTGTTGATAATAGGGCTGTAATCTAAATCTTGTATAGATTTACATTTCAAATTCTTATGGATTTAATATGAAATAATTTATATGCATTACATGAAAAATGAAGAGTAATCTTTGTAAGAAGCAGTTTATATCCGTGTATAAAACATTATTATAGTTTCAGATTTTATTTGTCATTTTGAATTCGGTTCCTAGATTTTTTGTTTTACTGTGGATGGGAAAGTTTTCAAAATGTAAGTCACGTGACATTTAAGTGATGGACAACTCTTGAGCTCACAGGGTGTTGTAGAAGTTACTGTCACATGCTAAGAAGAAAAATTTACATGCCCTGAGGGGCTCATAAAAAAGATGGCCAAGTGATGAAGCTGAAGGTTGCTAGGCCATTAGGGTATTGCTATTATAAATTAAGCTCACATACCATTTGGAACAGGAATTAATATCTTCAGAACTAGGTTTTCCTAATAGCTTGTTGTGGACAAACAAATTAGCTTTGCTTATCTGTAGACATGAAAAATAGTGTATATATTATCTACAGGAAAGTCTTCCCAATACATGCTCCACAGTGCTGGCTGTTGAATATTTGATACATTAATACATATTTATATTCTGGAGTTTGGGCAGTGATTGTAAAGTCAGGCAGATTTAGTGCCTAAAATAGTTTGTAGCCTTGGAGAAAAGTGTCAGTAAAAAATAATCATTTTGTCTTAGTTCTTTACACACAGTATCTTTTTTTTTTTCCTTGTGAAATCAAATCTTGAGATAAAATGAGAAAAACAATAACGTACAATCTTTTTGAGCTTATATCCATGGATTCCAAATCTCCATTCTAACGGGGAACACAAGAACAGATCTGCACAAGTTTTGGATTTGTAAAATGCAGTTTGCAATATTTCTCTTCTAACCTATAAAAAAATATAACAGGATGTAACTGAGAATATCACAATGAATATTCGCCATCACATATCCTTCAGTGGCAAATTTCAGTTAAAAAGTCATCATAGTCACATGTAGTTTATCTGTTACTCATGGCTTGTTAAAGTTTTGCAGTGGTGCTTCATTTTGCCAAGTGGACTGAACTATGTTTCTACTTGAATAATGTATATTGAAATATACTGGGGACTGGAAATAGTTTTAAAATTATCCAGTGTTAGTACAATAATAAAGCTAGCCTGAGTTGGCATGAATATTGACTTGCCTTTATACTGCTTCATCTCTCCAATGAGCAAGGAACTGAAGTGACCTATTGTGAACATTTCAGTTACATGTACACTTCTGTGCAGCCTGGAGAGAAAGAGCGAGCACTCAGGGTCATCCTTCTGCACTCTCGGTAGCTAGTTACAGGAACATTAAGATGCTCAAGGCAAGTCTGCTCCTAAAAGCAGAAAAGGCACTAATTGTTGCCAAATTGGAGAAATTTAATTATGTACAAGAGAAGAAGGATGGAAACTAAGACAGTAGTAAGTTCTACCTGCATTGTTCTCACACAACACATCTTGAACTGTTTTAAACTTCAGTTTCAACTGCACAAGTTATTTGGGTCAGTTTAAATTCAAGATGCCCTGGAGACAATCATGACTCTTGATGGAAATTGTTATGAATAATGGGGCTATTTGACTATAAGTAGAAAATATGTTCCCTGTTAAATCACTGTCACCCCAGGCAAGAATATTATTCTCCCAGCTCTTTCCTGTGACCTTCTCCCTCCCCCCACCTTATCCATTTGATCCAAATGCTACTCTGTCTTTACCATGTTGAATAGCTCCCCTTATGGCTACAAGTTGCATGGCAGGAGGTGGGAATTAACTTTTTATAGTGCTTTTGCTTTTTTCCCTTTCAGACTTAGGCTAAGTGCAGTGGGATAGTCAAATGCTGATCCCTCCCCCTACCGCCCAATCACCCCTAACTGAAAAGCAAGGGAAGAAAGACATACTAGGAAACAGCCACTTCCTGCATAATACCTGTTGTCTGACATTGTTCCACTGTCATTTAGAAGTACTACTTTGGAAGACATCTACCATATTCTCATTATTTGTGATCCCAGAAGGAAGATATGCCAGTAGATGACAGTGTGCTTTATTTATTTCCCCTTTACTATGAAATTCACACCTTGTCAAGGTCAACATGCAAAAAATATGGAAATTCCTTGAGATCTTTATAAGGACACAATGAAGACTGTTAACTAAAAGATGTATGGATTCCTTATGCATTGCATAAGTGGCACAAATACAGGGCAGCAGTAGACTCTTCTAAGACTATTTATTAATGTAGTTCCTTGAAATTTTAGAAATTGTAAGAAGTTCGCTTCCTAGACGTCCTACCGTTGTCATTGGGCAATGATTAATGGGATGAAAGTTAGCAAGCCAAAATGCCAGATTTGATCCTAGGATGGAGTAATGCCAGTGAAAATTTCTCTCTGCTGGAAAGAAGCCCTGCACAAAAGGGATCTGTGGGTTCTGGTTGCCAGCAGGCTCAGTATGAGTTAGCAGAGTGGTAGCCAAGAGGGCAGATCGCATCCTGGGGTTCATGAAACACATCACCAGCGAGTCAAAAGAGGTGATTATCCCGCCGTGTTCGGCATTGCTGCTGTGTGCAGTCCTGGGCCCCACAGTTTAAAAAGGATATGAAGGTTCTTGAATGTCACCATCTGGTGAAAGGGCTGGAAGGAATCTTGTATGAGGAGCAGCTAAGGACTTTGGTCTTATCTAGTTTGGAGAAAAGGAAGCTAAGGGGAGACTTCATTACCAGAAGAGGGAAGTGGAGAGGGAAGTGCTGATCTCTTCTCCCTTATATCCAGTGATAGGACACATGGGATTGGTTCAAAGCTGCATCAGGGTAGGTTCAGACTTGACATTAGAAATAATTTCTACAGATTGGGTGGTCAAACCCTGAAACAGGCTTTCTAGAGAAGAGGTTGTTGCCCCAGGCCTGTCAGGGCTTGAGAAGCATTTAGATAATGTCCTTAATAACATGTTTTAAAGTGATCAGCCCTGAAGTGGTCAGGTAGTGGTCTAGATGATCATTGTAGGTCCCTTCCAACTGAAATTTTCTGTTCTATTCTACTTCAAATAGTGGAAGTTGAATACCACATGTAAAATACTCTTTGGTGTACTGATAACAACCAGGCAAATAATAGTGATAGAACCAAGTACTATTAATTTAGAACTATTTGAAAATGGTTCAGTAAATACTGTGGCCAACTTACTATAACAGTTATTAATATAGGACCTAGACTGGTTAATGTTCTTGATTATGATGTACAAAGCACAAGTCCAGGAGGCAAATTTGCCTTTCACAAGATCTGAAAAGCAAAAGAAAGTTGCATCTTAAATATATGAGTTATAGCCAGAAAAAGAAATATTTCACTCAAATAAGTCTTGGTTAGACCTCTTAACTTTCATAAAACACAGAAAAGAATTGAAAAATGTAAGACATCGCAGTACAATATAGTACAGTAACAATTTTCTCCTTTGTATCTTTCCATTTTAAGTGTATAATTTTAAAAATTATATTAATTATTACATTATGAGTGCAGAATGAAAACTTTATATAGTGGCTCCTGTGCATCACTTTCAATGCTGAGGTTAGCTATAGAAGCTTTGGATTATTCATATGAGATAATGTCAAGATTAGTTTTGACTGGAAATAGAAGGGCAGATGGAGGTATCAAAAGTGTTCATCACTGGGACAGTCAAGCTTATTAAACCTGTTAAAACAACATATTGAGAATCTGCTTTGCTATAAAAAGAACTGCACCCAAGAAAAAAATATTGTCATGAAAATATTTCATCTGGAAACCACATAATTATAAATGATAGGATAAACTCTTCTCCTTTCTGAGAGCACATTATGTCTCAGTTTCTGGAAGACATGACTTCTGCACAGACATGGTAAATAAAGGAGCAAGAGCATTTAGTAGTCACATTTCAGGATTAAGAATCAGAAAGACATTAAAAGGCTCTGTCAACTAATTTCATAGTTGTAGTTGTTACTGCTTCCACACATCATTGATCCATACATCATGAAGACACCCACTGGCAATTGTTCTCCCTTTCATATAAACTTGGGAGAGTTTATTTCATTGTGCCAACAAGAGGAAACACTTGAAAAATTTAAATGCTGTCAACTATGTCCTCAAAGCTCAGTGTGTATATATATATATATATATATGTATGTATGTATGTATTTTTTTTGTTTCTAAAGTCAACTTTTTAATATTATTAATATTGTAATAGATGTCCAGATCAAGTGCCAGCGGTGGAAAATAACTACCTAATTCCAAAGAATTACAGTTAACATTGAGCATTGTCTTGTTCCAACGTATAACTGTCTATTAGGACACAATGTCACCCTTTCATTATTTATACTGCTCTTTCAACCTGAAACTACCTACTGTAGATGGCACCTGTTTCACTTGGGCCCATCCATGTAAAAGTTAGATGTTCAGCATAAGCTGAACTAGAATACTTCTCTTGTCAGTGGGAACAGATCATGCTTCTGGAAGATGATTCTTCCCATTCCTAGGTGTTGAAAACAGTCAGTATCCTGGATATGAATCTCTCCAAATGACCGGAGTCCTTTCTTCTTATGCAAAACATTTTTCCAGAGTCTCATACACATGTACTACAGAAAGAATCTGTACAAAAAGACTCAGAAAGATTAATAAAGTCTTAGATTAATAAAAATAGACAAAATTAATACCAGAGAGGTCCAACTAGGAAATTTTTATTAAATTTTAGTATTTTTTAGGGTTTTTTTCTTCACAAAGTGCCATAATTCTACTGTCAAAACTTCTAGTTGTGTCAATACCCTGTAATAAAAAAAAAAGAATATTTTTATAAGGGAATTATTAAAAAGATAAATCAATCTATATCCTGTATTATTTTATATTTTAGTCCCACAAAATAAAAAAAAATCCTAATAATTAAGCAAGCAACTACACTTGTAAGAGACTTACACAATGCAATGAATAAAAGCATCCTATTTTGAGAAGGATAGAGCAACATCAGTATTATCCCCATTAGGATTTCAGTTATGATGATTCAGAAATGGACAACATCTACAAATAATCAGCAGGGGTCTGTTTCCAAGCACTTGGATGACTAAGCTCCCTGTGGGGTTTGGCCTAAATAGGTAGTCCTCAGTCTGTGAAGTTTACCACATACAGCAAGGATGTTTTCCTCTTGGAACTATGTCCTGATGCAAGCATTTTTAGTCAGGTATACTCCAGCATCAACTTCAAGTTAAAAAAAAACACACAAGCCTAGACATGAGGTATGACATTTGAACTTTACAATAACTACATACATCACTTAAAAAAAAATGTTTATGCTGTTTGTAAGAGGATCATATATTATATGTAACAAAAACAATTTCCTTGTTTAAAAAAGGGAAAGCTGCCTTTGCTGCTGGATTATACTTATGATTCATTATTAAGCATTACCTTGTAAAATTCAAATACATTGAAAATATTTTTCAAGTGCAGACCCTTCCACTTGTGTTCTTTCTGTTACTATGCTTATAGTTTCAAAGGTCTTATTTCCCTTTCCTCTCTTCATAGGAAATGATCTATTTCTAGTTGCAGTGCATGAGCTGGGACATGCTCTGGGCTTGGAGCACTCTAATGATCCCACTGCAATCATGGCTCCATTTTACCAGTATATGGAAACTGACAACTTCAAACTACCTAATGATGATTTACAGGGAATCCAGAAGATATACGGTATGTCATGTTCTAATTAAGCAACATAGGTTTTTTAGCTTTAAGAATGCATTTGAGATCCTCCTGTCCATACCACCTCTCCAAAATTGTTAGTGTAGACTCTGCCAGCTATTATGCCAAAGGCTTTCAAGTGAGTAGGCCAATATTTTATTTTTTTCTCCTACAGTGAAAAATCTCTGGTATCTGTATGTTAATGCTATGTATCCGGTACGTATCATTTGGAATTGTCTTGTTTAAAATTTCCCAGTTAATTCTGCATGGAATTCAATTTTGCATTCGGAATTATTTTCAATGTAAAGTTTTAACTGTCAGATTTATATTGATTATTATCGGGCCATTCCTTGTTTGTCTTTACAGCTAGAAAGGACAACTATGATCATGTAGAGTTACTGTACTGCTAAAGTAGAACTCTGCAACCTTCATGGTGTTTTATATTAACAAGTTTGTTAAAATATTACATTGACAAGCACTGAAACATATTTTCATAAAGCATAAATAGCAATTTCAAAATGATTGGCTGACCAAGTTTTGTTTGATTGGTTTTTACCTTTGTGATTAGCTGGAAGGAAGGTTGTTTCTCATGACCTCATATGTTGATAGTCTAGACTTAAGGGCTAGACAAGAATACTTTGCTGCAAACTAGCTGCTAAGCTCAAACAGCTGTGGGCTAAGCATTAGGAGAAATGTGCTACCCTTGGGAAGTAATATCTGACATCATCACCAAATGGCATATGAAAACTTCGATTTGGGGTTAAAAACTTTCCAACATGAGCTACTGCAAACTAACTCCTCTGCTCCCTTTAAAATCTGGAATCATATGCTTCAATAAAAATGTCACACCTATTAAAATAATTACTTTAGTCTGCAGTATTCCTTGAAACACCATTATTAACTGTAGATTATAAATGTCACAAGCCTTAAAATTGTGAATGCAACAAATGGACTATTACTTTGTGTATTTCCTTACATGGTCCATCTTGTTTAAAAAGTATACTTTTGAAAAAGTATCAGAAATTCAAATGCCAGTGTGAAGTTTTAGAGTTGTCTTACTATTCAAAAGTCTTTCTGAAGCTGGTCATGCAATTATTATTATTTTTTTTAATTAACTTTTTTAAAGTTAAAATTGACATGGACAGAGGACTAAATAGAATGAGCAAAAATAATTTGTTCATCTTGATTTCAGAAATCTTATGGATCCAACTGAATCTTCTTATCTTTTTGTACATGGAAATTATAAGTAAAGGTAGCAATATGTGTAAAAAGGGAAAGGCAGTTTCAGTATTTTAGTTCATTGGAAGTCATCCAATATGCCTTTAGGTCTATGAACAGTATCTGTCTAGGATGGCCTTTTGACTTTCAGATAGACAAATTATGAGTAGGATAGTTATTTATTTCATCTGTCACGAAACATGTATGTCATGATGCAAAATTTTCTTTAAGAAAAAACTGTTTTAAAACCATTGTACAGAGGTTTAAGTTTTTTGGGGGTTGTTTTGTTTTTGTTGTTTGTTTGTTTGTTTGTTTGTTTGTTTTAAATAAATTTGTCCTCAGGACAATTATTTTAGTACGTAGGTATCTAGCTTTGTAAGACTCACTGGAATATAAAAAATAGAAGTAATTAATTCCAGAAAATTAAAGAAAACCTGTGAATAATGTTGTTGGATGTCTAGGATTTGAAATCCAGTTTCAAGAGCTCCTATAACTAGTTAGGGTTATTTGGGGCAGCAGGAAATATCAAGTATGCCACATATATGCATATGGAAATTGATAGGTGAAAGTTACAAATATGGGTTGCAAACCCTTTATCTGTTTATGATTTTATTAGGAACAGGTTTTTTTGTTTCTCTTTATCTTGCATAATAGTTAACGAATCTGTTTTAATAGTTCTTGGTTGGTAAAATGTGTGCTTTGAATTACTTCTCATCTGAAATGATGGTGGACTATGCATCCCGTGCAGGTTTTGTTGGAATATTGTTCCAATAAGGAAGGAAGATTCCGGATAGTGAAAAGTATTTCTTTTCTTCATTCATGCCTTCATGTTATGGTAGTGATTCATTATATGTTTTAACAACACGGGGAAGGTACATTTTTTTCGTTCTACTACTGTAGGATTTGCACTGTTTAAAGCAGGGCTTTGTTGAGTATGCTGCTGTTTGGTATGTAAATTACAGACTGCTACTATTTTTGAAGGTCCACCTGACAGGATCCCACCACCAACAAGACCTCTACCAACAGTGCCCCCACATCGGTCAATCCCTCCGGCAGACCCACGGAAGAATGACAGGCAACCTAAACCTCCCCGGCCACCTACTGGTGACAAACCTTCCTATCCCGGAGCCAAGCCTAACATCTGTGATGGGAACTTCAACACTCTGGCTATTCTTCGCCGGGAAATGTTTGTTTTCAAGGTAGGAGGCTGTGAATTTTTCACTGTTACATCAAATGTCTACACTTACACTCCTTTTTTTTTTAAAAAAAAAGCAAACTCTCTCATTCATCACGAGTCCACCATCCCAGCCTGTTCACAGTTAGAAAGTTCAAGAAAGAAATTTAAAAAAATAAACATACACACGGCTTAAACATCTAGCAGAGGATGGCTGGAATGTTCTATTTCTGGGAAAATATGCATGTCAGCAGAAACAGTAATGCCTTCAAAATGTAAAGCTAAATAAATGCTGCATGTTATGGGGAGATAAAAATTGTAAATCAACACTGAATAATAGGTATGATTTTGCTGGGAATACAGCCGCAACCAGACAGAGTAGATACTGTGTCTTCAACATTTTTTTCCATCTTTTCCCAATGGAGCTATGATTTTAACTTTCCAATTAGATCTGTCATTTACAAAGGAAGTTTGTCATTATGTTCTAATTGCATTGAAACCACAATATCTAAGTAAAGGTCTTTGCCACAAAAGTCTTATTGCAAATGTGTCATTGTTTATTTCCATTCATCTTCTTGCTCTGAGCTGATAAATGTGGTATATACAGCAAATCGAAATAAACAAACTGACTGAAAGATATAGAAGAACTTTCCTAAGACTCATGGACATCAAAACTGCCTTAGGAGGATGATTTGCAGTATGGTTTCCAGAAGGCATTGAATGTTGAAGAATAATGACAGAGTCGTCATTATTCAGTCTCTTGAATCTTAAACAAATTTGCTGACAAGTAGCACTGTGCAAATGTTCCAGAAACAAGAAACAGAATAATCTATTATTTTGAACTATTGCTGTGTCAAATTTTCTTGAGCAATGAAAATATGGAATCTTTGTTTTGTAAATATAAGATTCATCTTAATTTCAGCATTGTAGGAAAATAAAGGCCATTCACATGGATAACACTTTTCCTTTCAGCAATAGTGTAAGTGCAAGGGAAGTGCAATGAATATGTCCCAAAACATGACGCTCACAATTCAGTAGTTTTTGTTGACCTTTCTGATAGGAGTCATTTCTTCTTTATGTTTTCTTTTTATGGAATCTATCACTTCAGATAAATCTTACTAGCAATGCTACCCAGGCTTTCACTTTCTTTCACATACCTGAAAAAATATGTACAGATAGCTTTACATTAATTCATTCAAAGTTATTGAGCTACCTTCACAACTCAGTGAACAGGAAGTATATTTCCCATGAACAGCTAAGGAGTTTGCCAGCCCTGGGGCTGTCAGCTCTTACCATTTGAATAGATGGTATACCTTCAAACACTGGGAGGTCCTGAACCATTGGTCTTTTTATGACTAAAACTCAAAGGTTAAGGAAGAATCTAATTTTCTAACTTGACATTAAACAGGATATTAAAATACCTGCTTCAATCTTATGTCATCCACCCTGAGAGCAATAGAACATATTCTCATTTATTTTAGACATAAATCGATAAATAGTGAAATGCTGTAACACTAATGCAGAATTTCCTGCCTAGCCAAGTCTCTGTTCCTGGATGAATAGATTCACTACCTTTACTAATCACTCTTACCTGTCCTGATTGAAAATACAATTTAAGTTTTCTCCAAAAGTGTTTATTGCTTACTGCTTAGTACTACGTGCTTACAGTACACTGTATATACTAGTGTGCAAACTGTGCTTATGCTCAGAAATTAAAACACCATTCATGACCTGTATCCTAATAAGAAAACATATTAAAACTTTACCAGGGAAAAATGAACAGTAACAAAATGTTCACGGATCTCATGTTTGGAGTCTGACTCTCCAGAATGAAGTTGCTGCAATCATAAAATCAATGAGGAAGGAAGGAAGGAAAGAAAGAGATGACCTTTGTCCACATTAATTTTTTTAAGGGTTCCACAGTTCCCTTTTTCTTCTCAGGGTACCTGGGAGCATGGCAAGGCATGATTTGGGTTAGTGTGTTAAGCAGTGGAGTTTACTTAAGTATACAAACCTTGACTTTGTAGTCTGTATATATTTGTGTGCTTGAGTTAATAGGCCTCAACTTTCTGGTTTGAACGTTAATTTGCTAATGAAGATTTATGTCTGCTAAAGGGTTTTCATTATTGTTTGAGATTTGTCCTGGGGGAGGAGATTGTTTTATGGGAAGGAGTATGAGCGGAGCAGGAAAGGGGAGAAGGAATTGGAAAAATCGGAGGGTTGTTAGTAATTTTCAACTTACTTTGCTGAGTCTCAGAGATTATAAGGAAAAGCTCAGTATGTCAGTCTGTAGCAGGATCAGGAAAAGAATTAATTCTCAGAAGTCTAAACTGGAATAAGGACTGAATACAGGGAAAGCATCCAGCATTGGAGGAAGCAAAGCTGTAGGTTCTGTGGTCTGACACAACAAAACCCGCCAAATCTTATTGTACTTGACCCTTAATGCTAGTACAAGTATGGACTGGGAATAGATCAATGATGGGCTGAGAGCCAAGTCAGAGAGGTGAAGAAGAGGGGGATTGGTGGCAATACTGTACCAGGTGGAAATAATTAAAGAAGAATTATGATCTTCATTGGAAGAATTATTGCTGGATAGCTACCAGATGAGTTAAATTAATAAAGTTGGAGGCAAATCAAATTATATCCTTTTCTTTGTCTTTATCCACAGGTCTGTAATTATTGTATTTCTACCCACTTTTTTAATCTCATAGGCAAGTCCCAATCTCAGGAGCTAAATTTGTTTAAATAGTCCTTGAAGTTGCTTGGGAATTTAGCCACAGAGTTGAAGAATGTGAGGCATTTTGAATAATTATAATTTAATTTAAATATAAAATTGAAGAATGAGAGATAACAGTTTGAGATACACTGTGGAGTTTTGTAGTAAATGACAACCAATATTAATTTCATGAATATTGTTTTTTCTTGGCTGTTGAGCTACTAGGTATACTTATGAGTATCAGAATATTAGAAACGGTTTCTGTGTTCAGTCAAATTGATGACCATTGTCTGTAGTTTTAAGACTGTCATTCTCAAATGAATATACCCAGAGTAAAACTGAATACCAGTAAAGGTAAAGGGAAAATGGAATTTACACTTATCCGACCCTTTTTATTTTTTTGCCATCACTTTTGACAAAGTAAAAATCCTAGCAACACTTGATAAAAATTCTAGGCTTATATAAATGAAATAAGGAGGAACTGTTCTTGAACAGTAAACGCAAAAGTAAAGCAATCGACTTGTGAGCCGTTCCCCAAAGATCACCAAATAATATTAGAATTTTGCAGATCAATTGTTTTCACAGAAATTATTTGATTTGAAGGCAAACAAAATTATTTTTTATCAAATATACATGGATTACCATCATAAACATGTATTGTCCCTAAAGGACTTCCCAAATTCTTTAAATGAAGATGCCTCTTAAATTCCCCTGCTAGTTGTAAGACTTAGGGACACAGTATGCTATAGAAGAAAAGTAATAATTAAAATCAGTGTAGTGTAGTTATTGATTTTAGTGGTCATCAACTGGTATTTTAAAGTTTGTCTTAATTTAATGCCATTTTAAAATTACTGCTATTATTTCATACATGCTTGAACTGGTATAAGCAACCATCAGGATAGAAGAATTTCTATGCCAGAATTCACGAGTGCCAAGCTTTTTGTCTCGAGATTCCAGTTAGCTTCTGTATTTATGCTGAATACAATTAGTATTTAGCTGTCACTCTTATTTCCCATCTTTTCTCCAGCTATTTTCTCCCTCTGTTTAATTAGAACACTCCTGAGACACAGAAAATTGTTGAAAAAGGAGAAAAACAAATTGGTCTTCCAATTTGGAAAGCTTTGCAGAGTAGTGTGACACTTTCAGCCTGTAATGGAAAAACCTCTCAGCCATAGTATATGGGAATATGTAGTATCTGGCAAAACTGTCTTCTCGTTAAAGTCTCCTGATAGTATCTTGAGGGCTACCATGTCATAAAAGAAACCTCATTGTTTAAAATCACCAGATAAGATCCATTAGCAAAGAACTTTACAAAATATATATTTTTACTTTCTTCCTGCCTTATATGCAATTCATACTGGTTTTCCAGTATTATGTAGCAAAACTGTTTTGAAGACAATCTAGGATGTCCTATCATAAGTTCTTTGATATGAAGGTGGTAGATCACTGGAACAGATTGCCCAGAGAGGCCCCATCCCAGGAGACATTCAAGGTCAGGCTTGATAGGGCTCTGAGCAGCCTGATCTGGTGAAGATGTCCCTGCTTACTGCAGGGGGGTTGGACTAGATGACCTTTAAAGGTCCCTTCCAACCTATCACAATCTATCTTTCTATTCAATGATTTTATGATTATAAAAGTACTTACATTAACATCTGAATCAGTTTAAAAAGAAATAATTAAGGAGGCAATAGTTACACGGAATGAATTGTCTCTCAAAGGATGCAGATCATGAAACGTTTGCTTATTCTGTTATTTTGAGGTGTGTATAGTTTGTGTTTGACTCTACATGCTGATTGTTTCTTGGCAACAAAATTACCTCTAGCTCTGCTTCAGCAGTCTGTACTACTGCTTTTAGTACCCTTTTTCCTTTTTATTTAAACAAAATTCTTAGTTTTTTGCAGGGGTTACATCTAGAAAACTAAGCACTAATTGTGTGGAGTTTGTCCTGCATAATTAGCAAATTAGAAGGACAGGTCACTGCTCTTTGTTTATGTGACATAGGTTTTTGCCTCACAGAACTTAGAGTTTGCGCTGGTCCTTTCATTTTTGCACTCTAAAACCTTAAGAAAAAAAATGAATGTTTGAATGAATGAACAAATATAATCTATAGTGGTTTCAGTATTCATGATGGAAAAGTTAACTCACTCATTGAAGAACAGTATTTTTAATCAGTGTCATACACAAAGGTGTTTGTTGAAATGTAAGTAAGTATACGAGAAAGAAGCTCCATCAAATAGCATTTACAGCTCAGAGGATGTCTTCTGAAATGTTAACATTACAGATGGTAGAATATGGAACCAATTTTAGGAAAGCTTTAACAGGCTGTGTTTTACTATTTTATAGTAATTTCTCCACAACTTGCAGAAATTTGTTTTCTGACTCTTCATCTGCTAAGAACCATTGTAAAAACATTTATGACGTGCCAAACAAGCCAAGCCAATTAGGTTGTCATTACCCCCTGGCATTAGTTTAGACTGCAGTTGCTTTCATACATAACTGTATAGTTTCCATTTAATATCCCTTTCAGAACTGTGTATTTATGTAGAGTGTGCTGTTAAACACAAAAGGAAAACACCCAAAACTCTTTCTCAGTATGTGGTAAACATATGAGGAATTTTTAAAGCATTATAGCATTGGCTATTTAATCATAACTGGTAGGTCTAATAAAAATAAAGTGAGATGTGGGGAAAATACTAGTAAAAAAGTAGAGACAAAGAAACTGCTGCAGCATGAGACTTGACTCCACTGTATTTGAAAGCAGACATTTTTTCAAAGCTTTCCTAGTCTGTCTGTGTAGCTGTTTTTTGTCGTATGATGCTGTGGACGTGAGGGCTGTCAGTTGCAGTCTGGGAAAGTTCAGCAGAGGATGCTGTGGAATTAGATGCTTTGGGATCTGAAAAGGAAAACCACTTAACATCTGAGCTGTAAAAGACTGGGAACAGGAGCTCAGAAGTAGCTAAACATTCAGAGAGTGAAGTCCTTTTCCCCTACTTTTAAAATCATTGTTATGACGCACAATCTGGAGGAATTTGCCATTTTTTTAAACTCATCAGGGAGAAGGACTGCATTAATTCAGGGTAGATGTTGAAAAGGAAAGAGAAAAGCACAAAAACTCAGTGTGAACTTCAGTGTACCATAGTAGACCAAGACATCGGAAACGTACAGGATTAATGTTTTGTGGCACAAAACCAAATCGTAGCATGTCAAGAAGGAAAAAAATCAGGGAGATACTGGAATACTAACAAGTCATAGGTTGTATATTTTTGACAAATAGATATTTTCACTGACAGAAGTAAAAATATTTTCTGGATGTGAGTTAAACCTTTCAGTGTGCTTCTAAACTATGGGAGGGTTTTAGCTGACGGATTTCAAAGGTTTAAAATGGAAAGCACAGTCTGCTCAGCTCTGTATGGAAAGTAGGAGGTATATTCCATCCAGCTGCAGAGGAATTTATATAAGAATGTAATTGCCTGAGTAATAATTGTACCAGGATAGTTCGGTTAAAGATCTTTCAACCCTCTCACCATTAAAAAAATTGTCTTGGCCTTTATTACATAGTTTTTTGTCCATTGAAAAGATGGCAACCCAGTCATAGTGATACTTATTATCTAGCACCTACAGGTACTTTTGTACACATATAAATATTATGTATAGAAGTTTCTAAATTATTGTAACTATATTATTAGGATATTTAGAAGAAAATGAGTGCAATGGATATATGTGTTATTGAAACTTGTAAGCAACCTGAACTGATTAACAACCTGTACTATCTGCCTAATAAAAGTCTTATTATTCATGTACTAGCCCATTAAATAGTATAACCTTAGCAGGATGCGTGACTCAGTATCTTCAGCAGAGCTTTAGATTTGTCAGAAGAAAGAGTACTTTTTTTTCTCAAAGGCTATGTTTTCATTGGCAAACAATGTGGTGTAAAAGGATTTGATCAGTAGCAGAGCAGATGGTTCTAAGCTCCTCTCATGTCCATCATATGTGCTTTGCTTTTAATTAGATACAGTCTGTCCTCTGAGCCCAGACAGTTCTCCTATACATGTGGTTCAGATTTTTCTGAAGGGCAGCTATCTGTTCAACACTGGTGTGTTTCACTATGGACCCCTCGAGAGTGTACCACACAAGCGTTTCATCTACAGCAAGTGGTGTTACCATCTTGTTATCATGTAATTGCTCACACTGGCTTGACCCAAATAAACCCTCACATACAAAACACAAATTATTATTTCTCCTCATAGCTTTTTTTTTTTTTTTTTTCCATGACATGATGGTACCTGTTGCTTCACTGCCTTCGTGCTGTGAGTTTGGATGATGTGCATTGCAAAACAGTCCTGGGAGAAGAGGGAGATTTAACAGTTGTGCCAAGACATGACCTTGACCTTACAGATTACCATCCTTCTGATTTTTCTTTTCCCAGAGACAAAGAAGAGGCAGAATGCCTTTTTAAAATTCAATTTAAACATAAGAAAAACTTTTTCATTTTAAATCATCTCTTTGGGGATATGAGCCTCACAGGCAATAGCTAGTGGTATATGGACTGGTTTGTAACTTCTGTATTCAGCTCAGAAGAGATCTGGCAGAGATTAAGGGATGTGGCTGCTACTCACAAAGCATTGCAGGTTAGGGAATGCCCCTGCCCCCCACACACACCTTGAAGCTGTAAGAGACAGATCCCCTGATGTCTCCTTCCTCTACCTCAGCTTTCAGGGGAAATCATCTTCTTTTCTAGCATCAGGCTCTGGGCTAACACTTTATTCAAAGACTGACCCATTCCTGTCCCTGTGATACTCTCACCAGCTCATGATGAGCCATTAATAGCCACAAGGTGCACTTCCTACCCCGGAGTCCTGTCAGGTTAGAAAGAGATCCTTCAGACTCTTCAGGAGTTTTCACAATGGGGTGGACAGACTGGGTTTAACAAAAATATACAAATGCAGTGGTAGGACTGTGGTTTGTAAAGGTTTGAACAATTAAATGTAAATCCTAACAAATTCTTATTTCTGATTTAGTATAGTTAACCTAATAAATAGGTCAAAATTAAAAAAAAATCATCATTCTTTAGGGGTGTTTTTTGTCATTTGTTTTTTAATAGAGTGGAATTGGTGGAATCCAAAGATTTCTGTTACTCTCTGTAAGTAAAGTGGGTCAAAATTTTATACATTATTAGGAAAATACTTGTAACAAAAAAAAACCCCGAATTTTTCTTGATCCCCCCAAAAATAATCTGCTGGATCCTAGAACAAATGATGGCAAGCTTTTACAGTGTTACATGTGTATTTAGATTTGCTCTTTTTCTTAGTCATTGAATGTAACTGTTCATTACTTTTTTTCTCCCCATTTGTCAAGAGGTTGTTCTGAAATCTAGTTGATCATTAACTTAACTGAGCTTTCAATTAGAACAAGTTTTACATACTATCAAATGAAAGAATACAGAACAATTATAGCCCTACATAGTACTATTAAATAAGTGGAAAACGTTAAAAACACAAACAAATGCATGTGAAAGACTTTGATCGGGCATATGTACTTATGAATAACTTCAGCCTGGACAGAGAATCTCAGTGGGGAAAATCCATGCACATAAGCCCTCAGGTGCATAATCACATGAGTAAGGACTAACAATGTGAATTAAAGTTGAATGATCAAATCCCGATTTTCTATTCCCTCACAGTTACAGTATGAGCTAAAGTCAGAGAATTCTGTGACCCTATAATTTTTTCTCTTTTTATTTTACTACAACAAAAATTACTGATAGAAAACTTTAGCTGGATACTAGGGTACAAAAGCTATTTAATTTTCTAGAACTTGCCTCCTTTCAAAGACTCAGTGTTTGAGTGAACTGATAAAAAATATTTCATTGGCAAGAAATAGAAAAAAGCATTATTGACAGAAAATAATTGCAAAAATTCACAGCGAGGAATAATCTAAAATTACATGGAGACATAACTTCAATTTTGTACCACCAGCAAGTGTTATCTTGTAATATTAACAATACATTTTAATTGGGGCTACATCCTAACGGAGCCAAAGGGACTGATTGCAGAAACACTTCAAGCACAAGGCTTAATTAAATTTTTTTGTTGTACAAAATTGCCGCCTTTCAACTGATTTAGGTAAACATTTTAGGAAACAATTGGAATAGCCTGTAATGTAAACATTTTCAACCAGCAGTAGTTATCAGTCTTGGAAATATTTATTTAACCTTGATTTATAACTAAAGCTTTATATTCTACAAGTATTTGGGGGGGTGTTAATTAATTTGTTTCTTTTTTTTTTGTCTTTTTTTTTTTTTCCCCAAGGGATTGGGGGTCCCCAATGCAGAAATTTGTCAGGTGTTTAAATGAAAAGAAACTAATCTAATTTGTTTCTTTGAATTAGTAATTTCTTATGCAAAACTTTGCACTACTAAACAGTTGAGGTCTTTAATAACTTAGAACAACATCCATGCATATTTTTTTCAATAAATCAGGGAAAAAACTATTCAACCTATTGAAAATCTATTGAAAAATGTTCAAAAGTTGTAAAATATATTTATTTAAATCCTATATTTTATTCTTTTTTATAAGGTATAACTTGAATATTTAAGTGTTGCCTACTGAGTGACAACTTGATGGAGTTAAAGGTAATGGGAAAAAATTCCATTGACTGTAATAGATTCAAGATTTAACTCAGAGTTAAGTATATTTGACATGACAGGGAGACTATCTAGTTTAACTGAAATAACACAGGAAACAGCGGATTTCCTTGTTACACCAAGCATATGAAACCAATATTGATTTTCTATGCAAAATCAAATTTGATTATACTACTTATCCAGCCTAAATAAAAATGAGACATGGACCATTTTAACTGATGATTTGACAAATCTCTCTTGGTAAGAATATCTTCACTGAGGAGAACAGACTCTTATTAGGTCAAAGGTTATACTTGATAATGGTACAGTTCAACTCATTCCCTTTCTCTTTAACAGTTCACCAGCATTTCTCCTCAATCTTTTCATAATGGAGCCTTTGCTGATATTTTGGAGGGATGTTTGTCTGGACCTTTATAACACTCACAGTAATTTACTTTTTGAGTTATCAGCAACATATACTCAACTCAAGTATTTTCTGAATTTGGTTATGCCCTGGTTGTGCCCTAGTCTGCACTTCTTGCTCTTTACAAATGGCTTGTATAGACTTCTGTAAGAAGATATACGGCCTCTTGTTAGCCCATTACCTAAATGTTTAATCAGCTAGTTTGTTTGTTGGAATCTATCTCAGTATACTTCTGTCCTCAACTGCACAATTACAATAGTTAGAATTTGGGTGAAGAGGTTTGGACATTTTGGCATCTGGGGGATTGTATTAGTTTAATTTCATGGCCACTGAGGATTCTACAGGAACAACAACAAAAAAAGAAGCTTACCAGTGGTATCTAGCTGGGTTAAAGACACTAGAAACAAGTATTTATCACTTCAGCTTAATCATAATTTCTCCATTTGACTTCTTTCAGTATTTTCCTGCCTAAATCCGGAAATTTTGATGAAGCAGGTCATACCTTCTCTTGGGTTGTCAGTAATAACTTTTGGTTTCTAGGTCCATAACCTCCATTCCATGTTGATTCAATTCCTATGGTTTTGGGGGTAAAAATTAAGAAAGGGAGTTGGGTTTGCTCTCCTCTGGGTTGTATGATTTTCAGAGAGTGTCTAAGTCATTACAGGAAACCTGATGACTCAGACATGTTTGTAGTCATTTTTAACATAGTCTGCTCACCCCTCAAGCAGATAGTGAAGCATTGTATTACATGTAATAAAGTGATAAGTAGAGACAGGTAGAGAAAACACAATTATTCTGATTCTATTAGAATGGTTGGTCTGTTTGCTTGGACAAAGTCTGTCTTGAACCATTATACATATTTTTATGTCCATTCCTAACAAACTGCCATATAAAAGTATTGGTTACTTAGTTTGACACAGAGTGCATTAGGAAGGGAATGTGTTAGTGTAAGTACCCAGAAGTACCTGTTGGTAAATGGAAAAGGAGATTTAACTAATTTAAACATTCTGTTTATCATATATTCTTGTATATTTCCAAGAACTGTATAAATGTAGGCTTCTCAGAAAGGCCATCTTCATTCCAAGTCTATTTACATTATTATTTGTAATCTGATATCTACTGCAAAGCAGACATCTTCATCTCATATTGCTATGCAACTATTTATTAAACCCTTTTACTCCTTTTGATTTGTTTAGTGCTTGGTTTCAAAGAAGGATCTATCCGGAATCCCTTCTTTGATTATATGACACAGATGGTCTACTAATGAAAACGTATCATACTTTTTCTGTCCAAGTCATCGTTAGATTATTAGCAGTCTAAATATAAAAAATGTACTTCAACATTTCTTAATGCCATGAGAATTTTTTAAGATTTAATAAAGAAAATTAGTAAAAAATGCCAAATTTTCTTGTTCTGTGGTGCGGAAGTAACATTGCTCCATGAACTCATGGAA
The DNA here is from genome assembly GCA_027925045.1 of Hypotaenidia okinawae. NCBI lineage: Eukaryota > Metazoa > Chordata > Aves > Gruiformes > Rallidae > Hypotaenidia > Hypotaenidia okinawae. The sequence goes on along the minus strand of BSDF01000002.1, from coordinate 136,286,327 downwards.
CTCACTGACTTTTGTGCAAGCTCTCAGTGTTTAGAGGCAACAGAATTGGATTAAAAAAATTAGCTCACAGCTTTTTAGACTTAAGGTACAAACACTACTGGGGAAATAAATGGCCAATTGCTCTTTAAAAGCCTAATGTTCATCCTGCAGATTAAGGGTTTTGTGCAGTACTTCATGCGTGTGTGCTGTTGCCTACAGAACGTTAGAGGTAATGGGAGCATTCCAGATACTACTGGCTGCAAGCCTAGATTTATGTCTTTAGAGGTCTTCATTGTGCCTGTTTGTTTGTTCATGTTGAATCATTGTCATGTGGCAACAGGTACTTTTTGTACAGTCTATTATTTTAGTTACTTGGTCAAAATCAGAATGAATTGAAATGCTGAACTCGGGAATACAGAAGCCCACCCAAAGGGAGATAGTTACTTTTGCTTTTCTAGTTGAATGATCAGTTGGCAAAGATAAAGCATTGATGACATGACTCGGGGACACATCAGAAAAACAGTAGAACTGCACAATAACATCTCCAGCTGCACCATGATGCATACTTTTCAGACTAGATACACTAGACAAGTTCTGATGTGGAATATATTCCAGGAAGAGCCACGAGCTCTTGGAAGTATGTTTTAATGATGATGATCTTCAACGTAAAACACAGATCAAGCCATATTTTCTGAGATTGATGAATTTCATTTGTGATATAAAATCTAGTGTCACCAAACCACTGGTGGTGACCAGACTCCAACAAGTTTTAAAAGTTTTCTCCATAGCTGTTTTTTCTTGAACTGAAGATATTCTACAGATATTTACAGGTTTTGATTGCTTCAGAATAGATTTGAAAGGTTAAAGTATACAAGGAAAAATGGATAAATGCTATTGCTACTATCCATAGAGGAAAAATAGGGAGAACAGACGGATACATATACAATTTTTAATAAAAAGCTCACATTTATAAAATATGTTAATATGCAGTTATATACATATTCATAATGAAAGAATGAGAACAGAGTTGTAACAAAATTAGGATAAAATATTGCAAAATTAAATATTAACCTAATAATATTTAACTTCAATAAATTACTTCCATATAACGCACATACTAATAACATTCTATGGTGAGTTGACCCACTTTCTCATTGCCCATCCTCAGCTCAAAAATAACAAAAGGTGGGTCAATGAAATAGATAATCTGAAAACACTTCTGCACCGCAAATGAGGTACTTGGCTTCATATTTTCTTACATTTTAGTTAAGGAGGGTCAATGTAAGTTCACAGACCTATGCACTTTTTTAATATTTACCCTATAGTGTACAAGGTATTAAGCAAAATCCCCAAAATAAAGTTCAAGTTTATTTTCTCAAAGTATTAATAGTATATTCCTTATATGTTGGTGATTTTAGACAAAATAACTTAGAAATAGTGAACAAAGAGTGCTGTCTTTCAAATGAGAAAAATATAGCATGAAAGAATCTAGCCTAAATATTCATGGGTATTTTTAAAAGCTTGTTGAAGTATTGAAAAATTCTTGTATAGCTTGTTTTCAGGCATTAAGTATTACACTTTGTGTATTGGAAAGAAAAGCAGAAATTCCTCTAATCTGCTACTGAACACAAGATTCTTGAAAGTAAAAAAGTTTGGAGCAGGGAGCAAATTCTTTTACCCTTTCTTAAATACACTACCAAAGGGGCAGTTGCAGATTGTCCATATACAGTACCATAGTCTTTGAAGACTAATTTCTGGATTACTGTAGTGCTTTTCAATTTATTTATTTTTTAAGCATAGCTATAAATTTCAGCATGAGCAACAAATACCAGTTTTGCACATATCTCAAATGAGAAAAGCGGTTATTCAGATCAGTAGACAGAACTCAAAACATGAAGCCAAAAGGCTAAATTTTAACATAAACAGAGCCATTTTTGACCTTGAATAAATTACTTGGCAGTAGTTTACTTTGTCACTTACAGGGAAAAACAGATAAGAACAGATGATTGAAGAAATATACTCTACCCCTCAGCAAAGATTTCTTAGATAAAATCACTAGATATTTTCTCTGCTTGAAAATATATGTACATCAGTGAACTTTTCATGTCAGGGGCTTAGCTAAACCCAGACACTTTACAGAAGACTCAATGCAACACTTCCCCAAAAAAACACAAATGGGGAAGTTTACCAGATATTTTACCAATTCCTTCTTTTAGTCGCAGCAGTTAGTTCTTTTGCTTATTGTATTGGTTAACATTAATATGTTGTTCAGAAAAATAATAAGATCCTGATAAAAAATGTCTTTGTCAGGGGGAGTGCTTCATTTTCTGATTAGATGCCAATAATAAATAGTAATTAACAGTATTTAACAAATTCTATGAAGGAAGTAGATTCCTCATATGGAAATCTAAGGAATCAAAAGCAAAAACATTTGATAATGATTTTGCATCATTTTTTTTGAATCCTGTGAGGAAATCTGGAGGTTTGGGATCTCAATATAGCAGGTGCTGAGGCTTTCCTGAGCAGTGTTAAATCATAGAATCATAGAATTGTAGGGGTTGGAAGGGACCTCGAGAGATCATCAGGTCCAAGCCCCCTGCCAAAGCAGCTCCCTAGGACATTTCACTCAGATAGGCATCCAGACGGGTCTTGAATATCTCCAGAGAAGGAGACTCCACCACCTCCCTGGGCAGCCTGTCCCAGGGCTCTGTCACCCTCACTGGGAAAAGTTTTTCCGCATGTTGGTGCGGAACTTCCTATGCTCCAACTTGCAGCCATTGCCCCTTGTCCTGTCTCCACAGACCACTGAAAAGGGGCTGGCCGATTCCCCCTGCATCCCATGCTTAAAGATAATTATAAACATTAATTAGGTCCCCCCTTAGTCTTCTCTTCTCAAGGCTGAACAGTCCCAATCTTCTCAGCCTTTCCTCATAGGGGAGATGCTCCAGGCCCTTAATCATCTTCATAGCCCTTCTCTGGACTCTCTCCAGGAGATCCCTGTCCTTTTTATACCAGGGAGCCCAGAACTGGACACAATACTCCAGGTGGGGCCTGACCAGGGCAGAGTAGAGGGGGAGGATCACCTCCTTTGACCTGCTGGCTACACTCCTCCTGATCTCTGACTTCTTCACACAGTGGTGCTCAAACCACATTTTTACCCTATTACAAACATGCTGTTGTTTTAAACACAATAGGAAAGACAAATTGTTTCTAGAAGTTCAAATAAGTTATCTTTAATGCATTACACAATCATCTGTTTATGAATGGATAACAGTCCTTTGTAGTTTTAAAAGAGCTTTGTTTTTTCTTAACATGAATCAGTTTAATAATAAGCTGAGCTAAAGTATTTTGTGTGTATAGAATAACCCATTTAGTTAATTGTTTTCTAAAATGAACTAAAATGGTATCACCCATTTAATTTCTCATTCAAGTCACACTAGAACCAATTGTTTTCTGCTGTGGAATTAAGTAGGAACTGAAGTAGGGCTAGCTTAAAAATTTCCTTGCAAATTGTATTGAGGAAAAAACCCCAATAATAAAACCAACCAAATAAAATTAATTTCAGCACTTTCATAGCTGAACTATGCAAATAATTTTGTCTACATTTAATTCTCCTGGACTTCTTTTTTCTGTTCCATTAAAATTATTTCACAGTAAGGTACTCTAAAGCATTTTCTTTTTTTTTTTTTTTTTCTTTTATATGCAGTGATGTCCTTTGAGTTAAGGGCTATATATTCCAAATTTGGAATGTTGAAAATAGATGTTACTACAGAAATAGTGAAATTCCCCAAATGAATAGGAACAACACTTTCAAGTTCACATGCTGCAAGGCCAGCATTACTATTATTCAGATTCTCCAGTGAATTTCACATGAACTGACGAGGTAGATGTGGAAAAGTGTCTTTTGAGATTAGAACAAGATTTTTAAAAAGAAAATTCCCCAATTTATTTTGATTTAGATACAGTAAGTATTCCTTTCATCTCCTAAATTCAGGAAGTTACTTAATGCTCCCATAAAGGTATGCAGTAGAGAACTTAATTCTCTCCTGGTTCAGTCTTGAAATACAGTCTCTACAGGTTCTGTCTTCTGGTAAGTTTCCCTGTACTTAACTGGAACTCTTATTTCTCTGTAAGAAAAAAAAAAAAAAGAGGTTGCTAGACAGCTGTTTATTGTTTACCACTGGCTTTTTTTCACAGTACTTGGGAAAAAAATTAGAAGGATACTCATATGTCTGAATGGTTCAGTCTGAAGTCCTGCTTTTCATAGCTGCTGGGTATATTTAATCTTCCATTGACAAAGACTTGCTTTTGCACATGATCAAAGGTAGCTTATGGGACAAGACATGACCCAGTGTGAAGCCTTGATGTGTTTTATCAATATTAAGCTACGATATTAATTGAAATTCAGAATTTGATTAACATTCTTTTAGGGTAGAAGTATTATGTTTATTTGCCTTTTTGGCAAATATTGTGGCACAGGGAGGGGCAGAGAATGGGAGAATAGGAGTTTTGGTCACTACCTCAAGCGTTGTTTTCCTTCTTGGCTGGTGGGGGGAGGTGGGAAGGGGGCATTCCTCACACTCTTCTCCTGCTCTAGCATGGGGTCCCCACCAATGTGAAACAGTCCCTCATGGACTTCTCCAACCTGAGAGTCCTTTCCCACACGGCTTCAGCTCTTCACCAGCTGCCCCGGCGCGGGTCACTTCTATGGGATGCAGTTACAGAATCATAGAATGTGTCTCAGTCTCTCAAGCCCAGACTGCTCCAGCCTGGTCCTCCACAGGGTTACAAGCTTCCCCCTCCCTGAACAAACCTGCTCCAGTGTGGATCTCTCTCTCACTCATCTCTGCGTCTCTATCTATCTACATGGGCTACAAGTGCTGGCAGAGGCTTGCTCCAATGCAGGTCACAGCATCTTCTGTGTGTCTTCACCTGCTCCAGGATGAGGCCTCTCCACTGGCTACAGATGGGGTCTTGGCCTTTTCCACAGTCTGCAGGGAGACACCCGCTCCACCATGGGTTTCTCCACAGGCTGCAGGGACATCTTTCTCTCCAGCACCAGGAGCACTTTCTCCCCCCTTCACTGACCTTGGTGTCTGCACAGTTTCTTACATCTTCTCACTCTCTTCTCTGGTGGAAAAAAGCAGCTGCTTGTGGTTTTTTTCTCCTAAATGTGATTCCCTGAGGCGCTGTGACCATCACTGATGGGGTCAGCCTTGGTCAGCAACAACTCCAGCCTTGAGCTGGCTGATGTTTGCTCTGTCAGGCCTGCTGAGAGCTTCTGGCTGCTTCTTGCAGAAGCCACCTCTGCAGTCCCCCGCTTCTCCACCAGAACCCAGCCATGAAAAACTACAACACATAGTCAAAATATTGTAATTTACAGTTGTGCTATGTCCATCTACCTCCGTCTCCCTTAAATCTTTTCCTGTCTGAGGGACCTACAGAGAGTTTTAAGATTCCTTGTAAAACCAGCACAAAACTTAATTTTGATGAAAGGCAGCTTAATCTTCATTTCCAATGTCCAGGTTGTTAAAAAAGTTACCATTTATTTGAAAGATTTCCAATTTTTTTCTTCCTCGGTCTTCGTAGATTTTTTTTTTTTTAGAATGTCTAGCACATTGGACAGTCTTTCTACTTTTAGGGGGTATCATTTGGACCTCTGAGTCAGTGTCACGTATCATTACAGAATTGCAGATGGAGTTAATTAGATGTAAAAGAAAGGGTAGAGCTCTAGGTATTTTGTGTAAATTTATGTTAGTAATGATTGTTGGTCCAGAGATGCAGGAGAAAATGAGGCCCCGAGAGAAGAAAGCTCCATTAATTTTCCACTAAAAACTCCACTAGTTTCTGTATTATGGATGAAATGAAATATCTGAGATTGTTTTTAGTTCTTGTATACATCAGTTGTGTCCCTTAAGGAAATGAAAAGATATTTAAGGGGAGAACAAATACCAAAACTGAAATTCATAATTCATAGGATTACAGATTTTAACACTATTTTGGAAAAAAAAAAAAGAAGAGGTGACAGCAATTCTTCCCAGCGTAGAATAAATAAAAGGAAAATTTAGAGCCTTTGCTAAAAGAGTTCATAGAATCAAATATGAAGAACAATTTAACACAATGTGCATAAAAAAGCTAAAATCAGTTTGTTGTAAGATTAGGAGGAGGTTTCATCGAACAATAAAATGTGAAAATTATGAATAATGAGCCAGATTTTTTGGCTCTAACACACTTTCATTCAAGATACTCCAAATTGTTAATAAAGAATTGCTTTTATGAGGAACATATTTTCTATGATCATACATGATGTAATATGTATTAGTCCCTTCATCTAGTCACTGAGTTACATGTGCTTTATTGTCTTCTCAGAAGTATCCCATCTTCTAAATAATACAAATTTCATAACGCTCAGTGTGAGTGACTGCTGCTGCTTCCTCATTTTATACTACTCTTTATCCATAACAGTGTTTCTGAAACAGCTTACAGTCTCTTATTACTCAATGCCCATTTTCTGGCTCAGATATATTGCTCAATTTTCAATTCAATTTTGATTTTGTTTTTGTTTCAGTTATGCATTTTAAACTGGGAATAATTGTCCAAGCTTAATTTACTTGCTATGTCTATAATAATAATATTTAATGATCCGTTATTATGCAAGATCCCAGCTGCACAGAAGTGATGCATATATTTGGAGATTTTTGGTATCTACAGATGCTTATAAAAAAACATTTGCTAGCCAGCAAAGACAGACACTAAAAACTATGCATTCAGTGCATCTCTTTGTCATGGTTGGAATTGGAATGCATGTAACAAGTCGTGTGTTCAACCTGTCTGCAGAAGTTAATGTGTTTTGGGGAAATAAAATAATTAAAAGTATATTTAACCAATGTAGTGTGAAAGACAGTTTTTCAATACACAGTATTTCTCAAAAGGAACAAAATTGTATTTCGTAGTATAACCAAATACACTGAGATTTCTTTGGTTAGAGAAACTGTTTCTAGTAACACAATTGTGAAAGAGCTCCTTAATACACTTTCTGTGGGACTGTGCCTCTTTCAGACTTCAGTAATAGCCGGACTGTATCAAAAACACATTTTGTTAACTGTTCCTGTTTTTCAAAATGCAGATGATAAAGTTGCTGGTAATGACAATTTTAAGATAAATTACGTACATTCAGTTATACGTGGTGAAATTATTTGTTCATTCTTTTAGCAGAGCCTATCCGATCTAATACCTCAGAAAGATCCTTAGCATGCTTTACAGTCACATGCTACATTTTCTTGAGTCCAATATGTCCATAGGAAAATTAGCCAGGAAAATTAAATTTTCATAAGCAAAAAATTCTATCAACCTCTACCAACATTTACCTTGCCCAATCTTATAAATGATCCAAACTTCTAGTTCTGCTCTCATACATCTACTGATGAGTGATATCCCATTATTCATGATTATTGCAATGGCATGTAAATCTACAGAAAATACCACAGGAAAATAAGGAATCTACAGGATTTCATCAGCAGAATTGAGAGAATGGTATGTCATGTTCACAATTGTGCTTCAGAATGGAATATTCAGGCATTAAAGGCAATGGCACAGGAAATTCTTATCTCAAGCCACAGCTCCTTTATCCTTAATATTGGCCAGATGTGTTACAGTATAGAAAGGTTTCCTGAAAACAAACAGAAGGATTTAGTCTACAAGGTGGTTTTAATATGAAGTAACATAGATCTTGGGTTAGATCTTGCAGTCAAAGTGCTACTGTTCTTGGTGTTATAGAAAAATAAATAAGGTGAATAAAGGCTGAACACTAGTGAACAGCTGTGATTGTTGCTGATTGCTTATGGCTTTTTATGCTGTAGGTTATTAAATTGTCATGCACATCTCTGCAGATAGCTGTGGATGCTCTATGTTTGCATGTATTTAGGAAGGAGTCCAAAGGAATAAAAGTCCACCAAGTGTTATCAGCCACAAATTCATCACAATTGATGGGTGAATGGGAGAGTGTATCAGAGAAATGGCGTTGCAAGTTCCCTTTGTTTCTGTTGTCCCGGGATGGGATGGAATGGGATAGCATAAGATGGGGTAGAGTAGGGTAGGATAAGATAGAGAAGAGTCAAGACAAGTCAAGTTGGGTTGAGTCAAATCAAATCGAGTAGATCATCTAGTCCAACTGCCTGACCAATTCCAGGCTGAAGTCTTAACTGTTAATTTGCTAGAGACTCAATGGAGATAGGATATAGACTGTGTTGAACCCTGTTCTGACCCTGTGTGGTCATCCTTATCATTTTATGTTCCTTGCGTTATGATGGGTTAAACCCAGGAGACAAAGAGAAGACTGTATTTATCTCACTTGCATTTAGGTGCCTACTCTGTACATTGCAGACATCTAAACAGAAGACAGGTTTCTATATTCCATTTAAAATCAGTGTACAGAAGTAAACACCAAGTGAAGCTTACCTTAGAATGTTTGTATGAATGACCTTTATTATGCTAGGTTCAGTGATTCATTTCTAAACCTACTTTTACATTGTAGACATATAAATCTGGTCAAATCAATTCTAGTTATGTAACTGAACATTAGTCTAGTGGTTTTAGTACTGAAGTTGCAGTCCCATTTCCTTGTAGAATCCGGTAAGCAACAAGGTACATATATGAAAAAAATGTCTTGAAGGTTCATTATCTTTCAGGGTACCATTTAAGATAATATTTCTATTTGAACTATGTCTGGTCTAGTCCAGGATGGATATATGTAGACAGTAACATTCTGCTGACCTAATTTCTTGTCAGATACTTCAAATTATTTTTTGATATATCTTGAAAACTTATGGATGCATAGTATTGATATTACCATGTATCTCTCTCTCTCTATATATATGTATATACACACCCACACATAAAGACAAAATCCTGGGACTGGGCTGCATGCATCAAACATTCCAGCTTTTCCATAATTCTATTATTGCAAAAATTTTAATTGTGGTATAACGGGGCAATTTGATTGTTTTCCAGGGAATTTGAGCATAAAATAAATAAAAGCAGTCTCATTATTATGGTGTAAGTCATTACTATTAAATAGGAACTACACAATTTGACTACAATTCAGTACTGAATCTGCAGAATACAGTTTTATTGGTCTTGTTATCAAAATGAGCTAATGCAAATGTATTGTACAAATTACTAAGGCTGAAACATAACCCATTTTCAAGAAGGGGATCTTTGTTACTTGCTGATTTTGCAGGGGTTTTGTTTTTTATTTTGTGTGTTTAAAAATATAAATAAAACCAATAGTCAATTGAATTGATAACATATTTAACAATGTAGTTTAAATCTGATCAAAAAAACATTCCTGTGATAAGAACTACAGAAATCCTTTTCTTGTAACACATTAATGTGATCTGCAAGATCTCCCTTGGTGTAGTAGCCAAAAGTATTATCTATAGCACTGATATTAACATTTTCCAGAGTATGTGCCTTCCATTGGAAAACTCCTGAAAGCCTGAGCACTTAATTTATAACCCTTCTTCAACAAAGTGATCATGTGTGTACTAATGTCCTTTTATATTCAGCTAAGTAGTCAGCCTTTGTTCTTGCTTATTTTGTACTCACAGCTTGATCAATGCCCTTATGAGTTGGTGAACATTTTATGAGAGCTGGATATGTTCTTCCTGCAACTAAACATTGTTTTCTAGGATTCACGGATTCACAGATTCGTAGGGGTTGGAAGAGACCTCTGGAAATGTGCTTTTGCAACCCAATTCAGATAAATAGAAAGGTTTATCTCTATCTTGAGTGAAGAAAGACAACATTTTAATATTCCATTGTAGTGAAGACAGTACTAAATTTCACAAGGACTGCAGCTTGCTAATTGTCTTTTGTTTTGTTTTAAACTTTAATAACTGATCTCAGTGATATTGCCTATGTTTTGAGGGTTTTACTGAAATTTGAGAAGGACAAAGAACTGCTTGTCCTACTGAGACTTATGACTACATCATTTACCCCTAAGTCATTCCTAGATTATGATGCCTCTTGTCTTACCTCCATGCTATAATAAAAAATACCAGAGGTTGACAATATCTGTTCCAGCTTTCGGAACACATGCTTCAGCTAGGCCTTCCTAAATACTTGTATATCTAAGTTATATACCCCCAGTTTTGCCAGTTCTCTTACTGGAATTTAGTCAGTTAATCCTAAAATATTTATTTCTTGACCTTCCTTAAGTGTTATAATACAACTTAACAGCTAAAAATAACCAAAAAACCCCACAATTATAGTGGAAAATAGGAATCAAATCAGATGAGAATAATGCTATACTATCAGTGAAATAGCTACACAGTTACAATGTTTTAATTTAATATTTTTCAGGCTGCGTAAGCTACTTTAATTTTTTTAATACTAGAGTTCTCAGAAATCTGGGACTCAAAACAAGTCTTTCAATCTTAGATTCATTTATGCACATGATTATGATGCATTTTTGTGTATTGAACTTTTCTGTATTTGTATTTTTGTGGACGAATTGCTGAGTCATTAGAAAGATAAACAATTAAAAAGGTCTCAGGTTTGGAAAGATGCTGAATACAGTTCATCATAAACCTACGCCTGCAAAGTATTAATCTTCTAAGCTGTGCCAGTTCATAAGAATGCAGATCTCTTGCTTGCCAAGTTGACCTATACAAAAAGAAGACTGTTGACACATATATGAGAGAATAGCACTTTCTTTATAATTTAAGGGGTTTTGTTTTGCTTTATGTAATATTAATGCTTTAAAAATGTGCAAATATGTGTAAAAAGTTAAATACTTGCTTAGCACATCCTTCATCTCTTTATGAAGCACATCCAGTCTCTCATTAGATGAACTGAAAGTGTTGCTGTAAGACTGAAGTACAATAATGACATCTTATAAACACCCACCTAACATGTCACAAATTTCTCAATTTCAATATTCCTCAATAATGAAACTTCCTTATCACTCTCACTTGAAGCAATAGCAAATGGCAACAAGCTAAAAGACAATTACCAGGACACTGGACTTTAGCACCTATAACTGGTGCAGTATTAATGGTTCTATTTAATATTACACATAAAGATGGCATATCTTGACTGTAGTAAAATTGTCATAGAAGTGTAGTTCCATCAGACTGATGCAGTAATGTTACAGTTCTATCCTTCACAGCTGTAACCTTTCACAGTTAGCAGCCACTGCGGAATAATGGCTTACAGAATTAGCTGATCTTCAAAGCCTGTCTGTAGTCCCATTATATAAGACTTACACATACACATGTGGTTTAGTCTAAAAACCCTTGTAGTCAGCCCACAAATTTTAAGTTGGGCCCCTTATAGGAATGATGTTGAGAAAGTTACATCAACTCATACAGCACTCTGTATGTTCTGCCGAAGGCTATCTACACCAAACACACAGTTCACATGGGTAGCTTATTCCCACAGCAGGGAACAACTAGTTCTGACACATTTGTAATGTGTGGATGTGACACAAATGCAAACACAAATATGGTTATGCAAACAGCGAAAGGTCATGCTCTAAAAATGCCAGGATAGGCTGTTTAATATTTTCAAGACAGCAACTCACCACATATAAATCCCTCAAAGCATAGTAAGTGATGTATATTTGGTTTCCAGGATCAGTGGTTTTGGCGAGTCAGAAACAACAGGGTGATGGATGGATACCCCATGCAGATTACCTACTTCTGGAGGGGACTGCCTCCCAGCATTGATGCTGTTTATGAAAACAGTGAGGGGAATTTTGTCTTCTTTAAAGGTAAGAAAATAAGAAAAGTAAGATTTTGGGCAGTACTTTCAGCTGTGATGATTTCTTGAAAGATATCTTGCTTATTTTTACTAATGATTTGTAAATCATGTTATAAATTTGTAGCTAAATGAAAAGTATATGAGTTATGTTTTCTCATTTTGGTACCTACAGCTTTAATTTATTATATCCATTGTCAATATCAAACTATATATATTCAGTGAAAAATTGGAAGTTCAAATCAGAGACATGGCAGTACAGTGATCTACTGTGAAATTCTTTTTGAGAAATGTGGATTAGGAAAGAAGAATGGTCATGGGTAGTATGTTGTTTTGGGGCTTTTTTAATCATTCTCTTTCTTCTTCCCTTTTGGAAATAAAATTTACATATATTTAAGTGGCGTATGTGCTAGATATATCACACTGTGCAACACTGTGCTTGCCTCATCTGAGAACGGTTTCATAGATGTATTTTTGAGGAAGCATAAACTCCAGAAAATATGTTGTATAGGTTGAATTGTTGTTAATCTGCGGGAGAGCCGGACATACACATAAGGACCATTACGACCAGGTGAATGCCCTTTATTCTAACCCTTTGTCAGTTTATATAGTCCCGTGCCATGTGCTTGCATCCGGATAACTCCACCCCCGCTGTGTGCACGTGTCTGGCCCCTATTGGTTGAGCACATACAATCATGCGCCCCAATACACTCTGTGATTTGCTACAAGCCTTACAGCATGTGCACAGCTGTTACAGTTCAAAGGCTGGATTGCTCAGGTGCCCATTGTCCCCTAAAAAGCCTCCAACAGTTGTTAATCCTTCAAAGTTTTACTCCAGGCATCAGCTGTTCTTCAAAATTAATGTTCTTGAACATGCATCTAATTTAGATTTAATGAGAAAATTATCCTATATGTTAAATAAATACTGATTTAGCAACAAAAGAGTGAAAACCATCTAAAGTATGTTTTATAAGATAATTTGGGAGAAGAAAAAAGAAACGGAATAGATATTTGAAAAATTATCCTGTCATTAATTGTGAGTGATTCGCTTGTTAGCTCATATAAAAAGGTAGAAAATTAGTTTTTTAAGTTGTATCAAAAATTAATTCATTTTTACAAGTGGCATCATTAACAGGGAGACAGAAATAATACTCACTATGAAAACGTTATTATCTTGGGAATGCTAAACAGAAAATATTTAATGACATGAGGAAATACTGCATAACAGTTTTACTAATATGGAAATTGTATTTTTTGTATGAATCATAAGGCAAATTTCATTCCATGTAGTTCATTTTATATTTACATAACTTTGATAGAGCATGTGCTTTTAATTTCCATTGTCATAAAATAAACTTCATATAATAAACTCTGGGAAGTTGATAAGATTGAGAATCATGATCAAGGTACCTCCAAATCTCCATCCTTCTACTTTATTTTTTGGTCCAAGGAACATGGGAGGCTACAAAAATTAGTCTGATTAGCAGAGCTTCAGACAGAAACAATAAAGCTTAGTCTTATACTTGCTTTCTTTTCTTCCCTAGTGACCTCAAAGTATGTTTTATTACTATTTAACTCTTCACTCAGTGTTTACTGTCAGGTCTTAGAGGAATGGGTTGATTCGGTAGTCTGTAGGTTATAAATAACCAAAAACAGAAAGAAGAGGAACTTTTCTATTTTCTACCTGGGAAGTTAAATAGTCAGGATTAAGTAAAGAAGCAAAAGCAGCAGGATTCTTCTCTTAGAAATCAGAATATTGTGGGGTTTTACGTTCCTCATCATCACCAGTTTATGCTCTCTGATTTCAGACCAACTAGTTCTGTGCCTTCTAGTTGATAACTTGATACTTGAATTTTCTGTTGCAGGTATTCTTCCACCTTTCTTTTCAAAGTTCCTTCCATTATTTTTCCAGTGACATTTGTATTGTACCTTTATTTGCCGCGGTCAAAGTCCTCACATTTCCATGTGCAATTTTTTCTGAATCTTCTCTTCATGACTTCCAATATGCACCTGATGGTGTTTGTCTGTCAGTGTAATTTGTTTTTCCACTGCCACACAATCAATAGGTTCAGCTGAGTCTTTTGTATGTGTGTTTTTGAAAATTCCTCTTAACTAAGGATCTCAGTGGCCTTATTCCCTCACAAAATTTCTTCCTGGGAAAGAGTTAAAGTCTTTGTCCTAAAGGTACTAGAAATAAACATATTGATTGTTGCTAAAGGGCATGTTATCCTGGTGGTATGCTTTACCAATCTAAAACTGGTCAAGCCAAGTAAATACTAGAAGGAGCTTTAATTATCAAGTCTGGCAGAGATGTGTTCACAATTCACATATCCAATGCAACATTTATGTTCATTATTCAGGTAAAAAAAGTAGAAAATGTGAAGTAAGTGGGATCAAAGAGCTTGGACTGGAACAATGTCTCTGTGTTCTCCCCTCAAAAAACATACTCCATATCACTTCCTTTTAAGGCTGACCAGTTCTTCTCAGCAGAAAAGTGTGATGTTTGAATGAAGATAGAATTTACTTGCAGATTTTTAAATAAGGTCTCCAAAACTTCTTTTTGAGTTATCAGTAATATCCAATATCCTGTAAAGTATAAAGCCTTGAATCTCTAGTGTGTGCTGAAGAAACAGGTCAGTGTGTAAATACTGTCCCTTCACAACAGACACTTCTTCTACAGATATCCAAAGGAAGGTTCCAGGCACATTTTCCATCTGCATTTCTCTCACTCACTTTAGAAGCTTTTTTACTAGTGTGAAACAGAGTCTTCTGTGACTACACTGTTTTTTCATTCCTTCTTTCATGCTTGTGGAGCAGTATCTCTACACTCTGAGGAAGGTGAAAAAAGGAGAAAGCCAATTTACTCACTTGTTACTGTTTGTGAGCAATTGCCACTTTTCTTCTGCTTATGTGCCTATGCTGTATTATGTTCAGGATAAACAATATTCTGTTAGGTCAGTGACATTTTTTTATATGCCTGCAGAACAAACTTCATGAACCATCCTGGATTGAGACATTCTCTGTAGAAATCCTCAAATCTCATTTATTTCCAATAACCTATACTCTATTTGATTTGTTTCAATCATTGTCTTTCACAACAGCAAATCAAATCTGAAACAGTTGATTTAAATTTTAAAACAGATTTATATTTTTTATTAGCATTAGATTTTTCTTCCTTGTGTATATACAGTTAGATTAGTTAAATTAGACTTCTTTTGTACAGAAGTATTAATACAGATAAAGAAAGGTAAAAAGCATTTAAAACCAACCCTTTTAAAAAATAGGAGCTATTTTTTAAAATTTGAGCCATATGCAACTGTTATAAGATGGCAGCTTGGGATGAGACATTTATTTATGAACCTTTGAAATGTCTTTGCAGCTTGTTTTTGCTATGATAAATACAGTTTTTCTTAAACTTGTGATAATAAAACCTATCTGTATATTCGCAACCTTTCTCACGTCACTCTCCTGAGAATACTTGAGGAGCCTGTGAGGTCACAGAATCACAGATTCACAGAACAGAGGGGGTTGGAAGTGACCTCTGGAGATCATCTAGTCCAACCTCTCTGCTAAAACAGGATCATCTAGAACAGGTCACACAGGATTGCATCCAGGCAGGAGTTAAGTATCTCCAGAGAAGGAGACTCCCCAACCTTTCTGGGCAGTCTTTTCCAGTGCTCTGTTAGCCTCAGAGTTAAGACAGAAATGTGTGTGTTAATGTCTGTGCCCTGTCCTGTCAGTGGCCATCACCGAGAAGAATCTTTCCCCTTCATCTAGATCCACCCTCTAGATATTTATAAGCATAGATCATATCCCTCCATGTTCTTTTTTCCAGCCTAACCAGATCCATCTCTCTCAGATGAGAGATGCTCCAGTTCCCTCATCCTTGTAGCCCTCCACTGAACTCTCTCCAGTAGTCCCCTGCCTTTATTTATCTGGTGAACTTAAGAAGCACTGGACACAGTACTCCAGGTGTGGCCTCACCAGGGCAGAGCAGAGGGAGAGGTCCTTTGGCCTGCTGGGCACACTATATACATCATGTATATGTGTTAGAAGTCTATAGAAAATCAGTTTGAATCAAGTTCAAGACTGTTGGATCAAATATCATCCTTGGATTTGAAACTTCATTGGATTTGATTTTTTTTAAATTTTACCTTTTTCTTTTTTTTTTTTTTTTGCTTTAATATTTATCTATAAGAAGAAAAACAATTGTAAAAATTGTAAAACCATTATAAAAATTCAGAAGCGTGCTTGTAGTACAAAGTGATGCCTGCTCATTTTGGATGGCTTAAGATACTTAGTCTGCCTCCTTGTGCCTCATAATGCTCATAAAGTACATAGCAATCTGGTGGATGGATGCTTATAAAAAGCAGATGTTTACAGTCTTGTTATTATTCATTGTTGGTGTCCATGCTGAATACTAATAAGATGGCACCAGGATTTTTTAAAAAATTATTTATTTTTTTTAATGAGGAAATGTGAATAGTAAAATTTATTCTGTGTACCTGTGGGAATTTATATGGTACTAAAAATGAAATTGTTGAGCCATCTGCACTGTTGAACGTTATGGTAAGGCAAATGTAGCAATAGAAAGGCTGCTGTAAATCTCATACTACCGGTGCCACCATCATAACTTTCAACTGCACTTATCCCAGTGCTTGACAATTTGATTTTGAAAAATAGATTTATTATAGTGTCAGATCATAGAGTAGAGAAATGGCAGAAACATAACGTGGGAAATAGAGGAAAAAAAGCATTAACAGTAATTTGTAGGTACTAGTAGGATGACATTTGATCCTGCCTTGAAAGACCAAAATTATAAGCAAGGGTGACTAGAGAAAAAACTCTTCAGAAGAAGTGAAATTTTAACTGGTTTCAATTGAATAGAATTCCTAAAAGTTTTGAAAATTTGTCTCATCTCCACGGCACTTAGAGAGATTTTATGCTATATCCCACATAGGTCAGTACACACATAGCATAATTGCATATAACCTGAACAAAAAACTTGGTAGCTGACAACCCAGCAGCACAACTGTTCATCATTCTGATTCTACAAAGGAAGAGCAACAGATGCTAAAAACTGCACAGCTGTCTGCAGTAGTCGGTAGGTAGTTAAATAGTCTGAAGACTATCTGGAGTTAAACATTCAATATTTTAAGTGAAATGTAGCAATACAGATAGATACCCTTTATTTCCAGGATTTTTTTAGAATGTCAAAGATAGATGCTGAGAGACTTCAAATAATTGCAGTCACAGTTCATCCTTCTCAATTGTTTCCCTACAGTGATGATATTTAACAAAGCATTATTGCAAAAAGTAAGACATTTTGACTTTTTTATCACTTGCTTTATTCTCAGCTTGTGACCTTACCATTCTGCTTGTTATTATATTAGATTTTACATTAGGGAATAAAAACAGAGAGTTGAAACATTCTGAAGGTTGGCCAGACTTCATGAAACATGTGGTGCTTTATTCTCTGTGAGAATAACAAACCTACCAACCAGACCTTAAAAACCAACTTTGTAGAATAAATTCAGTGATTTCTGCCAAGGGCATAGGTTAGGACTCTGAACAAGCATTACTTATCTATAAGAAGGATCAAACTATAGCTATTCTAGTTTTGTCATATATACTTTATTTCCATTATAATCACAATTAAGTTTATTGACTGTTTACTAGTGGAAGTGGAATATGAGTTAAATGAAAACATGCATTCATTTTTAAAACACTTTAAGATACATAAATATAAGGTAGAAATAAAATGAGCTAATTGTCATCACAGTCAGGCATCTTTTGCACTGATTTTCAGTTTTAATTCCTCCTAATATTTGGTTCTGAGTCTGAAAGCTGCTCATTTTTTCTGACTTTTTGGAAATCCTCTGATCAACAGCCACCCACTTTCCTCCAGCTGAGGGACAGAAGCTAAGCAGAATAAAAACCAACAAACCCCACAACAAAAATCCAAAGCCGTCAACAAGCCACCTAAAAATACCTGAAACAAAGAAAAACAAACAACAAAAAACCCCAAAAACCTGAAAACTATCAGCCAGATGGAACATTTGGATTTCTTATATACAGTCCTTCCTATTAACAATCAACAGAGTTGTAGCAGACTAAACACATCTTCCAAAGCAAATGTTAAATACGATTCCCTCTAGTTAGAATCAATAGAAATCTTGCTCACATATGTTAGAACTCTCAATGCCCTACTCCTCCATTAAATGCAGTTTAATTTACCTTTTCTCTATTTACCCAGAATTTGCTTCTAAGAGATTATGTGAAGAAGAATTTAGTTTCCTACTTAAGTCTTGCATTTCCACATCTGCAGATTCCTTCTACTTCAGTACATCTGAATTTGCAACAAACACCTGTCTTAGTGGTGCTGTCACTTACAATGGTGTGTGCTTAACCCCTGCTTATTTTGGTATGACCCAATCTTTCTAATAGCCAGATTTGACTCATCGTGTACATCTGATAATGATCTGTTCCAAACAATTGTTGTTACTTTTATTCCTTGCAAGGCACACAGAAAGGTAAAGGCATTACATACATCACAGCATATGTCTCTCAATGATGTGCAACAGCTGTCATTTTGAATGATCTTCTGAAACAGAAATGAGCTGGCTCAGTGTCATTCACTGGATGCCATCTGTTGTTCACACCATAAGTACCAACCAGTAAGGTCCAAAACACATGACTTCTCTTATCCTTGCATTTGAAACTGCCATTACCATCTGAAGCCTTCTGTGTCTGGTCATGTGCATTGGCAAAAGGCTAAACCACATTGGAGGAGGGACAGTGAATGACTGAAGATGCTTACCCGTGTCATGATTCAACACTGTAAATTAATTTTTTAAGGAAACTCAGTAAAGAGAAATGTCAGGTTAGCACAGACCTTAATCCCAGGTAAACACAGGCCTCAGGTTTCTATAACTGTGTTTCATAGACCCCCATGTCTCTTTTATTTTTAGTACTTCAAATTGCTCTGAACACACTCTGTCTTTGAACCCTTTCTTCTACTGGCAATGGAGAGAAGATGGACTGGTTGAGCCAACTGTGGTGTCTGTGCTTGGAAGTGGGTGACAAGCAGCTGTAAAGAAGCTGATAAAAATTTTACTCTGGAAACCCAGCATGGGAGGGACTGAAACTGTATCCCCTCTCCTAATTAAAACCATGATAAAATGAAAGCATGCTTTAAATCACTACAGTACAAACAGGGAGATTAAAAATCCCTTCCCTTTAAACAAACATTTAATACCACTGAGGGACAGATAAAATATAAAACCAACTGCAAAACCACTCTCCAGATTTTCCATCTTGGTGACTCTGGCATACACTTGATTCTAGATCTTTGGGGTAATATTACATTTCCTTATAAAACATTTATACAGCACAGTGGTTAACCTCCTAAATTCAGGCAACAGCCTGCCTAGCTTTACACGTAAGTACAAAGGCTAATATGAACAGCCATGTTTTTTTCTCTCAAGATCTCTATTTTGTTTGAGCAAAATGTATTTTCAAGCTATTCCCTTATATTTTAAATATCTTCATCATCAGAAATAATAATGGAAAGTGTAATATCTAATAGGCTAATCCATATACATTCATGGATCTTCTCTTGACCTTTCTGTGATGTAACTCAGAAGGGTCTACGTGGCAGCAGAGAGTATATTCTCCTTCAGTTATATTATTACTAAAAATATCAGCACTTTTTGGAAACATGGATGAGGGTAGTACATTGGAGAGAAAATAATTGCACATGGTTCCTACATAGTAGTCTAGCTTAGAAAGAGTGGCCTAAATGGCATAATGCAAAGAGAAGACAGGCCTCAAAGCGACCACTTCAGATAAATGATAGAATGAAAATTATGGTCCCTTTTCCATATTTCTAGAGGGCATTTGAGGGTACTTATTCCTTTTCTTTTCTTCCAAATCTGTCTTTCTTTGAAAGAGAAATCTCTACTGAAAAGACACAGCAAAAATGTGAAAAGGAGAAGAGAATTGCAAGACTAGGATAGGAGGCACAGAATGTTGGAAAGGCCCTAGTAAAGAGTCTGGAGTGCAATGCAATTATTGGGGAAGTATTAGGCTAAAGGCTTAATATGAGATGGTTAGCCAGGTGAGATAATTGTGGAAATACTCAGTGAGGAAGAAGAGCTTGGCTAGGAAGCTAGAGCAAACCGAAAGTGGGAAACTGGAGTTGTGGGCTTGTCAGAGAAGTTCTTCAGTTACAAGAGAGAGCACAGCAAGCATCCTCTCCAAAAACAGTTATGAGGGGGCTATACCAGAAAACATTGTTGCAACTGCTTCTTCTGTAGACATGCATACCCCTATATAGACAATATGTTCACCTAGTACTGCAACAGTAGGGGTTTAACCACTGAGCATTGTTGTCCAGAAGACACTAGGCTACGAATTGTATTTAAGCCAGTTTAGGTAACCTGAAGATTTTGTGGACATTGTGCTAACACAAGCTTGAGTCACACAACTACATTGTATTATCATCGTGTAAGAAGGAATTTGGGTAGTTTTAAATGATTTGTCATCCACAACCACAGGTTAAATCTTACTGCCACTAGAATTAAAACAACCTTCCCCCCGCCCCCATTAATTATAGGAAAAAAAGGTTTTCCATCTGTGGCACTTCAGAACCTCAGTTTGCGTTCTTTAGGTCACGCTAAAGAAAATGCAATTACAAAAATAAACAAATTGTATAGTCGTTTCCATTGTAAGTAATTTAACTTCTTGTGGAAAGAGTAATGAAAGTACGTGGTCTCCATGAGGATAGGAATTTCCATTTGTTTTATTTTTTTATATGTTTCCTTACCACATTTTCACTTCAAATTCGTTCTTCTTTCCTCATGAAATATGAATCTGTTGTGGAGTACTGCTGTAAATTACATTATCAACCACAGAACCTCTTGAGAGAACTTCTTTTTCATTCTGGGTTTGATCCCCATATACTTGGTACCAAATTATTTTGTGGGCTTATTGAATGAAAGGTGCATTATAAATGCAAGGTATCTGCGAGGCACATTTAATTTTTCATTATAGAACATTGATAGAACCTCTTTCATTTTATTGTGTTTGGCAGAACTTCTATAGCTCTTTGGAAGTCCTTCTTCTAAGGAGTGTATCAATGTTAATACTGAGAGTACTGAAGATTAACACGCACATATGTATGTATATATATGCTTTTGTACAGGTAACAAGTTCTGGGTTTTCAAAGACACCACGCTCCAGCCAGGTTATCCTCATGATTTGATAACACTTGGAAGTGGAATTCCTTCCCATGGCATCGATTCAGCAATTTGGTGGGAAGATGTTGGGAAAACCTACTTCTTCAAGGGAGATAGGTTAGTACAGGCATTCTGCATGGAATCAGTTTGGTGGATAATGGCTGAGATTATTACTTTTTTCCTCTGTTTCACAAAACAAGAAGTCAAAACACTTAGTTTATTTTCTGTTGATGAAATTAAATCCTCCTGCATAGAGGGCAATACTGTTTTCACATTTCTCAATACTGTTTTCACATTTCTTATCACCTAAATTATATTTGTCTGAATATCCTGAAATCATATATGTATATCCAATGGAAAAGTTCTGGTTTAGAAGACAACAGGCAAGTCACAGTTGTGGCAAATTTAAATTTAAATATTCAAACTAATGTAGTGTCCTGTTTTTCAGCTGAGATAATTTTCTCTCTAGCAGCCAGTATAATGTTGTGGTTTGGACTTAGGATCAGAATAATGTTGATAACACACTGATATTTTAGCTGTTGCTAAGCAGTCAAGGACTTTTCAGCTTTTCATACTGACCTGCCAATGTATGTACAGTCTTACCTGCTTCTTTTTGTCCACATAGAGAGGCAAAGCATGATCCAGTACATTTCCTCTGCTATTATTTAAAAACAAAGTAAGAAAGGAAAATGTCAGCTAAACCAGAAATCTAGAGAAAAAATTGAGCAGCTCCATAGGAATTTTTATAAAAAAAATTATTAGAGTTCCCTTCAAAATGACATATTTTTATCATTAATAGAGAACATTAAAACTTCTAAAATCTGAGTTATTTTTCTAGTCCTGAAAGAGACTTGCACTAGTCACTTAGTGTCTCTGTGTCTTCATTTCCCTGTCTGTAAAAATAAGGCAAAAAATACTTGTCTGCTTTACAGACAAATCAAGAGAACTTAAACCCTGCAAGTTATCAGAATGCTAGATTTTACAGATTTTCAGGATGTTACTATGTTTGTTGATTAATGTAACATTGTGCAAATTCTGAGTGCTCAGAGGCAAATTAGTCTTCACCAATAATTATAATGGTTGCATTATTTTATTAGAAGCATGATGACTGATTTTGTCTCTGTGTGGTATTTAGAAATCTGAGCCATTAATAATATTCATGGATCATTAAAGAAATTAATTTAATGTACAACATAGTATACGTTTAGCACACTACTGCAGTTGATCATTTTTAGCAGTACTGTAATATTGTGGTACAGCCTGCTGCAACTGATTTTATTATGTAAATCTTAAAAATAAAATCCAAAAGAACCAAAATTCCTTCAATATAACTAAGTGAAATTTTTGTGGTGTTTGAAAACTAGGTATCATTTGCTTCCCACAGTTAAGTAGTTTAAAAAAAAAGGAAAAAGTTCATTTACAGGTAATAATTTTTTTCATCTCCAAACTCCTAGGGAAGTGTGTAGAGTAGGAATCCTACTTGACCTGTACTTCCTTTAGGCTTTATTCTGCAGCATCCTTTTATATTTCTATGCATAGGCAGTTCCTTATAGTCAAGACTTTTCCTAAAACATTAGTGGTAAGAACAGAAGACAAAAAGAGATATCAGAAAACATCTGTTGTCAGAGAAGTTGGTACTTTGAGCTAACAAGCACAGTGAAACTCAGCAGGATATAAATGCAACACAGTCTAATAGAAGAAGATTAAGCAACATAAGCCTTGCAGAAATAATAGAGCTATTACAGGATATTGACCACCAGTAGAAATAAACCCATATACCCCTAAGCTTCTCAAATGTGTATTGTTAAAATCACAATTTTTTCTTAATGTAAACTTCTTCACTGAATGTTCAATTTTCCTGCTCTTTTTAGTAGTATGTTTAAGTCTAGTATAGGGGTGGATCTTTTCCTGAGGAAGGTGTAATATAAATGTAGCTTCTCAGGGACAAATGAAAAGGAAACAAAAAGTTATGCCAGGATCAAAATAACAAACAATGTTCCTCCTTATGTAACTCAAGAACATGTACACTTTATTTGTTTTGACAGCAATTTGTAGTTAAGGATCTCCAGGACAGAATCTATATAGAGTTAAATGTCCCTGAACAGCTGTATATATAAAAAAGTTAGAGCAATAGAATACAAAGCATCAAATATTTTCTATAAAATGAAAAACCCAAACCTGTAGGAAGATTTTTGAAAATCCTATAGGACTGTCTATTTTCATCATGCAATCTGGTGTTAAAAAACCCAGAGGTTAGTAAAAGGAGGAACTAATAAAAGTGAAAAGATTGAAAGAGGAAAAAAAGGAAAAGAAGTGGAAGGATGCAGGAAGGAAATAGGATTCTGGGAAAGAGGAGTGAAGAAAAAGGTAAGATTGTTGACTAAGAAGAAATGCATATAAAATGGAGGTCAGAAAATAGAATATTAAGTTCAGCCAAAAATGAGCATAAAGAAACAAAGAGACAACAGGAATATATAAGAAGAGAAAATACAAAGTAAGGGTAAGAAATGCACAGTCAACGGTGAGTAATAACTGGTTGCAGTAGTATTGATATCAGAGCTTTGTTTACTACTGCGTTATTTTTTCATGTAAAACCTGGAAGATGTTACATTTCAAAATAAAAAGCATTGCTCTATGATTCTATGATTGCTTTGTTGGCTGGTTACTGGTGCATATGTGACTACGTTAAAAATAAGGCTATACACATAATTTATGCATGAAAAAGAAAGAGTAAAAACAAATGTTTTTTAATGTAACTTGCCAAGTCTTGCTCCACTTGAAATCTGTCACTTTTTAATTTCATCGAAAGTTTAAAGCCAGAGAAATGTCCCACAGGGAGAAACATAGAGGAGTTTAGACCATTATTTAAAAAAAAAAAAAAAAAAAAAAAGTGGATTAGAGTGTGTAAGTACCTTCACAGGGACAAAATATCATCCACTTAAGGACTCTTCAATGTATCAGGAATGATCAAAACATGGATTTGTAAAAACTGAAATAGAATTCAAATTAGAAAAAGGGTCATTTTTTAGCATTGATCAGATTATCAATTAAAGTGATATATTCTCAGGCTCTTGAAGTCCTGAATTGGTGACTGGCTGCCTTTTTATCTATTTCTTTAATATAAATAAATTAATTTAAAACAAAAATAATCCAAGAAAACTGTGTTCTAAATTACAATGCTCTAGATTGGTGGAGCAAATCAAAATATGAAATGACCCACTTAAACATTATATCAGGATAAACAGAAATACTAGAGGTATGGTAATGTTTGGAATAAGTTTATAAAAAGAAGCTTAGAATCATAGAATCATAGATGTGCATAGCAATCTAGCCAGCTGCATAAGGAAAAATAAATTATCAACATTATCTGTAAATGTAAAAAAAAAGAGATAAAAAAAAAATCACAGGTGTAATTATCTCTTACATGTTCAGGTCACCTAGAATTTGCAGGCTGAAGCTTTTAAAATAGGAAAAGGGCTGGCTAGCAAAAAGGCACAAAACCACATTGAATTTTGTATTACTCTGTATCTACTTAATGAAATGAAAAGCTACTGTAATGCGTACATAAAATGAGATATATTAAAATTTCTGGGACTATTTTAATCTGAATCTACTGTCGTCTTTGTGGTGAAAATGTTACTTAAGACATTAATGCATCTTTTTGCATATGTTGCATCTCTCTCACTGGGCAGATATCCTAGGTATCAAAAATGCTGAGATTATAAGTGAGATGGTCCTGATTGAGATGTCAAAGTGAAAAAATCTTTTATCGTCTTTCTGCTTACATGAAGTAGTTGTCCAGTCAGCAAATAGATTTCTTTGTAATATGGAAGTAAAAAAAAAATTAAAAATCAAGTATTCTGATTTCTAGCTAATGAATGTAACAAACGTTAGAAGGAAAAATATGTAGTCACTCATCTGCTATTTTATAAATGCTTCTCCCTTTCTTCCTTCCTGCCTTCCTGCCTTCCTGCCTCCTTCCTTCCTACCTTCCTCTTTTTATTTTTTATGCTTTAAAAACGATTCAGGTACTGGAGGTACAGTGAAGAAATGAGATCCATGGACCCTGGTTATCCCAAACCAATCACAATTTGGAAAGGTATCCCAGAATCTCCTCAGGGAGCCTTTGTCCATAAAGAAAATGGTATGTGAACACATTCCTGCTTTAATGATTTACTAACACCATTTATGTATGAGTAGTGGAGATGAGATTACGGTTAAGTAGCTAAGGAATTCTTAATCTATGAACAGAATATTTTCTACTATAGAATTCACTGTTGTTAAAATAGCTGGTTTCTTGTACGTAGTATTTAACACAACTAAGAAAAATATGTCAAATTTACACCTTTATTTTCATTCTTTTCTTTTTCTTGTGTCTTAATTCACTTAATTATTGTTCTCTGGTGAGTTATAGTACCTATTTAAACAATCTTGCTAAACACAATACACACATCTGAATTGTCAAGGCATTGTCTTTTTAAACAGCTTAAAAGATACTACTTTCATTCTGAACAACTAGCAAAGGGAAGCAAAATCTTCATCTAAGCAGAAATATCCAAAAAAATCTATGCAAATCAAGGCTGTCCTAAGCCTGTAATGTAGAAATGCAGATTACAGATATGTTAGTATGAAGTGCTATTACCTGTACAGAGATACATCATCACATACAGGACACTAGAATCTCAGCTGGCCATACCTCCAAATGAATGAGAGTAGCCAAAATCTCCTTCATCTTGTGAGGATTCAGTGCTACCCTGGGGCTGATGGCAGGCTGACCACAGAGACTTCGGTTGCACAGTCGCTTTGATGGGAATAAAACCCCACATTTCTCGTCACTTATCATTATTGGATAATTACCATATGGCATTTATGATTTATTTATTAGTAGGTTCTGAGTTTATTCTGCTTGCCTTGCATACAACGCATGTATATACTACCATACTATTTTAATTTACTTTTACTAAGCAGATAAAAAGATTTCTTCCCTTATACAAACCATCACAGTCTCATATTTCCACCTCTAACTTGATTAAGCAATTTACCATGGAAATGTTCAGGGGGTTTTGTTTTTTAGGGGTTTTTGGTTTTGTTGTGGTTTTGTGTTTTGCTTTGGTTGGTTGTTTTGGTTTGTTTTTTTTCCAGAAATATGTTTAATTGCGTCCTTGCTTTGTCTCTGTTTTTTCCAGAAGCAGAAACCCTTCTGTAATCTCGCCTTTTGGCTAGACAGAATTTTTTTGTGTTGCCTTTGTTTTGTTTAGTTTTCAACTGGAAAGTAGGTCAGTCAAGATGATATTCTGCATAACTAACTGTAAATATACATATATGTGGAAATGGGCATAAACATGTATGCACAGGCAGACATAATGAATACAATCTCTGCTTTCTTCCCCTCATTACTTTTTAAGTATATTTTAAAAGATGTGTATACAAAAGGCATTTAAAATGTATGTATGTATGTATGTATGTATGTATGTATATATGGGTTTGGATTATTTAATTCTGTCATTTTCTTACCTTAATTTCATTCCCCATCGTAAGTTTTATGTACTGAGCTCAGGTACATGTGTCTCTCATTACAAACAAAAATTATCTTATTGTAACACTTAGACCAGTGGGTTTGAAAGTACTGCAGAGGCAGAGCAATCATTCTAAGTCAGGAAAGGCACTTGGTTACATCAAAGACACTTCTTTTTTTACCTTTGATTGACTGATTCTTTGAATGAGGAGGGTGGTAAAATATGACTTGAGATCATGAAGGAGGTGAAGGGAAAAAGGGCATTCCTGGGCTTCTCAGAAAGCCCAAAAGGCCCCCAGGGCAGAAAGAAGGGCTGAAAATGACACCATAAAATTACCAAGAAGACCACCAAGACATTTTCCCTGAAATCAAGAAAATAGACATCTTAAGAAATAGTTCACAACTCTGCTGTTGTTTGTATGAAAGAAAGAAACAAAAGCAGATGTAAGAAGTACCACAGCTTAGTTGGAAAGAAGTTGATTACATTTTGCTTGAAATTCTTTTCCTTTCTTTGGGCAGAAGCAGAGTTGACGAGGAAGTTTTAGTATATAGATTTTAAGGGGACATCTGTGAGCATATCTTCCAATTATTACATTTTTAAAGAATACTTTTTTCTTTCCCTTGTCTCTCAAAGAAGAATATGCAATAAGTCTGATAATAAAGGGGTTTCCTTCACGGTCCATAAAATATATGGATACTTTTGCAGTAAGAAGATTGGGAAAGATGAGAAAAAAAAAATCCAACTCTAATCAGCATCCACTCATTTACTACTCTAGTTCAACACCCTTGAATTCTCTCTATTGCTTCCCATAATGTAATTTTTCTAACACTGTGGTAGAAACACTTAGGAGAAGGTGAAGAAGAAATTTCTTTTCTGTTGCTACATGAAATCTGAGATGACACAATATTCTCCAGATTGGAGAAATCTTTCTGCCTTTAGAGCAGCATAAAATATCACACCTCCCAACAAAGATTTTGCTAAAGTAGATGGTGAAACAATTTTTTGAGAGAAGAAAGCAAAAACATAGTCTAATTTTGAGCCTACTGGGGGTTGTGTTTTGTTGAGGGTTTTTGCCTTATCTTTACTATGACTCCTAATTTGCTTTTTTGTTTGAAACATTAGTGACTGCTAAGTCCTTCCATACTTTTTGGGTCAGGCATTGTGCTCACTACTCTCTAGCAACTAGCCCCTAAAAAATTCTATGGAGCAGCTCCTAAAGTAGGCTCAACGTATCAAGCAGATTAGTTGAAATCACTTTGAACAGTTGTGTGAAGTTACTTGTCCTGCCATGAGAAGCGGTAAAATTTCTGACTGTTATTACTACCCTTCCCTCTGGGAACTGCTATCCTTCAGCGGTTACTGACTGTTACCCAGTTCCTGCCTTAACAAAGTTTAAAATACTTTCAGGGTTTTCCAGTAGAAAATATGCTCTGGCTGACTAATTTTTACTGCATCTATCAGGGCTGCTTTGCTGCTTTAACAGTTCTAATTTGTTATTTCAGTGCATAATACCAATATTAATTCGTGTCAATATTCTGTCTTCTATGTTCCCCTGTTTTATTCATGCATTTGTTATATGTATGTATATCTATATATACACATGATTTAGAGTTTTCATATTTGAATATGGTTTGTATGTATTAGAATATTGATAGAGATAATACAACAAATTTCCACACTTTAAATATTTTTCCAAGGCCACTATGTACAGTACTTTCTCACACACATTTTGTTATATGAAATGCAAATGTAACCTGTAGCTCAAAATACTGAAATTTTGCATTTGATAATATTTTTAAAGTACACTACAGATGGCTTTAAGCAACTTTACATATGCTAAAATTTAAAAACTTTGTTATATTTTAAGAATTAAAGTACTATTTTCTGTTTTCGTCCAATCAGAATAGAAGATGTTTTGAACAAGCCCCCTAGCTACTGTTTTGATGTAGCCCTGTGGTTTTCTTTTCTTTTTTCTTTTAAACAAGTATTATGCCTTTCTATAGATACACTCAAACATTCTTGGATAATAAAACTGCAAGACATTAAGGAAAGGGAAATAATATTCTTTTAGTGGCTAGGAAGTCCTTTAAAATTGCATAAATGACTAATGTAGAATAATGTTCAAATATTCTAAATATTCTCAAAGGTGGCAGTAGATGAAGTTTGGGGTTTTTTTAATATAGTTTGAGCAGGATATCTATCTATTTATCTATCTATTTATTATAAGACTTTAAAGAAACTAACTGCTCTTTGAATAGGCAATTAATAATATTATCTACAGATAGCCAGTTACTGATCTTTTCAGGAAGCCCTTTTAAAACAAGAAATAATTCTCAATCTATCTTAATATTGGTAGTGGCATTTACTACTTCAGGAAGTAAGCTGAGATCTATGAAGTAAAGATAAGGAAAAATCCAGGCACTTGCATTCTTTTTATTAATGGTAGGAGAAAGTTCTCCCATCCTGAAGGTTTGCTTCTTGCCAGAACAATGCCATTGTTCAGCTTGGATAATAAAGCAATATAGATCTTTGTCAAGTAATCAAGTTTGGGTTTGTTGTTTGTTTTTTTTTTTTTTGCTTTTTTCCATTTAAGCATTTTTAGTAATAACATTGGATTACCTCTGAACGTTCAAATACCAACTCTTTACAGAAAACATGAATCTGGTTACACCTGTATTTATTGGCAAAGATGCTGTTGTTTTCTCTAATTTTCTTCTTCTGAAGTAAGCTATGTTCCACTGAAGAGGGTCAGTTTTCATTTCTGGGTCGCGTAGCATTGCAATTTGTTTCAGTAGACTTTGCATCATGAAGATGTTTTAATGCTTCAAATTCCTGGCCCTGAGGATGCCTACTCCGGTTGGGGTTTCAGCAAATGAACAAGTCGGCAGGACCCTGGTCTGTCAAAGATCTTGTTCCCTGGAATTCCTTTATGTTTTGTACTAATGGAAGAAAATAAAATCCCAGTTGTTTCAATTACAAAAGCCACCCCAATATTAGATTTTCTAGAGACAGTAAAGAAAGAAAATATGTAAAGAAGATTTTAAAGGCTTCTAACTGAAATCCATTGTCTCTTAAATATTTTGATTACAAAATAATTTGATACCAGTACTTTTGGTCATGGTGTGTTTATTACCCAGTTCAATCTGATATGACCATGAATAATTGCAATTTTCTTCCTTAGGCTTCACATATTTCTACAAAGGAAAAGAGTACTGGAAATTCAATAACCAGATGCTCCGGGTGGAACCTGGCTATCCCAGATCCATTCTCAAGGATTTTATGGGTTGTGATGGACCAACAGATAGAGATAAAGACCGACACAGCCCTCAAGATGACGTTGACATTGTCATCAAACTGGACAACACAGCCAGCACTGTGAAAGCCATAGCCATTGTCATTCCCTGCATCCTGGCCTTGTGCCTCCTTGTCTTGGTTTACACTGTGTTCCAGTTCAAAAGGAAAGGAACACCCCGCCACATACTGTACTGCAAACGCTCTATGCAAGAGTGGGTGTGATGTAGAGTTTTGGTTTTTTTCTTTCTCTCCCAGGAGTTTGTGGTAACTTGAGATTCAACACAAGAGCTGTTATGCAGTTTCCTAGCTAGGAGCGGGCATCTGTCAGTCTGAAACAAAGCTGATCTTTGAAACCCAGGGGGTTGCCTGTCCTGCACATGAGTGGTGATTCGCTCATCTGGGAAGCTTCCATGATACACAGTATCTGCTGTTTCTTCAGTCCTTTGTCTTTCTTTGTCATTCGATTCTAGGCCTTTCCTCTGCGCGCTCAATGCCCGATGAACTACCAAGATTAACTAACAAAGAGGAAAAAAAAATCCCCAATGTTTCTACATTTTTCCCTTAAGGCCTGTTCCCCCTTTGAAAAATTTTTTGCTGAAAGTAAATTTTTTTAGAAAAACACAACAACCCACAACGGAACTTTCAGGAAAGTGAGAAGACCCAAAACAGCTTTGTCTCCAAAGAGGATTGCTTTCTGTAGGCTACGGATAAAGTCCTATACTCCTACTTCCAGTTTTGTCAGGTGGGAGACTTGGATGACACGCAGGACTTCAGACTGTTTGGACAGCCATTTTCCAACAAACAAGGGGCCAAAATATCTGCAATATAGTAACAGCCTTAATAATACATTCATTTTGTGTTTTTTACAGCTGCTCTGGGCTACGTCCTCAATGTTTTAAACTCATTTATATTCACTACTATATTCAAGCAGAACCTTTTTATTTGTTTGTTGATTTTTAGTTGATTTTCCTGCATAATCTTTCCCAAGCTGTACCAAGCCAACTGCCCCAGGCCTTTCCTAGGTCTGTCAGGAGCACTCATTCCAAAGCATGGTAAAAAAGCAGTGTGTCTCTGAAGTGGATTTCAATGAACTAAAGCAAGTCATGCTATAGAAAAACTTGACGCTGGTATGACATTGGTGGTGTAACCCTTTGAGAACTATTGCATCTGTCTTCAGAGTCTGGTGGATGTTAATCTTGGTGTCATTAAATTATAGGATTGTGTTTGGGTAATACAGGTTTTAAAAGAAAATATTTTTTTTTCAAAACAGAATTGCCGTGACTGTGAGTGTTTTTAATTATTTACATTATTGATAGAAAAGTATTTGTAACATAAACAGAAAACAAAATATATTTACCAGCTTCTCTGGTTAAAGGAACCAAACCTATTTTAATACCTTCTACCATTTAACAATTTTTCTGAACTGGCAACAGTTTTATAGCTTAGTCTTTTATCTTAAGCATCTTGAATTTCTCTTTTAACTATGTTGCATGATAATCCAATTTGCCTCTGCAGAGGTAGAGTTACAGTTTCAAAGGAAAGGTAAAACGATGACTCTGATATTGCATGATTATCCTCCGGTGTGTTACCCCTTTGCATGTTCACCATAGTTCTCAAAGGGTTAGTCAAATTTCTGGCCTTCAGCCGAACATGATATCACTGACAGAGTCAAGGGACCACCAAAGCATTTTGTCATTCTGTGTAATTTGTGCTAACAGCAGTATTGTCATTTTCATGTGACCTGCAGAGCAGGTTTGTATCAATATTTTTTTCCTAGAGAAAAGTCAACAACTGACAGACCTCTTTATTGATTTTTAGGAGCTGCTTCTTGCAGTGATAGGCTTTACAGTCACAGAATGGGCTGTGAACTTATTAAAGATGGTCAGAATGATGCACCCCAAAAGTCAGACACCTGGTTTTTTATGAAAGCCAGGATTTGAGGGGAGTAGCTTTTGCAACAATGAACAGCTTGCCTTGAACTTGATTATTGACCTGTTGACTGTCATTACCAAGTTAAACATTGTCTTCTGTGAACAGC
Source organism: Hypotaenidia okinawae (assembly GCA_027925045.1). NCBI lineage: Eukaryota > Metazoa > Chordata > Aves > Gruiformes > Rallidae > Hypotaenidia > Hypotaenidia okinawae. The sequence continues at coordinate 136,254,501 of BSDF01000002.1, read as the reverse complement.
TTCACTGTCTGAATTTCCTTAAAGTGTACTGTCCTATGTCTTTGATCTTTGACCTTTAACTTGCAAACTGGCACAAACTGAAGGGAATCTAGTGTTGCGAATGAACTAAGGCGAGTTTTATTTCTTAAAAGGCCTGATATACATTATCCAAAATTTGAGAAAAAAGAAGCGTTTTCTTAGAAAAAGAACTGGCATAAACTAAACTATTTATGATAGAACTGTAGAAGAGTATTTTGCTATGTATACATGCACACTCTAAAAATGAACAACAGTAGAAGTTAATTTTTATTTAACTTGGATACATTTTTCAGTATAAAATTATAATTTCTACAAATAGCTAGTTATTAATGAAAAGGTTATAGGAAAGTATTAAAATACTTGAAATGGCCAGTATCGGCTTTTACATAAAACAAGACTTTTATATGACATTCAACCAATTTCTTACCAATTTCCTAATCCCCCTAATTGGATCATTTTTTGGAGAGTGTAGGTATATATACATATATATTATGGTTATTATTATTATTTTGGTAATGGATAGCTTGACTGCCTTGAATTTATATTTATATTGAGCATAGCATGAAAAATAGTATGCTTTTTTGTTCAATTACATGATTTTATATTGATTTGAGAAATTTATGAACATATGTGGCATGCTGTAAAGCATTGCAAACTTATTTCTTAGAGCATAAACAGATATACATATGTACGGCTAACAGAAATGAAGATTAGAAAAAAGATATAGTTTTACAACAAATATGCAATGCAGATGGCATTTTGGAGATGTTTTGTAGAGGTACTGCATACTGTAGGTTAGAAGTGCACCAGTATCATCCCATAGCATTATTTAGTAAATCCACTTCAGTTGTTGCTGAAAATATAGATTAATTAAGTAACATAGGATATTTACTGCACATCAGCTCATTTGGTGAATTTGGAATTCATATGCCTGTTTGTCATATATATTAAAATATGTGTGTTTGTGTGTGTGTGTCTACACGCTTATAAAATGCACACAAACACACACACATACATACATATTTTAATCAATGGAGACATTTTTATTGTTAACAAACTATTACTATAATTTATGTTCTGCTACAGACAGAACAAAAGGATTCATGTCGCTGTTCCAGTTTTGTCCCGTGAATAGTTAGTGGAAAATACTAACAGCACTACTTATTCTGCATTTGATTTTTCTCTGCAGTAGGAGAACTTATATTACCTTTAAGGCAGAACAGCATCTCATCTGTTTTTTTATTAACTTGAAAATTTAATTTCAATTTTGAAATATCTTTCATGGCAGCTTTAACTTTTTGTGCAACTGTTTCCCTGACAGTAATGAAGTGCTGAGCATGTTGACTGTTGTTCTTTGATAAGGTAACAAAAATGTTTGTATTTGGAGAATTTAACTTTAATTATGCAGGAAGGTAAGTGTGATAAGTCTAGTGCTTGGTATATGGTACATCATAGATACATGAATACATGCTAAATTGATTGTTTAATCTATTTCCTTTTACTTGAAAGTGCATATATATTATATACAGAGAGAAGGAGAAAAATAATATTATATTGGCATGTTTTTGTCATGCAGAGCAAGATTGTGTCAGCATTTCTATTATATACTCCTATTTTCAGTAGGTTATAACAGTCATAAAGGTTTGATTTAATTAAAAGATGTAGGAGCAATTGTGTTCACCGTAATTCCCAAATACATACTGCTAGTTTGGAAGCATAGAAGTTCAGAGTAAATTAGTGATGTAGCCTGACTCAGTTTTGAACTCAAACAAGTAAAAGTTCTAGGACAATATTGCTTTTTGAAACGTCATTTTTCTAACAGGGCCTCTAATTATGAGAATTAAGAAAAAAACAAATCAAAAATATTTTCAGTTCTGCAATCTGGGTTCCTGCTTATGTGCCGTAACTTTTTTCATGAAGTTTTTAATAAACGTTTCCATATTGCTATTGTCATGATCTGTACTGTGGAACAATATGAAACTGAATATGCATTGTGTTAATCAGTTAGTCTAACAAGCTGACTATACAGGGTTGTGTATCTTCAGAGTACTATGAATCTGTATGATGCAGGAGGCCGGAGTAGATGATGGCAATGTTTCCTCTGGCCTTTTAATGTATAAACCTATGAAAAAGGTTATTGACTGTAGACACAAATTAATTTTTATCAAAAACAACATTTAAAAAACTATGTAACTGTATATTTACTAGATAGGCTGGGATGGAGAGACTCAAATGGCTCCAAAGGAGCCCTTTCAAGTCTCATGAATAAATGTAATACATATTTTGTATCTTCCTATGAACTTTTGTTCTTTTTCTTCTTTCAAGGTGGGGCAAAGGGAGGGGATAATTAAAGAAAAAAGATTTTTTTTAAAGCTAATTTTGTGAATGAAAATAACAGAAACTAATAGATTCAAACATAAGGGACAGACTTACACTTTTTTCTTAGAAGTGTACTTCACCTCCCCAGTTGTTTGGTCAAGACTCCTGTGCCATTAGTACTGTGGGTTAAGAACAGAGTTTAAGGCTTAATTTTTGAATTTTCAACTTATTTTGGGATCATACTTCACAATCTTATTGTCAATTAAATGTAGCTTTTGGTACCAAATTATATAGAATCAAATTCTAGCTTGTTGGTTAGAAAAAAGTGTGTAGAATAGAAAGTAGGTCTGCCTATGAGCAATGGAAGCATTACATTCCTTCTGTAGTCATTTGCATTTGAACCATCGCTAGGGCAAACCTTGAAAAAGACACATAACAAACTGAGCAGTGAATGTTCCAGGCACTGCATTTTTAAGGAATTAGAAGTGCAAGCCACCACACCATTAGCAGCCTAAACTGGAGATTGCACAAAGTAACTAAGCTAAGGAGCAAGGGTATGACTGCAGGGGCTCACTCTGTCCTGGCTTCCGTATCTTCTCACAACGTGGCCTAAGTTTTATCACCAGTTGCAGAGGTGGAGAAAGCTGTGCACTGGCAGTAGGAGATGTGAAGCAGCCATTATGGAACAATAGCTCCCTGTTGCCTTTTGTTGTTGTCAAGACTGTCTTTGGACAGCTCTATTTCCAGAAGCATAAATAGATGACTGCAGCCCTATGAGCCATAAGGAACATTATTATAATCGGCAGAGGGAACAAATGTCACTGGCCACTTAGGGTGTAAATCAAACAATATTGTATGGGATCTGAGGAACAGATAACCTCTTACTGAATGCAATGGTATAGCTGTGACTGATAAACCAGCACTGTAAAAGTAGGCGTATTTCTTTAGCTCACACTACACAGACTGCAGACAGGTGGTTCACATAAGACCATTTAAACATATGTCAGTTACAAAATCAGGTGTAAATGAATCATATACTCATAACATTAATCTTTGATTTATGCATGTAAATCAATTAATTTTCTGCCACTTTTCTCATGGAAATGTGTGAGTCAAATCTGTGTAACCTGTTCTTGTGACTTGCCATCTGAGATATCAGAGGCTGATAGAGAAAGACGTTGTCATCAGTGCCATAGATGCTGAAAATGGTAAGTATCAAAAGCATACTGTCACTTGTTGCAGACTGGCTCCATTGGGTGCTTGATCTAAGGGAGCCTCTTATGTTAGGTAGCATAGTGTCTTCATGATACAACATTATATGATATATGCGTCTAACCAGGAAAGCCCAGTGATAATCAGGAGATCAGATTTTTAAGGATCATCAGTATGTGACCACAACAAGCATCTGTTTCTAAAATCAAAATGGATTTCAAAGAAACACAGACAGCTCTTGTTACAGTTAGTTTATTAACATTTGCTCAGTTACCCATTATGTCTTTGAGATGTGACATTCTGTGATACATGTGCATAAAGTTTGCTTGCCATGTGGAGATGGCCTTAAGTACTGCTCCGGTCTGCCCACAATACAGATGAAATAAATTTTAGAGGCAAAGACACACAAATGAAGAAATGCTGACGTAAACTAGCATGCTGAAGACAATTTTCTATGCTTGGATGTGCATGCAGAATAGAGATATTTGGAGTCACAATAAAACTACATAGACACTGATCATTAGGCATGCCAGCCATTAATGATGGCATGAAGCTTTCCAGTCACATAGCTTAGTTTCTTCCGCTTCTGTGGAAGGACACTGTCTACAGATGATAATTATAATAGCCACCACATAAACCTAAGCTTTCTGTTAATTGTAATTTCCACCCTGCAAAATTGCATCACATCCTTTTAATAACTTCAACCTTAATCTCCTTGGCAAACTATTGGCATATCTTAATTCATAGCCCTTCACACCTTTCAGTTTTTTGCTGTTGCAGTAACACACTGCCACACTGGTCTACATCTTGCCATCCAGCACTAACGTGGAACAATCACTTTCATTTTGTGCCATGCACATGTCCTGGATCACGCAGTTACTCATCTGTCATTCTGAGAACTGGCTTTCTGAGAAGTGTGGTTAGCAACAGAAGACTGGGATAAAATCCCTTCCTAAAGTACCTGGTTAGACATTAACAATATGAAAAAGGAGTTCTAAGAGTGAAGTATTACATTACTTACCCACCAGCAGCAGAACAGAGTAACTGCTAATCAGTGTTTGCCCAGATGGGTTCATCAATTGCAGAGAGTAGTGTTTTAAGTCAGAAAATTATGTTTCTAATCCAGATCTCCCTCCTGACGTGTTGACATAGTTTAACACACAGTCTACACACATATTCATGTTGTACATAAAATCATCTGCCTTGTGGAAGACAAGAGTGCTCAGGGTCAGCAGGCAATCAGTGCTAACTCATTTATAAGGTGTGAACAAATTTGTGTTCCCTTAATATAATCTTAAAACTTCAAAGAAAAGAAAGTAAGGTTTTCTTTATGTTTTATAATACCCTTTGTCAGTGTTCACAATTGCATGGTGTATGTAGATCAAAAAGTACTATTGTACAACTGGTACATTCTGGCTGAAATGCACAGCCCAATATTTAGGCATACAATGAACCTAAGAAGAGATGCACATACTGTGTCTGCTATACTTGGTTATTGCCACATAATTGTCAGTGCTTACATACTGATCATCTTCATATCTTACAGAACCACCATGTTGAAGTCAGGTCCAGGCAGGCAGTTTGTCTGCTTGGATACAAACAGTCATGAAAGTTAGGAAATGGCACATATGATGGCATGTATTCAGAAGCCATGATCAGCAATGTAAAGTGCTGTCTTAAATGATTTTGAAAACCACAGTTCACATCTTCAAGGCATATATGTGGCTTGTATTTACATAGCTGTGTATCATACCTCATATGATAAAGTACTATGAACTCTGGCCATGCATCAAGAGCTAGATGAAAAGTATTTATAAAAAATCTTTCAGGATAGCCATTGCAAATACACAGCTCACAGAAATGTCCAAAGTTGTTATTTCTAAGAAAATTTAATCTTGACTAGGAGTCAAGAATTGAAGGAATGTGCGATGACATAAATAATATATTAGTAGCTCTTACTCTTTGTAATACATTTGGTAAAACATTCTCAACTAAGTATATGCCTAACATCCATCGTTACCATGTTTCTAAAACCATGCAGGCACCTCTTTAAATTCATGCACAAAGCTGTCTTACTGTGTCTGGTTGAAAACCATTTTATTGGACAGAAAAGTATCTCTCTTATTGATGCCTAAGATGCACAGATCACGATTTGCTATCAATATGCATTCCATAGAAAGTGGTAATCCTTGGATCATAGTGATGACAAAAATAGATTTAAAGGAACACCCTATGGAAATCTTTCTAAAAGGAAGCTTAAATTAGTCATTAACTTTTTTCTCCACATCTTCTAGGATCCAGAGGAAAGCCAACTAGGGGTTTTTTTTGGCAGAAGGCTGGAGGCCAACACAGAAAAATCAGCATTAGCACATTTCAATTTTTCATTTAAGAAATATATATGAAAAGATGAATGAGAACATTTTTGATTTATAATTGCAAATACAAAACCAGTCTATCAGAAATGAAAAGATCCATGGACCACTGACACCACTAAAATAGCATGTAACTGCTACATAATCCACAATAAAAGAGATGTTATTAGAAAGTTGTTGATAGCATTGAAAATATTATTGGTCTCCAACAAGGATACCTGTTGGCTGTAAAAGTCTACTGAACTCTGTATTTGGTGTTAATCCATGAGAGCAGTCAGTCAAAAGGCTTGGTATAGAATCATAGAATATGGTAGAACCATATCCCTCATTGTACTGCTACATGCCCTCATGAGCAGTTCTTCCCCAATTTTCTTACAGTTCCTCGAAACTTGACTACGAATACATAGAGGGAGCACAGTATTTATCTGCCACAATCAAAAATCTTTTGACACAGATTTAGTCAAACTAACATCAGCATGATGCAAAAAATCTTGTCACTATAAAATGTTCTTACATTTGTTTTCAGAAAATATACCCAAAAAGCTATATTTTATTTGAAGGAGTGGATGAAATACTGAAAGACAAAGAAGCCTTTACACCTATCAGTCTGTATTACAGGCATGTATCTTCTCATCTCCATGATATCTCAGTCCTGAAGTGTTTGATATAATAGAAATACATTTATGACCTTTGGATGGGTTACCTCATTTTATTTCTTTTTGAAAATTGATAAATCCAATGAAACTTCTGGTTTCCCTGTACTCCCTTTTTTCACTGTGCCCTGACTAATTCTGACTAATTAGGGCAATATTTAATGTGATATGCCTTTGGCAGACAAGTGAGAAATTACTTGTTGGCTATACAGAGAAAAGAAGAAAACACAATTTTGTTGTCCATGTCATTTAATCACACACAACTTTTTACAGTCTGTCACTAGGAAATGCAGCTTTTTGTGTGTACAGTGAAAAGCTATTACTTCCTTAAAAACTCCAGCGAACATTTGAGGAATTTGATGTGTATCTTTCACTAAGTCTTGTTCATTTCCCTGTCACCCAACACAGAGCCTTGAGTTTCTCACTTCAGATTATTACCATACATTGACACTGCCATCCTATCAGTCTTTTATGAACATGACATGGTACAGCCAGCACTGACCGTCATGGACTTTGTATTTGCATCTCTTTTCTATTCACCTGATCATGTGAACAATGACGTAACAGCAGAAACCTATCATTTTTTTATGCCAGCCACTGCATACTATTTGCATGCATGCTTTATGTCATCTGTGAGAGGTCACCAATCCAGAAAGCTGTATTTCAAAAATCTGTGTGCCATTTCCAGTGGTTCCAGTTCTCATCTTTAACCTTTTCTCTTTCTTTCCATTCTCTTCCCTATAATCTGTCATAGATATTCAGACAACAATTAAATATCTGCAATCCTTTACCACATTCAGTTCATACATATACATCAACTACATTACCTTACTGCTATGGCATAATATGCTAACACTGTTGCATGGCTTTGCTGTTATACATAGTTTTCTGTTTCTAATTTTTAATCATCAGAAACAACATATTTATGAGGAGCTCTCTCTGACATCTGCTACTGTAGTTCGGGAATCAGATTAATTGCACAGTTCAGTCACGGCTTTCAGAGAAAGGCGCAGGTGTTTGACTTTTGTAGGCTTATTGTATGTGATAAGTGTTCCTATATTATCATATGAGAGAGGTGATGTCTGCTCTTTGCCAGTCCTGTGGTTAGTATTGTTAGCAGTTAAAGCATGTACAGCTGGTTTTGTCAGTGTATCAGAGTTTGATATGGATATGTACAGGAAGGGTACATTGTTTACCATGCTTCATACACATTCTTGTTTCTCTTACTTTCTGAATAATGTGCATTTTGCTTTCTTTCAAGTGCTGTACTCTTTTATCTACCAGAACCTGATTTCTTCCTTAGTTTTGCTTGCTGTGTGTTATTTTAGCAGCTGAGTTAATTTTACATCTTTCTGCCACTCCATCCTCCAGGTAATTCTCTGTAATTCCAGCAGAAATTGTTCTGGTTAGCTAGAAGCTACTGCAATTGTGATTCTTCCCACACTGTGTTTCGCTTGTTTACTATCCACCTCTGAGAAAGAGGAAATCAAACTTTCATGCAGAGACAAGGATCTTGTAGCAGTTTTTAGGGTATCTCTGAAAGTGGTTTTATGCTCTACATAGCCATAAACAGCAAGACTTGTTAAACATCAACTCTTTCCAAGCTCTACTTCTTGAACCACCCAGTAATTGTTCATGTAATTTGCAAGGCCTGACAAACAAGTCAGAATGTGGATGTGATGATTTCTTTCTGTGATGCAAATTTTTCATTTTTATTCCTTTCTTTCAGCATAGCCTCATACACATTTCATGCCCATGTTTGACTCATGAAGATTGTTAGTAACAAAACAACTGGAGCATTTATTTACTTTCTGCAACTAAATTTCATTTTATTCTTGTTATTTTATTTTATTTTCTCACACAGCTTTCTATACAGTAACCTTTTATAACTGACATATGTTATTCCTTCAGGTAGCTTCTACTGACAAACACAAAGCTTGTTTGTGTGCAAATGCGAGGCTGACTAAATGGTGCTAAAGTGTATTGACTGTCAGATATAATCAGGCAAAATTTTGTGGTGCTTAGACTGATTTTTTCATTGATTTTATTGATCAATGCATTGAACAGTGTTTTATTATACACAAGTTGTCTTTTATTAGTAAATCAAGACCTCATAGTGCATTGTTAAACAAAATGAGTTAATTAATCTATTTAACAGCTCACCAAGCTATTATCTCTTTAACTCCTTATAATGTTGTGTCATTAAAGGTCAAGGGGTCATGATAATAATCTCATTGTTGTAGACCATTAACATGACTGAACATTTTCAACAAAGTACTTCTGTTTACAATGCTATAACCCTTTGACTGCTGTGGCAAACTTTAACCACAGAAAGTCACATGCTGGAAACGTCATTATAGTTCTTGCCATGGCAATCAAAGAGTTAAGGGCTGTGCAGTGATTTCTTTTATATTTATTAATTTATATTTATTTTTTGTTTTCATTTGAGAAGGGGGGAATTGGGGTGGGGCAGTTCTTGTCTGCTGTAAGTGTCTTAACCAAGGGAAGGGTTAAAATGGCTTTTTATACAATTGCATCTTATGTACTTACCATCATTTCATTGTGTTGTAATTAAAAAAAATCTGTCAATAAATAAGAGAACAGAAAAAAAAGTTTCATAAAGTCATTGTGGTTTAATTGATATGCATTACTGTAATACTGACAGCTGCTGCTCTTTAGATACTGTAAGACATTACAGCCAACTTTAGCCTCAGAAGATGAATGCCTGACAGCTAATAACAATGTGTAGAAATAATATGGATACACCTGGGTATGAGCAGGGTGAAAGTAACATTAGTTAATTTTCCTAATAAAAATAAAGTAGTAAAAACTAATTTGTGGGGAAAGAGGTGGACTCTGTGTCAGTGGATCTACTCCTGTAATGTCTGAAGGGCTCCTTGTTAGATATTGCTGTAACAGACACTACAAAAATGATGAGCAGCTGGCTGAATTAACTCCTTTTTTCTGTGTAAGGAAAAATGTGAAAAATATAGTCTAAACAAAAGGTGAGTCTAATTCAGCTAGGAAAGTAGCTGAAGAATAGAAAACAAAAAATAGATGGTTTTCTTGAAATCAAATCACAATAGAAGACCACAGGACTATGATGCAAAGGAGAGTTTTGTAAATGTTGTCTATGCTTTGCAAAGCTTTGCAAAGATCTGTGTTCCTCCTGTGTGAGCAAACATGTAATTCTTCTCAAGATATAGAGGATTAAAGGTTTTCTACACCTGTACATGCATGTGGGTATAGGAAACCAGATACAAGCTCACTCAATCTACTTGGAGATAAAATGTTAATTATTATTTCTGAATCCTAGCAAGAAAGAAGGCAGAGCTTGTAAGCTGCTCCAAGACCTGAAATGAAACTCATCACATATCTAAGCTACCCGAAATTTTGCTCTTTTCCATTCTAAGTCAGAGATGCATGTGTTTTACACTTGCTAAAACCCACAAGTAGATAATAATTAGAAAAAAAAAAGGTTAAAAAAAGAAGAAATTATATTATTTGGCTGATTAAAGGAAGAAAGGAATAGAACTGAATAAAGCAGATACTAAAGCAGTCACTGATTTCAGTTCTCACACAGGAGAGAGGAAAAGGCCTCTGCCTGGAACTTTGTCTGCAAGTGTCTCACATGAAAAACACTGGTTCTCAATAGACAGGTTTGAGGGCTGTCTTGAAAAATCTTACCACCTTAAGTTCAAGGAGATTTTTTTATTTCCCCTGCAAATTATGAGTTAAAACAACTTCCAAGTTGATCCTTATCTTCTTAATATCTTCTTCATCTAAGATATTAATATCTTAATATCTTCTTCATCTTCACACTTTATAGGTGAAGACGCTGGTACAGACAGACAATTTACTAGTAAACATCTAGGAATCACATTTAACATATGAGAAATTTGGTGTCATGACTCAAACTCTTTCAGACCTATCTTCACATAATTATTTGCAGATAATTCAATTTTTCTTTTAATGTTTGGGCCCAAATTACAAGATTTAGCTTCCAGGAATTATTCTTCTCCAAAAATATTTTGAAACAAGAAACACAATCAATACACAGTTTACCAATTAGAACTGATTATGATTATGAATATTCCTAAACACTGCTTGCAACCCTTTTCATTCTACCTGTCTGAACTATTACAAACAAAACCAGCTAAACATCTTGACATCAATAATCGATCAATAATTAATGGAATATATTATATGTGGCTTCCTTCAGTTCTAGACAGCGTACAGTAGCATGGGACACAGCTATTTTCCACTAAAAAAAGCCAAGGATAAAAGAAACAAGCATTTTATAGACCACCTACGAAGCCAACTGTGAAAATGCTGGCTGCTTACTCTGGGTCGTGAAGCCTACACTTTAATGAACAATACAAAGTCCAACTGTCTTATGCCCAATCTATTGGCAATGCACTGCTGCTGATGGTGAAAATAAGTCTGGTTTAGTAAGGAGATTTTTGCTAAAAGATGTGCAAGTTTAATCAATTTGAATTGTGTTTCATCAGTACAAAAAGCTACGCTCTGATCAATGCCTAACCAACGTTCATCTGAGTCTCTTTCAACCCAAAGGGAGGTGTATTATGATCCTCTGCAGAAATATTCAGAATTCAAAGGAGCTTTTCCAAGTCTTAATAAAAATATATTCTCTTACTTCAGTGTTTCTCACATTAAATGCAACATGTAGGTATTTTGACCTAAGTGCCTCTTTCCCACATGATTTTTTAAATTTTTTTTAAAAATTGTAAATATTTGAATTATAATTCAGGAGACCCAGAATGGGTAAGCTGTAAATGTAAAACATTATCCAAGGAAACAAATAGAAAAGTATTTGATGAACCAATATTTTTCAAAGAAGTTTTTATATTAGTATTTAATATCTGGAAAACTTCCAAGCTGAAATAAGTATTGTTGCTACCATACTGTTCAATATATTGAAGTGAAGTTTGGCTTCCAACTCATTTATCCCTTTGCAAGTCACTGCAAGAAACAACTCCTAAAGATCACACTTAATTTCCCAGATGTTTGTGTGAAATTACTGTCATCAATCACCATATTGATTATCTTTCTTTGCTTTTCCAGCACTCTTCTATTTTAAATGTTCCCCTGCAGTGACATGTGGAGGCATCCTTGTTATCCATGACTTGCTCTCTTGCTGTCTAACTGCTAGAGAAGAGATTCATTGTGCATGGTTTTTGTGTTGTCATAGATATTTTTTTGCTTTGATTTTCAACATCAGTCAAATGTTCTCTCCACAGCAAAGGACAAGTGGGGCTGCACTCCCTTTGTTTCTAACCTGGGAAGTTGTTACTCTGTCACTCTGGCCAGCTTCTCACTGCATGTTTTGATTTAAGTAATGAAATCAGGTTGAGAAGGTCCCAAAGAGGTTTCCTATTCATGTTGTTCTTTTGTAAGGAAGTATCGGTGAAGCTCGAGTTTTACAAGGATGATACAGAGTATCTGATTACTGTCACAGTGTCAAATCACTTCCCAAATCTCCTCCAGTTTCCTTTGCAGTCCACTCAGTGTGTGCACTGACAGTTTTCTTTTGGAGTGCACTAGCTAGGTCTTTTAGAGATAAACTCTTCTTTTTCTTTTGGGAGGCAGTTATTCCTCCCATGCCTCACTCTGGCATACTGGATTAACATAGCATCATCCCTTCTGTAGAATTGCAGCAGGTATAACTTTCAGGCATAAGGCATGTTCCGAAAATATGTCAGTTCCAAAAGAAGTAGAACCTCACAGTTCATGAGAAGTTCAGTTCAGTTAGAAGAATGATGAGCTTTTAAGTCTTATTTGGGTATAACTGACAACCTGTCAGACACAGTTTATACTCAGAACTGTGGAAAACTCAGAGGTAAAGAAAAGTTAGACCTTCTCCAAGGTCAGCCTAGTCTATCAGAAAATCAATTTGAGATACAGGAACCTAAGTTCCCCTTAAAAGTCTAGCATAGGGCATAATTGCCAACTTGTAGCTCCAAACCTGTGTCTAGAGTAACCACATTAGGGCTTTACCTGACTATAATAGATTTTTACCCTAGCTGGAGTGGTCTTCAGAAGTTGGTTCCCTTCTCCATTGAACAGACAGCTACATTTGGAAGTTAAGATTCTTTCTCTTGATAAGACATGTAAGTTAAATGAATTGTATCCCTTTCACCCCTCAACAGAGAACAGAGAAGCAGACAGAAAAAGAAGCTTGGAACAGCAAGCGTCAGAGATCCCACAAAATTTTTTTAAAATTAAGAATGTCAGGACTGTCAGGAGAGAAAAAAAAGAAGAGAAATAAAGAGAGGAAAACTGAAAGGAAGCTCATCACATGCTTCTCTGAGTTTAAATATCTGATATGCTCTTGCACACCTGTCTGTCTCGAGTGCTACCACTGGTCACTGGCCCAGTCAACAATAAAACCTGAGCCTCCTGTCTTCAAGTGGCAGGCAGAGATACACTGTTCCCAGGTACAACACATACCAATTTCTTGTCTTTCAGTCAGCTAAACTTGAGGTGTAGCTAAGCCACTTATCACCTATAAGGAGGGTGCTTCCGCTGAATCACTGTAGAAACTCATGTGTGTGACAGAGCCTTTGCACATTGCAAACAGCACAGAGAAGGCATGTTCATTGAGCTATCTCCTATGGACATCAGTTACCAGGACAGGACATAGGTGAGTGCAAAAAGCGACCTTGCAAGAGCATCAGGACTGCATGCCCTCTTATTGTAATAGTAAATGTCACCTACAGCTTTTGCATGCACAGTTCTTTGTACAACACTTTGCTTATAATGCCACATAGCACAAGCTTGTATCTTGCTGAGAAATGTTACTATACTGTGTGTACTCAGGTCTCAGAGGATGAGGAACAGACAAATAAGGACACAGAGCGTATTACTAACACAATAAAAATATTGAAATGGGGAGGAGATTAACATTCTATTGGAAATGAGAAAAGCAGTAAAGACTCTCAGTGTTTAGAAAGAGTAGTCCCAAGCTTTGCTTTATAAATCATTTAGAAATTAATTTTGACAAAGGAGTTTCTATTTACTTGCTTGTGGGGAAATCTGGACCATACACCTTTTTTTTGGCTGTCACTTACCAAGCCCAGGTACAATGAATAGTTAAAAAGGAAGCAGCAAAATAAATCCAGATCAACAGTACTGGGAAAGTATAAAATGCCTGCATGTGAGATGATTTCTCAAATCCCTGTACATGAAAGGGACATTGCCTAATGCTGTAAAGTCCTAATGACCTTTGAAAACACAAATGGGGAATCGTAATCTCATTTAAATGTTAATTAAAAGAATTGAACTTAAGTGGTTCAGAGAGACAAGAAATTGAAAGTTCTGAAGATTAAATTATTTCTTTGATGGGTCAGGCTACATGGTGTTGTGCAGTACACATACCTCTGTTGATACGGGCTACAGGAACTGTTCCTTGAGGGACAAAAAATTTCACTTCACCTCTCCCAACTTTCTCCAAATCACACTGGCATAATCATACGTGTCTGTTTATCTCAGAAGCTGTACAGTTCCTGCAGAGCTTTCTTCTTTATACATAAAAATAATTATTTTAGCACTGGTAATCTTATTCCCCTATGACTCTTTCCATTCATAGTCCATACATGGATTATTGCATCAGTTAGTCCCAGTCTGCAGCCCAGCAACCTCAGGAGTTCTTCTAAGACTGATTTTTTCCATCTGCACAGACCATAAAGTAGTTTTGCAGCTGCATTTGTAGTCTGGTGGCTGGAGTGAGAAAGATACCTAGGTGGTGGCAACACTAGCCTAACTGGAATAAGACTCAATTTCCCAGTATGGTCAGATTACTTATTTGACCTTGTGATTCACATAATCTCTGCTGGCCAGCTGTTGCAATACTCTGTATTGAAATAAGTGTAACTGCCACTACAGAGCTGTGTATCTAAGTCCTCCATACCCTGACCACCAAAAGTATGATTCATAATAGTCAACCTGTTAAACAAGGTGACGTGTAAACTTGCTGTTAAGAAGCATTGAAGGAGGAAGACTGTGCAGCTCTGCCTCCAGTCTCAGCCACTATCCAGGGAAAGAACTAGGCACATCTGGAACTCTGGACAATATCAATTGATGAATTGGGTAAATTGCACATTTGGACATAGGTGACTCAGTCAAGCATTTTCCCTGGAGTGTAGAGACTTCTGGACTCTAAAGCACCCAGAGCTCAAGGGAATCTGGCTCTTCGTTGGAATTAGATGGCTTTCATCAGGTCAGTCTTCTTTCCTCTCTGTCTAAAAGGGAAAATTTAGATATTTAATCTCAGTAAACCTTTCATCATTTATGTACTTGACCCAGACAGAGAAGTATTTTAAGTACTCTGTTTCCTCAGTGTTTCTCAGTATTGTCCTTTTTTCAGCGTTCATTTAGGAAATGTGGCATAAGATTCTATACTGCTTCTCCGGTCAATGCAGAGGGAATTTAAGCACTAGTTTAGATATGAAAGCAAAAATTCTTTGTAGTGCATGTCTTAAGATGGATCAGGAAGGATTCATGTTCTTCACACTCTAAGGTTAGTTTTGTGTGGTAGTTTGACTTTGGTTGTCCACTAAATTTGTTCCATCACTCCCCTTTTCAGCTGGACAGTGGAGAAAATATGTATTGAGAGGCTCAGGAGTCCAAATAAGGACAGGGAGAGATCATTTAGCAATTAACATCATGGGACAAACAGACTCACCATAGAATTAAAAAAATAAAAGCATTTAATCTATTACACTATGTACACACACACACACACAGAGTGAAACCAGAGTCAGATACTGAGAAGTAAAAACGGATCTTAAAACACCTCCCCCCACCCCTCCCTTCTTTGCAGACTCAACTTTATTCATGATTTTGCTCCCTTCTTCCCACCACACTGCAGCACTAGGAGGGGCAGAGAATGGGAAAATAGGGGTTTTGGTCTGTTCCTCATGAGTTGTTTTCCTTCTTATTTGGGGAGAGCACCCCTCTCACTCTTCTCCTGCTGCAGCACAGGGTCCCACCCACAAGAGACACTCCTCCACGAATTTCTCCAATCTGAGTCCTTTCCCACAGGGCTTCAGCTCCTCACCAGCTGCCCAAGTGTAGGTCACTTCTATGGAGTGCAGTCATAGAATGTCTGTCAGTCTCTCAGGCCCAGACTGCTCCAGCCTGGTCCCTCACAGAGTCACAAGCAGCTCCACCCCAGCAAACTTGCACCAGTGTGGGTGTCTCTTTCTTTCTCCACAGGCTGCAGGTCCTACCAGAGGCTTGCTCCAATGTGGGTCACAACATCTTCTGTATGTCTCCACTTGCTCCAACATGAAGCCTCTCCATAGGCTGCAGTTAGGGTCTGTGGATCCCATCATCTTCCAGTCCACCATGGTCTTCTTCATGGGCTGCAGGGGCATCTGTCTCTCCAGCATGTGGAGCACATCCCTTCTTCACTGACCTTGGTGTCTGAAAAGTTTCTTACATCTTCCTGCTCCCTTCTCTGGCACCATAAAGCGTCTGCTAGCACGTTTTTTTTCTCTTAAATGTGATTCACAGAGGCACTATGACCATCACTGATGTGCTCATACTTGGTCAGCAGTGGGTCCGGCCTTGAGCCCAGCTGGTGTTTACTCTGTTGGGCCTAGGGGAAGCTTCTATCTGCTACTCCCGCAGCACCCCCTCCTCCACCAGAACCTTGCCATATAAAACCACAACAATTAATCACAGCAATTTTTTTTTTCTAGTGGAAAAAGTTTCTTGATCACCTTCCCAGGGGCCACTTTGTGGCTTAGAAGGATTCAGCCATTGTTTCTGCTGCCTGTGCCCAGGTGCTGGCAGAGGGTGACTTCTCTGAGGAGAGGTTGGAGCTGGTCCATGATGGACACAGCCAGTTCCAAATGGGATCCACCACAGGGCATATCTAAGTCCCTCAGGCAAGTGGGTGGTGCCTCTGGGAAAAGGTATTAAATTAGAGTGGAAACAGTGCACAGGCAGTGAAGAAAAAAGTGAAAAACATTCCTGAGAGCACCAGAGTCAGAGAAGAATGAAAGGAAGGAGATGCTGGAGGTGTTCCAGTTGCCAGAGCAGAGATTGCCCCACAGTCTATAGAAAATACCACACGGGAACAGACATACACACTGCAGTCCATGGAGGACCCTATGCTGGAGCAGACTCCTCCTGAAGGACTGCAACCTTTGGAGAGGCCCCACACTGAAGTGGGGAAAAAATGTAAGAAGGAAGGAACTGCAGAGAGGAGCTGTCACAGACTGACCAAAACCCATTCCCCATCCCTCTCCACCTACTGGAAAGGAGATATGTAGAAGAGTCAGAGATAAAAGAGTAAAGTTGGGCCTGGGAAAAAGTGAAGTGTGAGGGGTGAGGTGGTGTTTTGTCTTTGTTTCTCACTATCCAAACCTATTTTACTTGGCAAAAAAAAAAAAAAAAAAAAATTAACTTCCCACAACCTGTGTCTGTTTGTCTCATCACAGTGATTGGTAAATTATTTCTTTCTCTATTTCAATCCACAAAGTTTTCCATCCTATTTGACACCTTTTTCCTGTTGTGGAGGGGGACTGAGTGAGCTGCTATGTGGGTGACTGGCTGCTGGCCAAGGTGAATTATCCCCCATACATTCTTGAAGTTTATTTTACTTTAGTTGATGGTATACCTGGCAATGTTTTCCTGGGGTGAACTTCCATGGAGATGCATAATTCTGTATCTCTGTTAAGAGTGGAAGAATATGTAGAGATAGAATTATCTTCCTGGATGTGATTATCAAAGCATCATGTTGAGCTGAAATGTCAGTATAAGATGTTAAAGAATACTTGATGGGATGATAAGTATCACATTTCTGCTGAAATTAGCTTAAGTGTTCTGAAGGAACTGGAAAAAGAAATAACTGATTTATGAATTTTGCTGTACCGTGTCTTCCTAAAACTGCCTCATGACTGGAAGGTGTTTAACGTGGCAGTGATTTTTTTGAGAGCTTTGTGCAGCCAAATAAACTGATGTCTCTAGTTAGAAAACTGTAGGAGAGGGACTTGTAAACATATGGATAAATACATGAGGGCATTACTTTAGTAACACAGTCATCGATTAGATTTCTGGAAACATGTAAATAATGCTAATCAAGTTGATACACTTTTCCATATTTCCAAAAGGCATTTAGCAAGGTACTTCTCCAAGCAGTCTTAAAGAAATTGATCTGTGATATGAGGTAAGGTCCTCATCTAGATGTGCACATTAAAGTACAAGAAAAAAAAAAATTATTACCTACTTTCCACAATAGAGAGACATCATAAATAAAACTCATAGGAGTCTCTGCCAGAGATTGTTATTCACTATATTCATAAATGATCTTGAAAGAGATATATGGCAAAGCTTGCTGATGATACTAACAGTAATAAAGACAAAGAATAAGTGTTAATGGTTGTAAAAAGAAAAGCTGCACAATACTGAGAGACTTGAAAATGAAATACATATAAATGAAATTATGTACAAGTGAAACACCTTAAAAATATTATATACAATGATGCTTTCTGAGCTAAGTATTGCAGTTTGAGAAAAGCTATTAGGAATACGCGAGAGAAAACATCAGTTCAATTCACATTAGCAGCAAAGAAAATCAAGTGAGATGTTAGACGTTGTTAGGAATGGAATAGAGAACAAAACAAAATAATAATAACAAAATTATGCTGCTGTATAAATCCATTACATACCTGCATCTTGAATTCTATTTGAAATTCTGAAGTCTTTTTTTCCACTTGCAAGTCAGAATTCATGTAGTAGCAAAGTAATATTGCATAATGTAACTGTGTTTGGATAACAGCTACAATTATGAGCAAAGCTATAAAAGATAGTTCTATTTTATAAGAAATTATCCACATATAGGAGGACTCTTCAAAAAGATAGCTGAGACAAAACACAAAAGCAGTCTAAAACCTGAGTTATAAGAATAAATGTATAGAAAGTTACTTTTCACTGTCTTGTTCCACAAGTGAATCACTTTAACTGGTGGGAAGCTTAAAGCTAGTCAATGTACATACTTCACATGAACACAGGTAAGGTGCTCATCTACTTGTTAAAAATCATGATCAATGCTAAAAGTTGATATATACTCAGAAATTAATTGACAAATGCAAAGAAGCAAAATATCTTCAGAGATATTTTATACAAGCCGCCACCACAGGCACAGAGAGTCCTCTGGACAGGACTTGACACACTGTGATGCAGAACTGTGGAAAAGAATAAGAATAATGCAAATTTAAAGTAGCATCTCAGGGAAAGTGGCTCAAGATCCTAGACTAGATCTCATTCTGTCATTAACGTGTTTACATATTGAGTTTGTAAAAAAAACCCCATTTGTTAAAATTGACGTTACAGTGAGGCATAAACTACCAATCTTCACACTGCTTTGAGTAACAAACTGCAAATGTAAATATGAAGTATCTTATTTACTGAACCCTATATTTCCTATGAACCCATACATTAGTAGATATGCCTAATAAAGATATTTAAATGGCATTAAGTGCATGCACTTCTTTGCTACCTCTTCACTGAAACCAGACACAATGATAATGAACCAGTTGGGTTATAGCTCTTGGAGAGCTATAATAACAGTCATACTCACCATTACTAATTAAATCTTTACACAGATGAAGGACTTATCTGAGATAGGGATTCCAGATTATGGAGTATTATGACAGTCTCCCTGATGCAGATCTTTAGATCAAGATTTCTACTGAATATGACTCCTCTGTATTAGTACTCAGTGTGACTCATGAACAGCCTGGCTTTACACACTGAAGCCAACTGAGTACTTCTACATTAAACACTAAACACTGATCTTAGAATAGTTTCATATGTCTTTTGCCTCCCTAATACATTAAGTTAATCAGTACAATTCTATGTGCCCAGCTTATTTGTAAATCTTTCACTTCATAAAAATTTGAGTGTGTGTATATATATATGCAAACAGGAAGGTTAAGTAAAACCTATCTATGTGATGTACACTTAGCAATGAATGAGCGATTTACCATACTTTCTATGACACAGTTTCTAAAGAAAAGGATTTTTTTTTCCCCTAAGGTGTAAGAAAATAATTCAAGATATGTTATGTAGAAAGTAGCTGATTAAGGAAGATTTTCTCAGATGCCTTCCATGCAGATCATCATTTTACATGTAAATTTAACAGCAAGATTCTCTTGCTTTTAATAGATGCAATATCCTTTAATGGATTTACTAATGGTGATTAGCTATGACCAGCATGGAGTATTTTGCTGGCCTTTGGAAGCAAGCAAGGTAGACAGGAAAATTCTACCTCATAATTTTGCACTGGGGTTTCTGCAGTAGTTTTCTCCATAGTTTCGTTCTTTCACAATTTTTTCATGAACAAATGGACAAGAAAATGTCAAAATGGATCTGGAATGTGAAAGACATTTTTAATCCTACAAGAAATTAACTTTTTCAATGAAATTTAAATCTTCCCTTCAGTGAAAACTGAAGAGTTAGTTCTGAAGATTCATACAATTGCCAGTGTTTTGAATGAGGCCAAGGAAAAATGATTTTGTCAGCAGTCTACATATTACTTACATAGACAACAGCAATAGAATAAAAATCAAAACAGAATGAGAAAAAAATAGCTGACAAAAGAAATAACACTAACATAATTTTCCTTCCATCACCATTTTTTCCTCTTTCAGTACTATAAATGTGTTCTTTATCAATAACACTTGGGCAATGAATTTTCCATACATAACAGAAAGCATATTCGACTGTATTTGATTCCATGCTTTACATTCTCCTCTGGGCACTTTTGTGGACAAAAAAGTTTTATTCTCCTTGTACTCAGACAATTCTTTATCAGAACTGCATTTCAAGTACAATAGGAGATTCAGAGGATCACCATGTTAGGTGCAGGACATGGGAAAAAGAAACGTTTGTGCTTTTAGCTGTCTCAGTGAGTCTGTTGGATGTCTGCTTAATGTGCCCCAGATTCACCCAGCTGTAAGGTTGGAGATCAAGGAAGAATTGTGTCTGCTTGCAGATCAGATTCATAGAATTATAGAAGGGTTGGAAGGGACCTTTAAGGTCATCTAGTCCAATCCCCCTGCAATAAGCAGGGACACCTTTAAGTAGGTCAAGTTGGTCAGAGCTTCATCAAGCCTGACCTTGAATATCTCCAGCAACGAGGCCTCTGACACCTCTCTGGGTAACCTGTTCCGGTGTTTCACCAAAATTCACAGCTTTTTTGGGACTACTCTAACTCTAGTCTTCTTTCAGAGAGTTTTCACCTGATTAACTTTCCGTTACTGTAAAAAATGGAGTATTGGTACAACGATTCTGAATTCTGGTGGCTATCCTCTCTCTTTTGGTGTCATATTGATTGCTCTTGGCATTCTCCACACAAGTTTTGTGTTTCTATTTGCGTTTCTGGAGGCATGTGGGAACTCTGGTGGGTCTGGGGGCTCTTGGATGGAGGAGTCAGAGTAAGGCTGGTTACAAGCCTGCAGTGTTGTTTTGGATTAGCGTAGCAAAGTTCTGGTGGAGAAGGGGGAGCTGTAGGGATGTTTTTTGCAAGAAGCTGCTAGAAGCTTCCCCCACATCCAGCACAGCCAATATCATCTGGCTACGGGCAGACCTGTTGCTGACCAAAGCTGAGCCATTCAGCAATGGTGGTAACTCTTCTGGGATCACATATTTAAGAAGAGAAAAAAAACCCCAACAAATAACCCAAAACCCGCAACTGGACAATTTTTACCATCAGGGAGAAGGGAGTGAGAAGACGTGAGAAACTCTGCAGACACCAAGGTCAGTGAAAAAGGAGGGGGAGGAGGTGCTCCAGGCACCAGAGGAGAGATTCCCCTGCAGCCTGTGGAGGACGGCATGCTGGATAAGGTAGACACACATGAAAGATGCTGTGACCTGGAGGAAGGCCATGCTGGAGCAAGCTCCTGTCAGGACCTGCAGCCCATGGAGAGAGGACCCCATTCCAGATTAGGTTTCCTGAAAGGAGTTTTGACCACATGGAGGGCTACACTGGAACAGTCTATTCCTGAGAGTCTGCACCCCATGGAAACCATGCTGGGGCTGTTTCCAAAGAGCTGTAGCCTGTATAGTTCATGGAGAACTATGTAGTCCCATGTAGTCCCATGAGAGGGATCCTACTCTGGAGCAAGAGAAGAGTCTGAAGAGTCCTCCCACTGAGCAGTAAGGAGTGGCAGAGACAACATGACATGAAATGACCCCAAGACCCATTCCTTGTCCCCCTGTGCTGCTCGGGGGGAGCAAAGTTGATCCCGGGAAGAAGGAAAGGGTGCAGAGAAATATTCTAAGATTTGGTTTTATTTCTCTTTATCCGACTCTGTTGCATTACTTTTACTCCATGTTGAGTCTGTTTTGCCCATGACATTAATTGCTAAATGATCTCTCCCTGTCCTTATCTTGATTCCTAAGCCTTTCAATATATTTCCTCTCCCGTGTCCAGCTGAGGAGGGAGAGTGATAGAGCAGCTTTGGTGGGCATCTGGCCTCCAGCCAGGGTCAACCCACCACAAGTGCCTACCCTCTGTGTGAAAGGTGTGATTCAGAAGGATCACCTAGGACTATAAGCTAATGGACTGCCAAATCTAATGAATGTCAGGACCCAAGGGACTTAGCATTCCCAGCCTATAAGAGCCAAAGCCTCAAGGAAGTTTTTATGGTCCGGTTCCCAAAAGCCAGCCCGTAGCCAGCTCAGTCTTCCAAAGCAGCCACTTAGATCAATCTTCCTACTTGCTGGCTATTCCGGCTTCACGCTTACCAGCAGGTCTCACACACAGAGGCACAGACCCACAGAGCACGCTCACATAGGAAAACACTTAGGAGAAGGGATTAATAAGAAGACTCAACAGACTGTGATGATCATGTGCAGGGCTTAGCCAGTCAGGCATGCCAGAGCAGCAACTTGATTATACACTACTTTTGTCCTGCTCAAAAATATCTTGTTATAAACTTCACCATCTCACAAGACCCTTCATGTATCCCATAATAAGTTTCTTCTTTCTCATGAGACACAGGACAATACACACACACACACATACACCACACACACATACCCTTCTTACCAGTTACAAATCATCTGGGTTGAACCTCCTCAAGGCTTTGAGTGGTTCTGTCTATGGCCTGTCTCAATCAAGCACTTAAAGCCATTCTCCATGGCTTATTAGGGTATGTGCATCTGGGTGTTTAATTTGCTCCGTTTCCTGACTTTTTTCCTATTTTTTTAAGTACCAACTAACAACATACCTCACAAACTATACATCCTTACTTCCACATATTCCACTACATCCATGCACTGGACATGTAGTATAATTGTTCACTTTAATTAGAATCTCTTTCCCAAGTATGCACATCTTCATGAGAACTTTAACAAAGAAATTGTAGCAAAAATAATATTTGCAAAACTTCCTGCATTTCAAATCTTTGTTGGTGAACCAAACTCCCTGTATTGATTCCAGAAAAGCTTCCAGGAACAGTGATTATAGCTAAAATTTGTAAATGTCTGAATTGCTTAAAATATCTAATGGGATGGCTATGCAATAAGTAGTAGCTGATTTTCAATGGGTAATTAGAACTTCTCATGTGCACTTACAAAGTGATATACATTTCAAACATATATTTATACAGAGCCCTTATAGCTCCAACTGTGTGAGGCATTTAAGGAGGACAATTAAATCCTGTTACGGAGGGAAATTAGGCTTACGTGTATGTGTGTTTAAATACTTTCCTAGAAGCAGATGGGCTCTTGAATTTGGGCCCACATGCTTGAAGTATGTGACGGTATTAGAAAGATACTGATCAGCAATAAAAAGCCATGGTATATGACATACTGAAAGGAATGATCATCTTGTAGTCACCTAGAAACATCCACAAGACCATTTTTTATGAATTAAAACATGATTCATAAAATTGAGGAAAGGAAAAGTCTCTTCTGAGATTGTCTGTCAAGCAGAAGTTATCATCATGTTGTTTTTCCAAGTTAATTTTGTTAGCAACTCTAATTCTTTCTGAATGGTTTCTTTTTCCTCACTATGTCTACAAGCCACTAATTTTAAATCGTTAAATGTATTGTAAACATCGCTAAAAGACAGCATCAAAGAGTTTAGCAATTTATCTGGCTTGGAAGATATGCAAAGTAGAACAATTACCAATAAAAGGACTCTTTTATTTGTCAGCTCTCTCTCATCTGCATCTCAGGGAAGTGCTACATACTACATTAAATAAACAAATAATTTCTTAGCTAGAGACAGAGTGGACGGCTGCCTTCATTTACTTTTTCTTACTACAACTGTGTTTGGAAGTATTGATGCAAAAAATTCAATCTTGTTTTCTGTACAGGGCAGCCTCCATAATCCTGGGAGTAAAAACTGCAGGATGAGGCTATCTGTGAGAGACAGACAAGATGGGCATAGACATGGACTCCAGTTTTCAAAATACTGCACTTTTTTTTTTTGGCTACTATGGTGTGGCATACTTCCAGGTTCAAACAGAGCCCCAGTGCTATATCCAGCACCCAGGTTATATCTGGAAGGGTTATGCCAGGTTTGCTGCTAATCTTCCCTCTCCAAAGTCTTCTCATCACAACAATATTTGTATTTCTTATACTTTTTGAGCTGACTCTTCCTGTGCTTCAGAAGTTCCTCTAGAGTTCCCTGGTTATTTTTTAACTTGTCTGTCATCATTCTTGCTACTGTGTTCAAAGTAGAGGGAAATGATCTCTCAGGCCATTTAGGGAGTCCCATTCATACACGTGGTTATACCCATGTTCCTGTCTTGTCATCAGACTTTTTGGCAAGGAGACTATCCCTGTGAGCACCCCAAGAGCTTAAATGGCTTACAACTGGTATGAAACCAAATTTGAACCCACTTTATTTTCCTGAGTCATTCATGCCATTTAGATTTTTAAATTAAACAAAAAATAAGAAAGAAATTTGGGATAAAATGCTATTTTATATTAATATTAATAATAATATTCAAATAATAATATTCAATATACATTTATACCTGGGACCTTCTAGAATAGATGAATTCTTTCCATATTTTTTTTTATCTCTGTAAATCTGTACCATGGAAATATTTTGTGTTCCTAGTAAGCAATGTTTAAACTTCAAATTTAAACATTTTATTCAAACAGAATTATTCAGTCATTGAATCTGTTTTTGTGGAGTACATGAAAAAAAAATTTGCTTCATATTCTGCATTACTTTGAATTTTCTTGGAACCTAAAAGTGTCTAGACCGCTGGAACTCATCATAAATTTAACAGTGACACATTTACTCTTACTTCCCCTGTTGGAGCCTCCTCAGTTAACAAACATCTTTAAGTCTTCCTAGAGCATACACCTTTGAGTTTCAAAATGCATGTTTTCAGTCCCACTAGAACACAGAACAAAGATCTCCTCTCACTGGGATGCTATTGAAAGACATTTCAGTTCTTCCATCAACACTAGGAGTAGCCAGCATATGTAGCCAAAGAACTTTTTCCCGTGCCTCTTGGCACCAAGATAGAGATCCTAATGAATCCATTATCAGTAAACTTAGTCTTTATTTTCAATTTTTTGGGGGTTGTCAATCATTACATGAAATGTCAGTTGTGCATGTGAATGCACTACTGTTCTTGCTCTGAAAAGCATCATTTTGTCATAGAAAAGGGATAATTCTCAGTCTGTACTTCAGAGCCTCGTTTCTGAACTGAAGCTTCCATGACAGAAGTAAAGCTAAAAGCATTAAAACTACATTTTTATGTAATTTGTCATTTTAAGGCAACTTTATACGGAAAAGATTCTGTGAGGTAAATGTGGAGTCCAATTCCACATAAATGGCTGCAATTTGAAATTTTCACACATCCTTATGTCTCTTTGTGAGTCCTTTAGCTATCCTCTGGATTCCCCATTTCTAGACACTTGAGCTAAAGGGTATGTGTCTTTATTATTATCTTGCAGATGGATTTGTGCAATTCTGAATCTGTTAAAATAACTTGAGGCGTTTCAGGCTTTATTATAATAAAGCTCTTTGTTGGTTTGTTGGCTTTGTTTGTTTTTGGGTTTTGTTTTGGGGTTTGGGGGTGGGGTTTTTTGTTTGTTTGGTTGTTTTTTAATATAGGGCTTCTATGGGATCAGTTCTTTCCCTTCTGACAAGGTATACATTCTTTTAATATATTCGGTCATAGTAATATAAAATATTTTTTCCTGCTATGTAAGCTCAATGATGGAAGATCTAATTGAACACTACAGCTAAGTTGCTGAAATTTTTTGTTCAGAAAAACAGTCATACAACTGCTGAACTCTACTTCCAGTAAAGAAAAAAAAATCAGTGAAGGTTTTATTTCATAAAGGGATGATACTTCAGATACTGCCAGCTGAGAAGTCGATCAAAGAAAACAGCCTTCCACTTCTTTTAAGTGGCCTCTATTCATAAGATGCCTATAAAAGCCTGTCAGTGACTATTGTTTCACTTCAGATGCAATGATAAATGACTATGAAAGCGAGTTTCAGGATGTGTGGGAACTCTAAAGCTACAGAGTTGTGTGTTTGTTTTGTTAGGTTTTTTTTACACAATTGTACAACACAAGTAAAAATGTTTAAAATGCTGACATTGCATCTGAGGTTAAGTCTAAACAGGCTCTATTTTTTGTAAAAAAAGTTCCAATTAGTTCGAATGTTAGTGATTTGCATTGTGCCCTGACATAAGCAGGTCTGAGGTCTGAGGAATAGTGAGTTGTTATCAGGTTAGGTTGATCTAAAACAACTCATAAATCATCTTTCATCTCCTATATTTTTTGACTTTTCTAGTAACTGCACTTTAATTTTTAAACTTGTTCTGCAGAATGAGCAAGAATTCCTTAACAGAGATGGCAACACAAGAGTAGTTGGTTGAAATGTAAGCTTAGCATATATATTACTGATTTTTGTGAAGAACCTTATTATCATGAATTTTAAATATTAATACCCTCCCCCCCAAACATTAATACAAGTTACTGGAGCAGTTCTTGTTTTCTCAAATAACTTTGCCTTGTATTATCTGTTGAAAAATTCACCATACTTAACTATTGGTAATGCTGGACTCCATTCACCTTGCTCAGACCCACTTTAATTAGAAAAATGCATCTAGAATACAACTCCAAGCTCCATGTTTTATTTTTACTTAAAAATAAAACTTTCATAGCAGTGCCTCATTTAAAAGTTTCTTTTTTTCTCTTAGCTCAAATTAAACTTTGCTGTGATGGGGGTCTAAGAACATCTGCCATCAGTTTTAAACAGCTTGCTGTCATCTTTCTGCAGATTTAATTTTCCTTTGGTTTGTTTGTTAAACAAACTTCAGGAAATCCAACAGCCATGTCAAACTGCTTTGAGTCAGAGAAGAACAGGACAACTCATTTTAAGGGGTTCCTAGCTGCCAGTTAAAACTAAAGCTCCTCTGGTTCTGGAAGGAGTAGATATGTAATATACATCAGTAGTGTTTGTTTTCTTCTCACTGGAGAAAGCCAGGCAAAACAAACAGATTATAAAAGAAAGAGAGGTGAATCACTGTGGTAGGCATCAACAGACTCCTATGCAACATAAAAAGGCTGATTTACCAGAATTACAGGCAATGCATCTGGGGTACCTCTTCAGTTCAAGTTTATTTGGTGTTTCTGAAACAAAACTCTTGCTTTTTTAAAGTTGACTTTTAGCAGTATTTGAACATACAGTAGAAGCTCCTGTGAGAATGAATACATTACGATGCATAGTTAAATAGCAGTTGACAGTGTCAAGATGTAAGTTAGAGGGAAATTACATTTCAATATTATACAAACACCGAGGGTTCAATCAATTCCTTGACCAGTATGCTGAGTATTCACACTAATCTAATTCATAAATTAGATTACACATGAATAATTGAGAATTATTATAACTGAAGAACGTGAGGTTTGAAGGAAACCTAGGGATAATGATACCTTCCGCTGGCCCTAAAGGAGAAATGAACAAGGAATAACCAGGCAGTACCGAGAAGAGTATTCTAGTTTGCATATATCATAGAATGGTATGGGTTGGAAGGGGCTTTTATAAGGTCATCTACTCCAACCTCTCACTGCAATGAGCAGGGACATCTTCAACTAGATCTGGTTACTCAGAGCCTTGTTCAACCTGATGTTAGATGTTTCCAGGGATGGGACATCTGCCACCTATCTGGGTGACCTCTGCCATTGTTTCACCACTCTCACTGTAAAAAATTTCTTCTCTGTATCTAATCTAAATCTACCCTCTTTTACTTTAAAGCCATTACCCCTTGTCCTATCAGTACATGATCTCATAAATAGTCCCTCTCTATAATTCTTATAGGCCTTTTTTAGGTTCTAGAAGGCTGCAATAAGGTGTCCCTGGAGTCTTCTCTTCTGCAGGCTGAACAAGCCCAACTGTCTCAGTCTTTCATCTAAAACAATCATCTTGCAGATAATGGAAGCCACATAACAGATTCTTTATTTAATGGCTATATATCTGTCTACTAATGTGTGAAAAACAAAGGAAATATTAAATGCACAAAACCAAGCAAACTAGCAAGGGATAACACATGAAAGAGAATGTGTTCAAAGGACTGAATTTCTGATACCCATTAGAAAGCCTGAATTCCTCCCCTTCTCTCCTGATAATGGGCAACTAACTGGAAAATCCCAAGCCAAAATAGGTAGAGAGAGAACACCACAGAGGGGTGAATTAGTGAAGCTGAATTCCCTTCTAGAAGGGCCTTTCTCTCCCTGACGCTAAATGGATCTAGGAATATCTTTCCAACTTAAGTAACTTGCATGGGATGAATCCTTCCACCTCATTAGGTCCTACGTTTAGATATCACAGAAGTATTTTAAAACTCCATCCAGCTGCTAATTATAAATCCTTAATCAGCCCATAATAATGTTTCTGTCAATTGAGTCTTGCCTTGACTGTAGAAACTGCTTTAGCAAGTGATATTAGAGCATACCTACTCAAATGACTCAACAGGAAGAAGAGGAGGCTTCCTACATGCCATAATCTAGACCTTCAGTCTCTTCCTTGGGCTAGTGATTCAATGAAATGTAATAATGCTGAGTAGATTGAAGTAGATGTAGCTAAAGATAGAATTAATATAACTTTAATATAAGAATTTTCATGTTTTAAGGACAGATTTGTTTTGGATTTTAGTAAGATATGCCTGTAACCGTATGAGCAGTTTCGTGAGAGCAGCTACAAAATTTAGTTGTAACAGTGAAACAGCCTGGAAGATAAAGAAGTGTAGAGAGGGGAGTCATAAATAATGAGACCAATGACCAATTAAAAGACAGAGTATATCTTGTTTTCAGCAAAAAGGGGTTCCTAACTAGTTGGTGCAGGAATGTGTTTTTGATCTCAGGAATGCGTTTTAGAAACTATGGAGAAAACTGTAAAGAATATGCACTGAGAGAGAAGAAGGCATCTAACCTTCCTACCAGAAGACCACCGGAAGAGCCCCTCCCCAAGTGTCACTGAGCATGCTCTATCTGAGAGGGGTTATCCTGTAAATAATTTTCATAACCCCGCCATTTCTTAGAAATTATAATGAATATGTATAGTTAATCTGTATCAATATGAGAAATTTGGCTTTAAACAGCACACACATTTGGAGGAGTGATCCCCTGAAGCCTGATCCTGTACAGACATTTTCTGACCCACATATTCCAGATGGATATTAATGTCAGTTAACATGATAATGTCCCCATATCCGTGTTGTTAAATAGAAAGAAGAGGGAAGATGTGCTTACTGAACCTGCATATTACTTGAAGTTCCTGAGCAGATTATAGAGTGAGTGGGACTTGAAAATAACACACATTTTTACCTTTATTCCAATGTTGAGAAAAAAATAACCTCACATGTTATTATAAGTCCATGCTCTTATATTACTGTAGAAACCAGATATTTTGGGAAGAGAAGGTATCAATTCATAAAAAAAAAATTTAAACAAAATCAGGTGTTGGATTTAAGATTAAACAAAAATGTTTTCATCTATCTTGTTTATGCATGTGTCTATTGGCTGGGGCATGTGAGTGATTGTGTGTTTGATTGTCAATGATTACTCCTTTTAAGACTACAGGAATTGTTGGCTGTTCATGACAAGCATAAAAAATTGTCAAATATTTTGTAGTGTGCTTTAAAAGACTGAAAAAAGGTAGGTGCCCAGAATCAACTTTATTTTTTTTCCACCAGGAAGCTAATGTATGTAAAATGTTCTTTTGGCTTGATTTCTTTTTCAGGCATGGTCCTCATCCCTGTAATGCACTGTGAGATACTCTGAATTGAACTATTACTGCCTAATCTTTAAATGAGAAAAGTCGTATTATATGACCTTGTCTTTCAAACTATTCTGAGAATAAGGGTCAAGGTCTGTTTCAATCAGAATGCCAAAGAGAGACAGAATGCACTGCTTGCTACTCCCTGTTTTATTTTAAAATCAGAACAAGTAACCTAGTGATCAGATAGATGTAAAAGCAAGCAGTTCAGACATAGTACAGGTCTGTATTACTCAAGAGAAG
The DNA here is from genome assembly GCA_027925045.1 of Hypotaenidia okinawae. Taxonomy (NCBI): domain Eukaryota; kingdom Metazoa; phylum Chordata; class Aves; order Gruiformes; family Rallidae; genus Hypotaenidia; species Hypotaenidia okinawae. The sequence continues at coordinate 136,224,389 of BSDF01000002.1, read as the reverse complement.
CCATCAGCAAGCCCTGCCTTGTAGCTGGCACAGTTAAACATCCAGTGGATAGGGGCTAATTGGAAGAAGTGTTACAGCGTGCATGTGGAAAGGGTAGACTGATCCCATCAGGTGAAATAGCAAGTGCTAAATCAGAACTTTTATGATACACTAAGGAATCTTCTTACATATCAGCTGCATTCCTCTGGCAATTAAACCAGGAGGGACAGATCCAGAAAGGAAGGAAATTCATAGCAAGGCCATGAAATGTCAAATAAATTCCCCTTAGCAATAATCATATATATAGAGAGAGATAGACAGATAGATAGAGAGATATACATATTTCCCATCTTTAAAAGCAGAAAAACTACCTTTACTAGATCATATCTCTGGGTGGTAAGCTGGCATCTCTCTGTACAGCAATCTAAAGTCTGAAGTGTAGGGCTTTAATGTACTATGGATTTTTAAGGAAGTTATTTCCCTGCCTATGTAGCTTCATTTGTAAGCCATTTAGTCTCATATTAAAAAGACAAGGCATACTTGCACACGTGTTATAGTGAGGGACACTCCAGTGCTGAGACTGTGTCAGCATCTTTGTTCTAAGCAGAATTTTTCAGGTGACATATGCACCAGCATATATGTTTTCTTTTTTGTTTATACGTTACTGTTTTTCAAAATCCTTGCATACCTCTATTATACCTTTGTAGTTAAGATGAAAAGTTGAACATCTAAGGACTGACTGAGTGAAGTGTGTCCATACATTCAACACAGTGGTGTCTGCCTAGGAGAGCTGAGAGAAAATAAATGGAAAGTAAGGTCCAAGACAACCACTATTACAAGCATTTCAGGAAAGAGAAACAGAAACTTTGTAGAAAGCACGCACACAGGCACTTATCTGCAAATGATGTCTCTGCCTGTGGGACCTCTGTGGTCAGAGACATCTCCTGGAGCCTTGAGTCTAGCTGAGGGATAAAAGCAAAGCTTGGTTAGTGATTGTGTGACCTGAATAGAACAATGGCTGTGAAGGCAAGTTTTGGACTCCCTCTTCAAATTGCTGCTCTAAGCAGGGAGCTGTCAGCTAAAAATACACCTGTCAATACGGGAGGTCAGAACCACTAAGTTCTGGAAATGCTACTAAAACAGGCATGTGAGATGAAATAAACAGGGAAACATATAATTTGTGAATATTCCTGACATATGTAAGGAACAATTAACTTCTATTATTTGAGGATTTGAATGGGGTCAGCATTACATGTTCAGTACCCAGGGTATCTTACTGGTAAAACCTTAGACATCTAAGGAATTTAGGTCCCTCCAGAGTTGGCTGTCAGCATGTAATGTACATTATGGGAGTTTAAATGAAAGTGTCTGAGATGGCATCTAGATATTTAAACCCTTGTGAGGAGCTAGTTCCTTGTGATTTGTCTGAGTTATAGTACTTAGTAGTTTCATATGCAAATTAATAAATATATTTCAATGCAAATGCTCAGGTAAGGCATCTGAATTCCCACACAGAGAGATGAATAAGAAGCCTTAATGACTGCCACTTAGCTTCCAGTTAATCAGGTTCTCATCATGCAGTAGCACCAATTAGTCATTAAGGCACTACTATTAAAGAAGGGTTATTTAAATAACAACATCACCAGATGCTTATGATTAAAGGTTTTATCAAATTATAAAGATGAAAGAAGAAAAATCAGAAATTTTATTGATAAAGGTGAAACTCTAAGCTTGCACTTTACTGGATTTTAAATCAGAAACCAGAATGATATAAAAACGTGACATATTTAAAAAGGATTTAAATCTGCATGTCTCAGAAAATAATTCTGAATGGAGAACCATCTACTCTTCTGTTTTTACTGGAGCCCTCTGGGGATCTATTCCTGGTTTTACAGTATTTAAATTTTACCAGTGAAATGGAAGACATAAAATCATTACTGATTTGTTGTTGACAAAGATTGAGGTAGTGGTAAATATAATGAAGAATACAGGTCACTAATGTAGAAAGCTGGAACCTCTTGTAAACTTGGCACAATCCCTATGTTTTTATCTCACTAACTGTAAAGTAATACATCTTAGAACAAAGAATGTAAGCTAGGCTCCCAATACAAAACAGGAAAAAATGAGTCTGATATAGATTGTAGTGGAGAATCAGCTGAATGTGAGTGTCCTGACTAACACTGGTTTACAGTTTGCATACAGACAGCAGAGCACTGAGCAGTAGAAGCATCTGATGCCACTACTAGTGAGCAAGACTGCTGCTGAGGTGCGATGTGTGCCGAGCTCTGGTGCACACCTTGTGTAAAAAGAATACTGGTGAATGCAATGTGTTCCAGAGTAGTAAGAACATGATTTAAAATGGAAGTTAAAAGAATTTTGTATCATAAGATACTCAAGTGTGAACTCATAAGTAAGTGTTTCTGACAATCTTCATTTCCCTTACACCTAGACTCTTCACAGCCTTTTCCTCCGAGTTTCACTTCAGTAGCCCTCAAGTTACTTTCACAGATTTCTAATTATTCAGGAAAAGACTTTCTTGTGGCAGGATAAGAAAAAATATTTTCTAGTAGTGGAACTTCAGTTCTAATCCTTAGTCCTGTGTCAGCTCCCATAGTCAGAGGGCACATTTTGTCAACATGCATTGGTGGATTGAGAACTGGCTGAATGATAGAATTCAGAGGTTTTGTTAGTGGTACGGCATCTAGTTGGAGACCTGTGGTTAATGGTGTGCTCCAGGGGTCAGATCTTATTCAAAATATTCATCTGTGACCTGGACAAGGGACAGAGTGAACCCTCAGAAAACTTACTGGCAAGACAAAACTGTGAGGAGTCATTGACACACAAGAAGGCTGCTCTGCTATTCAGTGAGATCTGGAGAGTTAGGCAAGGAGGAACCTAATGAAAGGGCATGTATAGGGTCCTGCACCTAGGGAAGAATAATCACAGAATCACAGAATCACAGAATGGCATGGGTTGGAAGGGAACCCAAGGATCACAGAGCTCCAATCCCCCTGCCACAGGCAGGGACACCAACCTCAGGCCGGATCTACACAAGGTTGCCCAGAGCCCCATCCAACCTGGCCTTGAACACTTCCAGGGATGGGACACCCACCACCTCTCTGGGCAGCCTCTTCCAGCACCTCACTACTCTCTCTGTGAAAAACGTCCCCCTAATATCTAATCTGAACCTTCCCTCCTTTAGCTTTAGTCCATTCCCCCTTGTCCTGCCATTTTCTACCCTTTTAAAAAGTTGATTCCCCTCCTGTTTGTATGCTCTCTTCAGGTACTGGAAGGCTGCAATGAGGTCCCCCTGCACCCTTCTCTTCTCCAGGCTGAACAAGCCCAGTTTCCTCAGCCTCTCCTTGTAGGGGAGGTGTTGCAGCCCTGTAATCATCCTCGTGACCCCCCTCTGAACCCTCTCCAACAGTTCTACATCTCTCTTGTATTGGGACCCCCAGATCTGGACACAGTACTCCAGATGGGGCTTCACGAGGGCAGAGTAGAGAGGGACAATCACCTCCCTGTCCCTGCTGGCCACCCCTCTCCTGATGAAGCCCAGGATACCATTGGCCTTCCCAGCTGCAAGAGCACACTGCTGGCTCATGTTAAGTTTCTCATCTACCAGAATCCCCAAGTCCTTCTCAGCAGGGCTACTCTCAAGGAGCTCTTCTCCCAGTCTGTATCTATGTCTGGGATTCCTCTGGCCCAAGTGCAACACCTTACACTTGGCAGTGTTGAACCTCATTAGGTTCACCCGGGCCCACCTTTCCAGCCTGTCAAGATCCCTCTGGATGGCTTCCTTTCCTTCTGTGGTGTCAGCCACACCACTCAGCTTGGTGTCATCCACAAACTTGCTGAGGGTGCACTCAATTCCATCATCGATGTCATTGATAAAGATGTTAAAGATCACTGGTCCCAAGACAGACCCCTGGGGGACCCCACTTGTCACCGGCCTCCACCTGGACATAGACCCACTGACCACCACCCTTTGTCTACGTTCGGTCAACCAGTTTCTTATCCACTGGATGGTCTACCCATCCAATCCACATGTCTCCAATTTAGAGATAAGGATGTGGTGGGGGACTGTGTCAAAGGCCTTGCACAAGTCCAGGTAAATGACATTGGTTGCTTTCCCTTTGTCTACCGACACTCTCATTCCATCATAGAAGGTCACCAGATTGGTGAGGCACGACCTTCCCTTGGTGAAGCCGTGCTGGCTGTCCCGGATCAGGCTCTCATCCCTCATGTGCTCCAACATGTCATCCAGGAGGATCTGTTCCATGATCTTCCCAGGCACAGAGGTGATGCTCACTGGCCTGTAATTCCCTGGGTCTTCCTTGCTCCCTTTCTTATAAATGGGAGTGACATGACCCATTTTCCAGTCCCCGTAGACCTCTCTTGACAGACACGACTTTTCAAATATGATGGAGAGCAGCATAATAATGCCAGGGACCAGTACAGGATAGGGCCTGACCTACTGGTCAAGGATGATGAGGGGACAGTAGCATCTCTCATATGAGGAAAGGCTGAAAGATCTGGGTTTGTTTAGGCTGGAGAAGACTGTAAAGGGATCTGATCAACACTTATAAATATCTAAAGGGTGGATGTCAAGAGGATGGGGCCAAACTCTTTTCAATGATCACAAACTGGAACACAGGAAGTTCCATCTGAATATGAAGAAAAAGCTTCTTTACTTTGAGTGTAACAGAGCAGTGGAACAGACTGCCAGAGAGGTTGTGAAGTTTCAAAACCCACCTGGATGTGATGCTAACATTCCGTAGGTGATCCTGCTTTAGCAGAGGGGTTGGACTAGATGATTCCAGAGGTCCCTACATATCTTTCATCTAAAGGTAGAATGACCTACAAGTCTATCACTTTGAATCTAGTATGAAAAGTAGATATAAAATAAAGATAATTGTGCCCTGAAAAGTCAGATTACGTGTTTCAGAGCACTGAACTAACCTAGTGTGCTTTACTTATGTATGATCAGTACAGTTACTTTTTTTTCTGGAAGTTTTTCAGTTCCTATTTTTCTTTAAAAAGTGAGCCAGAAAAACTTTCCCTTGGAAAATAAACCAGAGAAGATCAGTGAGTAGATCTAAAAGATCTCCATTGACTTCACAGGAAACATCAACCTCATTTCACTTTCGTATACTGAAGCTATAGTACAAGCTCCACAAAAGCCCACTATAACATAGAGAATCTGGCCAAACAGAGAGGGAAGAGAGAAGTTACAAGTAATTAATGGATTAAAAAATACTGAATTTTATTGAATACACTCCTTATCAGTCTATCAAACACTTTCTCTAATACCCAAAATGTCATGGTTTAGACCTAGCTGCAGCTGAGTACCATCTGAACTTGCTCACTCCCCCACAGCAGGATGGAGGAGTGAAGGAGAAGACTGAAAGTGAAAAAATTCAAGAGTTGAGATAAAACCAGTTTAACAAGTAAAGCAAAGGATGTGCATACAGGCAAAACAAACCAAGGAATTCATACCTCATTTTCCATGGGCAGGCAGGTGTTCAGCAGGGCTCCATCATGCGTAATGGTGACTTGGGAACACAAACACCATCACATTGAACCCCCTCTTTCCTCTTCCCCAGCCCCTTATATGCTGAGAAAGATGTCATTCTATGGAATATCCCTTTGGTCAGTTGGGGTCAGTTGTCCTGGCTGTGTCCCCTCACGACTCCTTGAGCAGGAAAGTCCTTGGCTCTATGTAAGCACTGCTCAGCAGTAACTACAGTATCCCTGTACTGTCAACACTAGTTTTGGCACAAGTCCAATACATAGCCTTGTACTAGCTACTAGGAAAGAAATTAACTCTATCTGAGCCCAAGCTAGCACACCACACAAAAAAAGAGAGAATAATAACATGAAAATCTGTACCACCATTGGTAGTATATTGTAGTTCACCTGGGAACTTGAAGTAAAAGCATCCATCTGATACAAGACAGAGAACAGAAGCTGAGGATGTGCTCCTCCCTCACAGAAGGTGAGGCTTTAAATGTCAGGAGACGGGGAGCTCTGTGTGAAGCAGTTTGCTTATCCTATGCTGAATACTTGATGCTAGTCCTTTCACTTTTTCAGCTATAAATTAGAGTTGCTTGCTGACTTACTTGGCTTAGACTATTACTTTCTGTATATTAACCTGCCAGTGTTATTTCATTGAATTTTAACCCACAAGTTCATTAAGTTATCCTTTATACACTTATTGATTATATTGTTACAGTAGTAGGAGAGCTCTGATACATAAGAAAAATTAATGTACCACGCCTTTTTCTAAACCAATATTTTCTAATGGGAATTTTATTTTTCTCCAGATCCCATGCATGTTTTCTGATTCCACCTTCCTGAATATCTTCTCAAGTTGGTTTGTTTATTTTCTGTTAGAGCAGCAGCTGGTAAAATTTGGAAAAGCGTTCTGTAATTAGGGAGAAAGTCAGAGGAAAAGATTATAAACAAAGAATGACCGCATCCCTCCTCCAGTGGTCTTGTGATTAGAAAATTAGGACTTTGAAGAAGAAAACAAACTCAGTTAGTCCCAATTTTGGTACACAGACCTACCTACCAAGATATTTAAGCAGTGAATAGAGCATCTTGCTACATTTGTTTTGTCAAATGCTCAAGTAAGGCTGTTGTGTCTGAAAAAGAAATCTTCTTGTGCTTATGGATCCAGGATGCCACTTTTTGAATTTTCAAAACAAACCCTTGGTAACAGAATGTTTCCTCCAGATGGCAAAAATGTCTTTAATTCTGTCTCACAAATAAATTACAGTACTTTAGCCATGTTTGTTGCAAATAGGGCTTGTTCTTCTGGAACTGCAGGCTGGAAGGAGCTTTATTTTCTGTAACTGTAGATGAAATTCTGCACTCAAACTCAGTAGCTTCTTGTCATTGATCTGAGTGGAGTAAGAACTTTACAAATCATATTGTAAAAGGAAGAGTATATATGGGCACATGCTGAACACGACTATATAAAAGCATATACCGAAAAAAGAACTCTCAGGTTCCTTTTACAGGCTGAATAAAATGTTCAATAAAATAAATTAACCTTAAACTGAAGACAGTTACTATGACTCACAGTTGGAAATATGGATATTGTTTGGCTTTGGCTCAAAGGCAGCTGACACACATAAGCATTTCTTAAAGTCTCTTAAAATGTAAACATGGGAAAAATTAATCTTTGTGACTGCTGAAAACGGAGTCTTCATGTACAGGATCTGCTACTGGACCTGTAGTTTTGAAAATGTGCCGGTAAGCATGAATTGCCTATTTCTCTCATAAAAAGATGTCTTGAAAGTGGAGACAGAGAAAATAATCATTTATCAGGAGAAATAGGCAAGCTTATTTTAGGGAAAGGGATCAGAGCAAACAGCATTTTCATAACTGTATACACTGTGAAGTTGGATTTGCAGAACAAAGCGTGTTGAGTAGGGAGGTAACAAATAAATGCAATAGGAAAAAAAAGAAAAAAAGGGCCAAAAATCTCTCTCACATTCCCATCTAGACTCGAGTATCTATCTTTTCTAGTGCTAGGGCAGTAGATGGGGCAGTATCTGAAGAAAGACTCGAGCTTTTATTAGCATGGCTTTGTCTAAAACAGGGTTTTCACTTCCGAGAAGAGTGTCAGGAACACCAGACCTTCACACTCACTTCACATCTCTGCAGAAAGTATACTGTTTCCTGAGAAGTTGTGTGTAGAGCCAGTGAGGGGGGTCCAAGAGTATCATCCTAATGATAAAGAAAACATTCCTACAGGACAGGGAGAAGGAAATACAAACTTTTAGTTCGTATTAGAAGGTCTTTTGTGTATTTAAATTCTACCTTTGGCGTGTTCTGCCATTCATGTCTCAATATCTGTCTGGTACTAAAGGACATATGACCCTTTGTCCCTTTCAGTGCTTCATCCATGTAAGTTTAGCAGTCACCTCTACACTGCACTTTTTGTCTAGTTCCTTACAATATATTTAGCTATTGTTATTACAGCTATTCTTTATTCCCCAACCCCCCATATCAAAACAAACAAGAAAAGGAAAAGGAAAATACCATTTATTTGTGGTGAAAAGTTAATTTTTTTTTTTTTTTTTTGGGGGGGGCGGGGGGCGGTTAGGGGTGGGTAGGGAAGCAGAATGTACCACCTGGTCTACAAAGAGTAGTTACAAATAGCAATATATGCACATACTCAAACCTTCCCCCACACACAGTCTCACTTCACCCACACACCCTGGCTGCTCAGTAAGTAATTGTATTTCATTAAATTCAGCTTCAACCGCTTGACTGAATCCTGATGTTTTTCCAAAGATGAAACTCATCTTTACTTGATAGTAATTCAGCTTTTCTAAAATTGTGAGAATCTGTGCTTATTTGCTATTGAATTTGTCATTTAATAATACAAAAGAAATAACACAGCTTCTGTGAACAAAGGAAAAGACGGTAACTGCCTGGATGGGGAATTTTCGAACTTGTACTATGAGTATAATTATATACCTTTAGAATTTGTTGTAAGATTATTTAGTGGGTTTTTGAGCCCTTTAGCAGTCAAACACGGCAGTTATGATTGCCTATTAAATGTGCCAACAAATTCTATTTTGAAAATCAGGCAAGGTTTCCAGAATGGATCTTTCCTAATGAATGAATCGTGACTGAAACACAGACAGAACCACAAGCAGATTTACATGTGGGAGCATGACATGTTATCACACAAAACATTTACACGTCAAGCGCCTAATGAAATTCATTAAGAATTTAAGTTCTTGAGGTAATTTCTAGTGTGCCTAGTAATAGGGATTCACAGCAGCCAATAGGTTAAGCAAGATGACATGTCAACCACTGTGTAGGAAACGTTGCAGTACTATAGCAACAGAAATATAGTGAAAATCAGATTGAGGCATTAGAGGAAAAGGTGATTTAGTTATAAAACAAAGGCTATATCATTCATTCACACTCACGCTGTCTCACTTACATACTCAAACCTACTAAAACCAACGTGTCCAAGCAGTTTATCTAGTATGTATACTCCAAGGCATTTTTAACTAGGTTGTCTGAGCAGGGTTCCTTCAGATGACACAGAAGGCAAAGTGTTGTGCCCTACTCAGGTCTCCTGGAATTGCTTTATGCTGGTTTTGAATAGTCTTTTTGTCTTCTTAGAGTCCACAGTCTTTCCATTCTTCTACATCTGAATAACGAATATTTACTCACCATCACTTATCTTGAGTCTGGTTCTCCCAGACAGTTGCAAATAGGTACACTGGGATCCTGTAATCTGATTGGAATCAGCATATGTGTTTCTTGTAGCCATTTTTTCTGACCAAAGTTAGTTCCTCCTAATGCCTCAGATGTTCCTGTTCAGAGAGATTGAAGTATGTGCATACTGTGTGGATACATATATCAGTGTGTGATAATTTGTCAATATCTAGCCAAATTAGTTGTTAAGCAGGGTAAGTACATTGGGAAACACATATTGAAATGTCCAGAGCTGCAGGCTGGACACTGGGGAGACCAATGAAACTGCAGGTTTTTTACTAGAGGGACCAGGAGGACCAAGCCAGCTACTGGGCGGACCATGAGATCTAGTATTTAGCTGAGGAACCCATTTGCACATGCATGCGTCAGTGAATGAGGCAACAGGAAATTAGAGAATTGCAAGGCAAGTTACTAGACAGACTGAGTACCTAAGACTAGTTACTGAATGTATCAACTGCATATGTGTGTGCATGTACATGTGTAGGTCTGTACCAGCATCTGAAGTGGGAATGCAGACCTTGGGGATCCTATTTCCAGCTGCTAACAGCTAAGGAGAATGCGATCCAGAGCAGAGTGAGTGTCTAGGCTAGTTACTGGAAGGATCCATGCTGTATGTATGTGCACATTTCCACTAAGAGGTTTTTAACCTGATGGAGAGGGGAACTCAAGGAGGCCACAGGTCCTGCCTGCATTTCCCAAAGGGCTGTTTTCTGTCAGCGCCAGCTGGTGTGACCACATGTGTCGATATGCATACTGTGTACTTGTGGGTGTCTGTGAACTTGTTGGGACTACATGCTCAGCTTTTCTACTGGCTGGAGTAATGAGCTGCACCTCATCAGGCCATTGGATTCAGCAGCTCCTAACACAGAGTGGTTCTTTTCCTGCTGCTTTTCTCCTCTGCTCTTCCTGGCAGTGATGCCACCTAGATTTCCATGCGTAAAATGCGTAAGATTGATGTTGCTATTAGCTTAAATTTTCTAGTATGATTAATTACCTCAGTTACCCAATATATGGCATTCTAAAGAAACACCATTTTAGGAAGTGCATAGTACCTGCCATATAAAATTTATAAGCCTTTAAGCACTCTTTAACTGGACAGATGAACATTGTAGCAAAGAAAATGATTAATTTTGTTTAAAAATGTGCACCAATATTTATATAGTGCAATAGGATGGCATAACAGTTTCTAAGAAAGTGAAAAATGGTTTCTGCCTTGAGGAGATTATAGTCTAAACTTCGATCTGACAAGGTAAGTGATTGCAAACAAGAGAGCATGGGTTACAATAATAGGAAAGTTGCCTTTGCTATTTTCTCCCGTTCTTGTTTACACTTGTTCCTGTCTTTGAGAGCTGTTTGTAATTACTTAATTGGTGTGAAATTAAAGTTGTTCTGTGGTGAAGCAGTCACATAGAATAAGCATGTGGAAATGAGAGGGTGTGATAAAGAAAGAGATAGGGAGAAGCTCAGGACAAAAAGGCGGCAAAGAGAATACAATAACTGGGTGACTACAGAAACAGTCACAAAGAACAAGGTGGAAAGGAAGGAGAAAAAAAGTAGGTTAAGGAAATACAGAAGACCTGGTACAGGTTCGTAAGACTAGGTGAGCATTGAACCATGAAATCACATCATCATAGAACAATTTACATTGGAAGTGATCATAATGACCACCTAGGTTCAACACCCTGCCAAGGGCAGGGACACCCTCCACTGAACAAGGATGCCCAAAGCCCCATCCAACCTGGTCTTGAACACTGCCAGGGCAGGGGCAGCCACAACTTCTCTGGGCAACCTGTGCCAGGGCCTCAACACACTCATCATGAAGAATTTTTTCCTAATGTCTAATCTAAATCTACCATACTTCAGTTTAAAATCATTATTCCTCATCCTATCACTACATGCTTGTGTAAACAGTTCCTCTCCAGATTTCTTGTATGTGCCCTTCAGGTACTGGAAGGCTGCAATAAGGTCCTCCTGGAGCCTTCTCTTCTCCAGGCTGAACAAGCACAACTCTCTCAGTTTATCTTCATATGAAGGGTGTTCCAACAACCTGATCATATTTGTAACTCTCCTCTGGATTTGCTCCAAGAGGTCTATCTCCTTCTTATGCTGATGCGCCCAGAGCTGGACACAATACCCCAGCTGGGGTTTCACAAGAGTGGAGTAGAGGGGCTGGAATCATCTCTCTGAACCTGCTGGTAATGCTGTTTTTGATATAGCCCACAATACAGTTTGCTTTCTGGGATGCAAGTGCATATTGGTGGCTTATGTTGAGCTTCTTGTCCACCAACACCCCCAAGCCCTTCTCCTCAGGGCTGCTCCAAATCCATTCTCTGCCTAGCCTGTAGTTGTGCTTGGGATTGTCCTGACACATGTGTAGGACCTCATACTTGGCCTTGTTGAACACCATCAGATTCACATGGGGCCACCTCAAAATTTTCAAAGTTCCTCTGGATGAGGTCTCTCCAGCATGTCAACTGCACCACACAGCTTGGTGTCATCAGCAAGCTTGCTGAGGGTGCACTCAATCCCACCGTCCATGTCACTGACAAAGATGTTAAACAGCAATGGTTCCAGTACTGACTGTCGAGGGAAATCTCAACACATCCAAGACCAAGATGCTGAAAATTTCAATATGAGAAATACTTGGTCTTCACCTGGCTTGTAGATATTGTGCAGTTCTGTAATTACACAGAGGTCCTCTAGGGCTGTGGTCTCCAGTTATTTTTGATTAGACAATCCTATCACTAAGAAATTTTTAAGCATACACTCCCAATATACTTGTACTTATTTATAAATTGCATGCATTTGCTATTGCAATATTATATTATGCACATTATAAACATGCAACCCCTCCTAGACATTAAAAATGATGAGGTAAAGATGAAATAAATACTCTTTATTATTATTAATTTTATTTATTAATTGTAGAAATATTTTCTTCCCAAACCCCAGTGGGTTGCACACTCACCTGGTTGCAGGCATCCCAATTTGGAGACTGCTGCTTTGGGATACTATTAACAGGATGAAAATGTATGGCTGTAATATGCATTTCTGAGCTAAGGTCAATCTTTTATGGAAGTACATTTCAGTACTACCAGTAGAACAGAAAAAGACAGCAGAAAAGACAAATTCCTCTATAAGATGAAAAATTCTAATTCAGTGGGCTCTATTTCCTGGAAAAACTCCCTTGTGAATTGAAATTTGTGTCTGCAGCAAAAAGTGAGGGATCTGAGATAAGAAAGACATTGAAAACTAGTGAGTAAAATGGGAGAAGCTTTTTTCTAAACCCAGGTTGCAGATAAATATTGGCAATATTCAATCTCTGCAAATAGATTCCTAACAAGAACAAGCCTTTCTTGTTAGTAATTCATGACTCTGCTCTAACTTCCTTGATTTATCTTCAAGAAGAATCTGTCAACCCTGGAAAGGAGGGTATATATTTTGTAATGTACTTTGTAAGTCAGAAAAATGCCTCAAGCTTAGCTAGCTCAGAGACATACCTAGTTCTTTATCAGTGTTGGAAAATATGCATAACTGATCTATGACTGAACTATAGGGAAATTTATTTGTATAAACATTTCTGCATCCTGGCTATATGCTGAGAAAATTTGTTTTTAAACAGTCTAGACAGAAATGTGAAAAACTGTAACAAGGATGATATTAACATGGTAAAAAAAGTCTGCAAACTCTCATTATATACATTATCTTCCAAATGAAATCTGACAAACAGTGTTTGTATGGACAGTGTCCAAAATTACAGTTAATGAACAAAACCACTGTCAACCAAAATTTAAAATCACGCATTCACAATTTGCTTTGTTTAGATGAAAAAGTCATTTTGAACTCTACACAATTCAGCATGTTGTGAGAGATACTTTCTGTACTCTATAGGACAACATCTAAGCTCTGATAGATCAAAGAGTGAGTGTAGCCTTTTATATCCTGTGTAGAAGATTAACGTTTATTTCTTGCTGCAAAGTATATCCTGGCTGACACTGTGTTCCTGTATAAAGAAAATAAATGTCAAATGAAGTTTACTGGACCAGTGAAAAAAATGCAACTTCAAGAGTAGATCTGATAGTATGAGTGCAAGTTTATTAGAATATATTAAAAGAAAAAAGAAAAGTATTTTCAGATTATTTTAAAAAGCCAAATTATTTGAGTTGAATTTGCAGTTTTAAATATAAAATTACCTTGTAACAAAGAATGGTGTGAAAACTGCTATAATGGAAAAACTAAACAGTGAAGACTACAGTTAAATGTGATGAGAAAATATCTTATTTATTTCAATCACTGTCATAGGAATAATGTCTGGAATTTAATAGCGGGGGGAGGAAAAAAGGATAAGCTGTTATGCACTAGTTCACAGTTAGTTTGTGTAATCAAGAATAGATGTGGTTTTGTTACTTTGCTTCTTAATATTTTATCCAGAAAATCACATATGACATTAGGAAAATATATTCAGTTGTAATATTTATTATATTTAAGATACTGGTCTGTGCATGACCATTTTTATATGTGAGCCTGTATATTGGTAAAATATTTGGTGTTCTCTAAAAACCTGTTGTCAAAAGAAAAATATCAGCATTTAATGTCATCATATGTGGGAGTGATGGAACTTCTTCTTAACAGATTTTTGTACATTAGTCTATTGTACAACAGGATATGAACCTTTCCTGCTTTCTTCTTTCATTAATGACAGAGAATTACTGCAGGGAAAAAATCAACACAATAATCATGCTAATCATCAAGATGGATTTTTATACACTAGACTACAAATGTTGCTATCCTTCATGATGCCAGCCTATAATAAAAACTATTAGGCTATTTATGAAAAAGAAAAGAAATATCTCTCCCATGGGTATTTTTCTGTTTCTTCTTATAAGAACAAAAGAACAGCTGTACGGGTACAGAGCAGTCATTACATATGATTCCAAAAAAATACAAAGAGGGGGTAATGGTATAACAATATGTCATTAGTAAATCCCCCAAAACTTGAGCGATCAGTAGCACAGGGAATTCTTGAGCCAAGGTCATACCTTCTTGTTTAATATCTCTTGTAGGACTTTTTTTTCCCAGGAATTCTCTTCATTCTAAGGCAACTTCTTGGGAATTCATGAGGTGCCTTAGTGATACACAGAAGAACAGATTTATTTGAAACAAATTTGGGAATACAAGAGTCACAGGAATAGAGAAAGAAGGTAAATAGCTTTAGACACTCAAATGATATCTCTGTGTGGAGCAAGATTAAAAGGCTTGTGACTGGTCTCTGGCACTAAAGCAAACTGGCAGATCGTAGTCCATAGCTTATTATTACATAGCATTAAACTGTCTTACTATTAAAAAGAGGCTGCATAAAATTACCTGTGAGGAATGGATTCTGGCCTGTGAAAATCCATACTTCAAATCTAAATATTGTTTAGAAGAATATTTTGGCTCAGGCCAAGCTCATGTTAAGAACCTTACTAGACATTTATGAAGCTTCAGAAGCACTGATAAAGCTGCAGTGCCCAAAAGTCTTCCCTGGCAATTTAAAATTATCTATGAAAGGTGAAACCTGTGTGTTTCTGCCAGCATTTTAGGTTCTGTATGGTTGTGCTAGACTAGAATTATATGATCTTTTTAGAATGTCATTTGCAATCTTGAGAGGGATAGTCTCAAATTATAGTAGGAAATTTCTTCTTCTTAGGAAAAGCTCTACTGCACCTATTAGAAGTTACTTGTACATACTGAAGAGATGACAGAAAGAAGTGAGCCTTAAGGAGAAAAAAATTGTCTGTTAGGATACATAGAATGACACTGAAGAAAATTGTTCAGCCATTCAAACATAGTTACATCTATTCTCATCAAGATCTGTAGAGATGTCAGAGAGGTTTTGTTACCAGAGGTTTTGTTACTGAAAGAGGTTGATCCATCCTTCTGAAAGTCAGGCTTCTCTTTCTCTCTTGTCCAAATGAGATCATTAACTTAAATAATAATCCAAATTACTTAGGTTAGTTATTCTTCTCCATTTGCTCTTTTTACATAGAAAACAAAAATTTAGATCCTGATTTCTGCTGAACACTAATGTTCCAAACTCAGCATTAATGAAATATTTAGGAAATACAATGCAATCAAGACACATTCATTTTGCACTGAAATAGACATTGAGACCGTCCAGCTGATGAGCTTAGTGTAAACTTCCTGACTAATTAGGTCATATAGATTAAAACCTGAATCTTTACTTGTATGTCTTCAGGCTGCACCACATTAAAAAAAAGATATTTTTATAAAGAAATAATTTTAAACATATTAATGAACTAGTTTCAGGAAATTTTCAGTGCTTCAAACCTGTTTGTTTGGAGTATTTTCCAAACAGCCATTTAAATGACTAACTCATATTCAGGGTTGCCAGGACACTGCAGCTGATAATGATGTTTCTCTATACTGCAGCACTGCTAACTTGGAAATCTAGTAGGTGGTATATAAATAGAAAGGACAGACAAGCCTACCTCCAGTTTCTTAGGAAGTTCAGTGAATTCTGTGTTCACAGACCACTGTGCCTTGGTGGATATCAGTGCTGCCACTTCCAAGATCAAGTCTGTATCAGGCCTATTCTTGAAGTCAATGAAGCTTCAAATCAATATATGGATTTTCTGAGGCAAATCCCCTTGAATTATTGGTACATAATAACTTGTATATTTTTGAGTGTACAGTTGCAAATAACCTTGCAGTGAAAATTACCTTTCAGTGTCTTGCTGACTCATTGCATGTCATCAAAATCCTAATATATTTAAATTGATATGAGTGGAAGACTTTTGCCATATTCTAGTTTCATTAGGTGTCTCAATAAGCAAAGAAGTCTTGTACAACATTTTGAACCAGTAACTCTCATTATTCCTTGCCTCTGTCTAGTCCCTATGTACGGCTTCTCTTTTTTCTTAAAAATATCCTAATTGATAAAAGTCTAAACCCATTCAATATTAAAAAAACTTGCAGTTGATGCAAGAGTAAATGTATCCTCTGAGTATTAGTCTATCTTTTAGTGGCTGACATCCGTAGTACTTGCAACTGACTGGTAGAGAGTTGCATGAAGAGTTGTGCTTTCATTTGCAGTTAAAAGCATTGTAAACTATGTTAAGGCTATGCCATGGCCTGAGGTTAGGCTAACCAAAAAAGGAATAAGAAACCACTGGGCATGACATGACTGTCTGGATGAATAACAGCACCATAAGACCGTTCAGTTGCTGATGCTAGCCAGGGTGACTTAGGCAGGTTCTCCTCTTTGGATCAGCATTGATAAGTTGTGGCCTCAGGAGAGTAGTGTGGGCAACCCATAATGGATAGAGGATCCTAAACTGCCAACAGGCAAATTGTGTCCACAGTCTTTGCAAGATTTAACTTGGGCAAAAGGAGCACAGTGGGAGCATCAGCCCTGGGAAGAAGCTTTAGTTCCAGAAGCAGCCCTATGAACAGGAACGTCAGAGTCATGTCCTGCTTATTGCTTTGATATATTTTACAGCTTATTATGCACCTAAGTCTTTGCTAGAATGCAGGATGTTTCATGCTGTTCACAAACTTACATAGTAACAGTAATTATAGCTGAAGAGATAACACCTAAGGTGTTTGACCTTATCTAGACTTACTTTATTGACTAATACATTAATACTTCATGATGATCCTATTTAGCAATTACGTAAGTAAGCTTATACCTGACACTTCAATTCTGTAGCCCCTTCATGCTATGGAAGAGTTCTTCTATTGATTCTTGTTTAAATCTTTAACAATAATTTTCTGTAAGAGCTCAGTAGTTCATACTGTGTGGAGAAAAGGTTTCTCTGTTGAAAGAAATCATAAAAATTATTATCATTACATTTGGACTTACTGATTGATTTGAAAAAATGTAGTTTCCTCTTTTATATTCGCATGTTCATCAAGCAGGTATTATGTCTGCATCTGAAAGCCATCTGCCGAATTTATAATACATGCTATCTGTTTTAGAACATGTATGTCCTGCAAAATGCTGAATTCTTTGGCTTTGATACTGCAGAGCACTTACATTTCTGAGACATCACACTGAAATCAAAGGAATGTCTCAAACATACAGAGATAAAGACATGTTTAGTTGGCCACTCCTTGTTGCAACATTGAGAAATTTGCAAAATTAAAATATACAGGAAAATTATCCATTTCAGAGATAAGTCAAGCTGGCCAGACACACAACAAAATATTATTTTCCTTTTACTGTGAGGGTGGTGAGGCAATGGCACAGGTTGCCCAGAGAAGCTGTACATGTCCCCTCCTGGCAGCGTTTAAGGCCAGGTCAGATGAGGTTAGCCTGATCTAGTGAGGGTGTCCCTGCTCATGGCAGGGGGTTGGAACTAGATGATATTTGAGGTCTCTTCCAACCCAAAGCATTCTATGATTCGATGAAAATCAACCCCTTGAGGACTGCATCCGTAGCTGTAAAACTTGGTAAAATCCACCAGAACAATAAAATCCAACCGGTGCTTATACAAACTTCCTCAAGATCTCTGGTTTGTTTCTCAAAGACTTTGACCTAAACTTATCTTTCTTTACTTTACATAAGATCTGGGTCGTACAGCACAGTGTACTCCTATGGTCTCAGAGAGGCTCAGGCAATTAACATTTAACACCAACTGTTTAGAGAAATTTTATCTGTTCTGTTCTCAGTGGTCTAGATATCTCTGCCTATGCTTGCTATACATTTTGCAATACTAGTCTGTTTGCTCTCTTGACAGCTTTAACATGATCCTTTAAAAAAACCCCAAAACTTATTTTCCCTCTTTCTAGTAGTTATTTTGAATATAATTTATTTTATTCTTCACAGGCTAGTTACAGAGTTTTCCATCAGCAGACTTGAACTCAGATAGGAACACCAGCTTCATTGGATTTACTCATGTGAGAAACTACCCACCAGTGTGAGGATATCAATAACTTCTCCAAAATTTTCCTGGAGCTGAAGTAGTGCAAATGTTGACACTGCAAAAGAAACAATATACTTACTGAAAAATTCTCAAGTACAAAATGTAAAATTTAGCTATATTATGTTTATTACCCTTGGATCTCAAGAAACTAGTGGTGATAAAATATGAGTTCCATGCAAAATGATATATAGAATTGAAAATGTCTAGACCTAGCTTTGGTTGCTACCTCTTGGTGCAAGATTTTTTTCAATTCACCTCTTTATCAGTATCACCTTTCAAAGTTTAGATCACTATCGAGTGTATACTATT
Source organism: Hypotaenidia okinawae (assembly GCA_027925045.1). Taxonomy (NCBI): domain Eukaryota; kingdom Metazoa; phylum Chordata; class Aves; order Gruiformes; family Rallidae; genus Hypotaenidia; species Hypotaenidia okinawae. The sequence continues at coordinate 136,205,925 of BSDF01000002.1, read as the reverse complement.
AAAGATGAAAGATGAGTACTGTGTGAGATGAATGACATTGACATGTCTAGTTCCAAATTCATCCAGTTTATCTTCTAAAATGGTGTCTAAAATTGTGTCTAGCATTCTTCAGTTCTTCCTTAAGAGAAAAGGTATAATGTGTGTATTTTTAAAAGGCAAAGCCTACCTCTGCTCATTCAAACCATTGGCTTTTTTTGTAGGTTCATGCACAGTCCTTTCTACAAGACCTAAATGTTGGCACCCATCCCCCACATGTTTATATGAATATGGAGTTCATATAAAGCTTATTTCTCTCAATCTTTTTGCATGTTCAGACATGCAAATCCATGAACTTTGTACTCAAGAGTCAGTCCATCCAAAAGTAGGGCTGACAGAAATTTGCACATCAGTGGAGAGGCTGGTGAGGCACCTGAAAAACATGGCGAAGACTGGAAACCTTTATTCCATGCTTGAAAAGTGATAACATTGTGTAAGTGGGAGGTGTAATGAAAACTGAGGCACAATTAGAAATCCCCAAGCAAAACTCATTTGATCAATTCAGCTTATCTTTGAGGAATGGGTATTATGTGTTGGTTATGGATAACATAAAATTTTTGCCACTAATATGAATTGTGGAAAATTATAGAGCTACTTTACTATTAGTGCCCTTCTACCTGCCTTTCTAACTTCTAACTTTCCAACAAATGCAATAAAAAGGATGAAGTGGCTAGAGAGATTGATTTATTAGAGAAGAATAAAAAACTTGCATAGCTTGGCTAAATAAAGATTGACACTAGAAAATGCTGCTTAGCAAACAAACCTGTAAAGGCAGAGAGCAGTACTAGATGTATTCGTATTTATTAATGGTGTTGCACTTGTGCCTAGTGGGCCCTGTTATGTTAGCTACTACACAAACACCCAGTAAGAGACAGTGCCTGAAGTTCTCACAGTAGGAACAAGGAGGAGGAGGAAATACCTTGCACCAGGGTCATACAGTATGGGAGTAACTGAGATAGAAGTGAAAGTCCAGGGACCTGTTCAAGACTGATGAATTTAGCAGTTTTACTAGTAATTATCTGAAACATACCTCTGCATCTGATCTGTTGGGCATAACAAGAACATTATTTCAGAAAAGTGGTTTCTTTTGCAGTGTGTTGAGATCAGTCCATTTGTAACTGCCAAGAATCCTGTAACATATATTCTGTAACACGACTATACAAAACATAAAACTAAGCGTTCAACTAAGCACATAGAATACAGACAGTGCTAGGCAGTGAACCTGCTGATTACCCACACTAATCATCTCCACAAGTGAGTAGCAAGCTACAGCGAATAGAGATACAGTTTTGTGGTGTTATAGGTTTTAATGGCAAAATATTTTAAATGTGAAAATAATGGGGTGTTTTTCAGCACCCTGGCCCTTTCCACAAGACTGAATTCTGTTTTCTCTCCTTCTCATATACTTACATAAAATGAAATGCAAGCTTTTTTGAATCCCATCCTCCATTTGTTCTGATTCACATAAAACTAAGCTTATGCTCATCACAGATTCTCCTGTTGAAGCCAACCCCATCTGGACTCCATGCTGGCTCATCGCCATGGTGAAACTTGACTTCTAGCACAGCCAACAAACCTCTCTTCCAGCCCCTGTGCTGGTCAGGAGCCATCAGCTTTGGAAGAGAGGTCAAGTCTGGAGCACCGTCGAGACAAACTCAACGCCAACAGGGACTCACTGAGGGAAGAGGGAGAGCAGCCCTCACCATCCACTGCTGCAGGCACTACTCATCTCCACAGCACAACACCTCGGGTGTCCCAGAAGATCAGAACCAAAAATGAGCCAGTGGATTAGATATTTGCCTGTGGGTTAATAGGAATGACACAGGAACAAACACTTTATCTAAAATGAGACTTTTCATGCATGTTATCTCTTTGCAGACCAATCCAACACAGACAGGCTTAGAGTTTAAGCTTTTCATCCTTACAATTAAGCTTTATTCTCCCACAAGATCTATGTCATAACCTCTCCTAAAGAAGTAAGGGATGGCTTGCCTGCTGCTAATCTGAAAATAATGTTTTTATAGTGCAGAAAATTCAGAAGTAATTTCTGTTCAGAGCGGAAAGAATACTTTAAATTCTCTGCAAGACAGATGTTTAGAGAGCCTTAGAGTAAACACCAGTACCATCTGGATGACATGTCACCCTACCCAGATGGAAAATTGCTACTTAATACTGGCTATGGGCAGACTTGTGTAAAAATACCATAAAATTTCAAATTAAACAATGTTGGAAAATCCATTTAAGCTACCAGTAACTACTTAGTCATTTCCAGGAGTTTGAAGAAAAAAAAATCTGTATAAAAATTAACAAAACTTGCTGTAATAGCAGAACATGACTCCACATTCAGAAGTTATCAAAACCATGAGGAATATTTTCTTTCAACTAAGAGATTTTTAAATATGCTAATTGAAAATACTGATGAAGAAAGCTGTAGCTTGTATACACCAGGCAAGCATCCTGGTTGTCGCCTCTCATTTTTCCAAGAAGAAGGGAAGCAAGATTGCATAGGAACAATATTTAGATAAGTAAATTTATTATTTCTTGGAAGATAAATTTTTGAGATTACCTCAATTTAATACTGTATCAAGAGAACTGTGTGTGCTACTTAACAGGAACTTTGGAAATGAGAACATGTAAGTTCCTCTGTCCACCATTTTTTTCTATTCTCAATTAAATCTCTAATTTATCATACAGTAAAGTTTGAAATAAACTGAAACCATTGAAAAGAGCTTAGAATCTGTGTTTGAAGTCCCATAGAGGAAGAATAAAATTTTTGCTACTGACACAGCCAACACCTGTAGTGGATGCTGAAGTATTTTTCTAGCTGTTCCCAAAAGTAATGCTCAGAGAAAGTTTCTAGGAATGACAGTGCAGACTTGCTCTGATTCAGTCTTTTTGAATAAAAGAGGACTTTCTCATAGTGGCAGTGAATGAAGTGAAGCTCTTCTAATGCTGAGAATGAAAGTCCCCAGGTGCTCCTTGGCTTCAAGGCACATTTCTGTTTACTGCAGTTTCTCGTTTCCAGGGACTGAGCTTTGTGTAAACACAACACTGGCCATGCAGTGAGGCTCCAGCCTGCGGCTAAGGACAGCATCTCCTTCCTTCCCTGTCCCTGTGCCCTGCTGTGGTCAGCACAGCCTATCCCTGCTCCCCGTTCTGCTCCCCCCAAGCCTCTACAGAGAAGCTCTTTAGACTCCCACGGCTATGTCTGTACAACCATCCATCTTCATCCTGTGCTGTCTGCTGCTCCGTCTGCCACCCTCATCCTAAGTGGGGAGTGGGGAGGTCTTCTGCCAAATATTTCTATGACAGCCTGATTTGTAAACTTGTGGACTTTTTTGGGTTTTCGGTTTTTGTTGGTTTTTATTTTTGGTTTTTTTTTTCCCCCAGTACAAATGAGTACTCTTAATCAACTCTTCCTTTTCTCTAAAAAGGGAAGTGTCAAAAGAAGACGTCACTAGGCACCCGCCAATACCTTGGAAAGTCCTTCTGGAGAAGGAAATACCCACTGACATCCCAGACTGTCCAGCTGGCTAGTTTTGAAATACTAACAGAAATCCTGCCCTCAATGTCTGTATTCACCGGCAAGATGATAACTTCTGCCAGCCCCATTGAAATGCTACATACAGAAAGAGAATCTGTATTGGCTTTTCTTTTAGGAAAATATGGAGCAGCATATTAAATAAAAACCAGTTGATTTAAAGGCTTTTGCTACTAAACAATAGTTATATCATAAAAAAAAGAGCAGAACACATCAGAAAGTTGAAGAGAGTACCATGCTGAAAATTGATTAGCAGGGCTTAAGGAATGCCAATTACCTCTGCTAATTTCTGCTGCAGATTTGCTGAGTTTTAAAGCATAATAACTGCACCAGTAATAGCTATGCAATATTTCCCAACTGCCCACGGTCCAAACTCAGATCATGACTGAAAAGCCATGCCGTGTTCATGAATTTGCTCGTTCTCATATAGAGTCTGCAGGGTAAATTTTCTTTGTAATGTTACTATCAAGCAGACCGTCAGACCTCTCTGTGGTTGTGTCTTCCTCCACACAGTGAATAGTAAAAGAGCTGTGAATAGTTTGCTACACTTTTATGTAAGAGTTACATCAGTACACTGTTTTATGTAAGAGTTACACCACCATTTCACCTTTGGTTACTTCCACTGTTGAGACTGATGACCGAATTAAAATTTTGTCCACTGTTTCTGTAATGTATATGAATCTGGAAAATAAGATGCTTTTGTTAGAATTTCAGACTTTTAAAAATAATAATTTCAATGACTTGCAATAGCTGATACAACAGCTAAAATTTTGTCCTCTTTATTTTACATTTCAGAATACCATGGCATTGATCTTGTCTGTAAAAAATGTCCTGAAATCAAATGTAGAAGTTACTGTATTGACAGAAAATTAAGCTGCATACAGGCTCAAATGCATCAGTGTGTTATAGAGTTTACACCATGGTGTCAGTCCCCCAAGTGCAACACATCCTCTTCCCCCTTCTATATGCCACAGTCTAAAGACAGTAACCTATCCTAGGCCAGAACTTTTATATCCCTTTTTCTGTGCAAGCAGGGTTGTGATATGCTTCAAATGCCTCAAACTGCTCTGAACACAGATGTAGCCATGTTAAAATGATTGACAGATCTGTGCTGCTTGTCGTGTAGCTAACTGGCTTAACTCCAGGGCACATAAACTCCACCTGGCCTCTAAGAGAGACTTCCTGCTCTGAAGGGTAAATTCCCTTAAATAGTACTTATTTCCTGGTAGCAAGACCCTTCTGCTAGGAGCATTTTTATTCTCCCAGCTCCACTGGAGATCGCCACGTAAGTCATATAATGAATATGATCTGACTTTGCTATAATGTGGATAGAGAGCACTCAGCATTAGGCTTCAGATTTCGTGTGATGCTTCCTAGACGTAGGATGGCTTGGAATAGAAGATAATGATCATCTAGTTCCAACCCTCTGCCATGGGCAGGGACACCCTCTACTAGACCAGGTTTCCCAAAGTCCCATCCAACCTGGCCTTGAACACTGCCAGGGAGGGGGCAGTGACAGCTTCTCTGGGCAGCCTGTGCCAGAGCCTTACTGCTCTCACAGGGAAGATATTCTTGCTTGTATCTAATATAAATCCACTCTCCTTCAGTGAAAAACATTAGCCCTATCAGTACTTGCCCTTGTAAACAGTCCCTCTCCAGGTTTCTTTAGATTATACATGGGATTTTCAATGATGTTACTGAGGTATTCAAGAATTTCTGCTTGATATCTTAGGTTTTGTTTTTTCTTTTCTAAACATAATATTAAACTAATATCTCTTTCCATTCCCAGATGACCAGTCAGAATTAGGACCATTTATTGTATAATGGTTATCAGGTAATTCCTGGATATTCAAGTAGAGGGTCCAGAAAACTCAAACACTTCCCCGAGCAGTTTAAAGCCCAACAGGAGATAGAATTAGAAAAGGCTTGGAAACAAAAACTTTTAAAACCAGGCACAAGGTATCATAATAGACTTGCCTTGTTAAGGGTCAGATACAAATTTTAAGAGCTTCTCTATAAATTTGAGGTAATTTTATTTATGCCAGACATAAACTTTTCTACAAAAAGAACAGAAATCTGCTGAACCAGAAGCCATTTACAAAATATGTTGTGATCTGACTTGTTAAATGCTGGTCTAAGATTTAGAACAAAATATTTAGATACTTAATTGTGTTTGAAAAAGACAGCTTATCCTGTAATTTCTGCATTGATGTAACTTCTCTGTGGGTTAACCTTTACTACTATGTGAATTTCTGCCATGTTTTCCTAGAAAACTGAAATGAGAAATATCTTAAGCAAATTATGTTTAAAGGCATGGATGGATGGGTTTCACTTGAACAGGCAGCTGAATGTTTTGGTATGGGGATCTTCCTGAAATGTTTTCTACAAAATAGCTCCATGCATTTGGTGAGTCAAATAATCCAGACTACAGCTTGGTACCCAAATTACTGACCTTAGAGGTAGAAACACGAAGCTTGCATGCACAAAGAGCAGAATAAAAAGTTTTATCTTTCAAGACAAAATCTTCTGGAAACAAAGATATTTGAGGTTGTGTTGTTTCACTCAGTTATCTGACCCCTTGGCAATGAGCTGATGAGTACAGCCCTTTGCTCTTACCGTAATTGCAGCATCACTGTCAATCATTCCTTCTGAGTAAAGATGACCAATCCATTTCTTGTATTTGTTTCTATTTTCTATTACATTTCATACACATGATTTTCCCACCGTAAGGTTGCTGAAGCCTCCCAGTCTTATTTCTCAGATATATAAATATTTTTTTAGTGTCATTGAAAAGCTGTAACTATCCTTTTTTAGATACAGTTTATAATTTGACTTTGAATTTAATGTAAAAAGATCTACTTTCAAAATGCTCTTGGATAGTTAAGATTCTTATATTCTGGGAAACAAGTAATAACTAGAAGAGGAGTGGAGGACTGACTGTACTTGGTTTTAAGACTTTCTTTTAGTTCTTGTTTTCATAAAGGCAGACAGCAAGAAAACACTGAAGTGCAGTCCAGTGGGTGAGAGGGGTGGAATCAAGGCTTTTCAGACTTGAGGGAAGAGGTTTCAAGAAAAGATTAAATCTATTTTTCATATAGAATTATATCCCATGAGCCAGGTTTTGTCCTGAATTAAAATTAAACCAAAACCTCCATGTACAGTACATTCTAGCCTCTGAGTTTCACTTTCCCTGATTTCAAACTGAGAAATCAGTTTCCCAAATTTTCTTTAAAAGGCTACATATATATCAGTTCCTAAATTAACTTTTGAATCAATTTTGAAATACAAGATTTTTCACATGATTCTTACAGGGGCTTCTGAAACACACATAGATTTTCTGGTGGTGGTTTGACCCTGGCTGGAGGCCAGATGTCAAACCAAGTTGCTTCATCACTGCCCTTTTCAGCTGGACAGGGGAGAAGATATATATTGAGAGGCTTAGGAGTCAAGACAAGGACAGGGAGAGATCATTCAACAAATAACATAATGGAACAAATAAACCCAACACAGACTAAAAAGGAAAAAAAAGAAAACCATCTAATTTATTACACTACACACACACAAAAACCAGAGTCGGATGAGAAGCATGCCCAGATCTTAAAACATCTCCCCATACCCCTTCCTTCTTCATGGATGTGGTGGTTTAGGCTCGGCTGGAGGCCAGACGTCCACCAAAGTCAGTCTATCACTCTCCTTTTCAGTTGGACAGGGGAGAAAATATACATTGAGAGGCTTAGGAGTCAAGATAAGGACAGGAAGAGATCATCCTGTAATCAACGACATGGGCAAAACAGACTCAACACAGAGTGAAGGAAAGAAAACTATCTAATATATTACACTACACTACACAGTGAAACCAGAGTTGGATAATGAGAAACACGACCAGATCTTAAAGCTCCTTTCCCCCACCTCTCCCTTCTTAGCAGACTTCCCCTTAGTCATGATTTCGCTCCCTTCTTCCCCTGCACTGTGGCATGGGGGGCAGGGACTGGGGAAATGGGGTTCTTGGTCACTTCTTCATGAGGTATTTTCCTATTCCAGATCTTAAAACATCTTTACCTTCCCAACCCTCCCTTACTTTTCCATGGGCTGCGAGGGGACACCCACTCCACCATGGGTTTCTCTATGGGCTTCAGGGGCATCATTTTCTCTGGCACCTGGGGTGCCTCCTCCCTCCCCTCCCCGGCCTTGGTGTCTGCACAGCTGGTTACATCTTCTCACTCCCTTCTCTGGTGGCAAAATGCAGCTGCTTGCAGGTTTTTTTCTCCTATATGTGATTCACAGAGGTGCTGTGACCACTGCCAAATGGCTTGGCCCTGGTCAACTCTGGCCTTGAAATGGCTGATGTTTACTCTTCAGGGCCTTCAGAGAGCTCCTAGATGCTTCTTACAGCAGCCATTTTCTGCAGCCCCCATTCTTTCCCAGCACCCAGCTATGCAAAACTGTGACAATGGACTTAAATTTGTTTGTGGTTTCTCTCCTCTTCCACCCTCCCACATGTCACAGGGGGAGATGGGGATGGGGGTTTTGGTCAGTTCCTCAGAAGTTGTTTTGCTTCTTAGCTGGGGGGCATTCCTCTCACACCGTTCCCCTGCTGCACCGTGGGCCCCCACCCACGGGACACAGTCTTCCATGAACTTCTCCAATATGAGTCCTTTCCCATTGGGCTTCAACTCTTCACCACCTGCCCCAGCACGGGTTACTTCTATGGGATACAGTCCCTCAGGCTCAGACTGCTCCAGTCTGGTCCGTCACAGAGACACAAGTCCCCCAGGCAAATCTGCTCTGGTGTGGGCCTCTCTGTCTCCACGGGCTGCAGGTCCTGCCAGGAGCTTGCTCCAACATGGGTCACAGCATCTTCCATATGTCTCCATCCGCTCCAAAGTGGGGTCTCTCCATGGGCTGCAGGTGGGGTCTCTGCTTCCCATCATCTTCCATGGGCTACAGGGAGACCACCTGCTCCACTATGGTCTTCTTCATAGGCTTCAGGGGAATCTTTCCCTCCATTTCCTGCAACGCCTTCTCCCTCCCTTCCTCACTGACCTTGGTATCTACAGAGTTTCTTACATCTACAATCTCAGAATCACTAGGTTGGAAAAGACCTTTAAGATCATCGGGTCCAAGTCTTGTTCCCTCCTCTGGTGGCAAAAAGTGGCTGCTTGCTTTTTTTTTTTCTCATCCATGTGATTCACAGAGGCGCTATGACCATCACCGATTGGCTCGTCCTTGGTCAGTAGTGGGTCCAGCTTTGAGTCCAGCTGATATTTACTCTGTCAGGCCTGGGGGAAGCTTCTAGCTGCTTCTTGCAGAAGTCATCCCTGCAGCCACCCTTCTGTACTAGAACTCATCCACACAAAATTACAACACTGAGCATTTTATGATGTGACTTCAGTTTTTTCCTGCTATTTAATGTGGATAATACTTAAAGAGCTGGCAAGGAGGCTGCCAGGATCAGTTGCTTTCTTGAAATGGTTTTGAGATTCCAATCACAAAGTACACAGAAAGTGTATAAAATTTGTTTTAAGAGAACATGAAAGGGCTTAGCTTCTTGTTAGTTCTATTGGAGATGATATACATTTAAACAAATATTTAACTCCCTTAAACCACTTAAGGGAAATACTTGGGATAAAATGCAAACAAATCCATTCCAGATTGTTAACATTTTTCAAACTTAGATCATATTTTTTTCAGTGAATATGTAATTCTCAATATGATTGGTCTGATTGTGTACTATATTTCAAACAATCTTCCTGCTGAAGAAGTTGAAATAAATGAAGATAAATTTCTTATTGCAACATATAATTTTTAAATAATGGATTATTTAATTAAGTAGTATGTTGTTTGTTCCAGAAATAATGGGGAAATGAAAGTCTTAGAATTTTTTATATCTTACTTCATTTTATTTAAACATATCCAAAATTAATGAAGCTGGAAGTTTAATATTTTTAAATTACACTGCTATACTGTGTTAGAAGAAATTAGTAGGTGACTTAATAGAACATAAGTAGGATAGAAAACTGCTCACTAAATTGGTTGAAAATCTTACATGCTAAGGCAAGCAGTAGAATCATGGAATCATAGAATGTCTTAAGCTGGAAGGGACCTTGAAAGATCATCTAATCCAACCCCCCTGCAGTAAGCAGGGACATCTTCACTAGATCAGGTTGCTCAGAGCCCCATCAAACCTGACCTTGAATGTCTTCAGGGATGGGGCTTCCACTACCTCTCTGGGCAACCTGTTCCTGTGATCTACCACCCTCATATTGAGGAACTTTTTCCTAATATCCAAACTAAATCTCCCCTTTTCTAGTTTAAAACCATTACCCCTTGTCCTATTGCTACATGCCCTCATGAACAGTTCTTTCCCAGCTTTCTTATAAGCACCTTCTAAGGGGTTGGAAGGCTGCTATAAGGTCCATTTAAGATCCTTCTGTTTTCCAAGAAAAGGCAAAGATAAAACCTTTGCATTCATGGAATTATTTTTGGTCAGGGACCTCGGTGCTAAAACGATGCTCTATAATGGATCAGTCCATGGCAGGTGGTATAAATAATGTAAATGTTATAAATGGTATGTTACGAACCACACAAATCAACTGAAAATGGAAGAGCTGGGCATGATGTAGGTGGTATGGAAAAAGGGATGGATAAATGTCCTGGTTCTGGTAAAGACAGAGGATGGTTGGGGAAGAGAAGGTCTGCGCAGCTCCAAGACAGTGTGTGTGCAGTCAGGCATCGCGTCAGTTGTTGTGTCAGTGCAGTGCTGTTATCACCTTGTCAGGTCAGTAAAGTGCTCTGTGTCATCACTGTGTGTCTGCCGCAGGCTTTATTGTTGTTCTCCTTTTGCAGTGCTTGTCAGTAACTGTCCTTATCCCAACCCATGGCAATTTGTTTGTTTGTCCTCCCATGAGAGGGGCGAGAGGGTGGCACATGGTTCTCAGACGCTGTCTGGGGCCGAACCACGACTCTACCACACATAGTTTTGGCAAAATAATCGTTGATTTACTCTTATTTTTTAAAATTTGCTTTCAGGTCTCTGAAACTCCATGACACCAGGTAGAACATTTGCAGCTCCACTGTAATAATGCAGTTATATTGTATATTGTAAAAGCAGATACACCTCAAGCTCATCAAAGCTATGATACACTGAAATCCAGCAAGATTCCAGGATGGATTATTTCACTGGTTCAGTTGAAGAAAGATTCAGTTTACCTGGTCTTAATTGATTTGGAATCGTTTTGATTAATCTTTGTTTCCAAACCACTGGGGGTTGGACTCGATGGTCTCTTGAGGTCCCTTCCAGCCCATATGATTTTGTGGTTTTGTAATGACTGAATGGTGCTAGATGTAAGAGGCATGGCTGGGAGCAAAAATACCCAGCTCTTATACCAGCTACCAGGAGCATGAAACTTTACACAAATTTTGAAGTGACAACACTTCTAACAGAAAAATAGTACTAAGCTTAGGGGCTGGATGAATGGAATCTGCATCATGGAGCAATATGCAGAGTGTCATGATAATGTAGGAAGACTTGGAAAACAGTTTGCTGAGTGTATTGTTAGTTTAGAAATCTTTGTTTCTGATAGTTTTTCCAGTGTCATATGCCAGCAATGAATATGATTCACTTTGGAAGAATGGTGTTAACAACAAACATTGCTCAAATCAACATATTCATGAAACAGAATTTACAGCTTAAAATGTCTGAGCTAGGCAGAAATAACAAACAGTACAGTGGGAATTTTCCTGGATGATACAAATTGGTATTTTTGTGTTTCAGACTGAATGGACAGCTCTAAATGTGACCTTCCTCCCCTCTTCCCTTCCCTTCCCTTCCCTTCCCTTCCCTTCCCTTCCCTTCCCTTCCCTTCCCTTCCCTTCCCTTCCCTTCCCTTCCCTTCCCTTCCCTTCCCTTCCCTTCCCTTCCCTTCCCTTCCCTTCCCTTCCCTTCCCTTCCCTTCCCTTCCCTTCCTTTCCCTTCCCTTCCCTTCCTTTCCCTTCCCTTCCCTTCCCTTCCCTTCCCATGCTGAGTGGGTTGGTAAAGTTGAAATATATTCAGATGAGCAATCTTTAAAGTTAGTATTATAAATATCACATCTGTTTTTATGTCACTTTACTGAAAGATAGAGTATGTGATAAAAGTATTTTCTTTGTATTTCACTGGAGGAAGGTGTGAAATAAAGGAATTTTTTCAGTAAAGCTCTTCTAGAACATTTGAATTAACAAAATGTTACAAGTATTCACCAGGAAAGTAAAACATTTTACATAGCTTGAATGAATGAAATTCAATAAGTTTGTCTTGAAGTTTTGACTTGTTTACCGCTCTTCAAATTAGTTTAGGTTTAAGGCTTAGCAGAAAAGTAAAATAAGTAATATTTTTATTTTTTATTTACACTTTAAAAAAATATTTCTTTTTAAATAAAAAAGTTGGAAATCCAGAAACATGTTATGGAGTCACCCTACAGAAAAAAGTACTTTAAACTCAAATGTTGCTGAAAGTGAATTACAGCACTTTCAAATACAAATGATGCAAGAGGTTAATCCCTATATTCCATTATCAGAGGATCCAGAAATAATTTCCTTTTGTAACCAAAGGGATTTCTGGGTTTTTAAGATAGAGGAAGGAGCAGGTTCACAAATATGTATAAGCCCTGATGGGAGAGTAAGGCTTTTGCAGCACTGAACTTTGTCCTCTATTATTAAATTAACATCACTTTGGAGTTTAAAAAGAAAAGGCCAGGTGCCAAAAAAAATAAACAATGTGCATGCTAGTGTTAATACTTGACCTGGAAAATATTTCCATGTTCTGCAGAGGTCTGTCATTTTTAATTTTAAAGCACAAGGAAATCTAATTAGGCTGGATTTCTCATAAATAATAGACTATTTGAAATGAGAAAAAAAATCAGTCTACCTTCAAGTTGCTATAATACAGCATGCTAAATTTGAAAACAGAGATAATTCCACAAAAAATGTAGTAGAAATGGACAGAAAGAGACAGAAAGAGATCCAAGAGTGAAGTAAGACTTTAATTTGAGTCAAACTGATTCCAACTGGTCGGGAAATTGGTTGGACTATGAGAAAGCTCCATTTGTATTAATACTTTTAAACTAAATTTAAATAATATATTTTTCACTTCTCTGGTGCCTTCATTCCCTCTTTAAGACCAGCATCCAGAACCATGGCTGAAAGTAAGATCATAGTAGATAAGAACTGTAACAAAAGGGTCAGTGTTCCCTAAAGAAGTTATGTCAAAGAGAAGGAAGGCACACAACTTGGGGAAGAGGAAAAAGAGGTTAAGAAGAGGTGATTCCCTCAGTGGTTTACAGCTTCATTTCACATGAGTGATCTATCCTGATCTAGTTCCTACTCTAGTCTTGTTTTTTCTCACTGGACTGGCGGCTGCTCCAAAAGATCAGTGTGCAAATTCTTTTGCATACAAAAATGTTTTCCCAAAGTGTTCTGCAAGACTGGAGTCACTGCTACTGGCAAACAATGGCACAGAGGAGTTTTGTTAGACCCTCGGTGCATGGTCAATGTAATTGATTAATGAATTAAACCAGAGAGATCCTACTGTGCTGAGCAAAAATAACTGCAATATATAAAATTTTGTAATAGCACGAATTCAGGACAGAAATGAATAATCACCCACAGCTCTAAAAGTCTGAAAACCAATTTGTATAGCTGTTTTGCTGCTGTTTCTTAGGAAGCATAATTGGAGGTCTGCAGCTACCCATGGAAATTATGCACAGTATTTGCCTCATATTTAGTTTTTCTTTTATGAACGAACAGTTCCCTGTTCTGCCTATTACCTCTAAGTATTGAAAAACTTTTTTCTGCTAAATATTTCTTGTCAGCCTCACTGCTCAATATTGATGAAAGTGAGTCAATCACAATGCACCCCATAACTTTATTTAAGATTTCCTCTTAATATCAGTTGCACTTCAGTCTTCTCTGAACCGGATTCTTTTCTGATATTCTACTTTCCTGACAATTTCAACACTGTGGAATTGCATTCTCTTAATATGAGATCAGACATTTATGTTTAACAATTATGATTTAACAGAAGCTCTCATGCTCTCATATTCGTTTTGATTATCTAACAAGGACAAGCTTTACTTCTACCACCTGTAAGAGGAAAGTATTTTTCTCCATTTCTGAAACAAAATTCAGAAATGCTTTTACAAGCTGGATTTCAGCCTCCTTTCTTATCCTTATTGAAGGAAGACCAGCTCTGTAAGTAAAAATGCAGAGATAGGTCTGATGTAATTTGTGTGAAATGTTGGAGCTGGCACTGAAGTCTAAAATTCCTTCCCCTACAATTTAGCCAGGAGTCCAGGTTCAATGGCTTCTCTAACAGGCTTATCTGAAAGGGTAATGTTTAAGTCAAGCCTTGGTTAAGTTCCACTAAAATGTTCCTGTTATTGATTTATGAAGAAAATGGAGATAATGGGAAGATTATTAAGGGATTTTTTTTTCATTTAAGACATGCCTTAATTTCTAGGACAATTCATAAGCAGCTCATCTGTTACTTAGTTTCCTTAGGAAATGAGGCGTATTTAATAAGCCTGTGTGTATACGTGTGTATATGCATGAACCTCCTTATTAGCTTTTAGACCCTCTGTCCAATCTTAATTATATTAAATAAGTTTAAGACTTTCATTCTATGAATAATAAATCCATACTTTTGGATAAAGCAGAAAAACTGTGTTAGGCAAAGGTTATAGCGCGAGACCCTTGCATTTCATAGAAAGAATCTGACCCAGGAGATCACGCTCAATATATAAATTACTAGGAATCAGAGACTGGTTCCTTCTGTTGCTCACAAATCATCACCGTGAATTAATCATTTTGAGAAAGAGAACCTTTGATTTTCGTGCTCATTAGTAAAGATGGTATTCATTTAAATCAAAGGGTCCACAAACCACTTCATACCCTTGGCTGTGCTCACGAAAAGCTGGAAGGTGCTTGTACAGAGTTCCACTGTGCTCTAAAGTTCAGCATTCTTTTTTGCTATTCTTGTATAATTTCAAAATTACAATTTCTCCAAACTAGTAAAATTTTTAAAAAAAGCAAAAAAAAAAAAGCGCACTACATGATATAAAACAAAGCCTGATGAAAGTCTGAAAGGCAGGATGGTTGGTTTACAAAGGAAAAAACAGTTAAAACCATGTGATTCATAAGACACGGGAATGACCAGTCTTTTAATTTTATATAACTGGAATGCAAAGAAGTATTTGACTACATCTTCTCTTTCCATCCTTCTATGGAAAGATAGAATTAATTTTTCCTTTAAGCTTCCCAGCATTTTCTAGATTTTACATAAATCTTTCACTTTTTAATGTGTTTTCTTTCTCTATCTCCACCAGCTGTCCAGAAACCTGGTTTAAATGCTTTATAAGAATTTACCATTGCCATTTTGTAGATAAGAGACTAAACGCAGCATATACCTGAAGTCTTTTGACATCTCTCATCATACCATAACCAGTGATTGCCACTGATGCCATCAGAACAAAGTGTCTCTAGAAGAGATAGTTAGTCTAAGGATTATAGTCTTGTCTCTAGAAGAGATAGATAGTCTAAGGATTATCATCTGCAATTTTCAAGATCTGATTTCAACTCTTTTCTGTACCACAAATACATTATTTGTTATCAAGGCCATACCTACAGGATGATTTAAGCTCACAAGGTAGGGTTTACATAACATTTAGAAATCTAACCATCTGTTAGAGTAATTTGCATAACCCAATAGTTCAGTTTGCTCCAATAAATTTCCCACAATGCTCAAAATGCTGCATCAGAAAATTTTGCAAATAGCAATTCCATGAACAGAAAATCTATCAAAGAAAAAAAAACCAAACCCAAAGCTAAAACTTTATTCTCTGAAGTTCTAGGAAGAATAGTTTTAAAATTGATATCCTTTAGGAGTGTGCTATTTTAGAGATTTTACTGTATCTGACATTTGGACAATTTTAGAATAGGCATTCTGGTTATTTAACAAATATCTTTATTTCTTTTTGCAGGAAGATACTCCAGCACCAAGCCTCCAGCACCAAGTAATTTCCCAACAAAGATTTCCAATGTGAGCATCTTAATTGTACTGTTTATCTTAAACTAGTCATGCATTTGAATAATAGCCTGCATAGCTGGCAAGTGATTACACACCAGGTCTGAGAAACAGAGGAACTAGAAACCACAGGAGATATAGGCAATAGGAAAAAAAAATCTCCACAAAACTTCAACAAATTTACTAAAGAAAATCCTGTGACATAATTCACTGTGCAACCCTTTCAGAGACAGTTGCTTGTGGTTCTTTCTTCGAAAACTTCCTTATCTGTTAGATGGTCTATGTGGGAGCATGCACTGTGGAATCTTCTGAGGGAAAATCAAAAGGGGTTAAAAGGATACCTTTTAATCATAGGTCAGACTAATTCCAGATGTAAGCCCCCCCTATTTTTCCCTAATGTGAAGAAAAAGAAGATCCAACAGAACTTATAACTTATTTATGAATGGTCAAATACTTCAGGCCTGCTTCAATGTTAAAAATTAATTTCTGGTGATCCACAGGCATAACTGGTTGCAGCCTTGATATTTCAAACTTCCTGACACTTCTTTATTCTTATGGAAGTTCTATATTAAGTGAACTGAAATATTAAATTTGTCATAAGATACAGGGGTTAGTATATGAAAAACCACTTGCATCTTAAAGGAATTCCTTCAAATTCAGAGCTAAGTTGCATAGCAATAAGGTGGCCCTTTATTTACTTCCAAACATAAGAGTATACTGAAAAATTGACTTTAGTCTACAGAAGAGTCAGAGGCTTAGGAACAAAAGATCTTTTGGAAAACAGCCATGGGACCTGGATACAAAGAATTCTCCAATACATTTTGTCTGGATACCCTCCAACCTTTGTAAGAAGAGGGGAAATAAAGAGAAAACTTTAGCAGCTTCAAAAGAGCACTAGCTATCATACTGAGCAAAAGCTCTTCCAGCCACATAATCTGGGGAGCATATCAGTACCAGTATTTAGATTATAGAAAAAGTATAAAATAAAAGTATAAATGTTTTTGTTATCTAGACTCTTCAGGGCATCAGAAAGGACAACACTGATAAATTTCTGTCTGTTAATTCTATGTTTTAACAAAAAATCTTGGACATTTACGGACTGTGTTACAGTGCAGACCAAGAATTTTCCAACTAAAAATCTCTTTTAAATTACATAAGTACTAACTTTTTCCTTTAACATTTTTTTTCTATTTTCTGAGGTACTTTTCTTAAAAAAAAATATTTATTCACTGCTCACCTAGAGATTTTTGTTTAGATAGCTTTCTCTTCAACAGAATTTCTTGGGTGATTTATAGGAGTGTATTGGATCTGTCTGAGATGGACTCAATTTTCCCCATAGCAGCCCTCACAGTGCTGTGCTGTGTTTTGGTAGCCAGCAAGGTGTTGATAAGACATCAGGATTTTGACTGTTACTGAGCAGTGCTGGCACAGCATCAAGGCTGTCTTGCCAATGGCCCCCACCATGACCACCAGTATGTAGGCTGATGGTGGGCAAGAATTTGGGAGAGGACACAGCCAGGACAGCTGACCCAAGCTGACCAAAGGGATGTTCCATACCATATGACATCTGCTCAGCAATAAAAAGATGAGAGAAAGAAGAAGGAAGAGGGGGCATTCATTATTTATATAGTTTTACTTCTGGAACAGCCATTGCATGCAGTGTACTTCCTGTGAAGCAGCTGGGCTACAGTAGAGAACAAATATTTTGCCTTTTTTTCCTTTGCTTCTATGTGTGTTCTTTTGCTTTTGCTTTCTTAAATTGCTTTCACCTTGACCCACAGGTTAGGTTTCTTTCCATCTTACTTTTCTCCCCTCTGTGTCCTGCTGAGGAGGAAAGTGACCCACCACAAAGGGAAAAAAGTTGTCCAAAGTGACTTAATGGAATAATTTAAGTACCCTACATGTGGTGGGTTGACCCTGGCTGGACACCAGGTGCCTACCAACCCACTCTTTCACTCCCTTCCTCAGATAGACAGAAGTAGGAAAATGTAATAAAAGACTCATGGGTTAAGATACGGTCAAGGAGCCATCATTCACTAAATAACATCTCAGCCAAAGCATATTCAACTTGGGAAAATGTATTGAGTTTTTTACCAATCATATCAGACTAATGAGAAAATAAAATCAAATCTTAAATAATTAACACCTTTCCCCACCACTCCTTTCTACCTTCTTCCCCCCAGTTCATGTTTCATTATCTCTGTCACTCTTTCCTCCTCCTCAGGAGGATCCTCATACTCTTCCCCTACTCCAGCATGGGGTCCCACTTACAGGACACAATCTTGAATGAACTTCTCCAAAACGAGTCCTTCCTGAACTGCTCCAGAGTGGATCCCTTCTATTGGGTAAAGACCTTCAGGAACAGACTGCTCCAGAGTGGGTCCCCCACAGGGTCACAGGTCCTGCCAGAAAACCTGCTCTGGCATGGATTCTTCTCTCCACAGAGCCACAGGTTCTTCTAGGAACTTGCTCCAGTATGGGCTTCCCATGGGTCGCAGTCTTTGGATTCCTCTACTTGCTCCACCATGGGAGTCCTCCATGGGCTGCAGGTGGATATCTGCTCCACCATGGACCTCCATGGGCTGCAGTGGAATCTCTCCTTCAGTGCTTTAAGTGCCTCATCTCCCTTCTTCTTCACTGACATGGGTGTCTGCAGGGCAGTTTCTCTCAGATGTTCTCACTCCTCTCCCTGCTGTTTTTCTCCCAGCAGCTTTCCCCCGCACCACCCTCCAACTTCCCATTATCTATATTATCCCAGAAGTGCTACCACCATCACTGATGGGCTTGGGCTTGGTCACCAGTGGGTCTGCCTTGGAGCCAGCCGATATTGGTTCTATTGGACTTGGGTGAAGTTTCTAGGAGCTTCTCACAGAAGCAACCCCTGTAACCTCCCTGCTACCAAAGCCTTGACATGCAAACACAAAATTCCATAAGGCATTTTTGTGATAGTGTTCTGGGCATCTCATAATCTTTTTCACTGAAGACAAAAATATATTAGGATTAAATATTAATTAAGTATTCTGAGAGAGCACAAAGAGAAAGCCAGACTGACTAATGACATAAAAATGAACTAATGGACATCACAGAATTTTCAATTTATATCCATGTAAGAAGAGAGAACAACTCCAAGTCCAAAATGGTTTAGGCTGTAGAACTTTGGAGTTTGTGTAATGTAAATATGTGGAATTTAAACCCCTTTTTATTTTCAAACTTTTACAATTAAAGAAGTCAAAAAGTTTTATGGAAAATAAAGCCAAGAAGATTTCTAATTTTAGCTGGAGTAGTTCCACATGCTCATTCTTTCTTAACTCAGGAATGGTTTCTGGTATGCAGAGGGAATTACCCTGCATCCAGAAGCTAAACCTGTTTTATACTGTACACATTGTTTCATAGAAAGATGTACTTATGCACTGTATAGCTAGATTGAGTGTACAGCACATATCACATATGCCCAGGTCTCTGCATTATTTTCAAATGTATTTCTTGAAATAATGTTCTGTTCTGTATTTTCTTTGTAAGTGAAAAGTTAGTTAAAAGAAGTAATTTTTCCAAATCACAAATTGTGGCCTGAGTGCTAGGGAATAGATAGTTAGAGCTTTTCACCGAGTTTGATGGTCCTTCTGCTGTTGCAATACATAGCACTGCTTTCACTCACATAAGACTTAGCACACTGACAGTCAGTCCTGCACACTCCAGGCTCTTGCATAAGGATCTTTCATCTTTTCAGATGTTTGCAGTAATTTATTCTATTACACCACAAAAGTCTTGAACAACAGATCTTTTAGTGAGGTGAGCCAATATTATTTTAAAATATATATTAATCATTTCTGTACAGAAACAGTTATTTGGAGGTATTATTCCAGTTAAACTGAGGCTTGCTTCTGTCTCTTGGTTATTATGTATGAGAAACCCCAACCCAACAGTAGTTAATAAGCTCTCGATCTCCAGTAAGCTTTGCAGGTGCTAGAATAAATCAAATGTAAATAATAAAGGCTCCACCTTCAGGCTACACAAGTTGAGACTGATAAGACAACCCTTCCACTGATGCATAGGTTTTATGAAATGGAAACTTCTAACTAACTCTTTGGCAATTGCTGGACCACTCACGTCATGCAGAGTCAGCAAGTCTGGAAGAAATGCTTCTACTCAATACCTAACAGATGGTGCTGCTTAAGACAAGGCTCACTCAGTACTGGGGCAACAAATATTTCAAAAGAGGTTGAAAGATTTTGTCAGTTTTGACTTTCTCAGTTCAGAATGTATTTTGACAGAAACATGGAGGAGAATGACTTCACCAAAGATCAGTGATATGGCATCCTTGAAAGAGATTTGTTCCTTTCCCGGTCAATGACTGCCATTTCCCTTCTCACACATTGATGTTTGCATTATTGGCCAACAGTATTCTACAAATAAGAATGTCCATGTCCTTTGCAAAAGTCAATTGTTTATATTTAGCACATCATCAATCCTTATATCTGCTCATGACAACCATGTATAACAGAGCCACAAAACTGGACTGGCATATTATCATGCTTTACACCCATGAAAAAAATAGTCTCCATGTGAGAAAACCTCAGCTGATAAACAGCAGAAACAGAATGGAATTAAAGAAGCGTTATACTTGCAAAACAGCAAAAGAAGCATTATGTTCCACTAGATATCATCTTAAATTCCAGTTCTTCCCCTTTTCAACTGCTGATTTACTTTCAGGCAAGCCTCTGTTTCATTCTATACCTTGTGTGTTTTTATAGAGAAAATTCCGTGGGTCTGAGATTGTATCTCTCAGTGAATATACAGTAGAGATCTAATTGGTCATAAATGCTTATAAATTTCTGCAGTAAAAATTAATATTCATAATGAAATTGATAACTGAAAAATATTCCTTAGATTTTCTTTTATTATCGTTATTTATTTTACCAGCTGGCTTACTAAAGTGCAAGATAAATATTCATTGTAGTGCTGGCCCGTCCTTAATTTTCTTTTACATTCCTACTCTTGCAATATGAAACATGTCTTTACAGAAATACCATGCTGCAAATCTCTTCTGTGCTTGTAAACTCCTTCACTTGCACACAGATAATATAAGCATGCCTTATGTCACATTAACACATTGGTTTTCAGTGTAATAGAGTGAAACACAAATAATTCTGGTCTTTGGGACAATGCTATGACAATGCAAAGTCTCTTTGATGAGACATTTTTTTCCGTGTCTTCCCTTGTCTGTATTTGTTTATCTGCTGGTTTTTACTTGTACATTCTGCGTTATGTGATCCCAGCTTCTTAACTAATAAACACCTTGCCCAAACTCCTATTCCTCCCATTTCCCTTTCAAAAAGGCATTCATTTTATGATGACACCTAAGTAACTGGAAAGAGAAGAAAACAGTTTATTATCTTTCTAAGTCTAAGACTAATCTTATAATGACTATTTGATGAGGGAATGGCTGTGGATGTTGCCTACCTTGACTTTAGCAAGGTCTTTGACACAGTTACCTACTTCTAGAGAAGCTGGCTGTTTGTGGCTTTGCTGGATAAGAAACTGGTTGGATGTCCAGGTCCAAAGAGTTGTGTTCAATGGAGTTGAATCCAGTTAGCAGCCAGTTACGAATGGTGTTCCCCAGGGGTCAGTGCTATGGCCGCTTCTGTTTAACATCTTTATTGATGAGGTGATATAAGTGCAGCCTTAGTAAATTTGAAGATGATGCTAAGCTGGGTGGAGGTGTCAATCTGCTTGAGGGTAGGGAGGCTCTGCAGAGGGACCTAGACAGGCCTGATCCATGGGCCAAAGCCAATTGTATGAGTTTCAAAGGCAAAGTGCAGGGCCTGCACTTTGGCCACAACAACCCCCAGCAGAGATAAAGGCCACAGGCAGAGTGGCTGGAAAGCTGCCCAGCAGAGAGGGACCTGGGGGTATTGATAGACACCTGGCTGAACACGAGCCAGCAGTGTGCCTAGGTGGCCAAGAAGGCCAACAGCATCCTGGCCTGTACCAGAAACAGTTTGACTAGCAGGAACAGGCAGGTGATCTTACCCCTGTACTCAGCCCTGGTGAGGCTGCACCTTGAGTGCTGTGTGCAGTTTTGAGCATCGCAGTATAGAGACACTGGGGTGCTGGAGAGGATGTGGAGAAGGGCAACTAAGATGATTATGGATCTGGACAACAGGTCTTATGAAGAGAGGCTGAGGAAGCTGGGGCTGTTCAGCCTGGAGAAGAGGAGGCTGAGGGGAGGCCTTATTGCTCTCTGCATCTACCTGAAAGGAGGTTGAAAAATTTCTTCTCCCAGAGAGTGGTGAAGCATTGGAACAGGCTGTCAAGGGAGGTGGTAGAATCACCATCTCTGGAGCTATTAAATAAAATGGGTAGATGTAGAGCTTCAGGAAATGGTGTAGAAGTTATGGTGGTACAGGGTTGACAGTTGGACTCTATGATCTTGAAGGTCTTTTCTAAACTTGATGATTCTATGATTCTGATGTAGAAACAAAACACATCTAATACTCATTACAGAGAGAGAACAGTTCCATATGTGGTAATATGGTTAAGGCTGACTCAGTTGATACAAGGATGTATATTATTCTAACTACTACTGATAAGTGCATCTACATAGTCCTCGTGTGCCTTCACAAGTCCCCTACCCTATCAAGATTTTAATTTCTTACAAGAGGTGTCAAATGAAGAAGATAATGTTGGAATCTCCTATGTTTTCTTTCAGATAAAATTATTTAACTTTAATAGTTGTAAAGTTATGGAATCATTTCTCAAGTCCTTCCTATACAAAACAATAACATTCCATCCAATGGAATGTTTTTGTTTAGGTTACAATTCCTTGGCCATTTTGGAACCAGTAAGATTTCAGAAAATGCCCATTCCCTATAAATTAAGTCATCCTAGACTAAACATCAATTATGTGAACCTAAATAGTTGTATCAAGTAAGTAGGATTGATCATTACTAGAGTTTGTGTTACTCATTTACCTATTATTTTGCTGGTGTAAAATTTTCCAAAGGTATAAAAAACAATTCATATCTCAGCATCTCTTAATCAGAATTTAGATGGAGTGAAAAGAACCTCAGTTACGGTGCTTTCATTTCAGGGATTCTTTTAAATACGTTCCTAGAGATGACCCAGGATGAAAGTCAAAACATTTTAATTTTCAGTGATCATCTAATAGCAAAACAAACAGACAAAAACCCCCAAGCTCTTTTTTTCAAGTAATGTCGGAATTTTATTTAGTATAGTCAACTACAGTTTGCAATAGCAATGTAGTTTCTGCAACTGTTGCATCCATGTAAAAGTTGTATGTGGAAAGTTATTCATATATTTATGCTTTTTTTCTTTAAGTACTATTTCTAAAACAGGGGTAAACCTTGGATCATGTGATTCTACCTTAAAGCAATGATTGCCTGCAAATAGTCACAGGAACTTAGTTGTTCATTGCTCCACAGGTCTTTCTAGAAGAGTCCGACCCAATGAATAAGCTTGTATGTAGAAAATTGCATCAAATGTCTACTTAGTAGAGTGCATCATGCCTAGAAGGCTAGAGATGTTTGGGGGGAAACATGAGGAGATTAAAAATTTTGAGAGTTCGGTTACTCTATGCCTAATGATACTAGAAAAGTTGGTTTATTAGATTCCAAGGAAAAATGCATGTGAATCAACTAGTCATATATGAAAACCTTGGTCTGATAAATTAAGGCCATAGTCTGATCACTAGGCTTGGATTTCTTTAACTGTTCTTTCTCTTGTTCATAGAAGTGGTTATCTGGCAGTGTATCACTGCAAACACATTATACTTTTAGTAGATTAATAAATGGAAAAAATTGTAGCAAAAGAAAAGAAAAAGTTGATGGAGATTGGCTAAGATGAAGGTTCAGAGGGCACACGTACAAGAGCAGCGAATGGCTACATTTCCTAATGGTGCAGCCAAATGCCATGGATGAGCTGATCTAATGGCTCATTATTGCCAAGGTAGGGAATCCTACTCACTCCACTCCTCTTCTTGTTCTCTCATTTATGACTTTGCTTACATGTTCTTGCCCTGGTCTTCACCTGACTGCATAATGAACTAATTCATTTTACTCATTTTTCAGAAATTTATTTGATTTGATTTTGGTTTTTTTTGTTGAAATACTGAGGTGAATTGGTCCAGACAGGTCAGACAGTGGACAGATGTAGCACAAGGAAGTGTCCATCACTCAGCTGGAAATGAGGCTAGACAAGTGCAGATTGTGGTCACACAATAGCCACTCTTCTAGAATAAAAACTAAATAAAATGTTGGCACTGAGATTTTATATTTAGTCTACTATACTAGTTGGAAACAGATGTGGAATAAATACATATACAGCAGCTGATAGAGTCTTCTAAAAAAGGAGGAGAAGACTAAACAAGCCAAATTAACAATATATCAAAAGTTTTAGGGAAAGGGATCCTTGCAGTTTTAGCTCCCTTGTAAAAAAAAAAAAAAAAAAAAAGATAAATTTTTAGAAAATTCCATGTGGCCTGAATCAGAAGTCTTAAGTTCTGATTCTAGGACATACTTATCAAGAACATGTACTAGCATATAAAATTTTTCTGAAATACAGTCTGTATTCCACAGTATCCACAGTATTCCACAGGATCAGAATTTTGTTTTTCATAAGTTCTATTTTTCCTAAACCAGCTGGTTAGAAATTATGATTACTTTGATGCCTAATTAAATCACTTCCTTGTTTTATCAGTTTTTCTTCCCTCTGCTGCCCCACCAATATTTATACTCATAATCCAACTGGACTATGGTTGCCACATTTACCTTCTCTGTTCTGATGTACTACTGGAACATCACAAGTTATCCTACTTTTGTAAAATCCCCTTGGCATTCCTTGGTTTGTGAAAATTAAAAGCATTGGCAGGCCAGATTCAGCCAGCTCTTCCAGGACTATTTGGTTCATGTAATCCAGAAAATCTGTTAAATATGTATATCTATAGAAGATTTTTACTGTTCTCTGGGGCTAGTAACGGCTTGAAAAAAGAATTTATTTGTCTTCATCTGATAAATATATAATATTCTGCTTTTTCCTAATTACAGAAAATTAACATTTCTTGAACATTCTTTTCTTCATTATTGTTAACATCTTGCCATCTGCGACTAGTTATGAGCTTTTATCATCAACGGAATTACATTTTCTTCCCTAATATGACTTACTGCTTTTGCTCAATAGCTACATGCTTTTCCCTAAATATACACGTGTACCATGTTCAAAAAGTATACATTACATGGAACACTATGAAGAGAAGTTATTCAACACTGTTTGGACCATCAAGTCCTAGGTGTATGATCACCACTTTTATTTCTGTAACTAATAAAGATATTACTATCACACTGTAGTTCCATATTATTTAATGTAGCTCTACTTGTAGTTACTAGAGTGGTTTCAGAAACTAGTAAAAGTGTCTAGGAATATTTTATGTTTCATGCTTAGATCTTCAATTTAACATTTATATTATAAATATACGCGAACAAGTTCTTAAGTGTTTTATCAATAACACTACAAAGATCTGTTTTACTTATCTTTGAATTTACTATATCATAGATGCTTCATACTTCTTTTCTAAATAAACTTGAATAAAATTGAAATAAAGTAATTTAATTTCAGAAATATGCAGTTCTTTTATTTTTAAGTTTGTTCACTTGAACTCATGGGTTATTTATCATGTATTCAAATCTTAAGTAAAATGGCAATGTTTCTAGCCTGGGAATACAAAGCATTTTTTTCTCCTGTAAATCAATTCCTGACCTTTCTGCTTGAGACAGACTCTAACTTCTTATCTACTGTAACAAAATTCTCTCAAGTACTATCAAGTTTTCAATGGCATGACTCCAGGTTTTGTGTCACACCTCTCTTAATTCTATACCACTAACTAAACCATGTCTTTAAGCACCTCATCTAACTTTTCCTTGAACTCCCTGAGGGACAGTGACTCCACCACCTCCCTGGGCAACCCATTCCAATGCCTAACCACTCTTTCTGAGAAAATCTTTAACCTTAACCTCCTCTGGCACAACTTGCAGCCATTCCCTCTTATCCTAGTGCTACTTATCTTCGACAAGAGGCTGAACCCCAGCTCCTCACCAAAACTTTCTTTCAGGTAGCTGTAGAGAGCAATAGGGTTTCCCTCGAGCCTCCTCTTCTCCAGGCTAAACTGTCCCAGTTCTCTCAGCTGCTCTTCATAAGACTTTAGTTCAAGTCACCATCTTCATTGCCCTTCTCTGGACATGCTCAAGGCCCTGATGTGTTTCTTGTTGTGAGGGGCCCAAAACTGAACACAGTATTTGAGGTGAGGCCTCACCAGAGCTGAGTACAGGGGAATGATCACCTCCCTGGTCCTGCTGGCTATGCTATTCCTGATACAAGCCAGGATGCCTCTGGTCTTCTTGGCCACCTGGGCACACTGCTGGTTCATATTCAGGTTGGTATCAACTAACACCCCCAAAGTCTTTTCCTCTGTAAAACTTTCCAGCCACCCTGTCCCAAGCCTGTAGCGTTGCCTGGGGTTGTTATGACCAAAGTGCAGGACCTGACACTTTGCCATGTTGAACTTCATCCCATTGGCCTCTGCCCATTGATTTAATCTGTTCTGGTCCCACTGGAGGGCCTTCCTACCCTCTGGCAGATTGACATTTCCCCCCAACTTCTTTTTGTCTGAGAACTTACTGAGGATGCACTCAATTCCCTCATCCAAATCATCAATAAAGATATTGAAGAGGATGGGCCCCAGTTCCCTGTGACCCCTGGGGAACACCACTTGTGACCAGTCACCAGTTGGATTTAACTCCATTCACCACCACTCTCTAGGCCTGGACATCTAGTCAGTTTTCAGCCCAGCAAAGAATGTACCTGTCCAAGCAATGGGCTGCCAGCTTCTTCAGATAATCCTACAGCTAAATTCAGACAGGGACTAAGAGCAAAGGTTTTAGAAAGAGTGCTGGGCCTGAGGGTGTAGGTAGGGGTCCCAGAGGATGTCAAGGCCTGACACTAGAAAGGAAGAAGAGGGAAAATGTGTACATGGGTATGACATAGAAGAATCATTTGCAGATGACAATGAAGGCAGTGGCAAATGGCCAATGGGAATAGGTATTTTTTGATATAGTCATCAGCACTGCCCCTACCCTGTCTGAAGGAACTAAAGCTTTCTACTGAAACATGTGATGTTTCGCATCCCCTGACTCTAAAAAAATGGTTAAGTACCTTCCAGGACAATGGTGTGTGAAACAATGATGACAACACTTTAGTTCTGTATAAAATTCAGAGTTGCACAAGCAAAAATATATAACTTATTTATGACTTTATTTTCTTTATCAGATCTTTCCTGAGAGGAAAACAATGACAGCAGGCATCTCAGCTGCAGATTGCCTTCAAATTCTTACTCCTAATTATTCTGCTATTTGTTTTAATCTATATATGAAAAAAATAGACATTTCCAGTACCTGTCAATTTACAATTGTATCTTTTATTATTTCAGTCTGAAATTATCAGTGTGCCAGCATTATTCATACACTGCCAAACCACATTTGTTCCAAAATTGCTTGTTTCAGTCCACAGTTGACAAAGAGGTACACAGTCACCACAGATTATGTCAAATTTCTTCTTGTTATCAGAAAACACATCTACCTATCAAAACTTTCACTGCTAAAGCAAAAAACCAGGTTGTGACCTTCAAGTATTTAAACAAAATTACTAATCACAGAATCACAGAATGACTAGGTTGGAAAAGACCTTTAAGATCATCAAGTCCAACTGTACCTGTCCTATGCTAAACCATATCCCTAAGTACCTCATCTACCCAACTTTTAAACACATCCAGGGATGGTGACTCAATCACCTCCCTGGGCAGCCTGTTCCATGCCCTGACAACTCTTTCAATGAAGAACTTTTTCCTAACATCTAATCTGAACCTGCCCTGGTGCAACTTTGTGCCATTTCCCCTTGTCCTATCACCTGTCACTTGGCTGAAAAGACCATCACCCACCACTCCAAAACCTCCTTTCAGGTAGTTGTAGGCAGTAATAAGGTCTCCCCTCAGCCTCCTCTTTTCCAGACGAAACAACCCTAGCTTCCTCAACCACTCCTCATATGATTTGTCCTCCAGCCCCTTCACTAGCGTGGTTGCCCTTCTAATGAACCCTCTGCCCCCCAAACTGGCATCACTTCACAGCCTTAAGACAATAAGGGAGAAGATAAAAGCTGCCACCACTCAGCCATAACCGCAAGAGAAGCCCTCCATCCCCATATGTGCCCAGCAAGGTCATGGACCTGGAACTGTGGGAACTGGGAAATGTTAGTAGGGTTGGGTGGGGAGATGGGGTGGAAGAGGAGGCAGATAGGCACTACTGTCTGTGTCTTACACAATCTCATATATTTAGGAATGCATCTGATATATAACATTATTAAGATGTTATATGTTAGAATTAAACTTTAATTATCTGTAATGCCTGAAATTTTCATAAGGGTAATAAAGGTGTTTTTTCTTAAAATACACTTAATTTAGGATATTGTTACTGACTGATTTCTTTATTTTTTGGAGGATTTTTGTTTGCAGAACAGTTTGTAGGCCTAATAACTTGTCTCTTTTTCAACTATATCAGTTGATTTAGTAAAAGATATAAAATCTCTCAACAAACTCTCCATTTGAGGGTGACAGAGCACTGGAACAGGCTACTCAGGGAGGTTGTGGGGTCTTCATCTCTAGAGATATTCAAGACCCATCTGGATGCCTATCTGTGCAATATGAGCTAGGGAGCCTGATTTGGCAGGGGGTTGGACCTGATGATCTCTCAAGGTCCCTTCCAACCCCTATGATTTTATGATTCTATGATTCTAAGATTCTAAGATTCTATGATTTTATTCTTAGGCAGTCAGAGCTACAATAATACTACTATTACATGTGTTTGTGAGTAATACTACTAATACCTTTTTTTTTTTTTCTTTTTTTTTTAAATAAATGCAGCAGGTGTTCACAAGGGAGCTTTCCAAAAAGAGCATGCATTGATTCTATTCCAAGCAAGTTAGAATCTAGGGGTTGTGGTAGAGTCCCTCTTTCAGTTCAATATCCTGCTTATACAATATAATCGGATCACTGGCAAGATTAACATGGGAAAAGATAAATTTCTCAAGCCAACCCTCACAGACAAAGTGTGATTGCATTCCATATAACACATACCAAGTTCAGGACAGCTAAAATAGCCAATGTTTGTGTTCCAACTGTATGAGAAAGTTAGTTTTGGATGTGATACCTAAGTGCGTGAAATCCCTCATTATTTAACTAGATTAAGCACCAAGCTAAACAACATTTACTGTTTGAGTGAAATAGCGAGTTCGAGAAAACTTGTGAAGGATTTCAGCTTCAACAGACTCAGGGGCCTTGGCATGTGTAAAGATACGCTACATAAATTTGATTTATATGGGCTTTTTGGTAAGCAATCCCAAACTTTTAAAAAAAGACTCCTAGTATTTTCCACAAATGCATTCCTGTTCCTTAAAGAAAAGGCTTCTTGAGAATTTTATCACATTTCTTCCTACTGGTATGCAGAACAAAGAGCTTTCTTAAAAAGTGATTGTTTTCAGAATATAAACATAAGAATCAGGAATAAGCAGTAACGTTTTACCACATGAATTTGTGAGATAATTCAAAGTCCACAAACTTACTGGAAACTGAGTGCATCTTCTGTTCCTCAATAAATTTTAAAGCCGTTTTAATCAAACACATATAGCAAGTTGCTAGAAGAGAAATGCAGGTAGTTAATTTATTCGCTATTTTTTTGGTTTGGTTTGGGTTTGGGTTTTTTGTTTGTTTGTTTGTGGGTTTTGGGAATTTTTTTGAGCTCTGTGCTTTTGTGTGTCTTGAGTGTATATTTCTTAATTTTAGATGTGTATAGAGTTGTATATCAATATATGTACAGTCACCTCCAGAAACCTCTCACCTAGTGTTCTGTCTAGGAAATAAAAAGACTGTCTGTGGTTCAACGGATGAACACATTTAGAGAAGGTAAGGTTTTGCAAACAAAGTACTAAAAGCTTAAAAAGTAGATTCTCCACTACAATTTTCCTTGAAATTAGGCCTTAAATACTGGCTCCTATCCCTATTCAAACTGATAGATAATATAAAGGCTTACAGTTAATCACTGAAAAGTCTAGATATGCTAAAGCTTGTAATCATGTAATCAGAACTTGCTTTTTTACTTGCCTTTTTTTTTTTGCTTTTTTTTTTTTACAGGTTCATAACCTGTAAAAAAGTATCTGTAGTCTACATGCTATGTAGTTAGTATTTCCTAATTTGTACCCCAGCTAAGCTACTGGTTAAAATAAGAGAAACTAACCCCTTCAACTACATAGAAATACTAAAACTCTAATATTGTAATTATTCAGATGAAAGTAGTTCTTAGAACCGAAATAAGAAAAATTTAGAAGGGCAAACTGAAATATAGACTAGAACAGTATCAAGACAGTTGTAGCAGCTTTGTGTAGCTGTGCTGCCAAGATGGCTTCTGCAAGCAGCAGCTAGAAACTCTCTGCAGGCCCCAGAAAGTAAACATTGGCCAATTCAAGGCCAAAGTTGCTGCTGATCAGGGCCAAGCCAATCGGAGATGATCACAGCACCTCTGTGAATCACATACAGGAGAAAAAAACCTGCAGGCAGATGCATTTTGCCACCAGAGAAGGGAGTGAGAAGATGTAACAAGCTGCGCAGACACTAAGGCCAGGCCCAAAGAAGATGGAGTAGGTGGGGAAATAATGAGGCCTTCCAGGTGCCAGAAAGAGAGATTCCCCTGCAGCTCATGGTGAAGACTGTGGTAGAGTGGGTGTCCCCTTGCAGCCCATGGATAAGGATGGGGAGCCAAGACATCTATGGCCTGTGAAGAGATTGATCCATGCCACAGCAGGTTTGCCAGGGGACTTGTGACTCTGTGGGGGACCAGGCCGGAGCAGTCTGGGCTGGAAGGTCAGCACCCAATGGAAGGGAGCCGCGCTGAGGAACATGGTGAGGAGATGACTCCCCAGTAGAGAGGACTTATGCTGGAGAAGGTGGTGGAGGACTGTCACCTGTGGGTGGGACCCCATGGTGCCGCAGGGGAAGGGTGTGTGTGTGTGGAATGCCCCCCCCCAGCTAAGAAGGAGGACAACTCGGGAGGAATGGACTGAAAACCCCCATTCTCCATTTGCTGCCCCTCCCCACACCATGTTGCAGGGGAAGAAGGAAACGGATTTATGATTAAAGTCTGTGAAGAATGAAGGAGTGGGGGGAAGTAGAAGTGTTAAGATCTGGAGGAGGAAAGCAGCTTATGAGGAATTGACCGGAACCCAACTCCTCATTTCCTTCCACTCCCCATGCCATGTTGGGGGGAAGAAGGGAGTAAAATCATGGTGAAGCTTAAGTCTGCTAAGAAGGGAGGTGTGGGGGGAAGGTGCTTTAAGACCTGGTTGCACTTCTTGTTACTCAACTCTGGTTCACTGGGTGTATAGTTGTAGTAGTAATAAATCACTTTTCTTTCTTTTATTCTGTGTTGAGTCTGCTTTGCCCATTGCACTAATTGGAAAGTGATCCCTCTGTCCTTATCTTGAATCCTAAGCCTCCCGATATATATATTTTCTCCTTCTTTTGGCTGAAAAGGGGAGTGCCTGAGTGGCTTGGTGGACATTTTGCCTCTAGCCAGGGCCAAACCACCACAACAGTGAAAAAAGAAATTGTCTCCAATGTGCTGGCAATGTTAAATACTTATGTGGTTTTTTTTTAAAAAGTGTCTTTTCAAGTTCATGGAATATATTAACAAAAGGGAAAGAAATGAGCCTGATGTGTTCAGTGTGCACCTAAATGATTTGGAGGAAGATAAAGCACCGTAGTTTTCATTTCTTTGTCTCCAAGTAACACTAAACCATTTGGACCAACAAACAGTATAGAATAAAAGGATCAAAACTAGAGACTTTTAAATGGAATGCATATATAATGAATTTTCACTTATGAAAGTTCTAAAATAAAGAGAATGCAGTTAATAATGGTATTTTACACAACAGAAAATAAGCCAAAACATTGCCAGCGCAAAGTATGTATCTCATCGAAAAGCAAAATGTTCGGGTATGCCAAGATGAAAAAAGAAAACCCCACAACTCATTTTTACTTTCAGCAAAGGAGCCAAAAGTTGAAGTAGATTTTTCACGAGACCTGAAGGTGACCGTGAAAATACTTCATAAACACCTTAAATGGAATATAAGTACCTCAGATCAGAAGAGCTAACCAAAAAATCCCCCTCACCCCAGCTTAAAAGCCCTGTCTGCTTATGTTTCCTGGCAAGAATTTTTTCAAATGCCTACAGATATATTTCTGTACATGTCCAGGAGTGCAGCAGTTGGATTGGCATCCCATCTCTGTCTCTCACCTTTGGTTGTTTTTGATACTGAAGCTTGGCTGTTCAAAAATTGCACTGTGTCCAGCTGAAAGCACAGGGGGCATGTAATACCAGCCTGATTCAGTAGGTATCTACCTAGAAAATGGAAAACTACTTCTCTATTGTAAATCAGAAGAAAGTGCTATGAATAACCTCCACTTTCAAGAAGAATGCCTGTAAGTACCAGATTGAGAGATTTTCGAAGTGCTGCAAAGCGAGTGTCACCTTCCCCCACTTATGAAAGAGAGAGACCTGTGCAACTTGTGGGATGCAAAATGCATGAAGAAAGAAAAAATGGTGAAGAAAATCTCTCTTCTTAGTTGATGAGGCTAAAGCTTGTATTGTCTGTCTTGGATATTTAAGTGTCTCAAAGCCCTTAAAATCCCTAGTAGCAGATCTCTGGATTTCAAACTTTGGGTAACACTTCAGGTGCCTAAAGTCAATGGTTATCTTATCACTTAACCTGTAGCTTCGGAAAGAATCCAATTTTAGGTGAAAAATGAAATTGAAAAATGTCTTTTCTGGAGAAATAGGTGCTGGTGTCTGCTTTCCTGCACTACAGATTTAGGCCAACAATGATCTACATCCTAAAGGCATCAAACATTTAGACTTGTTGGATTCTGCAGTTAATATGAAAGGCATCATATGGATATAAGGGCAGTACACATGATTAGCTAGGAAGTGGAAGATCTAGTGTTATGCACCCTATGCCTTAGTCACTGTATTTGAACTTGCATGCCTTTTAGTTTAGGAAACTATATGCTCCACAGGGCAAAGAACATTATTTTCTGTTGAGATGAGAATTACAGTGTCTCTTAAACACACAAAACCAACAATCAAAAGTGAATTGGAAAGGAACTGAGCCATCTCTTTGTCTCCTACACTTGATACTCTGAAGCTTTCCTCGACTGCTTTTGTATTCCTTCATTTACGGGACTGAGGGAGTTCTCAATTTTTTTCTTTCATCAGGTTCCCAGGTTAGTCTACCTACTTAAGCTAAGACTGTTGAGAAGAAGTAGAAAGGAAAGTCAAGTTTTCAACTAGAAAGAGGAGCCCCTGGGTTTTGGTCCCACCTTCCTTAGCCGCCTCTGTAACTGTCTGATGTTCACACTTAAATACAGTCCAAAGAGGAGCATTGAAGAACTTTCAGCGCTTAATCAAATGCTATGACACCTAACGTACATGGACATGCTCAGACAGACCTACTATTGTTTCTCTCATACTCAGCTGGTCAGAACTAGAAACTGCTGAGCCACTCTGGGCTGGTACTGTGCCAAAGTTAACAAGCCATGGGCTTACCAGGTCAGGCATAGTGCCACAGCAAATCCTCTATGGATCAGAATAGCTTCATGTAGCCAGTCACAGAGCTACCACAGAGAAACCTGAGTCTGTGCATGGAGATATATTCGGGAACATACCTCCTTCCTGGTTGTATTTGATTTTTGTCTCGGCCCAAGAATTTTCTGCCACAGGACACAACATGGTCCAGCTCCAAAAGCAAGGATGGTGGTTACTTCTTGGATACTATGGGGCATGTTGCACTGCAATATCCAGCAGCTGCTAAAGGCCTGGATTCATTAATTTCTCCTAATCTCTGGTGGGGCCTCATTGGCACTTATAATGTAGGGGACTGGCATGTTTTCCCCAGAAGCATAGCTGTCTCAGTCAGCATTGAGAATCTATTCAGGAAACCAGGTGCATTATGGATTTATGCTGTATCTCTGAGCTTGACTACATTAGATTCTTATTCTGGATTTTGACTTCACGATGCTGTTTCAAAACAATTTATAAGCTAATCTAAATCACTTCTGATTTAGACTAGAGTCCCATACTTTTTCACATTTCATTCTTTCTCTCTGCATTGACAACTGCTCCACAGTTGAAATTAGATAGTCCATGGAGATAAAACAGACTGTTCACAAAGACCATTTTACATGATGAATTTTTTTCATTTACCCTGAAATGGTGCTGAAACCCCAGTTTCGTCTGTCTTCCAATATCAGGGAAGACCAGGAAAGAGAGTGCAAGTGACTATGTACACATATGTGTCACAACAGCAGCTTAGATTGGTTTTAACAGTTTTGGAACACTAAAAAAGATGCATTCACATGCTTAATTTCAGACACATAAATTACACTGCTAAATTATGAAATCAGTCTCTTTAGAAAAGGCCACAGACAACACAGAGACACAAGCACTTCCACACACCTCTTCAGAAGAGCAGCCAGATATGTAGGCCTTGAATTGACTTTTGGAAAAGTCCATCTCCTCATGAAGTCTAGGAAATCAAGACTTCTGATGTAATTTTCTAGGTGAGGAGCTTAACATTGGAGACCATAAGCATTTGCATGGTCACACTGATTGTCAACTGTCAGTCACTAAAAGTGGGTTACAATTAAGGCCTCAGTCCATGGAGAAGACATGAGCAACGGATGACTTAGAAGGTAAGAAGGAAAAGGAAATTAAAAAGAGGATATTTAAATTAGTTTGTCATTCCAGTAGGCCAGAATTCCCATGACATTCATCCATATTTCTCATTTTCTTCCAAAGAAAAAAAAAATTAAAGTCTGAAAACAAAATACTTCCCCAGTGAGAAGGAAATCTGAACAGTGAGTCACACTATTGAGAATACCTATCAACTGGTTGAAGTATGTAATGATGACTATCTCTGCAGCCATCAAAGGCATTTATGTACCTCCATTTTGAATTTGACACTGATGGGCAATGCATGGGGGAATATGTATGTATGAAATTGCTGCATGGCCAATCTTCACTATTTTCTTGATTGACTGATTGGCTGACTCACTAGTGAGATTTGCTTCTTACCACTTAAAAGATTCTCTGCAGTATGATTGTCAGTGAGAGGGGGATTTTTTTTTTAGCAAAAGCAGTCATTTGCAGCAATCAGGGAAAGAAAAGCAGCCATAGTAAACAGAGCTAGGAGGTATGACCTTAAATATCTTGTTAGTAGTTCACACAATCCTGGAACAGAATATCTGCAGCACAGTGCAGAGGGCAGGGCCAGGTCTTCCAAATTTTTAATGGCAGCTGAAAGGAAAATTTTTTGGTTTTATGTGATTTTGTGTTCATCCCAGGTTTAGCTGCAAAAATAAATGCTGCTTACAAGGGTCTTTCCACGGGCGAATAATTGCAAATAGATTATCTAACCACAAATAAAATATTTTATGTGGAGCCTTTCTTTAATATGAGAAGTTTGCATAACCCTGTAACCACTATGACTGCTATGGTTACCTCTGTAGAACAGTAAATAATACAAGGCAGGGACTCATCTCTGGCTCAGCACAGTTCATGTCCCTACAGTTAATCTCTTCTACTTCTCAGACCAGAAAGGCTTCATTCGGATGGCCCATCAGCAATGGTTTCTAGCTGATACTAACCTCCAAATTGTGCTTGGGTACTGCCTGTGAAAATACTCCTTGACAGTAGTCAGAATTATGCTAGGGACCATGTTACCAATTTAAAAGCTGCATGTCAGTGCCTGTGCCTGTGCCTTTACCTTTTATTTGGTTGTTGTTAACTAGCGTAGCCACAGTGTGTAAGATAAAGAACATGCCCAAATCCCCACATTCACATATTCATTCAACTTTTCAGCTATAGCTCCATGATAGTTTCTCATTTTGTTTAACCAAGGGAAAATATCTGCTGGCAGAGGTGTAGCAGGCTTAACCTGGTACTGTAAACCATAACAGTTTGGATTTACACTCAGACATTTATCAGCTTAACATCCATTTCACTGAACTTTGAGAATATGTGAGAATCAATCAAACATTGGGGTTGAAAGTCTGCTCACACCTGCATTTAATGATGTTAGAGACAAAGCTCAGATTATTCAGTCTGAGAAAACTAGAGGCATGTATGGGCACTGATTTATCTTCTTTTACTAGATGTGTTGGGAACAAAGAGGAAAGATACTTTCTTTAGCTTTAGGCAATAGGTTTCATAGTAAGAGAAGACAGGCATCTTGTGGGAACTTTTAATGTGTTAATACAAGTTTTGAGTCCATCCTCCTTAGTGATAATACTGCTATGTGACCCAACAACTTTTATTACCTGCAGAAGTTGTTGAGATGCCACATGCGTTTGTTGCCAGGGAATTTTCTAAGCAAAACTTCTATAAACGCATATGGAATCTGTTCTGAATTGCAAAATGCCAAACATCAAATACACCTCGGTCTTTGAAAGGAGACTGCAGATTAGGATACCACTGAGACTCTTAGAGACCGAGGACATTCTCCCTTAGTAGTAAAAAGCTGTTCCAATTGGGTAATGCAAGCAATTTACTAAACCAAATTGTCAAACCCGACGCAGTTATCTTCCTACAAGCCACAAACTGTCAGTTTGTATGGCCATGTTCCCAGAAGCCACACAATGCAACTACATTAGTTTCTTAGACTCTTGCTAGAATCAGTTTTAAAAGTGCTGCTTCTTTCAGGCAGCTGCTGCATTTCCTTCCCTCTGTTTTGCACATTCTGCTCTTATCTTTTCAAGCTCTTTTGTGGATTTCATGTCTCCTTTAATCTTCTTGGTTTAATTGCTTTAATCTTGTTTTAATCCATTTGACAATGGATTTTTCTGTTTGTCTTGCCCTTTCTTATCCTTATGCAGATATTTTAACAGGTCTATTTCCTTTCTTTTTGTTCTTTTGTCTTCTGTTAGATCCTTTGTGGTTTTGTTTCTGTTTGTTACTTTGTCCTTCTTCCCCAGATGAACCCACAGATAAGTAGAACATAAACAGGGCTTTTGTTGCATATTCTTCCCTTAGTGTGAGATATTTATCTGGGTTTGGAAAGTCTATCTAATATAACGTCATCTACAAGGGGATGAGAAAGCAAGTTTTTGCTGGAGTTTTAACTTTAATTATTTCTATTATCGAGTGTAGCTTTTCATATAATAAAAGTCGATGACATCCTGTTTCAAAGTCTCCCTTTTCTCCCTGCAATATATATATATATTTAAGGACTTTTCTATTTCTGGAAAGCTATGGCAGACCAAGGCCCATAGACAATTTTCCCCCACAAAGATTTTTGGAAAGTATCAAGTGGGATTTTGGTGGCAGATTAATTAATTGTGTTTTATTCATAAATATGAAGTATATTGTTTGTAAAGTTTATATGATGTCGATACTTAACCACTAGCACAGAAGATAAATTTTGATGGTATTTCTTTTCAGGAAATATTTAATATGCTTTATACTCCTTTGGGAAGAAGAAGGCCATAAGAGATGGGAAGATGGATACATACGTGATTTACAAAGACTTGTAGCAGAATATCAAATCACAGATAATGGTTGAAAAGAATCCTGCAAGAAAGGTTTAATTTAGCCAACAAGTTTCTCTCTGAAAGTGATCAGAACTGTTTTATACTGTGACTTTAAAATACCTTAAAAATTTAGTGTAATAAGATGGAAACTATGTGTAGATCCTCTGGGAATCAGAATTAGTATCTGCTGTTGCTACTGCTTCAGTAAAACCACAGTACATGTGTATACTTTTCCAGATCTCCCAGTCCTGCATGAGAAAAAGTACCGGTAATCATAAGTTTCCAAAAACCATGAACCTACAGTAACTAGGCACTAAGCAGGCTTTCATCAAGGCTTATTGGCTGAGTCAGTCTCCTGCTGCAACTTAAAATGGACAGAATGAGTTTGTACCAATTCAAAGTTTAAGCAAGGTAAACTCATATTGCCTCTAAGACTGTCTCAAAGCAGGCTTGCATCTGTCCACAGAAGAAATACTGTAGACCTGTGTTCAGGGCTCAGGATGTTAAAAGCAAATAAGAGAGTCCCTAGGAATATATGGGAATCGCAAAAGGAAAAATATAGTAATGAAACATACCTTCATGAGAAACTACAGGAAAGGACATCTAGCTACATTATTTGTTTTTCAGGAAAAGAGAGAGATGACATTGTTCATTCATTACCAAAAATCCTACTTGTATATTTAGAGAAACTTCTTGAGCCATCTTTCAAATAATATCTAATTTCTCACACTTAACGGAGAAAGCTCCAAAAAAAATGATCCTGTCCAATTGATTTTTTGCCATACCTATTTAGATCTAAGTTAATGAAAGTTTAGACCAATAGCATGGCAGTCCCTGGAGGCTCCTTAGAACCAGGGAATCTGTGGAATAGTTTGACTCAAATGATGGCAATGGAAAGTTAATTCCTAATTGTGCTGAGACAAATCTGGACTGACAAGGAAATCTTAAAAATACTTTGAAAATATTTTATAAATTAAAACCAGAACAAGATGATAATGGCAATAGAGTAAAAATATTAGCAAAAATACACTCTGATCAAGGTAACTCCTTTAAATTAGAAGAACTGAATTGAACTAAAAAAGGAAAACTGAAGAATGAGATATGAAAGCTTAAGTTCACAGTCCTTCTGGTTTAGGATACCTGGAGCTATGCTGCCATTTATTTCAGTGAAAATTTTCTTGGAGGTAGAGGAGCAGAGGAAGGGGTGAAACAATAACAAAAAGAAAGGACGTGATCTATTCTGCTTTCTCATTCCGTAAACTAGAGAGACAGACCCCTGTTCTCCAGTTCCTCTGCTTTCTTTCATTTCTATGCTCATAATTTTTCTATCCTGACAAGTCCTACATAAACAGCCTGGTTTAACCCACTTGGTGTCACAGGGTTCTTATTCTTGTTGTCCTAAAATCCCTAAGTCTCTTTGTCAGTGAGGCTTTATTTGATCCAGGAAATGAGTCACATTCAGATGTGCATTGAAAGTTAGAAAGGCCAGGACTACAGCTCCTCTTATATAAGATTGGGCTCAGGCAAGGTAGCAGCACTGGAACATCTCAGAGCCCTGGTTTCTTCAGATGTCCCAAGCTACCAGTGGGTGACCCTTTGTCAGGGCTATTTTTCAAGCTATGACAAGCCACAGCCTCTAACTTCAGGATTGCCCTGAGTACTCCTCAGTGGAGCCACTTTTGCCAGCCCCCTGTCAGAAATCTCGCTGTGGGCTGTTGAGGATACCTACATCTGCTGTACCACTAAAATGCCTTTATACAAATGCACGTAGCATGGGGAACTAGCAAGAAGAATTAGAGATCTTTGTGCGGTCGCAGGGCCACAATCTCATAGCAATCACAGAGACGTGGTGGGATAACCTGGACGACTGGCATGCGGTCATGGATGGCTATGTGCTTTTTAGGAAAGACAGGCTAGGGAGGCGAGGTGGAGGTGTGAGAGAGCACCTAGAATGTATTGAGCTCCACCTGGGGAAGGATGAACCATCTGTCAAGTGCTTGTGGGTTAAAATCAAGGGGCAAACTGGTATGTGTGACATTGTTGTGGGAGTGTGCTATAGGCCCCCTGATCAAGAGAAACAGGTTGATAGTGCATTCTATAAGCAGTTAGAAGTAGCCTCAAGATCCCGGGCACTGA
Organism: Hypotaenidia okinawae; assembly: GCA_027925045.1. Lineage (NCBI taxonomy): Eukaryota > Metazoa > Chordata > Aves > Gruiformes > Rallidae > Hypotaenidia > Hypotaenidia okinawae. Next base: position 136,166,460 of record BSDF01000002.1, on the reverse strand, counting down.
TCCTTATGGGGGACTTCAACTATCCAGATATTTGCTGGGCAAGCAACACAGCCAGTCGTATGCAGTCCAGACAATTTCTGCAGTGTGTTGAAGACAACTTCCTGCTACAGATGGTGCAGGAGCCTACAAGGGGAGGGCAGGTGCTGGACCTTGTTTTCACTAACAAGGACGGGCTCGTTAGGGAAGTGAAGGTCGGGGGCAGCTTAGGACAAAGTGACCATGAAATGGTTGCGTTCAACATCCCGGGTGGAAGAAGCAAGCCAAAAAGTAGGATAGCTACCCTGAATTTTGGAAAAGCTAACTTTGATCTCCTCCGCAACTTAATAGGGGCTATCCCATGGGCTACGCTGTTTGAAGGAATGGGAGCCTGTGAGAGCTGGCTAGCATTCAAACAGCGCTTCTTCCAAGCACAGGAACGGTGCATCCCTTTGAGCAAGAAATCAGGAAGGAGAGGCAGAAGACCTGCGTGGATGAACACGGAGCTGCTGAGTAAACTCAAAGAGAAGCAGAAGATCTATGAATTGTGGAAGAAGGGTCTGAGCACCTGGGGGGAATATAGGAATATAGTCAGGGCCTGTAGGGTCGCAACTAGGAAGGCTAGAGCCGTCTTGGAAATGAAGCTGGCAAGGGACATAAAGGATAATAAAAAGGGTTTTTTTAGATATGTGAATAGTAAGAGGATGACCAGGGATAATGTAGGTCCCTTGCTGAATGAGGAGGGTGTCCTGGTAACAGGGGATGCTGAGAAGGTGGAGATACCGAATGCCTTCTTTGCTTCAGTCTTCACCTCAAAGGCCCCCTGGGACCCACAGGCACTGGATGAAAGTAGAAATGTTTGGGAAATGAAGAATTTCCCTCTGGTTGAGGTAGGGGAGGTCCAGGAGTGGCTCAAAGGGATAAATGCACACAAATCCATGGGCCCAGGTGGGATACATCCACGTGTGCTGAGGGAGCTGGCGGAGGTGATTGCTGAGCCGCTCTCTATCATCTTCAACAGGTCCTGGAGGACAGGAGAAGTGCCTGAAGACTGGAGGATAGCAAATGTCACTCCAGTCTTTAAAAAGGGCAAGAAGGAGGATCCGAGTAACTATAGGCCAGTCAGCCTCACCTCTGTCCCTGGAAAGGTGATGGAACAGCTTATTCTGGATGCCATCTCCAAGCAATTGGAAGAGAAGAAGGTCATGAGGAGTAGTCAGCATGGATTCACCAAGGGGAAATCGTGCTCGACCAATCTCATAGCCTTCTATGATCTCATCACCGGCTGGGTAGATGGAGGGAGAACAGTGGATGTCATCTACCTTGACTTCAGCAAGGCTTTTGATACTGTCTCCCATGACATCCTGATAGCAAAGCTGAGAAAGCATGGGATAGACGAGTGGACAGTGAGGTGGGTTGAGAATTGGCTGTCGGACCGAGCCCAGAGGGTCGTGATTCGTGGAGCGGAATCTGACTGGAGGCCTGTGACTAGCGGTGTTCCCCAGGGCTCGGTGTTGGGTCCAGTCCTGTTTAACATCTTCATTGACGACCTTGATGAGGGAATAGCATCGACCCTCAGCAAGTACACCAATGATACAAAGCTGGGAGGAGTGGCTGACATGTCGGAACACTGCGCTGCCATCCAGAGACCTGGACAGGCTGGAGAGCTGGGCAGGGAGAAACCAGATGAGGTTTAACAAAAGCAAGTGTAAAGTCTTGCACCTGGGAAGGAACAACCGTTTGTATCAGTACAGGCTGGGGGATGACCTGCTGGAGAAGAGCTCAGTGGAGAAGGACCTGGGGGTCCTGGTGGATGGCAGGTTGGCCATGAGCCAGCAGTGTGCCTCGGTGGCTAAGAGAGCCAATGGGATCCTGGGATGCATCAGGAGGAGTGTGGCCAGCAGGTCAAAGGAGGTGATCTTCCCCCTCTACTCTGCCCTGGTCAGGCCCCACCTGGAGTATTGTGTCCAGTTCTGGGCACCTTGGTATAAAAAGGACAGGGATCTCCTGGAGAGAGTCCAAAGAAGGGCTACGAAGATGATTAAGGGCCTGGAGCATCTCCACTATGAGAGAGAGTTTCTAATTATCTTAAGCAGGGGATGCAGGGGGAATCAGCCAGCCCCTTTTCAGTGGTCTGTGGAGACAGGACAAGGGGCAATGGCCTCAAGTTGGAGCATAGGAAGTTCCGCACTAACATGTGGAAGAACTTTTACACAGTGAGGGTGACAGAGCCCTTGGACAGGCTGCCCAGGGGGGTTGTGGAGTCTCCTTCACTGGAGAGATTCAAGACCTGTCTGGACGCCTATCTGAGTCATATGTCCTAGGGAGCCTGCTTTGGCAGGGGCGTTGGACCCGATGATCTCTCGAGGTCCCTTCCAACCCCTACAGTTCTGTGTGATTCTGTGTGATTCCTACCCTCAATGACACAACTGTGTCAAGGTTGTCTGTAGAGTGACATCAATGGCAAGTGATATCAGTAATTTGGTCTCAAGTTTTAAGTTCCTTGGACAAACTGGGGTTTTTGCAGGCCTGATATTTTGTTTATTCATTTAGATTCAGGTTTTATGCCTAGACATGGCAGGACACAACAGAGGTAATCCGAAGTGGCTGCATGCCCCCAATCTGCTCTGCTCCAGAGAACACTGCAGTCCTTAACTGCAACTTCAAAGAGCCAGGAACACCTGCATAATCTGAAGCCAACTTCTTTGAAGCCTTTGAACTATTTCAGTTCAAAATTCACTATAGCAAGAGAGGCACACTTACCAATCCTAAAGTTTCTTCTGCCATGGCAAACCACTTCAGACAGGGCCTTTTGGAGGGGTCTACCAGCAAATCCTTGAGCTGTCATATGCCATGTCTCCCCTAGAAGAGTTCTTATTCTGGTCCTTGTGGAGACTGATCAGGTCCTTCAAACTGAGCAAAAGGCTCAGGCCATGAGCTCCTGCCCCACATCCATCCACTTGCATAGCACTGTACTCTTGTGCTCACTCCAGAAGCTCAGTGCCCAGACATCTGGCGTAGGCCTGACCAGTATTTTAGCACTAAGGGAGCTATGTGTAAAGAAAAGCAGGATTACTGATAAAAAAAGCCCAGCCACTTTCTTTTACAAGGAGGACCTGAAACCTGCTTTTCCCTCACATCATTCAGTGCACACATCTCACATCAGTGTATTAGGTCTACCAGGTTGATTCAGAATAGAGTTGAGAAGTGTGTCAGTATGATCCCTCGGTAATGTGCACTGGCCATAATAAGAGGTGGGATCTACTTACAGATTTTTAATATTAAATCAGAGTTATTGCCTCAAAACTTTAACAAAATGTCTTGTCTTACAATTATCCAATCATATCTAACTTCCTACTTAAAAAGATATGAACACAGCACTGGTCACCTTACAGCTTTTCCAGTTTGCTTCATTTATTGCTTTCTTTAGTTGCTTTGCTTTTTAATTGCTTCAGTGCTCTGAGTGGATGAATGCCATCAGGCCCTAGTAATTTACTGCTATTTTGCTTACTGTGCTCAGCTAAAAAGTCTTGCATAGATATTTCTATCTTTGTTCATGTTTCACCTTGGTTGCCTGTGAAAAAATACTTCTGAACAGGAATTTCCTTACCCTTAAGAGTGAAGACCGATATAAAGATTAATTTAGTTCCCTTACATTTAATTTTATTTCATTTCTTTTTTAGCTACATAGTGATGAAGCAGACCCTGATACCTACTTGACTTTGGCCTGCAATATTTACTGGGTGTTGGGATATCTTGACATGTCTAGCTGATTCCTTTTCAGAATTCTTTACCTCCACCTCCAACACTAGGTGAGAATTGTGCTATCACTTGTGGCACTATTATGCCACTTAAAATGTGTAATGTCAAAATAAGATTTCTGAAAATGAAAATTAAACCTTCATTCCACTGAAATCAATAAAAAAAAATATTTAATCTCTGATGAGATTTGTGTTTTTCAGGCAGGAAAAGCTTAACTTCCCAAATTCAACTATTCTTTATGGAAAAGAAAAGAAGACTCACAGTTGGTCTAAGAATCGAAAAGCTGTGACTTCTAGAAATGAAACAAATGCATCTTTTCTAAAATCTGTGAGGTTGCATGCACAATACCTAGAAATAAAGTTTCTTTGCTTTAAGTACTATACCACTGACAAATAAGGTAGATGAAATCTTTCCAGCAACTATCCAGAAAAAAAATATAAATATATATACTCTGCATCCAGTACCATCACTTTTAAGCAAAAGTCTGTTTTATATGTCAACTTTAGCAAGGTTGTGATCTGGATGTTGAGATTTTATAGAAAGACAGCTGCTGCAAAAAAATCACATGACATACAGCAGGTACCAGACACAAATTTTCATGAGGTTATACCTGTCTAACTCTTTTCCTTTCCCATCTTGCCCCCTTGCTTTTCTGCAGGAAATTAGTGTCTGGTTTCAATCCAGTTTATCAAATGTGTGCTTTGATGTGTTTGATAAGTCCAAGCTTTAGTTTCCATGGTAAAAGACATCCCACTCATGATAAGATTTTTTATTCTTACTTGGCAAAGACAATTTAATTTAATAATCTGCTTTCTTTTTGAAAAAAATAGTTCATTAAAACATGCAGAGTTTTTATTAATAAATGGAAACACTGAATTATGTTTGCCTGCTGACGTAAAACTCTAAAGCAAGACTTCAGTCACAAATCAAATTCAAACTGGATCCTTCCTGTCTTAAAAGCATTTGTAGGATTTTGCAGTTCCTTGATGACTTGGTGTGCCTGCTGGATGCAACTGCTGCTCCTGCAGGAGAAATTCAGAAATTATTTTATCTTGGACACTTTGTAAGGCAATTAAATGTGAAGGAAGTTAATAGAAAAAAAACCTTTTAGGCATGACTCTGAAAATAGCTACTTAGCTGAATTTTATTATTGTATAATTGTCTTCATACAAAGGGAATATCATAGTTGCTTTGTGTGATACTGTAAGAAGAAAACATTAAATTATAATGAATAAAGATGTTCTTGTCTAGTTTTCAATGCGATTTTTATAATTGAAAATATAAATGGTGTTTTTCAAACACATAAACTTCTGCACCTATAAACTCCTGCACCTATAAACTCCAAATTACTTTTATCAGTTGATACTTTTGCAAAAGTAAAAATTTTAAAATTTAGAACTCCTTGCTACTTCTTCAATCCAGCAGATTTTAACTCTTGAGGGAATTAATATTTTAAAAATAATTTTTCAATTATACAAACAGATCCTGAAAAACAGTAGTCTAATATATGCTTTTGATTATGTGGAATGTTAATATTTTCTCTCAGTCATCTTTCAGGGTAGTTGGCCAACTGAAAAAAAATTGTTTAATGAAACTACCAAAAGTAGAAAAATTAGTAAGTAGTGGATGAGATTAGGCAAGACTGTAGTGTGGAAAACAAGATTATGTGGTTTCAGGACAGAAAACATGCAGTCCTGGCGGGCAATATTCTTTCTTACGACATGTCTGTTCACAGCGCTCGGAGGCCCGGAGGCCCACCCGCACAGTGGTTCCCTCTTCCAGAATTTTTTAAAAATTTCATTCTTTCCACCCTGTTCTCTCAGCAGTTGCCTTTCTAGGGAGTCTTGTGAGATGCCTGCTATTGACACAGAAAGTTAAGCATTTGGACTTGTGCCAAAGTTGGCATGCAAACTAGACTACTAAAGACTGAATATTTCTAAATCAACAATATGTGGACAAAGACTTTTTCACAGCAAATGTCTACAGCTCTGGAAGAGTAAGAGTATGGATTTTGTCAAAAGAAAGGACTGACAAATTTATTAGGAATACTTCCCTGCAAAAAGTTCTGGGTATCATTCCTGACCTATTCTGCTTCACTACTTTAGCAGCTATCTAGCTTTTGCTAAATGTTGTGTGAGTCTAGAAATGAATCCTGACAACTGGGCTGCTACTGCTTGTAAAAGGGATTGCAACCAACCCTGGATTCTGAATTTTGCATAAATAGCAGATTATCATATTGCTTGAAGCTTGGAGCTTTCTTTACTGCTCTGTTGAATAATTAATGATAAAGTCTGAAAGGGCAAGAATGACTTTGCAAAGTACATTATCTGAAGCACATATAGAAAAAGCTTTCTTTACTTTAATCTCAAAAAAGTAAATGCCTTTTGTTGTTCTGATATTTTTGTTTCATTTGCCCTTTCCAGCTGTTCTTAGATCATCAGTGCAAAGGGGTTTGCTTTGTTATACAAAATTGCTAATAAAAGTATTGGTATTTAGTTGAAGTGTATTGATTTTGCTACTGAGGTAAAGTTGTTTGGTAATTAGAGGAGTAGGGTTTTAATGTTTTTTGGGGGTTGGTTTGGTTTGGTTTCCAGGCCAGTGGAAAAAAAAACATTATCATAAGCTCTATTCAGGTTAATACAGGGGTTATGATTCTGTATTTAAGGAACAATAATATCTAAGTCGATTACAGTTAATCTGTTTCTGTGGATTATCTGTCTCTATCTTCTATATCTATCTACCTGTTTGTCTATCTACAGATAGATTGATATGTATATATGCTTCTTTCTTATTTTTTCTTTATCTTTTTTATCACTTGGAGTACTTATAAAGAAGTGATCCTGACATTGAGAAGCTGATCCACCACAGTAAGAAAACTTATTCTTTGAAGGAAATCTATGTTGCTTCTGTTTCACCAGGGAACAATGTTAAGCAAGCCTTATTATAAACAGCAATTCACAAGCAATTCAAAACCAGAGATTGAACATGGGCTGCTTTTGTGTAGTTTGAATCCAGAACATCCCAGCATCACACTGTCCTTGCAGGGGTTATGGGAGGCGTTGTGTGATCCATTTATGTTCACAAAGTCAGAGGTGATAAACCATTTAGTCAGTGCAGATGTGAGAGGTAAAGGACAGATTCTGTCCAGCATGCAGGAAAAAGACTGCTCCTGTCTAACCTCAGGTATATGCTGTAAGGAAGCCATGCTCGCCCTCAGCACAAGGATGTTTTAAGTGCCTTGAAAGACTTAATTTAATGAAAACAACATAGTTAAATGATCACACTGAATAGGTATTTTGATCGATACTGCTCAAATTGCATTATGGTTTATTACCTTTAGCCTGGTCATATAGCTGATGCTTGGCATATTCCCAAACAACATCTAACAGAAGACGAGATTGGTGCCAGATAAAAGCATAGTTTTTGTTTAGGAAACAACAGGCTTTATCTTAAATTCTTTATATGCCTTTCCAGTCTGAGCAGATTTCCAAAAGCTTTGTTCAAGGTATGATTATTCCTCAGGCTTTCTAGTCTTCTTCCACTTTTGATTGTTGCAAGTCAATATTTTTTTTCTGACCTATTCACATGTTACCCTAGTCAGTGCAGTGGTATACTGGACATGCAGGACTCACAGTTTAATTGTTGACTGTCTTCAGATGCAGTATGAGCTGCAATTTCAGTGGCTTGCAAGCCAAACTAATTACTGTTTGCTCTAGCAAAAATTTGCCATTTCCTCTTGCTGTCCCTGGCTATGCATTGCGGTCTCTTCCTTGTGCTGTCTCCAGTGCCTGCTGGGCCCTGTGTTCAGCACAGTAAGTCAGCACAAAAAAACCCCTACAGTAAATGTAAGTGTTTTCTGTTGATCTGGCATTCTGCATCAGCTCAGCTGGAGCTGTCCCAAGAAGGGCTGATGGAAGGAGGGGGAGACCCTGGCAGGCAGTGCTGGGATCAGTTTAGGCTGCCACCGGGCCAACCCTTTTGTGTCTGTCACAGCTGCTTCTCCACTGTATCTGCACCTATCTCATAAAATAAACTTTCTATTAAAGATAAATAAAAAGTGGCTAGCGTGTCAATCAGTTGTTGCAGTGTCAACCCACAAACTGAAGGCATACTTGAAGGCAGTCATTAATACTAGCATTGTAACACATTTCTGCTACTATAACAGCATTGACAGCTGTTACTTTAGCTTGAAATTATACTTATCTGTTTAAGACTATCCAAGAATATCAGGATAAAAGAATTCCAATCACAGTGCACAACCTATATAATGATCTAAAGCAAGACGAGCAGTTAGTATGAAAACAAGAGCAGCTGGTTTGTAGTGTTGCAAGGTTTCATAAAAATGGATATGGGCCATCTTACATTGCTAACAAAGCCTTGGATACATCACTTAGCATGCTGTACCATCTTCTGAAGAAGGATGTCTTTGTCGGGTGGATGGTGAAATGGGTTCAGGAAGAGGAGTCACAAGAGAGGGGTGACCTCAAAATGTGGGATAGCAAAATCCACACATTGATAGTCCTAGGTGATGCTGTTGCAAGTCAGAGCAGTATGTATCTAGGGAGGTCTGCGGTCCCTCATTAAGTGGTAAAGAACAGCAGGAAGAGGTCTGCAAACTGTGCTGGGGAAAGGTCTGTTGGGATGACGTGATATGATATAAAAGGTACTTGATCATTTATGGGTGGATAAGAAACAACACAGGAAATGGGCAATTTAGTACATCTCCCATCTGTTGTTTTTGGATGATTCTGTATCCTCCTCCTGTCCCTTTGCTAGGGATAAATAGACTGTACTTTTCACAGAAGGAAACCTGTTCTGCTCCCACTACTGTCTGTCATAGGGACAGTTTGAGATTCTTTTAAAGAAAGCAATTAGAGTGCTAGTGCTTTTCCTGTCTCTTTCAACTCTGTCAAACAGAAATGTATATTTTCACCTTGTAGATTCCCTTCATTTAAAATAAAAATCACAGAGAGAAAAAAAAAAGGTTTTCTCTTACAGCATGGAAAACATAACAGCTGGAAATTCATAACATATCTAAGTAGTCACCTATAAATTAGCTCTGAAGAAGGGATTAAATTAGGCTTTTTAAAAATGTGTATATTTAAGTCCAGCCAGATTGCAAGCCTTTCGCTGTTTGGTGATTTCAATGGATCGCTCAAACTCATCTGGCCACAGTGGGGTTTTACACAACTTAGGTTTTGGAAGGATCAACAGCTTTAAATGGTTGGCACAGCCATCATTAACTTCTCTGGATTGTGTTTAGTTGCATCAAATTTCTCCCAGAAATTGCACTATTCTTTCATAATTTCCTGAAATTTAGCAATTATGGTTGCACTGCTGGTATTTTAAGGTGCACAACAATAACCAGGCTGAAGATGTCTGATGAGTCAAGCACTTCTCCAAACCTATTCATCATCATTTATTTTAAAATAGCATTTTGTTTTGGATATTAAAATGTGATGATTTCTTTCCCTGTGTGTTGAACAGTAATAGTGAATTAGAGAATTTTCTAGCTACTTTGTTCTGGAAGAGTCTGTAAAGTACCTCTAGGTTCTTGGTTTTAGTTTCTTTTATAATTTACTTTGTTTTGATGTTTTCTTTTCTCCTGTGATTTGAATACAATATTATATAGCTTTTCTGTATGGTTTTCATAGCTCCTCATAACAATGAGAGAAACATTTCCTCCTTGTGTTTCCTTCCAAATACATTTGGGTTGTTTCGTTTGTATAATGTTCTTGCAGAAGCAGGTTATTAAGCCTCCATTGGGAGGAATATAGAGAATGAGTTTCTAGTCCTTTGTTCATGAATTTAGACATGTAATCTTTCAAGACTGTATTACCTACACTTCAGCAAAGTGTACTGCTTAATAGATTTTGGAGAGAAAAAAAACAGTCCCTTTTATCTTCCTTCCCCCCCAATCAGTTATATCAAAATGATAACAAAAGTATTTCTGGCTGGTTTTCTTCTAATTTATACCTGGTTTTATCTATTGTACTCCCAGTTTACATCAAAGCAAGTGTGAAATGCTTTCATTAGTTTTCAATGACTGCCAGTTTCACATTTTAGATCCAAGAAAAACTACATAAATACTTCAGTTTATCACACAACAGTGTGGCTAGAGAATGTCTTCAGCATCTCAGAACTGGATTAAAACACAGGACACTGATGCCTTAGCTGCATTCTATAGGTTCCTTGTTTACCTCCTACTTTAAAGAGTTCTAACATACAGTGGGACGCTTTTATTGGTAATGCAGTTAAACCAGATTGTCCAAGAAATAATACATCAGCCCAGGAAATAATACCGCCAGAGCATTATAAAGAGCTATCACAGTGGCAGCACAATCATAACATACATGGAGAACCACTGTTAATCATTCCACAGATTATTTTCCGGGACAAAATAGGAAAACTAGCTGAACTGAACTAAACAAAAAAAGGTTGTTTTTCTTTTCCTTAGCACTGAAATATATAATTGGAATGGGCTGCTATTATTAATGCATAGAGTCAGTTTGGACTAGTCTCATTCTTTAAATGAGAATTTAGGGGATACAATTTATCAACCATTTGATGACATTTATTGAAGTAGATCCATCAGAGAGTCTGTGTTTTCTGATGATTTCTGCTGGAAGCGGCAAATAAACAAGGTGTCCTGATTCCGGTGAGGATAGAGTTAATTTCCCCAAGTAGCCAACACAGGCCAGCCAATAGCGGAACTGTTTTCCACACCACATGACATCACACCCCTGTAAAATGGGCTGGTCGAGAGGGTGGGGGGGTCCTTTCTCCATTCTTAACACAACAGAGGAAGGGGATTTGTACTTAAGGAGGTACCAGCACTGCAGAAAAAGATAAATAAGCAGGATTGCATCCTAGCTGAGCTCTGAATTTAGGTGTTTCACTAAAGAGCTTCAGATGCAGCACTGAGAAAAACCCTGGAATAATTTGGAAAGCCCAGAAGATGCTTCACGTTTCAAGGACAAGTTGACTGTTCCAATGAAGTCAATAGCAAGAAATTACGTGTTTTTCAGTCAGCTAGTTCAACAGCTTTAGTGGAGAAAATACATGTGCTACTGAAACTGAGTGAGTGCCTGGAGATGAAGAAAGAAGATGTAATGAAGGCTTTACAAAATGGAGAACTATCTAATAAGCTTATGAGAAGCATGCTGCACCATCCAGGAGGCTCATAATTAACTCTCCTGTTTCCTCTCCAGCAAATATTATCCATACCTGTAGCTCATCTAAGCAGTAAAATAGTAGGGAAACAGCTACTTTATAGCCCCTACATCACCACAAATCCTGCAAGAGGATAAGTGGAGATTATTGAAAAAAAAAAGAAAAAGATATGACCTTCTATTATTTATTATCATCCAGAAAATGGTTGTGTCAGGAGACAAACTAGGGCTGTACTCTTCCTTTTCCCACTGTTGAAGGTGTATTGTATGTTCAGGTGCTGGCTGCGGGGGTCTGTAGGGCAGCCTGTGAGAGGGGGCTGGCACTGCCCGGTGCTGGACACAACTCATTCCTACTGCTTCAACAGACTCACCACAGCACAGAACTAAGCATATCAGCCAGGTGGGGGGCACCTCTGGGAAAATGGATTTAAGAGAGGGCAAAAACACCCCACAAGCAGAAGACTGAGGAGAGGGGGGTGGGGGGCGGGGGCAGAAAGTGAGAAACAGTCCTGTGGGTCAAGCACTGCATCCTGTGGGAGGGATCCCACATTGGAGGGATTCTATGTTGGAGCCCAGGAAAGGTTTGATGAAGAAAGTGCAGCAGAGAGGAGCTGTTATGGAGTGACCACAAGCCCCATTCCCAATTGCCTTACACTTCTTGAGGGGAGATGATAAAGGAGTCTGCAGTGAAGTTGAGCCTGGGATAAAAGGAGGGTAGGGGGAAAGTTTTGTTTTAATTTTTTTCTTTGTTTCCCTTTACCCAAATCCATCTTAACAGCCAGGAAATTAAACTAAACTGATCTTCCCAAACCAAAGCCTGGTTTGGTCAGGACAGTAGTCGATAGGTTGGCAAGTGGTTGATCTCCCTGTCTGTATCTCCATCCACGAGCTGTTTCATACCACATTCTCCCCCTGCTCTGTTGATGAGGGAGAGGGACTGAGCAGTTGGTTGGGTGTCTGGCTGATCATCAAGGTCAGCCCACCACACCAACAATATTTAAAAGTCCATTTAAAGCAGCAAAGTGTTATTCAAAATGTCAGCTCTATTGTAGCAAGCTCATAGAGGGATCAGTCAAGGCTTGCTTATATGCCAGCAAAGTCAATGCCTTTCATTTACTTTTGCAGGATTACAGGGCCTAGATCTTGCACTGTCATTTATTCTTAAAGATATATTATGCAAATTTGATGAAAATTGTATGTAAACTTGCCCCAAATTCGGCCTAAGGATCTCACATGTTGTAGGCCAATAAGCTAGAAAATATAAGAAAAAAACACATGAGAAATAATGTTCTTTTTTTCTTTCTTCTCCTACAGGAATTGAAAAAAAATTCAGATTGCAAATTGAAAGGTTTTATCAGTGGACTTGCCTTTATTGTTTGTATGCATTTATTTTATATGGAACAGAACAGTTTCTTCTGTACTTAATAAAAAGTCTATTTGTCTATTCCAAAGGAAAATAATCCACAAAACCAACCAAACACACACCCCCTCCCCCCAAAACAAAGCCACAAACACTGCTTCCTTTCACTCTAGCACCTTCTTATTTTTAAAGAGCAATCTACAGAAGACTGGCATTTTTGACAGCCCTTCTATGCAGAGCTAATACTGAAATAACAGAGAATGGAAGACCTTTCTCTGTATGGAATAGAAATACTAGACTAGAGAGAGAAACAGATGGAAGAGTAAAATAATGCTTGGATTGCTGTCAGCAAAAGTGTTGTATTTGGCTCCTTTCCTGTCCCTGAGGAAGTCCTAATGCTGGGATAGGCTCCTGCTGCCCAGCAGATGACATCAGTGCAATATGTTCCTGTGATGAACTGTGACTTCTGACTGTCATGCTGAGTCTCTCATGGGATAACAGTACTTCTATATGGACACTGACGAACTTTGGACTTGAAAAGCATCTCAAACCAAATTCTGTTACAACTTTCTAACACAGTAACATTTACCTGAAAAATACCACAAAGAAATATATATTTTTAATTTCTTTTATTGTGAATTTTAACCTGGCTTCTGCTTCTGCAGTTTTCAGTGACTATATGCAGTTCAGCTTTCTTCAGGATCTCTCTCTGAGATTACTGTGATGAATTATATTCAGATCTTTTCTAAACTTGACAATTAAGGGAAAACAATAGGCTGTTTCCTTCCAAAAAGTTTGAGACAGGATATATTTGTCTTAACTAAGTCCATTGAATCTCAACATTAAGAACAAACCACATACTGCAAAGACAATTACCATACTATACAGATCATGAGTTTTTCATGGATGAACTGGGGAGTTAAAATGTCCTACATATGTTTTAAATTGCTCTTTGTGGCTGAGACAAAAACATTTATGTGCCTGAATAGTATGACAAAGTTGATCTCTATATAGTTTGCATTTTTAAAATTCCAATTCCTTAAATTATTTTTAAAAATCCTAATTTCCTAATTTGAATCTTGTGTGGCTTACATATTGAAAAACTAGAAGGCAGTTAAATCATATTTCTGCTTATATTTTAAATTATATGACCACTGGCATGATTTTGCTCAGCAAATCTTCAACATGCAAGATTAATCATAATTCATGTATTTTTGAAAGATTCAAAAATAGTTTCTTTTTTATTTGTGTGGTTGTGTGTTTTTTACCCCCAGTCCAGTCAACATTGAAGTCGGTAAAAGAAATTTAAAAATACCTTTTGCTATGCAAAACCTGCAAAATTTGCAAAATGCCTGATGCTGAAACTTCTGTGTTTTGTATGCCACAGTATTGCCAATGGTCCAGTATTCATCCAAAAATCATTGATGAAATAAATGCATTTCCTGGGTGAGACTCAGGACAAAGTTATCATTTTCAAGACGTCTTTTCCTTTCATAAGAAATCAGGTTTATAAAAATAAGGATGAAGAGATAAATGTGAGAAGGAGAGAAAAAGTGAAAGCAAAATGATGACAAATTAAGGGAAAAATGCAGTAAACAAATAGAGAAGCAAATTACACAGAAAAAAAATTAAATGTTCCATCCTTTAACTGCCACCAGGAAAAAGAACAGGTGTTTTTGGTTATTGCTCTTTGCCATTATTCAAAAGTGGAAGAAATGTGTAATTTTACAGGTACATGGTAAAGTACTCAGGGAGGGAGGAAACTCTGGCCACCAGCATATCACTATAATAATCAAATGTTCTTCTAATCAAATCTTAATTATACCATTATTGTTTGTATCAACCTCTTCTCCTAAGCAACCTCTCCCTCTTCTGCTTCACCACACTTGCCATGAAGCTTTGTGCAATATCTAAACTGAATCTACTTTGATATAGGCCTCTCCTCATCATATTCCCTCATCATATACTGCAGACACAGAGAATAGATTTCCTTTTCTTTGCAGCAGCCTTTTGGCATCCTTGAGAACAGGAAAAATGTACCTAGCCAGCGTTTCTCTAGGCTAACCATTTACATTTCTCAGAAAGTTTTCTTCATGTTTTCCTGGCCTAGAACATTCTTGCAGCTTTCTGATTGATATATCTCTTATTTCCAATGTTGTGCCCCAAACTGAATAAAGTAGTCTATCTGAGGACTTGAACATGCTGAGCACAGAGAAAAGTATTACTTCGTGTGTTTGGCAGCCTAAACTCCTTTTGTTTGCACATAATGTAACACTATGTATTTTATTGTATTTGCGTTTCCCACAACATCAAGCCATGTCTCAAATTCAGCCTGTGATAAAATATAAAGTCTCAGACTGCGATTGCCTGTTATCCCTTTTGTGTTCCTGATACTGAGTTGTCTTGATGTTTCCTGTCAAAGTGCTGTTACTTCTATTGAACTGTATCCTTTTTTCCAGATTATACTTCAGCTTGTCAAAATAATTTTGACCGCACTCCTGTTCTCCAGTATACTTGCAGTTCTTCCTGTCATCTGCAAATTCAATAAGAATTTACTCTATTCCGTCAACCAGATTATTATGAGAAATTTTAACAGCACCAGACCTTGGCTAGATTCCCACAGAATCCTAGTCAATACATTTCTCCATTTTGTCAGTAAACCATTACTAGATACTCTGAGAATGTTTTTTCAGCCAGCAATAGTAGTTTCATGTACAATGTGTTTATTTAATTACATAAACATCATTTAAAAATGTCCCTTAAACGAAGCTGAATGGCATCGAGTGCTTCTCTTTAGTTCATGATGTCTTTTACTCATCAGAGAAGGATATTTAATTGTTTTGAAAAAAATATTCCTGACAAGTCAAATTTTTTGATTGTTTGGATACATGCAGGTAGGTCCTGCTAACCTGGTCATCCTTAAATTTTCACCTGAGGATAATATGCTAATTAAATAGTCATCCTTGATGGAAATAGAATTTATCAAAACAAAAGCTTCACTAGTAATATTTCAAATTACTTTTTTTTTCCTTTTCCTTCCTAAATGTCCTATTGTACTTCTACTTCTATCTCAAGTAGTGCAAATGGAATTAATTTCCACTGCAAATGGAATTAATTCAAACACAAAATTCTTCTCCTAGTCTTTTTGGAAAATAATTTTTTTTCCTGAGTAAACTGGCAAAACAAAGAAATGAGAAAATTGAATATCCTGTAATGAATTAAGAACTTTGGACTTATACAATGTATTTACATTAATGCAGTCCAAATGGAAAGATAATATACAGGATGTGTGTATTCATGCAGCATGAATATTGGAGGTGTCAGCTGAGCTGAGCTGCCTTTCTTAGATATGATTCACTGCCACTGTGAAGACATTATGTACTTTTACCTTAGCTGGGTCTGTGTTCTTCTACTGTGTACGTTATTGTAATCTTCACCAAAAAGTAACCACCACCACAAAAAAAAACCCACAACAAACCTGAGTTTTTGAAGTTGAGGTCATTGCTTTTGCAAGTCTTCATAGCCATGTGAAAAGTAATGAAATATTGGGAACGGATGATGTTAATTCAAATGAGATTATGCTGTACTAGGTCTTCTTTTCAGTTTAGAAACAAGGGCCAAGTAAAACAGATTACTCATTTGGAATGAAGAGGATATGATCTGACACAGAAGAGATGGTCACAATATTTGTACTCTGGAGGGATAAATAAGAAACTGAAATGACTATCTATTATACTTCAGTAAACCCAGCATTAATTCCTAAGCACATTACAGGGTTTTGTTTCAGAATGCTTCTTGGAAACAAGAGCCTATATTTTGGACTAGGTTTTTTCAAATCACAGATTTATTAAGAAAGAAGAGATTCAACATGAGCACACTAAATTATCAAGCCATGTTCAGGTGAGATTGTCTACAGTTTGATGGTCAAATCTTTTACTGTTGTCTCTCTATAGGTCTTGAAAATCAATCTGTACTTAAAAATAGAGAAGGCAAGGTGACAAAAACTTATTTCAAATTACAGTATCAGAAGCTATCTCTACCATGAGACTGCTCAATTTAAATAACCTTGTTTTGTTGATCTGAGGGTTTTATTTTGTTTGGACTTTTAAAAATAAAATTGGACTATATATTTCAAAGCGCAACTTCAATATCTCTTCATTAACTGGTGGAAAAAAAAGGAAATAATTAAGTGAAAGGATCAGAATATAAAAGGATGGTAGACAATCAAGAAGAGTAATAGGACTGGTTAATTTGTGTTTAGGATAATTTAATTAATATGGAGAAAACCACCAAAACATTATCTTCTGCTAATATAAAGTCCATTCTTTTGTGTTTCACTCTGCCTGCCAGTTGGTTATTTAGTTAATAGCCACTTTGAAAGAGGGATCTGTCTTATTTTATGGTTTTAATGTACTTCATATTCTAGCCATATGAGGATTTTGTATAATATCCATCACCACTACCACCAAGAGATTATCTCAGGTAAATTAGATTTGCAAAGTCATACAAAAAAAATCATATTGTAATAAAAAAAACCCCCACAAAACACTGCTACTATAATAAACATGTCTATGAGTCCTCACTGTGTAATTACTTCTTCAATTGTACAGTCTTTCTTGTAATATTATTTTGCTCCTCTCATCACTTAAGAAGACATGGACTCCACTGAAATTCACCACTAATGATAAAGTAACCCTGAATGAGAAGATGCTTATACGAAGCAAGGGAGAAAAGAGGAAGAAGGAAATGGGAGGAAATGGAGAAGGAAGAATGTAATAGCTGAATTGAAGCTTTGTGATGATGTTAACTCACAAAGTATTAGCTGTGTAAGTAGGACCATGTAGTACCATAAAGTACTCAAAGAAAAAAAATCCATGGAAGAAGCGCTGGGAGGTTAGAGATAGGAAAAGAGAAGGCATATTACAGTAGTAAATCAGGAGTATCATACAAGGAGTCAGTCTCATTATGCTATTGAGGAATTGCTGGGAAATAATCTCACTGCCTCTATGCAAATCAGACAAGTCATTGCATAGGTAGGAAATAAATGAATGACTGCAGGTCAGTGCACACTCTTCTCTCCCCCAGATAGCTGCAATCAAGCCTGTGCATCAGAAATGCCTCGGGAGTAAGTGACTGTGCTACACTGGAGTTGTCTCAGCCATTTGCAACTGATTGTCTCAAGAGAGATCTCTCTGCTACCGTTCCCCAATTTGTGTTTGCTGATAAATTTCCCATCTAGAATTCAAATACCCACATGCAAAAGAGAACCCAAGGGTTATAAAGCAGATCTGAGGCATTATACCAGCAGTCTGAGAAAGAAAATGATATTTTCAGAACAAAACCATGGTGACTTTTTCAGCACTAGAAAATGACCTTTTGATGAAGTTTTTCCTAGAATTAGATTATTTAGAGGGCTCATCTAGCAAATGCCAAGTAAACATTCTAAAAAGGCATATTCAGAACAAAATTATGTTATATTTAGACTGAACTTTATACAAGCAGTTTAGCCATTAATGAAACAAGGATAAAGAGGCCTAGCACTGTGGCTGATTCCATGTACAATGTATTTAAAAATTACTAAATTCAGTTCATTTAAAAGACTTATTTCAGATTCATAAATTACATCAGAAACACTTTAATAAGATAAACAAATATTTAAATTCTGTACCTGGGGTGCAGAACAGAGAGTAAATCTTTTTCTA
This sequence comes from Hypotaenidia okinawae, assembly GCA_027925045.1. Classification (NCBI taxonomy): domain Eukaryota; kingdom Metazoa; phylum Chordata; class Aves; order Gruiformes; family Rallidae; genus Hypotaenidia; species Hypotaenidia okinawae. The sequence continues at coordinate 136,148,488 of BSDF01000002.1, read as the reverse complement.
ACCTTTTGCAGAAAGTCTGTCACCCACCAACAGACGGTGACTCAGCACACCCAACACCATCCAAATCAGACACTCTCCACCTCCAGGAATTCTTTTGCTATACAAACAGGAAAATAAATGTCACACCTCAGAAAATAGGTTTTAATTCAGAAATTGAGGATGCTTCCATGATCAGAAAGGTAAAAAAAAACATACAGAAAATGGATTAGTATTTGCAACTGATGTTGACTAACAAAATACCTCATTCATTCATGACCCAGAAATCCAAAAGGACATGTAAGACTTCCACTGTAATTGGCTAGGGCAAAGGACCTCAGCTAACTGAAGAATATGTGTTCTTCAGCTTGATACAGAAATGGTTCTGGTTTCCATTCAGGTAATCTGGACAAATTCCTCAAATTCCTTTTCCTCAGTTTTTAATTCCTTTATCATTTTACTTCAGTGTGTTTTTCCTATCTGTTCCTTTCCCATTTCCTTATGATTTCCACTTTGAGTTTGCTTTTTATGTTGGTCATGTACATCTTTGCTTTACCGTCCACACTACCAAAGAAGCAAGCATGCCGATGATACAAAGCTGGGAGGAGTGGCTGACATGCAGGAACACTGCGCTGCCATCCAGAGAGACCTGGACAGGCTGGAGAGCTGGGCAGGGAGAAACCAGATGAGGTTTAACAAAAGCAAGTGTAGAGTCTTGCACCTGGGAAGAAACAACCATTTGTATCAGTACAGGCTGGGGGATGACCTGCTGGAGAAGAGCTCAGTGGAGAAGGACCTGGGGGTCCTGGTGGATGGCAGGTTGGCCATGAGCCAGCAGTGTGCCTCGGTGGCTAAGAGAGCCAATGGGATCCTGGGGTGTATCAGGAGTGTGGCCAGCAGGTCAAAGGAGGTGATCTTCCCCCTCTACTCTGCCCTGGTCAGGCCCCACCTGGAGTATTGTGTCCAGTTCTGGGCACCTTGGTATAAAAAGGACAGGGATCTCCTGGAGAGAGTCCAAAGAAGGGCTAAGAAGATGATAAAGGGCCTGGAGCATCTCCCCTATGAGGAAAGGCTGAGAAGATTGGGACTGTTCAGCCTTGAGAAGAGAAGACTAAGGGGGACCTAATTAATGTTTATAATTATCTTAAGCATGGGATGCAGGGGGAATCAGCCAGCCCCTTTTCAGTGGTCTGTGGAGACAGGACAAGGGGCAATGGCTGCAAGTTGGAGCACAGGAAGTTCCGCACCAACATGCGGAAAAACTTTTCCCAGTGAGGGTGACAGAGCCCTGGGACAGGCTTCCCAGGGAGGTGGTGGAGTCTCCTTCTCTGGAGATATTCAAGACCCATCTGGACGCCTATCTGTGCAATATGAGCTAGGGAGCTGCTTTGGCAGGGGGTTGGACCCAATGATCTCTCGAAATCCCTTCCAACCCCTACGATTCTATGATTCTATGATTCGAAATGTTGAAGAAAAAAAAAATTATTGGAACTAGTAATCACTGTGGAGTTCCTTTGTTTTGCCAAGTAAAGGATCTTTCTCAAATCAAAATGAAAGATGAAGTTCCCTGTCTATAAATGTAAATGATACACACCTGGAAGAACAACTTTCCACTAAGTAACAGTGATGACTTTCAAATGGGCTATTATTGTTCAAGACATATTCTAAGATATCTTGGGGATTTTTTTGGATAAATTTATCGAGACTGAAAAAACAAGAGCTGAATGCTTACAGCCATTAAAGAGGTAAAGTGAATATTAGAAAGTACATACAGAATTAAATAGGAAACATTTATGTTTAAACCCATGGTGGCCCTGTATCTTGAATTCTATGTGCATCCACTTCCTATCAAAGAAAAACTGGATGAGGTACAGGTAATCAGAGGTATTTACTATGCAGAAACATAAATTAAGTCATCAAGTTCTGAAGAAGTACTGTCACAGGCAATAGCCAGTACTGGTACTTGCACAACACTAAACCATTTTCCTGTGAAATTTAATGCTGCGGAAGTTTGTTAAATTTGTAAAAGTAATGTTTGTGAATGTGTGATATGGTGACTTACTGAACCGCACATTACTTCAAGTAGGAAGCAAGAGAGAAATGAGGTAGAGGAAAAGGGATATATTTGACAAATATGATTTAATTTTTTCCTCTCTTTATCTACTGCCACAAGTAGGTATTTATTTTTTTACTGACTCAAAATTTTTCTTAGTCACTTTAACATAATCCTTTTTCTACCTGTTTTTTTTCTATTTTCATGTTACTTTTTTCTCTTTCAAAGAGCCAACCTCATAATTTGCTGTAGATGAGAACAACTAGTCTTGCTATACAGCAGTTTTGCCTTTTACACCTATCAAGCAAATAGATAATATATTACTCCTATAACTTGATTGCTTTTTTAAAAAGAATTTAAAAATCACTAGATGAAATAAAGCACTCGATGTGAAATACTTTAGTAAAGCACTCAATGAAGTGAATAATGAAACCTTAACTGGAAAATTACTTCAAATCACTTTTGATACACAGAAATATTGCTATTCTGATTAAAAGCTGTGTAAAAGATGATAAACAAAGTACACTGTTAAAGCAGAAAGTGTTGAGATAAGGAGCAATGCCTCACCTTAGATTAAGTCTTCTTAGTCTCTTTATTAATGATTTTGAAGAAGGGAAGAAGTATGTTGATGACATTCAAGTACTGGAAAAAAATTAGAAGTGCAGTCAGGACAGAGGAAGGAAACAAAAGTACAACCAGAAAACAATAAGAAAAACTGTTTTAGAAGGAGGAAACTTAGAATACCTGTGAAGATCATAGAAGTTAAGGCTGTAAAGCACTATATAGGCAAATGCTACCTCCAACAACTGTCTAATAATAGTCCATGGGGAGATCAGGGAATTGAATTTTTTCTTAATATTCCAGAAATTTAGAGAAGTTTGTGTTTTCCTTTGATCAATTATTCCAGAAGCTTGAAAAAGCACCCATGTTAATTTGAGTGACAATCAAGACATAGAAGAATGACAGGAAGATAGGTGGACAGGTTCCTCCCACAGTATATGTGTTTAAGACGAATAAGATATGCTGGTGAGAATTTCTGGTGCACCACAGGTCATATAGAGGTAATTTTCCTCTCCACAGAATGGCTGTCTCTTTGTTAACCTTAACTGTAAGGGAGAAACAAGCACTTTGAAACACACTTGGGTACATTTCCTCAAGGGGCAACCTGACAGTCAGTAGCAATAATGGAAATGTCCAGAGGTATATAGCTATCTGATAAAGTCCTACTGAAACAAAGGCTTCTAGCTACTTGTAGAGACTTCTGTCACGATCATGTCTGACAAGATTTGTACCTTTTGATCTTAGCATGTCTGGAAAAAGTGCTATTCTACAGTATGTATACTATCCTGGCAGGAACAGTATGTTATGTACGCATAACGAACTCTGGAGGCAGGGGAAGGGTTAAGACAAACATTGGAAAGGAAAGGCACCATTTCTTACCAATATAGAACTGGTGCAAACTTGACAGATCGTAGAATCATAGAATTGTAGGGGTTGGAAGGGATTTCGAGAGATCATTGGGTCCAACCCCCTGCCAAAGCAGGCTCCCTAGGACATTTCACTCAGATAGGTGTCCAGATGGGTCTTGAATATCTCCAGAGAAGGAGACTCCACCACCTCCCTGGGCAGCCTGTCCCAGGGCTCTGTCACCCTCACTGTGTAAAGGTTCTTCCGCATGTTGGTGCGGAACTTCCTGTGCTCCAACTTGCAGCCATTGCCCCTTGTCCTGTCTCCACAGACCACTGAAAAGGGGCTGGCCATTTCCCCATGTATCCCATACTTAAGATATTTTTAAACATTAATTAGGTCCCCCCTTAGTCTTCTCTTCTCAAGGCTGAACAGTCCCAGCTCACTCAGCCTTTCCTCATAGGGGAGATGCTCCAGGCCCTTAATCATCTTCATAGCCCTTCTTTGGATTCTCTCAAGGAGATCCCTGTCCTTTTTATACCAGTGATCCTGGATTGCAGGTACTCTGGAGACGGTTTCTTCAGGGTACGGAACATTCTATGGCCTCAACAAGAAATTTTTTTACTTCAGAGGACCTTGTGGCAAACCAAGCAAGAAAGCTCACTGTCATAGAATAATGGATTGTATTATCATTCAAAGAGTTTTTAACATTATGCCATATTTCAGTTACATCATCTCCAGTTTTCCTTCTTGTCCTTTTCCTCCATGTCCCATTTTTCTTCACTATTGGATTTTTTTTGTTTCTTTGTTGCTCTTTTGCCTTTTCTCATTCTGTCACTTTTGGTCCTGCTTTACATATTTGTTCATTTACCACCTTTCTCCCATACATGTCAAAATAGATAAGGATGAATGAAAAAAAAAAAAAAAAAAAAAGAGCTGGAGGGAACAAAATAAACCTCTGGTATCTGCCAGGCAGTGGCTTGTCCTTTTAACCTGAAAAACAGGCAACTCTGCCTACAGCATTTGTCATTTGGCTTTCCAGGAGAGAACTTCTGAATCCCTTCTGTTGAGAATGCCACATACAGACGCTTTCCTTTCATGATATCATCTTAAATGTTAAACATTATTTCATCTTTTTAGAACAGTCACTATAATATTCCCTGAAAAATCCAATGATTCAAGTGGTCTAATTAAAACAAGGATTTATTAATAGATTTAATCAGATTCAAATAAGAGACAATTTGCATAATATAGCATGTACAGTGCTCAGAGATATTTAAGCCAGAAAATGACAGACATGTTACATCATCATGTGATTTTAGACTCATTTTCATCCCCTTGACCCTTTTGTCTAGGCAGTCAGTCAAAGTAATATTCTTCTTGCTTTCAATAGCTATCATATTATTTGCCTCTCTTCTGTCTCAAGTCTTATAAACTCTTTGGATTATCGACTTTACTTTTAAACATCAGTAACCAATCCTATTGAAATAGGATCTATGTATTACCCAGTATTACACATTATGCCTATTGATTATTCTTACCCTCAACAAAATAAAAGTAAAAAAAAAGTTGCCCGTTTTCTTGTTTCACCTTCATACTTTAATAATGCAAGCAAGAATTCCTCTCTCCAATAGCATCTGCCCTTGGTGCTGGCCTTAATGACCATGATTTTGCATGTTAATTGTCTTGGCAGAAGGTTACCTCATTTTGCATGTTAATTGTCCTGGCGTTTAAGAATGCAGCGTTTACATAATTATTATAATTTATTCTTGGCTTTAATTCTCGTCTTTCACATATGACTCATGAAAGAATTAACTCTTCTGTCACACTTTTTCCTTTTCTGTCAGAGAGAGACACAGAGAAGGAAAGACTTTAAAATACATGAGCTAGTAACCAGAGAATATTTGATAAATCCCAACCTCCTGGAAGAAGGAAGGATACCTTAAAGCTACTTAACTGTATTTCTAATATTAGGCCACCAAATAAATATTGTAATTGTAAATTTTTGTGCTGTTAGGGACACTTTATTATGCAAGGATTTTTTCCTCTAAAATTTTTAAGACAAATATAGTACTTCATTGAAGTATAAGTACATCCAAAATTCTGTTTCCAATATAGAAACTAATGTCAGAAATTTTCAGTGGCCCTGCTGATCAAATAAAGTCAGCATTTTTTTATTCAGTTTTTCCCACATAATATATTGCAAAACTAGCATATTTTATATATTAGAAACTTTGTGATGGAAAGGTAGCAGATAAATTTCCACAGTTACTGATAACTGACTTTTTATAAATAACCAAGATTGTTCTGAAGTTAACAACGTAGAAAGAAGAAATACACTGATGAGATATGCATTAACCAATTACACATTGTATAAAGGCAATATAGGAAAAATAGCTAGAGGGTGAGCCACAGAAAGAAAAATTAACATAGATTATTATTTTTTTCTCCAGAAGGTTACTGACTGGAAAGAAATCCACATTCAGAGGACATTGGCTTCTTTTTTCCATTGTCACCTTCTTGTGGTTCAGCCCCAGCTGGCAGCTGAGCACCATGCCATTGCTTGCTTGTTTTCACCCCCCATAGTGGGGGGAAGGGGTGAAAGATTAAAAAAAAGGAAAACAAAGTCAAACCTTGTGGGTTGGGATTAGGACAGTTTACAGAGACAGCAAAGAGAGAGAGAAAAAACACTAACAAGACTTTATAGCTAAATCTACAAAACTGGTGATACACAAAGCAGTTTCTCACTAAACCACACAACTCAGGCCGTACAGTTCAGAGACATTCTGAATCTGGACGGTCCCTAAACAATGCGTCCTGGAGCCACACACCCCTCCCTCCCTCTCCCCTCTTTATGCTGAGCTTGACTTCATGGTATGGAGTAGCGCCTTTGGTTAGTTTCGGTCACTTCTCCTGGCTCTGTCCCCTCCCAGGCCCCCACCTTCTTGTTAGCAGGCCATCATGAACAACTGAAACATGCTTGACTGCTTCACAATGACTAAAAACATCAAGGTGTTAAAAAAGTTGCTGTCATCCTTTACTCCCAAACACAGAGCTGCTAGAAAAATTCAACTCTATCCCAGCTGAACCCAAGACACACCTCAAAGATTCAATGACATCTTCTTGACCAGTACCACCCCACTTCAATTTCCATCAAATCGTCAAGAAATCCTACACTCTTGTTGGACATTGATATGTCCAAGCTTAAGTTTTATATGTAAAAACATTCAATACTTCATATTTTAGAGAGTATATTTGAAATGATTCTCATGCAGAGTGCTAGGAAAATATATTAATTACTTCCAAAAATCAATAGCTTTAATTGAATGCATGTTTGAAATTGTACGGTACAAATTGTACTCTGTTAACACTATTATTACCTTGATGAAATATTTCTTTTTGAGTGGAATATTTATCAGAGCTATAGTTCAGTAAATAAAAGAATATAGCAACTGCCAAATGTATGATAGAAATGTGGGTAGATTTATGTATATACACGGGGCAAAACATAACTTTTTTACCACATTCCAAAGCTAGCATTTGTTTTCATTCTTTTCAATTACATGTACATGCCAATCATTTTATAATGCACTTTCCAAATTTCATATCACAGCAATCAAGTGATTTTAGAGCCTTTGAGAAACAGCCCCCATGAAGAGAATGCATAGGAATGGGTTAAAAACAGATTAAGACAGGCAGTCTTATTTTAAAAAAAAAACCCAAAACTCTACCATTCTATACTCACTGGCATAAAATACATGGATTTAATAAACATGGTTGTCACCATTGTATATCAAAAGAGAGAAAGCAGATTAGCCTGATTTCATGAGCATGGCATCTGTCACAAAACAGGTTGTGAAATGCAGTGCATGTCCTTCTATATATGTGTCAGAGTTTCTCTAATAGACATCCCAAAAGAGATTTGATTTCTGGCTTCCACATATAACTGCAGTTACACATAACTCCTGTACTCATACATAGGAATAGAGATGAACTTAATGTAAACCCAGGAAAAAAAACCCTACAGATACTTCCCCTGGTCTGGTTCTAGTCTCACTGACATTGGAAACAAAACTTTAATTGGCTTTAAGGAAAGCAGGGTTTGCTCATCATTGTATAGTTCCCTTGCAAAAGAATGATTCATTAAAATTCCTCAAGAGGAATAGTCTTTGGCTGAAATTCACCAGTGCAGATTTATCCTGCTCAAGGTATAGGTATTATTTAAGATAAACCATCAAAGATTATTAAGCTTTGTTTTGTAGAGAAACACATTTCATTCCTTTGTTTATTATGAAACATCTCCTAATTTCAGTGATTTAAGTCTAGAACCCTATTTGTTTACATACACTGTAACCACTCTTCACTTACTTTCTCCAGATTTGAATCTGTAAGTATAATCACAGACCAGACCTCTCTTTGTTTACAAGATTGGATAAAAAAATATTAATAATTTGAGTGTAGGTAAAAAGATAATATTTAGCATAGTGAGAGTTGAGTAGGTGATATTGAACATGCAGCTTGAAGGTGTTGTCATGGGTTCTAACACAAATAAAACTGTTACCTGGCCAGAAGCAGAACCATTCACTGCTTAATATACCTCAAGTTGCACAGATGACTGAATTACACTGCTGGTGTGTATTTAAACTGGAATACTTATATAAATACACTGTTCACTACTATTTTTCATAATTAATATATAATAATTCCCTGTCAATAAAAATAGTCAAATATTTAGGTGAAGATTCAGAGATCAGGAAGGAACGAGACCATCTAACCAAATCACCCCCCTGCTAAAGCAGGATCAACTAGAGCAGATGGCATCGGATCACATGCAGGCAGCTTTAGAATATCTCCAGAGGAGACTCCCCAAATGCTCTGGGCAGCCTGTTCCAGTGTTCTGTCACCCTCGAAGTGAAGAAGTTTTTCCTTGTGTTCAGAGAGAGCTCCCTGTGTTCCAGTTTGTGCCCATTGACCCTTTTCCAGTATCTGGCCAGTACTGAGAGGAGTCTGGATCCATCCTCTAGACATCTACATTTTACATTGATGAGAAACCATCTCAGTCTTCCCCAGGTTGCACAGACCCAGCTCTCTCAGCTTTTTCCCATACAAGAGATTCTCCAGTCCCCTCATCATCTGTTGTTCTGAACCCATAATTGCCTTCTTTAATAAAAGAGCATCAATTAGTGTTCAAATATTCCAAAGAAATAACTGAATTTATCATTGAATTTGTCAATGACTGCCCTTGGTTTTCTCCTTCTATTTAATGACAGAAACCTCTTTCTCTCTGTTCCTTGGCTGAATGCTTTTACACACCTTTTCCACTTTCTTGCTTTATTGTGTTCCCTCTTCCACTTTGTTGGTTTTAATTCTACAGGTTTCCCTTTTCCTCTACGACATATTTTCCTCTGCAGCTTTATAACAACTTTGTTTTCATTTTTTCCCACTGTCCTGTTTTATGGTTTTTGAAATGGCCATTCATTAATATTAACAAGTACAGCAGAGTAGAATAACCATATCAATTGTTAATTTCTTGATGATGTCCTTAGTTCTGCAAATTTTTCTGTAGCGTAGTTAGCCCATAACCACTAGAAATTTTCTTCCGTTCTTTTGACTGCCATCTGAAAACAATCCAAAATGCTCAGAGATTAATGGTACCTACAGGAGAAATAGAGACAATAAGATTTTAGAAGGCAATTTAATTGGGTGTGCTTGTTGAGATTTTTTGTTTTGTATATTTTTTTCCTTTCCTATTTTTTTCCCATTCATTTTTTCCCCCAGGGGCTGCTATTTTATTTGTGTTTCTCTACAAGTGTTTAAAACTAGATTGTGTACTTCAACCTACAGACCAGTTCAAAAGTAGCTAGGAGGGACAGTTACTGAAGTTTATGTAACGAGAGAAAGGCGCCAAGAGCATATGATTTGGAATGGACAACAACACAGTTTTAAGCTGAAGATAGATAGCTACAAAACACAAATTAAAAGAGCTAGATGGAGAGAAATGGGAAAGACAAAGATCTCCCTAAAGCAGTGGAATGTCTTTTTATGTAATGGATTACATTTGCCTAATGGCTCGGCTTGAGATTTTCTTCTTCAGTTTTAGACACTACACCATTAATCAGTCTTTTAATATCACTCAATCTAAGCTCCAGATGGTCTTTCACCTTTCACTGCACACTATGCCTCAAGTTGTCTAATATTAATTAATTTCAACCTGAAATGATAGGAAAGCAAGCTGAAGGATGAACCATGTTTGTAAAGACTTTTAGAGTGACACAAGCTTTCATCTTTCAAACTACAGTCTTTGGTTCCTTTTGTGGTGAGAAACAAAGCCCTAGTTCTGCAAATGTATTTTATAGCAACAGCCAACTCAAGGATCAGTGACAATGAAAATAAGTCTACAGTGCAAGACCCAGGGGTAATGCTTCTCAAGTTAGATGCAAGTGAGCAGGCATGTTCACACAGCAGATTGGCAGTAAGATAGCTGTCCTTCCTCAGCTGCATCACTTTCAGTTCAATGCATCTGACATTTCTATTGCAATGTGTGATGTTGCACTGCACAGTGCTGACATATCCTAAGAGCCTGTAATCTGGAGATTGGACTGAATAAAGAGCATATCTGAGCTCCTTCACACTACATATTGCTAATAGAAATTATCTAGCTTCATTAACTTCCTTCTATGACCAAGACATATGTCCTTCCCATCAAAGGTGATGGGAAGGATACTCTCATACATATTAATATGTCAACATATTAACGACCAAAGGTAGAATACATGCGGTCTTGACTATACTGACCGCCGCAAGGGCTGACATCCTGTAGCATAACCAGTGGGACTGAAAGTGTTAAACCTTAAGTGTAGAGTGGCTGATGGATGGGCTGCTCAGGCTCAGAATGGATCCAGGATTAATGGAGGACACTCACTTCTAGGTCTGTTGGTCTAGCAGATTTAATCAGCCCTAGGTTTGCTATTAAGAAAATAATGGATTTTCTCTGTACTGAGTGATTTTAAGCTTTCTATCCATCCTTTGGCTCTATTTCCAGACTGACAAGTAGCTATCTTTCTAATCAAGCACCTTAAAAGTCTTGTTTCTGAACTTTATGCTTCTCAGTGAAAAAAGAATGAACAAAAAACACCTGAAGAAACTTCAAGTTTCTCTCTCTAGGTATTTTGTTACTTTCCTTAGTTCTGAATCTTCGCAAGAGTTCCTCAAGATCTTTTTATATCATATTTGAACTACAATCATAAAAAGCCTATACTACCTGGAGTTGCTAAAAAAGCATATCCATTGTCCAGGATGCTGCAAAAAAGCTGGAAGCACTTACCAGCACAATAGTAATAGACATAAAAGGGGAAAGTAACACAGAGCCAAAGAGCACAAAAGATATAAAATCAAAACAAATCAAAACAGTTTCTTTGAAGACTATTAACTATTGTTACAGTAAAGCACAGCAAGAAACATAAACCATTCTGGTGTTTTTTAATAAATCTTAATTACACATGAAGTACTAGTTTTCAAGTAATCATCTTTGAATGAATTACTTCACTTGCTATATTTAAAAATATCAGAAGAGACATCACAATAAAACTAATCAAAATGTCACAGGTGCAGAGTGCTTCAAGGTTCAACTTCTTTTGCCTGATTGATATTTCTACTGAGATGTCCAATGAATAAGGAAATTCATTGTCAGAGGAACTCAGTCTTTTGAAAGTGGAGTGATGAAAGTACCTGAAAGTACAACTTGACCATCACATGGGTCTTCAACAGTAACTAAGCAGAGTTCCCAGGCATTATTTTCAAACACTGTAAGAGGCTTAAACAGATTCAATGATGCTAGAGGCATCAAACATATCTCTAGCTATTCAAACATCTTTAACGGCCTGTCTGTTAATTGTTTCCTTCTACTGAACTGATTGATTGATTGACTAAGAAAATGGGAATAAATGTAAAAGGGATTACAATTCTGTTATGATTCTTTATGTGAAATTAATGATTTTCCCAACATTTATAAATATTTTATCAACATCTACTCCCCCTATTCATTTCCTCAGTGTTATATTATGGCACTGGAAATAGGATCCACAGCTGAATCCAGTACTTTTAATGATAAAATATTAACAAAATGTAATTCAGCTAAACCTATTATTTCCCGAGATTTGATATTTACACTAATATTGAGGAGATTGTAAAGAACAGCCAGTGTAGGCTTAGAAAATGAAAAGAACATTTGAAAAAGGAGAAGGAAGTGGCAGATGATCATTAGTAAAGTGTTTGCTACCCTGAAAGAGACAGAAATAGAGACACTGCAAGTCAGTCTTATCTTTGAGGAGAAAAATTAACCTCCTAGACACATAAAGACCCAAAAGACTTTAAATTCAAAAGGAAGACCTAAATATTTAAATAAAAATATGTAAATTTTAACACTAAAACTAATCTCAAATTAACTGAGAAAAAAAAAAGAAATACTAACAAAAATGTGCTCTATTAATAACTGTTTATCTTTCTGCTTAATGCTGTTCTTTATATTTGGTCTTTGCATTCTAGACACACATGCATCTGCATACCTGTGCACTCCTGTAAAGCCAGCATCCTGATCACAAGGAAGGGACCTGCATCCCCAAGGCCTGACTGCATTTCTGCCAGAGGACCTTTAGCTTCTACTGTTCCTCAGACTTGTTTCTTGCAGAAACCTCAGTCTTTATTATACAGTCGCCTAGTAGCTTCTCTGCTCAGAGTCAGCTCAGCTGCCCCTAGATTGCTCCCCCATGCATAGGGATCCACCTTTTTTTCAGGAAGAGGACATAAACATAACTTGCAAACAGACAGTAAAACCTTCTAAATGATCAGGTGTGGAGATTAATTGCACGGACTCCAGCAGGGTGTAGACCAGAGACTGTTACTAATACACGCATGCAAGAAATACACTTTGCAAGATGTTCGCGCTACCAGAAGTTCTCTGGTAGGGTACTGTCTTGTGTTTATGCGCTTTAAACTTTAAGCTGATAAGTTCTTTCTTCTGTTCAAGCACCTCTATGAAGATCAGCCGTCTCAGCATCTGTGTCCTGGAATTTCTCTCAGCATCAGCATCCTTGAGGTTGTTACTTCTTTCCCTTGAGAATAACTCCTACCAGTGTTTCTGTACAGATAATACTATTGACATCAATACTGTTGATTCTCACAATCAGATAGTACCATCATAACTGGAACAGCACAGAAAACTCATGAGAAAATATTGTATCTATAAATGAATAACTACCAAGGCTGTTTTCCCCCTTGTACCTTGATAGGCTGAATACTGTCCAAAATATCTTAATTCAGTTCATGGATTGCTTTCCATAAGCTGCAGAAAAATATTGTGAAACTTTTATATAAAAGGTAATCTTACATTAACTTATTTTGTTTTCTGTTTTCAGTATTCCTCAACACTGAGGGAGATGGGGTCTATATAATCTATAATCTCACAACTGCCCATTTTACAGAAGCAAATCATGGCATGAGATCTATAATCCAAAACTGGTTAATTGAGTCACTGTAAGGTTTTCACTCATTTTCATTTGTTCAGGTCCTTATCATACAATGATAGTCTTATCTTTAGTCTTATCTAAGTACACATATTTTGAAATCCAGCAGTGTGTGAGAATGTTTACTACCCTTTTTTTTTACTTGGTTTAATGTTAAAATTTGATTCAGTTGTTGAGTTCACCAGTTTAAAAAATGTTAAGATCTACCCTGATCCAAATATAATACATTCAAATCCTGGCCCAAATCCTGTGGATTTTACTCCAACTTTTATTTTTCCAAGAATAAGCAAGATCTGTCTATTTTCTCAAAAACTTTTTACACTTAGAAGTCTTCTAACAAATAGCTATCTATGTCACAGAAACATAAAATCACAGAATCATACAATGGTTTGACTTGGAAGTGATGTCAAAGACCATTCAGTTCCAATCCCCCTGCGATGTGTGGGGACACCTTCCAATACCCCAGACAGGTTTCTCAAAGCCCCATCCAACCTGGCCTTTAACACTGCCAGGGCAGGGGCAGCCACAGCTTCTCTGAGCAACCTGTGCCAGGGCTTCAACACCTCTGTAGTGAAGAATTCCTTACCAGTGTCTAATCTAAATCTACCTTCCTTTAGTTTAAATCCATTGCCCTTTGTCCTATCAGTTCATGCCCTTGTAAACAGACTGTCTCCAGCTTTCCTGTAGAACACCTTCATGTAGCGGAAGGATGCAATAATGTCCTTTATTATTTTAGTTATTTTATAGATGAGAGCAAAATAATTATTACTCATGGTTTTCATGAACTGAAATGTGAAAAAGGTAGCATGCTGTAAGTTATCTGTGTTAATATTGTCTGCTTTTGGTGATAAGTGAGGATTTCTCCTTTATGGTATCTTCTTGAAAAATAACAGAACTCTTGTGGCTGCAAGTGTTACAGACTTTCATACATCTGTTTTTGTCTGATACCTGCTGTAAGTCAAGGAACTGATAAAAAAATTTGCAAATTTGATAATGAGATAAAGAAAGCTTTGTGCTGTCTTAATTCCATTCTTTCATTCGCAATCAGTTGTTCACTGGTGGAACTGACTGCAGTCAGCAGATAGTATCAACCCAAGCAGGTTACCTGACTGAGTAAGGCTAAGTAGCCGACCTGAGCTTTGCAGCAGAGTTTTTTCTCTACAGTCTGTTAGTAAAAGCCATATTTGTTTCCTCCCACTCCATTTCTCCCAGTTGTAGAAAGTGTTTACAAGAGGCGACAAACTATGTAAATTCTAATGAAACTCAACTTGAGACCAAGTGGCATGACCACTAAATGACTTAACCAACGGTCAATTATTTTCCACCATCTGATATGACATACATCTTTTACAGTGATCATGGGGCAGTGAACTTCCAGTGCTCCTGATACTGCTGAGAGAGCAATCAATATATTCTACAGAAAGTAAATGTTTTCTTGTACGAGAAGCTCTTTATTTTTTTTAAGGCTGGGTTGGATGGGGCTTTGGGCAACCTGATCTAGTGAAGGGCATCCCTGCCCATGGCAGGGAAGTTGGAACTAGATGATCTTTGAGTTCCCTTCCAACTCAAAGCATTCTATGATTCTATGATTCTCTTTTCAATCAGTACTATTTCCAGTTATATTTAGGCAACGCATTATACATTCATAGCTGGATGAAGCAAACATACAAAGCATATTAAGCAGGGTTTCCAAAGAAGCCAAAGGGATTTAGATGCTGGATTCCCACTGCAACTGAATGAACGAAGGAACTTAAATCATTTATACTTTTTGAAAACTGCAGATCAAACAAAGCATTTCAGATACAAATATTAACCAGAATTGCTTTGCTTCATATTGATTTCTTTTTGAAAGTAAAAAAGTTTTTAAATAATTGCAACAGCATAACCATATAATAGCGTATGCACCAAAATTAGGTAGATTAAGATTACACATAGACTTTGACATACTTTAGATTTATTTAAAGTCTATATTTTTCATTAAAATGTCACTATAATTTTAGGTTAATGTAATGCAGACATTTCTGGGTCTATTTTGACTTTTAATACACACATCTTATATATCACAGTATTCAGAAAAATGAAACCTGGCAAAACACTTAATTTATCATTATGCTAATCCCTCCACTTCATAATTTATTTGAACTGTATGCACTACATTTTACAAAACTACTGAACTTTTTACTAACCCCACATAAAACATAAGTGCTCATTACTCAACAGAAAGTTCATCTTAACATCACCTGAGTAAAACAAAAGTATTAAGAAAGCTCACAATAGCTCAACTCATAAGGAAGTATAGTTTTTTTGGGGACAGTAATGCAAACTATTAGGTCTTGTATGCTATTTCATTAAACTAAGATTTTTATGGCCTAATTTGATTTTTTCTTTGGAACTTGCCTTGTGAACAGATAGTTCACTGTGTCTGAGATATACTTGAACAAATAAATAAATCAATGGAAAGTGCATAAAACTGGAAAAAGTAGCAAAATCACTTCAATTTTAGACAATTAAAGCACTTAAATATTTGTGAAAGTAATTTTTGCTAATTTTAATCTTTATAAAAGCCATTAGTGGCTAATAATCAGAACACTTTGAACAGTATTTCTGGCTATACACTCTAAAATTGACTGTACTGTCTACTAGGCCACACCACAGCCCAGACAGATATGGTGAGTACTGGGGCTAACTGTGAGCACAGTAACTGACTGACAAATCATAGGATGTGAACAACACTATCTGCACTCTATGAAGGCTGCTTCTATTAGAAAATGTCTTATGTAAGTAAGTATATGTTAAAAAAAGAAAAGGGTATAATTTCAATTTATTTTTTAAGAAAAATATTTTATGCTAAAAACATCATATTTAATTCTTTAAAATTGAAAGCCTGAGTGGAATGTCTGTTCACTCAAAGACATTGCAATGGCTCTCAATGACTGAAGAAAAGACAGGGGCTGATTTTGCTCATAGTATTAAAAGCTATGCTAAATGTGTTGGGGCCATAAAAATCTGAAGAATTTGTCCTGACAGGTCTCCATAAATGCCGTATGGGAGCTGAAACTTCATACAAAGAAAGAATGAATCTGAAGTCTGTTGCAAGTTTTTCAACAAAACATGACAAGATGTCCTTATTAAGAGCTCACATATTAATTTTCTCTTGTTTGTTCTATGGGTCTACCTTCCCTAGGATGCTCTGGAAAATTACATATATACAGCTCCATGATCTCAAAGTCTGACACTCATATCAACAAGAATGACTAGCTACCCCTTTCCCATTTTTCAGCAGTCAAAAAAATATATCCTTTCAGAATCAGTTCTGTGATTTGTCCAGTTTTGCCAGTCTCTATATTCCTTTTTAGTTCCTTCTTCCTATACTTTGTCAATAATACATGGAATGGACTTGATTTTTCCTTTGGTTATCTTACTAGAGAAAATAGTAATTGCTTCATATATGTCAATTAAGTTGCTACAAGGATAAAATTTGTGTATTTTCACAGACTTCAATAAGTGACAATAATTTAGAAATATACTTGTGCAAATATGTAAATGTTTTAAAAAACACTAAGGCCAACATATAGGAAATTATATTACTTCAGGGTTCAGTAAGAGTACAATAAAATCAAACAAAAAAAAAACAAACTGAAGTTAAAATTAAAAAGATGCATCTCAACCAAAATCATAGATTTCTTTCTAAAATCTCACCCTCCTTCCTTCCTTCATGGTAATTTATGTTAATGAGATTTATTTCTCAACTGTCATAGGGAATATAGACTTAGAGCTCAGCTGCTAGACAGTAATAATTCATAACAGCAGTAAACTCGCTACTGTTACTCATCTGTCTGCAACTTCTACAGTTCCATTCTCCCAGATGTTTTGTCATCATTACCTATTTGGAAAAGATAGAAATAGAGACTCTGATATAAAAATGGGGTATTTCAGAGGTACATTTTCTCCCATTTGGCTGACTTTAGCTGGGATTTAGATACAGAAAACCTAAAGTGTGTTTTTTTCAAGTGCATAATCCAACATCCCGGTGACATTTCTGTAACATCTAAGGTTCTGGTCCTCAAACAGTAAAAGTAACAAGAAAAAATGTCAGTAGAAGTTGGGACAGTGCCTTAGTGCATTGAAAAGGATTGCTTTATTCTTTTCTTCTCCAAAGCTGTTAAGGATACTCATTAATCCTCCAAGATGGATGCTAGGTGAGTAGCAACTTCACTGCTACAACTTCCATTGCAAGCTCAAGGGGACAGTCACCTCGCAGGGAGAAGGAGCTCAGGACGATAAGGTCTCACAACAGGCTTACTCCTGTATTAATGAGAACTCTCCATGAACTTCACAGCCAAGACATTTTGTTATCAAATGTCTTACCTAATTGCAGAGAACATTAGTTCTTTATAGACAGTTCACTGATATCATTTGCCTGGGGCAGGTGCCTCTCATCATCTCTGAACAAACTAAAGCAATGCTATTTCCCTCTAACTTTCTTCTTAGACAACTGAATTGGAAGTCTTGACAGCAGGAGCAAATTATTTGCCTTTTTTCTACAAAATTTTGAGAAAAATTTGTGATAAGCTTGGAAAAGGTAGGACGTTATTAAAAATCAGTTGGAAATACAGGACTCAGCTGGTTTATAGTTACTTTTATTCACACTCCTTTGACTTAAGAAAGTATGTTAAAAGATTTTTTTGGGTATTATCTTGCTATATGTCTTGTTGAAACTGTGAGTATGAAGCCACTTGCATTGTGTAAATGGAGTGGCATTCTGATTTTATTAGAGTTACAGAGCAAAGAAATTCATAAGAAATTAGGTAGAGTTACATTTAGTTTGAAATGAGAATTTAAAAAATCTTCTGCTTGACATTAACTCTGTTAACAATTCTCAAACCTGAATGAGAAATTCAAACATACTCAGTATATCTCCAAGCCTTCAGCTTCTAGTCCAGAGGATCATGGATCTTTATATTAAATGCAGTCTCTGTGCAGACTTCTCAGATACCACAGGATATTTTTAAGTAGGAGTACAAGTAGCTGACTATATTTAGAAAATTGGACTGAACTATCTATTTAATGATGAATTGGAGCTGCAGAAGTTAAATGCCAAATGATAAAAGTTAGATTTTTAACAAGAGTATGTAACAAACTTACATACTAAAAGCTTGTGCATTCTCTCTAAAAAGCATTTCTATCCTGTTGCTAATCTTCCCTCGATTTCCATCTGTCCTATCAGACAGTTTGAATGTAAAGGGAAATCAGACAGTTTGAAGAGAAAGCCTATAAAGTATGCTGAACAGCTGATCTTTTGAGATCATCCTTAAAAAAAACCCAACTCAAACCTAAAAATAGACAAGTATCACTTGCTTCATCACTCAGCTCCATGTGGTTGCAATTTTTTTTTCAAAAAAATATATTTCTTAAACACTGACCTGAAAGAAAGAATGGGAGAAGTTTAAAGATTTCAGTGCATAAAGTCAACCAAGCGTTTTAAAATATACATATTATTTTATCAGATGTTTCAAGCTGAAGCATTTTAGAAAATGGGGAAAGAGAATGAGAAGGGGAGGAGGAGAGGGAGAGGAAGAGGGAGAGGGGAAAGGAAGTTCCATAGTATTTCTTTCATTTTCTCATTTTTCCCTTGCTTTATATTTTGTAGAATGAAATTACTTGCCTTGTTCTTTCTATAGGCCAGCATAAGTTATAGTGAAAATGAGGATTTGAAGACACTAGTAAAATGAAACATAAAAATTAAGATTTATAGTGGTGGAAAGAGAAAATTGCACATCAATTACATACAATAATATTAGAACACTACTCAACATATTTACTCTCTCCCCAGGAATCCAAGCCACCCTTTTGAGAGCTACCAACATAGAATCATTGAATCTTAGGTAGCATGTTTTGGGTTGGAAGGGACCTCAAAGACCATTCAGTTCCAACCCCCCTGACATGAGCAGGTACATCCTCCACTAGACCAGGTTGCCCAAAGCCCCATCCAACCTGGCCTTGAACACTGCCAGGGCCTCAACACCTCCGTAGTGAATAATTTATTCATAATATCTACCTTAAATCTACCGTCTTTTAGTTTAAACACATTGCCCCTTGTTCTATTATTTCATGGCCTTGTAAACTGCCCCTCTCTAACCTCCTACCCACCTCCCCCCATCAGTTACTGGAAGGCTGCTATAAGGTCTCCCTAGAGCCTTCTCTTCTGCAGACTGAACAAGCCCAACTGTCTCAATCTGTCTGCTCCAGCCCTCTGATCATCTTTGTAGCCTCCTCTGGACTTACTCCAACAGCTCCAGGTCTTTTTTGTACCAAGGACCCCAGATCTGGACTGAATACTCCAGGAGAGGTCTCACAAGAGCAGAATAGAAAGGAGAGAATCATGTCCCTCAACATACTGGTCATGCCTATTTACATGCACTGGATTTTATGACATTTACTCAGAAGAGCTGATTTTCATCTCATTTTATATCAGTGCAGTTTCACTGATTCACTAAGAATATACAGAAAGACATAAATTAAATGAGACCAGAGGTGAGTTTTATGGCTCTTTCTCTAAAAGAAATTACTGCTATACCACATAATGTGCATGTGGGAGATTTCCTTTGAAAAGAATCTAGTTCCAAATTAAAATAAGGCATAAAATTATAGTAGTTGGGGTCACTTTGTCATTATTAGAGTATTACAAACTCTAAGCTTTATCAGCCTAAAGTTAACAGACCATTTAAGGGGGCGGGGAATTTAAAGTAATTCATTAAGGTAACTTTTCTAAAGTATCTGATTTCAAAGCTTCTGGGTCAAAGCTTCTGTTTTCAAGGTTCAACCTGCAAGCCTGTGACACATTTCTTAGTAAAGAGCTGAAAAACAACAGTATTGGAGTATTTGTGAGGAACTCCTCAAGATTCAATCTTGACAATTGTGTTCTTCAACAACTTTTCTTCAACAAGAAAACACTCGATTCAGTTTATAAGTTTTTCATAGGTAGTTTATAAACTCTGCCTTGACTTCTAAATTGTTGGATGGTCCCTGCATGCAATGGATCTTGCATAAAGCCCTTGCTCAGGGGGAACTAAAGGATTTCATGGGAGATCAGGGAGAGGAAGGATCAAAGGATGTCCTGCCAGACACATTATTGCCTTCTCACTCACTGTTTCTCTTGTGCAATGACAGCTATCTGCATTAGCAGGAGAAGACCAGGCTACTGTAACTCTGGGAAGCAGCTGTGGAGCCTTAAGGCTTGTTCACACATCCCCCTCTGACTGCAGCTGTACCGGCAAAAAAAACCCCAAGCGGTTGTGTTCCAGCCTGCCTCCAGTCTCCTGTACTGCCTTCTTGCCAGCTGAGCTGCTTATGTGAAGGGTCCCTAATCATTTTCAGTCCCAAAGAAATCAGCTAACAAAGACCAACATTTTAAACTTCCCAGCTTCATTTGAGCTGAAGCTTAGCAGGGAGGGTTCATATGATTTGCCAATTTCCAGTCTGGCAACCTGTGCGTAAAGGGACAGTAACAAAGAGCTGCTGCAGGAGTGAGAACAGAAACTTCTGGAGGCAGAGTCAAAGGATGTGTCAACAGGCCTTACTAAACAGGGATTTCTCCACCTCTTTGAAGTCTGCTTCACCACTAAGGCTCAGAGCTTGTCTCTGTTACTTCATTTATGTCTTGTGATTCACCATGGGTAAAGTAATAAAGAAAAAAAGTAGTATTTTCAAGTGTTTTTAATTAAAATTTAGCTAAGCAAGTATTTACATCTATGCTTGGATATGCTAATATGGCAATATCTGGGTCTGATAATATTGTTCATTCCTGTGGAAATTTTCATCTGCTTTCATGGGAACTTTGTGTGGCTGGTTTTTAGTGAAGTCTTAACTTGGTACTTCTAGGTGTTCTATAGGTATAGAATCTTTAAATGCTCAAAAAACCCCCCCCATCTTCTTAACTTTGGTGAGATTGGCGAATAAAGAATAACATTTTTTATCTGAAGACATAATTTCCATGGTTATAAATACATAAAAATATGTTAATTTTAAAATATAATGGGAAGAATGCATTTTGAAATTAAATACAAGGAATGCAATAATCTCAGTCCTTCAAAACCTGAAATAACCCCTCCAGCAGTATGTTAAAGTGGGATGGGTTTGAAAATAATCAGTATTCTTCAGACTCATCTGTGAATTCAGTTCCATGATGCTCGTACCTTTTGATTTGACTTGAGCTCAGTAGTGAAGAAACTTTGTCATTCATGAATAGCAGTTAGTACTACACTTTGCCCTTTCCCTCAAAAAGCCAATAATCTATCACATTTCTGTTTAGCAAGGTATAAGGCATTTATTCTGAGTATTTTACGAGACAGTTGCCTTCAACTAATTTTTATAGATGTTGGATTCTCTCACAGGACCAATGCACAGACAATCAATAATTAACTTTGTCAGGTGGCTAGTAGCCAGAACCAATTATGCTGCAATACAGACATCTTCAGTCTCTTATAAATAAAAGGGAAAGTTGCTATAATAGTGGAAAGCTGAAAAAGTAAATAGAAGATTTCTTTACTAACATGATAAATAACCTATTCCCTATTCAACTGACTTTCACCTTCAGCAGATTTTGTCTTCCTGATTGCAAATAATCAATACCCTGAAGTAAGAGAAACATTAATAAAATGCCTACAGTCTGTCTGGTCTGGTTTTCTGTAACACCAATTTTGTCATTAATTCCTTCCCTTCCCCCAGCTTTTCTTTACCCTTCATTACCATTGCATGCATCAGCAGTGACACAGGCATTCTCTCTGATGTTAAGGTTAAAATTCCTCACAACTTGCAAAACAAAATTAATTACTTTTGGCTACCGGGTCTAACACTACCTATGTCAATAATCACTCTGCTACAGACAAAACAAGAAAGATCAACAGGGCTCATTACAGATTCTGTATTGCAATTAAAATAATTCTGGTACCAGAGGCATACTCTTGCCTGCCTGACTCATATGGCATGACTGTCATCTGAGTTGTCATGTGGATTGCACCAAAGACTCGAGATATTACAGTCTGATCTTTCACAGCTCAAGTAAATAAGACTTTATCCTGTAGTTACTAGTTACTTTAGTCTAGTGATTCTCATAGTGTCTGATGAGATCTTTGCTGAAGACATTAACATATGCACTAACACTCTCAGTTACAGCTGTATTTCCATGGATGATGTTATAGACATGTGAGAGATGCAATTAATATGTGTCCCCATTTAATCAGTTATATAACAAGGTTTACAGAGCTGGACCCAGAGGACCATATTAGCAGAGAGCTGTCTTCTGCTGCAGCACGCCACTTTCTGTGTGTCTGCGTGCATGTGGATGTATGTGTGTGTGTGATTCTGACTAGCACAAATCCCAAGAGCCACAGCCATGCTACAGCTGCTACTTGTGTGCCTGTGTTTTCTCTCAAGAGGAATCAGCCCCCATCCTCACAGAACTATCATGATCTGGCTCATCTCAGACAACCAGGGCTGGACTGAGCTTGTTTGCTTATATTTTCTGTTCATTGGTCTCTCCTTTGATATTTAAGCCTTAAATTGTCACAACACTTGTAAATTACAAATGGATAGACTCTTTCTTGCAACAGTATGTTATCCTAAGAAATGAAGTATGTCTCAGTGTAGCCAAGAGACTAAATACAAAACCTTCACTTGAGACTAAATCAGACTCTGTAAATCATGTTTCTTTCTTGACTGACACATCTGGACAACAAGAGGCTTCTTTGGTTCCCAGACCTTCATGGATTCTCTTCCATTTTAAACAAGGCATATTTTACACAGCATCCCCTCTAAATTTACATGACTTCTGTCTCAAACAGGTTCTACAGGCTAGAAAAATCAGCATTATTCCACAATGCTTCTTGAAAGGAAGAATCTGAAGTGTAGGGAATCAATACAGACATAAGGCATAAAAGATCCATAGTGCAAATTCAGAGAAATCCAGGGGAACGAATAATCACGTACAATTTCATCCAGTCAGCCTTATACTTTTCTTCCCCCTCTGCTTGTGTCTCTCTATTTGTCATTCCTATTTCTAAAGTGCGTCAGGATGAAAAATTGTCATATTTTATTTCCCATGATGTGCATCTAATTGTATTTTCAGATCACTTCTTATCTCTTACTATCTCTTAAAGGCAACAGGCCAGATTATCATTAATGTAAAGGGACCGTGTATGACTGAAGCACATTTGCTCCCCCACCCAAGGGGCTGCCCCACTGAATTTCAGTTTTGGAATCATCATTCCAGAGAGCCCTTATAAATTAATACTTCAGCAATGGCTGATAGTTTTTCAAGAGCCACAAGTGGCTTTTTATACCTAACAACAAATGGTACTTTTAAAATTAAAACTTTAGGGATTTTTGGGGATCATTTTCCAGATTCATGGATACTTAGGATGATTTTCCAGTGTTCTAATTCACTATTTTTTTTTTTACTTTCTGCTATTACTGTCTGAAAACTTTCCATCTATTCCAGTTTTCTGCTGAGCAAGAATCCATGTGTGTTCACTTAATTTCATTTGTCTTTCAAAGAGGTTTATTTATGAGAGTAGGCTTTTTTAGTTGTAGGCTGATTAATATTAATCTTGTCATCTGCTGCATTATTGTATAGTCAAATGATAGCAGTACTCATATTGACTGTGTTGTGGATATAAATGTTCATTACTTCACACATTTTTCTCCCTGTATCTCCTTCCATATGTTAAAATTCAAACATACACTGATAACAAAAAACAAAAAATAATGAAACACAGAATATCTGATGATGATGCAAATACCAAATAACGTTAATGAGAATAATTTGTCTAATATTTACAATGCAAAAAAAAAAGGAAAATTTAAACAGCATAGATTTAGGCACACTAAGGAGTTTATGTCTTCAGACAACAAATAAAAGGACTCAATGGGTCATGATGGAAAATTGAAGGGTAATGATCACAGTCAGATTCAAGTACACAGAAAAAGAAAATTCCACAGTGCTGAACCTATCAGCCAATGGAGTTTGCAACATGGCTGTCCTTGTTCACTATTAGCAAGTGCTTCTACCAAACATGAGAAACCATGTGCAATGTTACAGAAAAAACAATAATTGCATATCCAGCACTTCAGTGTAAATAAGACTCCATCTTTTGTGTAGTCTTCACAAAAGCCTTTCACCAGATGTCAGGCTTCACAGAATGACGAAGCCAAACACCAGAAAAGGTATTTATTGCTTTTTACAGTGCTGAGCAAAGTCAATACACCACTTTGACTCATGAGCTGACATAGCTCTGCTCTGATGGGAAAGCAACCCTGACTTTACTCTGTGGGTAAGTATAGCACTGTACCATTTCAGGTGAGACTGTGATCTCGTGTAGATGCTCAAAGGAGAGGAAATGTTTCTCTGATCCCTGAGAAGCAATGGGCAGCAGCCCATTGACTTGTTTCATGCACTATTTTACCCATGACCTCTAAATCCTATGGCACTAATTAACCCAGTAAGAAGGACAAAACCAATTTTATCACATCCTGTATGTGACTCATCATGTGGTAAGTCTGTTTTCCTCATCCAGACGTGAATTAAGGTTGTGAAAGACTTTAGGAGTGACAAACGTTTTAGGACAGAGATTCAAACACTTAGGTAACTGTGGCACTGCATGGATCCTCATAAAAGTAAAGAATTACTCCAAGATCAGGCGGAATAAATCCTGCACAGAAGCTCAGTAAAAATCTAACTGCATATTCCAGGTTATGAGTAGAGGTACGACAATATGTTTTAATGGTCAAATAAATACCAAATCTGCTTACATATTCTTGGGAGCTGTTTATTGCGAACTGGTACACATTCATAATGCACTCTTGTAATAGGTCTGTTCTAAAATAAACTTCTAATAGATATAGATCTGTTTCATGTTGTGCAAAATTATTTTTTGATTATGTGCTGAAAAATAATGCTCAGTGCATGATACTGCCCTGAAAGAAGGTGAAACAGTGCTCTGTAGTTTGTTCTTTGGGGAAAAAAAAAACCCAAACCGCAACACCCCCTCCCCCCATCTCCATACCACCCCCAACCCCCTCCAAGGAATACAAAGGCATGGAACTACACCATAGAAAACATACTTTCCTAGTACCTATATGCAGTTTCTCTGATATGAACCATCTCATCTGTTTCATTGTCACAGTAAAAATGTAAGTCCTGCCACATAGCTAGCAATGTGACAGGGAAGTCAAAGGAATTTCACCATGTAGGTCATAACTGATTTGATTTTAGCAATACAGGGCTAAGCTACTCATTTCCATTTGCATCTATTTAAGATACGTAATTACAGAATCACACAGTATCACAGAATGATAGGGGTTGGAAGAGACCTCTGGAGATCATCTTGTCCAACCTCCTTGTTAAAGGAAGATCACCTAGAGTAGGCTGCAGATTATCACATCCAGGAAGGTTTTGAGTATGTCCAGAGAAGGAGACTCCCACAACCTTGCTGAGCAGCATCTCCCAGTGCTCTGTTAGCCTCAGAGTAAAGATTTTCCTCATATTGAGATGGAACTTCCTGTGCTCCAGTTTGTGGCCCTTGTCCTGTCACTTGTCACCACTGAGAAGAGCTTTTTCCCTTCCCCTAGATATCCACCCTTTAGATATTTATAAGCATTGATGAGATCCACTCTCATGCTTCTCCAGACTAAATAGACCCAGCTCTCTCAGACTTTCCTCACACGAGAGATGCTCCTGTCTCCTCATCATCCTCCTAGCCCTCCACTGGACTCTGTCCAGTAGTTCCATGTCTTTCATGAACTGGGAAGCCCAGAATTGGACACTACTCTAGATGAGAGCTCACTAGTGCAGAGCAGAGGGGTGGGATAACCTCCCTTGACCTGCTGGCCACATTGTTCTTATGCACCCCATGATGCTATTGGCCTACTTGGCTGTGAGGGCAAACTGCTGGCTCATGGACTGGTTTTTGTCCACTAGGACTCCCAGGTCCTTCTCTGCAGCACTGCTTCCCATCAGGTCAACCCCTAACCTGTAGTGGTGCCTGGGGTTATTCTTCACTAGGAGGATCAGAACCCTACATTTGTCCTTGCTGAATCCATTTAGCTTCTCTTCACCCAATTCTCTAGTCTGCCCAGGTCTCTCTGAATGGCAACACAACCTTCTAGTGTGTTGGCTGCTCCTCCCAGTTTTGTATCATCAGCAAATTTGCTGAGGGTACGCTCTGTCCCCTTGTCCAGGTTATTGATGGATATTTCGAATAATTTACAAACAGGAGATTATTTGGAAGTTCTTTTGGAGTTTATCACAGTGTTCAAGAGAAGAGACAAATTGTACATGGCACTCACTGAGATAAGTGTCATGGGAGAGAGATATTAGTCCCCACTTTTATGAATTACAGTCACAACAGTGTATTTCCAATTTGTAGGTATATTAGTTGTAAGAAAATTAGATTTCCTAATTCAGGCTAATGGTTTAGCCACATAATGTGCTCCACTTTAAGTAGCTCTGGTTCCAGTCCATGAATTCCTTCTATCTTATTAATATTTAAATTCAGTAACTGTTTTAATACTATTGATTTGTGAACTTTCCATATTTTAAATCAATTCTCTTGTGAAGGTTTAAATTACAGCCTTTCTCTTCTCCATTTTCACTCCAATCTAATACTTCCATGGGAACATATGAGAGAAGTAGAAGCATTTGATAAAGCACAGAGATGTCTGTCGATGGAATTCCTCTCAAGTATATGCATGAAAAACAAAAAATTTCCCTCATTATTTTTATGCATTATTATCAACAACATAAAATATCTATTTTTGCAGCTTCCCTGATGCAATTTTCTTCAACCGTTTAGATATTTGAAAGAAAATTGAATTATAACATAAAACAAGGCTGTGAAAAAGCTGGTAACAGAGTAGGAACTATTATTTTGAATCCAGCACCATTCTTGAAAATTATATTATTGAAGAGTAATGTGATTATCTGTAAAAATGTCTTTTTTTAGTATCATTTTGAGGTTTTAAAGCTCTGAGATTTGCTCTGAGATTTGGTAGTAGGGAAATCAATTCAGATTAAATAAACACCAATGAAGCTTTTATCTCACACTTAAATTAAACCTTTCTGAAGAGATAAAGAATAATAATTCAGACTTCTAAATATTTTTTGTTTCACATACTTAATAATTTAAATGGGCAACCTCAAATTATTTGGTGCTGCAGAATAGGCATGATTTAAGAACAAAATATTTTAACTTTTATTTTAATATACCTGTGGCCCGAAAAACCATTAATCAGATAAATTACAAAAGTGGCTGCTCATGACATATTTGTTTACAAAGCTTGCAGGAAATAATGTGTCATAGTTTTTTTTTTTGTATTCCAAACAAAAGAGCATTATTAAAGTGGTGAAGTACACTAGAGTTAGAAAACGCAGCCTTAATTTTTCCTGACGGTGCAGTCAAGTTCTGCTAGAGACCCTAATTCTGTATTTGATAGTCTTACTTTGTTGAGTCATCCAATTCACCATTATGGCTGTAGCTATAGCTGACAAGCAGAAGCAGTCATCATTCCAGCACCTCCTGTCTGTGTATTAGCACCATTTTCCAGCACCCTAGATCTCAAATTGAAATTCCCCATGAATAGGTTTTTGTTAGAAGTGTAAAAAAGGAATCACACATGTGAGCAAAAGCCTAACAACACCAAGCCAGAGAATCTCTTCCTGCTAAGTATACACAGCATTTTATGGTTGCATACAGGAAGTTTATCTGTGCATTGCTATGAAATTTCTGCCACCATCCATGTTTGAAAAGTGAACAATAGCTCAAGCAGAGTATGAGAGAGTTCAGATATCCTCTGACTTGTTCAGAGACATGACCCAAAGTGGACTAAAAGGAGTCAGTCCACTGAAATAATCTGGTTTGTGACTTTGATACATAAGAAAAGCTAGGTCTCTGCAAGGGCAGATGCAGCGTGTGATACCCAGCAGCTATACAAACAGGGAAGAATTCCTGTTCCCACTATCATTTTGTTAGGCCCTCTAGAAGGTCAAAGCTATGGAGGTGACCTGAGGCTGAAAGACTGATCCATGCAGGTTTTCATACTCTCTCAACTGCTGCTTGAAAGAGTCAAGTTACTTTTTTCTTCAATGGCACAGTCACTTTCATCCTAATTGGAGGCAGCGCGAGCATTTGGTAAATTAAGAAGGCCTGTGCTGTTTAGACAGACTGCTCCAAGCACTTCAGTGAGACTGTGCTGAATTAGTTTTGGCTGGCTGTGGTTCTAAAAGAACATTCAGAGACAGAATAATTTTTTTAGCTCCAAGCTACAACATATAATTTATGCTTTTAATTTCAAATTCTAAAATGTGGCAGGAGAGGTGGGGGGTGGGGGGCAGTCAAAGCAAAGAGTTGGAGGGGGAGCAATTACTTGTCAAAAGATCTAAATCCAGGATATTGATCTGGCATTTACTGTGACATATTTTTTATATTCTGAAGATGTAAATGTTCGTAAAATGTCAGTATTTCTTCAGTTGAAGTGCAAGAGATAATTCAGTTCAGATTCTTCTTTGTCTCATTTTGTTGCTGAAAGATGAGTGAAAAGAGCTGTTTTTGTTTTGCAGTGCATTACACACCCATATATTAAAAGCACGTAAGTGACTTTCCATCCAGTCTTATTTTCAGTAGTGACTTAGACATTGGGTTGAAATCCTGGCCTCACCGAAAACAAATGCAGAACTCCTAAAGAAAAGTGACTTATTCCATTTGAAGTGGAAGATCTTCTAAAATGGAAAGGGGCTCAATGTTTCCCTTTTGCCGTTTCCATTTTACCTGAGAGTCCTTGGGATTAGAAAGCCTTTCAGTTAGATTCAACTATCCCTGAAATAAGAGAGATTCAACCCTGCTCTCCAGAGAACGGGTATGATCTGATCTCTCATATTTCACAAAAAACCACTAAAACATAGCTAGGAAATAAAAGCAAATCTTATGCTATATCATTACCCTGTGTCCAATGGATGGGTGTACAAAGGAAGAAGCAGTTTCTAAAGTGTTCATATTTCATATTTGTCACTATTCATTTATTAGATTTATTATTCATATTCTAAATTCACTTGTACATTGAATAAGAAGTGTGCATAACCATCCACTGTAATACTTCCTCTAAACATTAATTACAGGTGCATCAGGATTTCTGTATGCACTTTTGTGTATCCCATGTATATTCTAAATTCTTCTCAGTTTGAATCTCAGGTGACTATAAAGATAAAATGCTACTCTTTAGCTGCTAATCTTATACATTTTATATATCAAAATTTAATTAGCACTCCCCATAAAAGCATTGGAGTTCATAGGGTTTCCATTGAGAAGGCAGAGGGACACAAATGGAAAAGAGAATCTCAAAAACTTGCAGTTATGCCTGGATGAGAGCAGGATTTCTTGGATTTCAGCATTAGGCTGATCCATTAGATCATACCTCATCACACCTTCTGTTCATGAATATTTCTTCTCCATCCTCTAGGAGGAATTACAAGCATAAATCTTCTATGCACTGATGAGAGAAAAGTCTTTCTTTCATCTTAGTGAATACACATCTGGTACCTCCTATTCAAACAGATTGATTCTTACTTTAAAGACTCATTATATTGCATTACACAAAAAAGCAGTTTATGCCTTGAGTTATATTTATGGATGCCACAGCATGTAAGAAGTAGTAGAAGGATATGAAACATTAATAGCAGTAAAATTCTGATTTTTTTTTCCTTTTTAAGAAAGCATCTTTCAATTTTTTCTCATGATTTGTTTATGTCTGAAAGATTCAAAGCCAGTCATCTCATGGTGACGAGATATAATTCTATTACACATAGGTTCACATCCTTTTTGATTAATGAAATTAAATATCTGATCTGATTGGTTCTAGTGCCAGTTCAACAGCAGTAGTTGTTAGTTTGCATCCTATTTCCAACACAGTCGTAAGTAGATATAAATTTCACTGAGTCAGATACATAGCACCATATTTTAATTTGAAAGTCATTTTTCCAAATTTACAGGTTTTTTTCTCTTTGTAGTTCTCAATTTTTTTTTTCTTTCTTATGTTTTTGAAAGCTGTCCTATATCCCTTGGCTATTTTACTAGCCCATAGCCGGGCAAGAAATGTAAGAGCTGTTCCATAAGAAATCTACTTCAAAGTTTAAACTCCCCATCAACTTCTGTTGGGCTGGCATCAGACATTACAACCATGTTTTCAAGCTGAACACAGAGAAGCAGAAGTCTGCATTACTGCTGCATTCCCAGAAGTCAGTTGGGTGCCCAGGCAAAATAAATTGCAAGATTCTTAGTTCTTGAGTTTGGTTTACTAGCCACAACCTAAAAAGATGCTCAAACATGCTTTAACACATTTAAAATGCTGTAATCACTACCTGTGTACTTAAAGTTAACTGCATGACTGTGTGCACTCCTGGAACAATATCTATCTTTAGTAAGGTTATGACTGTTTCTACATTAGAATTTCAGTTTCCCTTGAGTCTTCAGTGGAAAGAGAAAAAAAGGCTTCACCAAAGAGAGATTCAAGTCATACACATTAAGATCCTACATGTGGTGGTTCAGCCCCAAACAGTGGCTGAGCACCATGTGCTGCTCACTCACTCCCAGAGGAGAAACAGACAGAGCCTCCCTGGGTTGGGATAAGGACAGTTTACTGACCAAAGCATTTACACCCAGTGATAAGACAGAGTACCTTAGCAACCAGACAATGACATAGAGGGAAATAACCAACTGGACACAGACTGATCTTGAGGCACCCAGGAGCATCCCTCTCTAACCAGCCCCTTTTAGGGGGAGTGGGATCAGGGACTGTGCAAAACAGCCTGGGCTAACTCAGATCACCTGTGCTGACTGAGCTCACCTGTGCTGACTGCTTGGGGAGGTTAACTCTGTCCTGGCCAGAACCAGGACACTAATTTATCCAACTGCTTCTGAAGAATCATATCTTGATTTCTCTGTGGAAGCATGGTAAGCTTTGATGGGCTGATGTATCAGCACTGATATCTAAGAACATATATTTTGCTATAATGTTTCACATCCAGCAAGATCCCTGTTTTAGCAATCTGGTTGAAAAGAACTGTGTGGGGGTGGAGACCAAGAAACAGCGTCATCAGCACTCTGAGTGTAACAGCTATGAGTGACTGTCTCCAGCTGTGGCTCAGTCAGATAACTGTCAGAGATCATGTGGCACTGGCTTAGTGTGTGTGTGTGGCCTTTGTAATTCAAGCAAGCCTCTGTTCCTTTTTTGCCTACACACAGAAAAATGGTTATTTTTTTCTGGGTTGGTGTGTTCTTAATACAGTTGTCATTACTTTAAATGCTCTTCATAATAATTTTGTGTTGTGTGGCAGGAAGCAGAAAGGAGGCCAGAAAAGAACACTGGATGAAAAGCAGATGAACGAAAGCTTCAGTGCTGCTTTTCAGAAGATGGAACAAAGCTTCTTTTTCTCAACAAGTTAAACCAGCATCTCAATTAATTCTACTACACATTTGGAAAAAAACCCCACAAGATAAGCACTGAAAAACCCTACCTGCTTTACCTTTTAGCACGCCTATGATGGCAATATGAGTGTGTACAGGAAGGAGGTAGTATTGCATTGGTAAGAACCAAGAATTCATGTTCAGAGTATGGCTATAGCAAATGCAGTCTGCACTGCTGGACCATTTGCATCCTGAAATGCCTGGGGAAGGGAAGCTAATCCATGATGTATTTCTGTCAGGAGGTAAAGTTGTGCTAAGACAGTTCCTTCCTCTTTCCTTGCAGCTTGTTTCCAGTCCCTTTACTATAATTCACTGATCTCAGTCACACTGATGCAATTGTCTGTGTGGAGTTGTCCCATAAGCCAGATGAGGAAAGTCATCATCAAAAATACTTGGTTCAACTCAGGTTCACTGATACGCTTTACATTCCATCCTGCTTGCAGGAAACTGAAATGGAGATCTGTAAATTCACAGCCTCCTCAATGGGAAGGGTGGCATGGGCAGGAATCTCTGCAACCAACTTCACTCCTATAGAAGTCACAGTGCACAGCTACACTCTTCGTGGAAAGGATATTCAGCACCACTGAAATATTTATTCTCTGTTATGTGCTGCAAGTATGTGTCTACAAAAATAGTACCCTTACAGGGCCTATCAAAAATATGATCATTAGATTATCAGTGGATACTTATCTTTGTGGTATTATTTCCTTTCTCAAATTCCTTTCCCTCTTCCTAAACCTGAGTTAAGAAGCATTTAGTATATTTGAAGACATACACAAATATAGGATCAGATTCTTAAGTGACAACAGAAATTTTGAAGGGATGTCCTGGAAGTTACAATGTTAAGGCTGCTATTAAACAGTATAAATTCACATTTCCCATGTTCCTGTCCTCTTATATTATTGTCATGTTTTGCTCTGAAAAGACAGAAACTATTAAGGGTTACAAAATTTATTAAGATATCAGTACAATTCTTCTGGTATATAATTTATGAGCATATAACAAACTTAAATGATGGTTCCAATGAGCAACAATCAACTGTGTTAAAATATAAGTTAAATGAACTTACCATGGAAATACAAAAGCTACAACACTAAACTGAACAAACTCTTAAAATGTACATGAATTATGTGGCATGTCAACTGGATACATTTGTGAACTAAAGAGATAAAGCAGAGATAAGAAATCTGCATGTTTACATATTGGGTAGAATTTTTGTCCATAAATGCTTTATTTGTATTTTGTTGAGGTACAAAACAGAAAATATGAATGCTTAGGAAGATGATAGTAAGGGATAAAACAGTGGGTTCAAGACTGAATTTAGATGCAATAGTTATTGAATGAAATTGGGGTGTAATTAAAGGGCAGAACCCAAAATATTGCTTCTTAGAAGATGCATCAGAGGGAACGATTATACTGGAGGTAAGTCCCCAATTTCAATAACTGTGAGAGTGACCAGCAAAAGAGCCCTATATAATGATTAAATTTAGGCTCACTTCACCAGCTTATTCTATTGTTGATTTTTTTTTTCATTTTTCTAATTTTTATTTAAATTTCATGAAAAATTATGAAAATATATTTACCATAAGAAAACATACATATACACACATACATACAAAGATTTTTCTTCCTAAATTTCATCTGGTGAGAAAAGATATTCCAAAATGAGCTGATAGGTACTGTACACCTTAGTTGCCTAAGGAACAGCAGTTTTATATGCATCGGTAAACAGGCATCCTTTTAAGGCTCTGCCACCCAAAATGTGTTCTGACGTTTGGTTTCTTCTTCAGTCAGCAAGGGTGGATAGCAAGGATGGTGGTATCAGCTGGTCTTTTGATGGGAAAGAAGGTCCTGTGACAGGTCAAATGTCTGGTTTGTGGATATGTAAGAAGAGCCAAGGAGATGGCTTCTGGCACAGGCATGATCCTGACAGTGCATGGGTTGGCAGCAGAGAGCATTGACACTAACAGGGTCTCTCTACGGTAACCAACCTCACCTGGGGGCTTCACATAGCAATATCATCTATGCACAAAGCTGCTGTCACAAGCAAAGACCAGCTTGATTTTTCTGAGCATTTTTCTAAGGCTGTTGGATGTTTTTTTATTGTTCTCTGTAAAATTACTACAAATATAGCTAATTAGTCATGCAGTGACCTCCTCCTTGGAAAAGGCAAGCATTTCATAAATACATTATCACGGAGGTTTTTTGCCAGTACTATGCCACATGCATGTGTATTATGGGCTGCATCTTGCTCTTTTATGAGCTTAATGAATAGTTTGCTCATTTTAAAAAGTGTTTACAGCTTGTCAGTAGTTCCCATCTTTACTGTCTCAGAAAGTGAAGCAGTGAAAAACTGTGATCTAGATTCTACTGTGTTTTTCATTAGTTACTTCTATAAAATGAATAGATTGGCCATGTATACCAGACAATAAAAAGCATACATCTGGAACTTCCATAGTCCAAATTTTTTCTTAGAATTTAGAAAATACATTTCTCTAGATGTGAGATGGGAAGGTTAGTAATTTTTTTCTTGATTAGTGGGGAATAAGCATCATGAAGAAGGCTGCTGTATAGCAGGTATATCTTGTGAGAGCATGGGGATAGCAGGTATATTACTGTGTTGGCATTGTGTTTAGAAAGGGGTGGTGCCCAGAGTAAACTTCAGTTCACATGTAAAGATTGCCTGGAAATATGGAAGATTACTACTTGTTTACACATGTGATCAAGTCAGGCAGGGATTCTATCCACCAGAGACAAGTTTAAGATTGCAATGCTATCCTCAATGCATGGATGTTGAGAAAAAAATGACCAGGTGGCCCACTCTATTTTGGATCTCCTCCTGAGACTCCAATTTAACTCAAGCTCCTGGTCAAATTAACAACATTTCCTCTCTGGGAATTTCCTACAGTTCGGTGCAGAAAAACTTCTCTCTGTTCTTTTCAAAATGTGTCTGTTGCTTGGCTGACAGAACACTTGAATATGCTTTCAGGCAAGAGGTGTGTGTGTATACTTCTTACTGAATAGCATTTTTCAGCTGATTTCACCTCTTTGTGTTTATAAGCCATCTGCAAGCATTATGAAAGTATCAACAGCACTTTTTACATTACAGTACTGTAGGATTCCTTTTTGGGACTATTTTCATGGCTACTGATAATGCCACATCATTTTCTGCCTTGTCAGAACCTGTCACTATCCATACACCCAGCACTCTAAACATCAAAATGATTTGCAACCAATTTACTGAAAAGCTCAAAATGTCTTCTAAAGTAATCTCTGCCACTGGAAAAATGCCATTTTTGCAAGAGGCAGCTTCATATTTATTAAGCTTTATAACACTCATATAATAGATTGCACATAAGACTACAACAGCTCAGACTCTTAAGATCAGGTGTGAGATTCCTAGAAAGGAGTAAATTATTAAAGCCTTTATGAAATCTGCATTAATTGAAACATACAGGTGCTATACTTCGTTCAGCTCAGTGGAGCCCCAAATAGTTAACCAGACTAATACATTTCAGTTGAAATGTAGGTGTGCAGTCTGTGTGGTGTCACATAGTTGCTTCCATTAGTGGTTTCTGTGGTAATCTGGCATCAGTATATAATTACAGATCCAGCTATTAAAAGCTATGCAATTTCCTGAGTAGCTAGCACTACTTTTTTTCTTTTTTTTCTTCTCAAGCCTACAAAAGACAACAATTACCTGCAATGGAATACATTTAATCTCTATTGACATCAATAGGAATTCAAGGCAAAAAAGACCACTATAGTAAGAAGGTAAGAACTATACTGGGCTGGACCAACCATTGATCTAGCTCAGTGTCCCATTTATGACAATGGTTAATAGAAAATGCCTGGAGAAAGCATACAAGTAAGACAAAGGTTAAAGATGCAAAAGATGTTTCTTCCTCATGTTCATTTTTAAACCCCAGCAATCCTCTGAGAGTTCCTGTGCAGGAGGTTACAGCTTCTCTCTTCATGACATGCTAATTTGACACCCTGCAAAATATAAACTGTTTGAAGCAGTAGTAAAATCGCAGGAATTGTTACAGAAAAAAACCCCAACCAACCCACCTCAACTCTGTTTTAAAGTTTCCAGATGTGTAAAAGCTGCCCCTTGTCAAGGTGTCAGATGTTAGCTAAACTTGCTGTTGTAGAAGCCATATCTCTCAACTGCATTAGTGTAGCTTCTACTTCTAGTTGTTAAACCTCTTTTTTGTGGGCTATGGCACCATATTATCAAATTTTGGATCCTATTTCTGGTACATTTAGATTGTGACTGTTGCCATCATTTTTACCTATTAGTTACTGAAGTGGAGCTCCTTAATTTTCTTACTGTAAGGCATTTGATTGAACTCTCAGTAAGGTAAACATATCCTTCACGAGATGGCACATAAGAACTGGACACAGCATTCAAGGAATCATCAGGCCAGTGCCAAACAGTATTTGTATAGGATCATTACTACTACCTCATATTGCTATCTACACAGAGCATAAATGTTTAATTTGTCTTATTAACATTAATAACAAGAGTGTCACACCTCCAACTCATGTCACCTTGAACCTTGCTTCTAACACCTAACATAAAATTAAAAAGGAATCTCCTCAGCAATTGTGTTCTCCAAATGTAGTTTCCCTTGTTCCAAAATCAATGGTTTGTACTTGTTCTTTTTAGAATATGACTTGTCCAGAACTTATTAAATGGTCAAATCAACTTGTATTAGTGACCTGTGGTTGCTAGTGAATATATATGAATGTGTGTACAGGGTGAATGGCTGTGCCAATGCATATCCTGGTACTTGCAAAAATATTCTGTTTCATAAAAACTTGCATTCCTAAACAAACATAAGATCTGTGATTGTTTTTCCTTATGTATCGATCTTGGTCTAATAAAGAATTATTCTCAGATATGCTTTAAGATATAAAAGTAATTTATATTTTTGGCATGTCAACAGTGAGAAAATTAGAACTTTATCACACAATATTTAGATTTTTTTAAGTGCCAAATCAAGTCTGTTCCCCGCCCCCTACCCTATTCCTGGGGGAACATGGTCTTATTGTTAATTTCTTTTAGCCTCTGGACAGTGTGACCACATAGCAAGAGCCTGTTTGAAGTGGTCCCTTTCCAATATTAACATCCATACTGTGCTGGTGAATTGTTTGGAAAACTGCTGGTTCCTGCAGGCCAAAACCGTGTCAGGGATTGTTCAAAACTTTTAGCAGTATGGACAATTTCCAATGCTCAGAAAAGTTCCCCAGCATTGTTTAATTTACTAGTATGGACATAGCCAGATGGCACCCTTTTTAACACAGTATGCTGCTATCCTGCTTAAATACTTTGGAAAAAATGATTTCATATCTCTAATCTTTCAAGAAAATGTCTCACTAATAAATATTAGTTAATAGTTGACTAATAATGCAATATTCTTTGATGTTGCCAAGGCTCTTTACACTCATATAGACAGTCCAGGACTTCTTCGCTTCTCTTCCTGCAGTGCTTTGACTAATATACTTCTCAATAACTTGATTTTGTGCTAAGGAACTGCTTTTTTTTACCTCCTTTCCACTCTCTCCTCTTGCTGGTAATTTAGCACTCTCCTGATCAGTTTGGCTGCGGAGACTGCTTTTCCTTTGACTGAGATGGAGACCTTCCAGTTTTCACAGCTGCTTCTTCTTGTTGAAAGTGATCGATTGCCCCAAAATACCAAAAACTCTTAATTTTATTTTTATCCAGCATATTAATTTCCAGAATATTCTTTTTGCTTTCTGTTATCCAGAAGATAGGAGGAATCTTGTAATTGCCTTTCCATTCCTTCTCCTTCATAATCCTTCAGAACTGATTCCCAGAAAGTCAAAGAATCCTTCCTGCTGCCTGTCTTTTCCACCCACTTACCTTCATACAGAACTGTCTCTTCTTTAGACAGTTTAGAAGATCTCTGTGAGCATGTGCAATCACAATGAATTGAGCTGAGAGGACTACTAGCTTTGAAAGACTGTTTTGCAGTTTTCTTTTAGAAACTTCATTTATGTTTACATATTTATTTTTCATCTTGATTACAGAATCAGTATTTCTGTAAGATGACGAAAGTGTTTATTTAAAAGACACTATGTCTCTGTATGCAGAGTATGTTTTTTGATACCTGTTTATAAAACAGGGTTTTGAGATTGTATATAGATTGCATTATTAAATAGAGGGACTTCTGAATTTCAAGTGTCTATAAGAGATTAGGCAATAATGCATGAAGGCTATATCTTTCCTCACAGCAAGCATCAACACTGCCTCAGTTTTTCAGTATTTAAAACTTTCTGGAGTTCATACATATTCCCTACAGATGGTCATCGACATTCAGAATCATTTAGAAGAATCTTCCCCCATTCCAAAGTTGTTACATGATCCTTCCTCAGGCAAGAACAATTGTACACAAAGAAAACGAAACAAATGAAGAGAACTTAGAAATCATTCTCTCTCTCTCCATATAGAGAAAATCCGTCTCAAGAATTTTATGGAATATGTGAGTTGGGTTTCAAGCTAGAAAGTTTTGACATTGTGAGCCGTTGTGGTATGAAAATCAGTACAAAGGGCAAAATACATGCAAGAATTTGGGGAAATACTCAGGTGGTTAATTGATGTTGAGCTTATTTCTACCTCTGCTAGTAGGTTTTTTAAACTAAAAACTGTTGATGCAGCAGAGTCTGGATTTGTGGTGACCCAGAGCCCCACAGAAATAGCAGGTCTGCGCTCAGGAGAGTACTAGAAACATAAATAAGAAGAATTTTCATGGAACTTCTTGGACTCTCTCTGGTTGCAATCAGCATCCAATCTAATCTATCTAAAAGCTTTTCTGATTAGGGGGCATATTCATATGAGAAGCCATAATTAAGAAGAGCAACAGGGAGAACTATTATTGTCTGGCATATGAGATCCCTTGTGGATAGCAAGAGCATTAGCAAAGCAATTTGGGGGCTTTTAGCTAAACACTCAGTGCTGCCACAGCAATGTTTTTCACCAGCAGTCTACATACAATTTTATCAGCAGTAATATTAATGTCTAGGTCCTTCTTTTATTCTTTTAAAAATATGTCAATTATGTAATGCATGTTTTTTTTTTACTTGCATTTACACAGGACCCTTATATGTAAACAGTGAACTTAGTTTCTATATTATAATAATCTAACCAAAATAAAACAAAAAATGGAACTGCAATGAGAGATCTCACCAGGAAATGAATGGGGAAAAAAAGAAAAAAGAATGTATAACAGGAAAAATTCCATTGAAGAGACAGAAAGAGATAAAAGAGCAGGCCACACCACATATATCTGGCAACCACAACTCATCATGAAAAGTCAACTTTGATTTTAAAATACCATTTGGAGTCATCTGAGAACAAGTAGTCAATTATGCTATGTATAGGGAAAGACTGTGGCAGCTCAAATATCACTGCCTTACTTTCACATAGTAAGATATTGCTTTCTCAGTAGCAACTATATATTCAATCATCTTAATGGCCAGGACCAACCAGAGTTTAACATCAAGATGGCAGTTTTGATTCATTTTCTTAAACCAGGATTTCTGCAGGCTTCCTGCTTATCAGGTTTCTGAAGATACCAAGAAGGACCTCTGCCCTTCCATATTCTGCCGAAGTCCGTTCTCTTAATTCAATTATTTTGTTGGAAGAAAAAAGGGGGTAAGTGAAGAAGACAGAGAGGCACAAATAACTTCCCAGATGTGACCAACCACAGAATGATCAATTAAAGGCAGGTTTCTTTTTCAATTTTAAAGGCTTTTATGTTCTTTCTACTAAGGGATTTTCCTATCTCCTACATTTATTACACAGAAAGCTCTCTAAATATCAGCATTTCCACAGGGAAGTACCAAAGTAATATTCATCCTTTTCTCCTGATCAGGAAATATTCTGGTATTTTTCATCATCTGTCACTAACATGCTCTTCAAATATATAGCAGGAATCACCAGACTTCTCAGTAGATATAACAAGGCTTTCCTGATATCAATAATCTTAAGACAACAAAGAAAAACAGCCTAAGCAGAGGTGAGACAGTTAGAAAAAAAATTAATTCTCTCTGCAATGTATGACTAAAATGGGAGAGAAAAATGTCTCACAGATAAACTGTAACCTGTGCTTTTAAGGAAAATGAATGACCATGCCATTGAAACTGCTGAAGTTTAAGCTTTTCTTTACCTTGAAAGTTTTCTTTTGTTGAAGTGCATGGTTTCAAGCTAAAAAGATTCTAATACTTCAGTTAATAAGCCTTCTTGCCATCTGATAGACAATTTTTTAATACTAGGTTTAGCAGGTAAAGGAGACCACAGGGATGTATTTCTGAATCAGGAAAGAATGAAGACTTATTAAGATGTCTAAGCTTTTCAGAACTCTATTTAGAAAACAATGTCTAATATCATACAAATTATATAGATACTATGATCACGGTATATTACCATATTGCATGATTTCTTCATTGTTTGTTATAAGCTGGTTTTAAGTTTTTATATACTCACTTGAAGGCAGATAGAGATATCTCTTTAGAGTTAACCTCATTTAATTTTCTTTCAGTGTCAGCACATGAAACTGTTTACAGTGAAAGGGAATTATACCTCAGGATCATGAAATTAGTATGTGGTTTCCCTGAGTACCACTTCCAAATGTCAAGTTTACAAGAGATATAAAAATATACAAAGTTAGAGACTAGCGTTTTTCTGTGCAGACACTATTTAACTAACAACTTCCATCGCTTGATCTCACTTGCCCTCAGAAAGGGCATTTAAATGCTTGCAAAAAGTAAGACAGAAATAGGCAGTCTGAAAAACTTTTGAGTTTTTTAGCATTGTAATCTTTACATAGAGGTAAGGCAGAAGTAGTGGAGGAATGGTGGTAGACTGACGGGAAACCAATTATGGTTCCCTGTTTCTCAGCATTGTCTTTAATTAAAGCTGTGGGGTTGCAGCATTCTAATTTTGCTCCCTGAAGGAGGTACCTAAGCAACCTTCAACCAATTGAGAATAACTCAGCCATACTGATCAGCCTCATGACATTGCTGGAGTTCCGCTGTACTTAGGAGGATGTATTAGTCATAGACATTAATAAATAACCACTCTAAGTTTGGTCAGGTACTAGGAAAGTCATGTATTTCATAAGGCCATGTATTAAGTTTATTTACTGTCTTCATTATGTATGTCTAAATCAGTTGTAATTCAGCTAGACTTCCCAGCTTCTTGGTGTGGGTGCATATTTTGTCTGTGTCCTGACTGCACATCAGGTTAAAGCTGAACACAAATTATTCTTCTTAACCACAGACACAGGAAGGAAGGAGCAATAGTGCCTCCAATAACCTGATACCCAAGGGACCATGGCTGTAGGCTGGAACTTGCAAAGCTCACCAACTCAGCAGTTTAGACAAAATCAAAAAGGTGTAATAAGCGCTGAGTTTTTAAGTCAGCTTTTCTCTGAAAAAAAGTGAGAAAATGAAAAAAGTAAAACTTTTTTTTTTCTATCTTTCACTGGTAATAATTGTAGATAACACTAAGACAATATTTGAAAATAGTGGAAAAAGAAAACTGGTAGAAGTAGTTGCCAAGAAAAAAAAAATCAAGAAAGTGCAGGGTTTAAGTTGAATATCAGAAAAAAAAAATCAGGATGTTTACTGATAAAATAAATCCTTTGCTTTTCTGGATCAAGTTTTGGGTAATCTTTCAGAGTCAATTCATCCTTTGGACAACACAGCTTTTGCAAGGATCGTGTCTCAGCAAATCCGGAAAACCACCTTCCCTAAACACCTACTGAGTAAAAAATTAAGAAACAAAAAACATCATCACTTCTCCATACAGCTGAAGAGCGAGCATATGAAGGTATGCACTAGAAAAAACATTTTACTTATCTACTTTGTCACATGAGTGGCATCTAGAAATTTCAGATCTCAGGAGTATGGTGATTTCCAAAATAATTCCATTTAATGAAGTACAAAAGTGAACAGTTTTTCTTGTGTTTCAAATGGAAGACAAAGAGTTCAGATGGTTTATTCTGCTTCATTATGATGAATTAAACATTACAAGGGAGGATTTGAAAAGGCTTAAATGTAATGCTTTAAAAAGCTGCATTCCCATAATGCAGATACTATGCATCTCTGTGCCCGTGTAAGTATTCTGACCTTAAAATCAAGCAGGTCATTTTTCTACTCCTCCTCCAGATCCCACCTAGCCCTTTCCTGACTGAGATGGCAATTTGTGGTCAGTCTGACAAGAACTCTCTGCAGTATTTTTTTTTTTTTAACTTCCTAGTTGTTTTATAGACTTTTTGGGTTACTGGCTGATGTTTTTTTCTGTGCATTAGGCCTGGAGATTCATGTTAGCTGTGATTTGCAATGATCAAACTTGACCTGCCCTTTAGGTAACTGCCTCACCTCATCCTCATTACAGCAATCAGGATTCCCTGACACCTCAATACTTTGCAAACAGCCAGATCTCCGGGAAATCAACTTGGGAACTTCATTTTTTCTTGGCTTCAAGTGTGATAAAACAGGCAGTTGCCAACCCCCAGCACAAAGTTAAAGGACAGCAAACATTAAATCAGTGACAGCAAACATTTATTGCTCACAGGTCAGAATTTTTTTCCATTAGTACAGGCAAGTAGGAAAAAACCCCAACTTGTAAGTGGTTTTCCTTCATATTTTTTTTGGCAATTTAGAAAATCAATGGAAAAGATGACGAATCAGACTTTTATCTCTTCTACTATGAAGTACAAATAAAGCTGATGGTAGAGGAGACCTGTTAGTCATTGTCACATAAAGGGTAACAGTCTGATGTGTGGCTGAGGGGGGCCCTCCCCTTGAGTTACAAAATTCGGAAAGGTCCCCCTCGCTTCCTAGACTCCTCAGAGAGGACCCTAGGTGTGGCTAGGTCCAGACTTAGTCCCAGAATTGGTCAATGGCTTGGGTCTAAAGGATTTTTTTATATATATATATATATATATGCATATACATGTGTGTGTATATGTATATATATACACACACATAAATCTTAGTCAACATGTACCTATCAGAGCCCCAAAAGACTTTCACTGAAACAGTTTTGTAAAGCTGAGACTAATAAAAGGTTTATTAAAGTGGCACATATAAAAGTTCAGGATTGTTGTTGATAAACTTACTACAACAGTACTAGTATAGGACTATGATTATAATTAAAATGCCAGCAAAATACTATCCTGGACATTCTTACCAAAAAGGTGATAGCACAATTGCTTATAAGAAGATGTCCCTGTCTTGGGTGGAGGATAAGGAATGCAGCCCATGGACTGCCTCTTCAGGGTCTTTAATTTCTTCTCCCTCCCTGCGGGTAGCTTCCTCAGTACCCTTTATACCCCAGCCTTAGCTGTTCCTTCCCAGGGATGACATTTAACATGATTTGGGTGGAAAGTTGAGTACATAATACGTTTTTGTAGAAACTGTCTGTTTATCCAGCAGTCTACAGCCAAAACAGAGACTTCCCTCTGCTTTAAGATTCCCTCTTTTGGCTGCTTCTCACACCAGCATTTCAGATCTTCATCTCTGTATTTGCATGAAATAAGCAGACACCCGTGCTTTTAACCTCTTAGGTGCAATTATCACAGTGGTGAATTTAGCTTTTCAGAAAAAGATTTTCTATGTGGCTTAAGCTCACCTACTCTGTAAGGCTTGTGCAGGAAAAATTCAGACTGAGGAATGGCTAGAGCAGACTTTGCCAACAGTGATGCTAATTTTTGAGAGATCTTTCTATCACCTCTGTTGACAGAAGGATGCCACAAGTAAGGTGAGACAATTTTTGCAGCTGGAATTTTGTCACAGCATTGGTGAGCCATCAGACAATTAATAATACAACCTTATAAGTAGCCCATATGGACTCAAAATTCTGTGAGCGATGTTAAAATGCCTTTTTCCTATCTGATAATCAAAACTTTCCTCATTGTTCCCCCAACCACCAGTATGAAAATATGTGCCCTAAGGTAGATTATTTACCCTTAGCTTTGGCTCATTTATATACTTGAGAAGGGAGTCTGAACTGCATATTTTTAAATGAGAACTGAAATTAAATCTCACTTTTCTTCTTCCTGCTAGTGTATTAAAGTTTTTAGTAGAAAGGAAGGTAAGGAGGCTGCACAGCCCAGTATCCCTTTTGTTCCTTGTGAGTGAAAAATTAAACTATTCACTTTTTTCCCCTAGAAAAAACCAGATGTGAGCAGCAGACAATCAAACAATTGATTATTCACTTTTTAAATGTAAAGCACACAGGGCTTATCTCCAAACACATCAAAAAGATTATTTATTTATATATTTATTTTAAAATTAAGAGTCCAAGTAGACACAGAATTAATGTCTGGAAATACAAGCAGCTTTTTGTTTTTCCTTCTTTTCGGTGTACACTAAACAACAAAGAAAGATGACTTATATGTGGAAAATATTGGAATGTATTAATTTAAAAATTCCCTTGATCAAAATAGATTTTACTGTCAAATTTTTGACAACACATAACATTAGGTTTCTAAAGGCCTATTTAAGTAAATAAATTTACATGGAATGATTTCCAGGAGCTGCAGAGCATTCATAAAGTAATGAATTTAGGGGAAGCTGCAAGTGATGACTGCCCTTGAGAATATTGACTAGGATATAGGATTTAGTAACTCCAGCTTAGTATACCTG
Source organism: Hypotaenidia okinawae (assembly GCA_027925045.1). Classification (NCBI taxonomy): domain Eukaryota; kingdom Metazoa; phylum Chordata; class Aves; order Gruiformes; family Rallidae; genus Hypotaenidia; species Hypotaenidia okinawae. The sequence continues at coordinate 136,104,338 of BSDF01000002.1, read as the reverse complement.
GTCTGAATAAACACAACTTCATCTTTGTTGTAGCCATTGGCATCCACATTGAGCTCAGTATTAGAGACTGGATAGACAGTACTAAGGGAAAATAAACATGCCAGAATCTGGCACTTGAAAGGTCAGGCTGATGCCTTTGTCCAAGGAGAAGATGTTGTTATAAACCATATACAGAGATTTCTTTTTGCAGACATAAGTCCCCTTGCTGCCAAGGCAGCTGTACACATGATCCAAAACAAAATATTTCCTTCTGTTCTCCACCTAATATGACATCTTAGCTAAAACCAAAAGTAGGACTTATAACTGGAGCTACAGCTTTGCAGAGACACTCGCAGATAAATTATTGCAGACATTTTCATTGTGTGAAAATAAATTAACTAAGCATATTGATGCAACTGTTCACTTTAATTTGCCAGGTGTCATGTATTATATCACTGTTTAAATTTCAATTTCAATCCATTTCTTCAGTCTAACAGAAATTTTTTCACAGTATTGCATTTTTACAGGAGTTTTGAAGGTCCTTGAACATTGTATGATCTGAATTAGCTTATTATTAAGAATCTTTTGTGGTTTTGAGTGGCTGGGTTCTGGTCGAGAAGGGGAGTTGCCAGGGGGCTTCTGCAGGCCCAACAGAGCAAACACCAACTGGCTCAAGGCCAGAGTTGTTTCTGACCAAGGCTGAGCCCATCAGTGATGGTCATAGCACCTCTGGGAATCATATTTAGGAGAAAAAAAAACACTAGCATCCACTTCTTGCCACCAGAGAAGGGATTGAGAAGATGTAAGAAACTGTGCAGACACCAAAGTCAGTGAAGAGGGGAGAGGAGGTGCTTCAGGCACCAGGGAGAGAGAGATTCCCCTGCAGCCCGTGGAGAAGACCATGGTGGAGCAGGTGTCCCCCTGCAACCCATGGAAGATGACAGGGAGAAGCAGCCCGTGGAGAGGCCTCACGCTGGAGCAGGTGGAGACGTATGGAAGATCCTGTGACCCGCGTTGGAGCAAGCTCCTGGCAGGATCTGGAGTTCATGGAGCGGGAGGCCTATGCTGGATCAGGTTTGCTGGGGGGGAAGGCTTGTGACTCCGTGGAGGACCAGGCTGGAGCAGTCTGGGCCTGAGAGACTGAGAGACTGTCTATGATTTAGGATTGTACCGCTTAGCAGTGATCCACACTGGGGCAGCTGGTGAAGAGCTGAAGCCCAATGGGAAAAGAATCACATTGGAGAAGTTCATGGAGGACTGTCCCCCATGTATGGGACCCCACGCTGGAGCAGAGGAAGAGTGTGAGGAATGACCTCCTACCCCCACCATGAGGGAAAACAACTCGTGATATACTGACCAAAACCTCCATTCCCATCTCCCCCTGTGACACCTGCTGGAGAGGAAGGGAGCAAAATCATGAATAAATCTAAGAAGGGAGGGGTGGGGAGAGGTGTTTTAAGATCTGGTTTTACTTCTCACTATCCTGCTCTGGTTTCTCTGTGTGTGTGTGTGTGTGTGTGTAATAAATTATATGTAGTTTTTTTTATTCCATGTTGAGTCTGTTTTGCCCATGATGCTAACTGCAGAATGATCTCTTCCTGTCCTTATCTCATCTCCTAAGCCTCTCAATATATATTGTCTCCCCTGTCCAGCTGAAAAGGGGAGTGATAGAGCGACTTTGGTGGACATCTGACCTTCATCCGTGGTCAAAGCACCATGCAAGTATAAATAATGACTAACATATCCTCATTGCAGAAAAGTTGGGCTGCTCATGAACTGCCATATATTCAGTCATGTGAACTTCAATAAACAGATCACTCCTGTTCAGATGCCTCATGTACTGAAATACATGGAAATACAAATTTTTGACCTTGAAAGCAGTCTCCAGGAGATTTTCCAAAGAGAACTGATGTATAAGTTTAGTGACAACTTTAAGAATTCCCCCATCTGTTTAATGATTCTCATTACAAGAAAATACATAGAAGCAGGTCACTATTAAATATTGTTCCAGTGCATCAGGCGATTTGATTAAACTCTTTTACAGCATTTCAAAGAAAACAGTAAAACTTGAAGGGGATCCTTAGAAAATGAGATCTGCTTGAAGTTTGTCCAAATGTGGCTTCCAAAGAAGCAAGAAGAGTACTTTCAATGAGTCACATTAATTACAGACATAAGGAAGGTTTTGGTCACCAACATCAAAGAATGAAAAAATATAAAATGAAAAGAGAAAATCGAATTTCTAAAGCAAATACATTATTTCAGAATGAGTGATTATTTCACAATGATGCTAATGTTTTTGATTTGGAAAGTGCACTCGGCATCAGCTTATTTGGATATAAGCAAATAAAAGAACAAAAATGAAATCAATGCCAGCATGGGAAACATGAGGCAGAACAACAGCTGGCTCTAAGTAACCTTGTTCAAGACAAAAATCACCTGTTCAGAAGGAGAAATCTGAAAAAAATCACTAACCAACAGTGTTGTGGGGAGACCTGAGAATTAGTTCTGCTGTAGAGTACATCTAAATTGCTTTTTTTTCCCTATAAGCCATAAATTTGCACCATATATGGAAGCTCTCAAATTACTCCAATACCACACATTCCTTCAAAACCATGGTAATACCTTTGTTCTATTTATGTTTTCCCAGTTTTTCACAGCAGGTACCATAATGGCCACCAGTATAAGAGGTCCAGCATACTGCAGCCTTTTAACAGCTACCCTGTCTTGCTTCATCTGGCGTTTTTAGGGGAAAGGAGAAGAAAAAGACTCTAGAGAGGTTGATGAGGTCTACCCCAAATTCCTGACCCATACCAAGGGCTTTCAGTGACATCTTCAAGCAATGCCCTCCTCACTATAAAGGTCCCAAAGGCTTAGAGCATTTATCAGCAGCATCCATGGGTAGGACCAAATTATTTTCCTAGCATGGATTCACAAAGAAATCACTAATTTCTGAATACAAAATGTACCCTTCAAAGTCTAGCATCAATATCTGGCACTGATTTTGGATCAGATGAACATCAAATCTCCCCTTTATTAGGCCTCTACTGTGAAAAAGCTCATGTCAGTCCTTCTCACACACACACCTCATCCTACTCAACTTGCATTTATTTCTCCATCATTGCTCAGCAGCAAGCAACAAAAGGGAATAAAAATTGGAGTTCTACATAGTGGTCAACATAATGCAAAACAGACGGCTTCCTCACATTTGCAGAACTAATGCTTCTAACACCCTTACCAGTCTTGTCACTCCTCCCCTGAATGGAAAATGTAAACACAGATTTGTTCTGGCCTGGCTCTTTCTCTCAAAGGTCAGGCAACTAGAAACAGATTCTACAGCTTTCTGCTTTTGATGCTGTGAGAAAAGGTCTCAGGACTCCAGGATTAGATCCTTCAGCAGATCACAAGGAAACAGAAGCAAATATAATTTGTCCCTTTAGAGTGCTGATTCCTTGCTGCCACATGGAGAAGTCCTGGCTGTTATTCATAGTTTGAAAGGACATGACAGCTTGAGAGTGGTTGGTGATATGTCAATGAACCTATGCACACTCTCACTGCTGGGTGCTGATCCTAGCTTGGATGGTGGTTTGGACTTGACTAATGTAGCAAAAACAAGCTTCAGCTGCATGGGTATGCCAGATGCTTTCCTACTGCCTTTTCCATAGATATCCTTAAGTTGAGAAGCTTCCTTTTTGATTGTGTACACTATGTGAGTAATGAGGACAAGTGATTCTGATATTTCACTAGACAAAATAATAAATGTCTTTGTATAAACTCAGCTTCATAAAATATTTTGCCCTTCCATCTCAGACAAACATCTGGTGAGAGTTGTCTATTCATCTACCATCTTTAAAGTAATTGACTATGTGTTGCTGACAGGGAAGAGACATGTACCAGTGTGAACAGAGTACCAGCAGTCTTCAGTGCTTCAAAGCTTCTGGCATTACTTTACTGCTGTGTCCCCCCAGTTTTCACCGATTTACTTTCACTTCCAAAGTGTACTCAAGACCATGATCCTAATTTCAAAATTCACTGATGAATAAATATCTATAGTTCTATCTACAGAAATTATATATATGACTCAACAAATCAAATAATTTTTAGAGACCCTGAAACTAAAAAAACACATTTCAGGGACAAGCAAAGTAAAATATTTTCACGGTAAATAGTTCAGATGTGGAAAAAAACAACGAAGATATTTACTCAAATAGAGTTCTGGTTCTTTATAAAAAACATTGATAAAATACTTACATTCATTCGAGTCAAATTGTGAATAGTATTTTTGCCAAGCAGAGAAATCTGGAACTGGAAAATAATAATTCATTGATAAGTCTATTGTATGTGGTCATGTAGATGTTCATTACTGGCTGGATTTGCTACTTAAATTTATACTGGACTCTGAATTCAGTGGGACAGGAATTCCATCCAGAAATTAAGGAGTATACAGCTTAATCTCAGTACTGTCTGATGGATTAAAAAAAAAAAAAAAAAAAGACTGCATGTATTTACTAATGGTTGACTCTTATTATTTATTAAACCCAAGTAGGACATCATTCCTGTATTTCCTTCCTTTGTGATTATTATTGCTTTCTTGATCTTCTGTAGCAGGAGCTATGATCTGGCTTTTAGGCATATTCTTCAACTTAATATGAAAATATTTTAACATTGAGTGGGCACTAGAAAGAGAGAAGACTGTGGAGCACTAATTATGCAATATGATGAGGGTGCCATGCCAAACCCACTTAATCTCAAGGAGAGAAATCACATAAGAAGGGCCTCTCACTTGATTGTTTTCAACAGCTGATGATCAAAAAGTCTGTCAACACAAGTAAGTACTGTTAAAAGAACTGGAAACCTAAAGCTGATTTTGATTTTTTTCAGCTTTGCTTCTTTTGCAGAAAAGTCATTACTATCTGTAGTTCTGTTGTAAAATCATGCCAGTGACATTTTTACACATAAAGTGACTTTTTTAGGCATTTAGTTCTCTTATACTGTCAGTGTTAAGATTCAGAGCAGCTGAAAAACTGAATGTGAAATCCTAATGGAGCTATCATACATATTTTTAAAGAAATTCAAACCTGGTTTCAGTATGTTTTAATGTACAAAAATTCTCTATAGATAGACTATAAACTATCATAGATAAATGATTACTGTGCTTTTAGTATTGAAAAATGAATCATTTAAAATGTGACATTGTTCTTGATTTAGAAAGATTTTATATTCTGTCCTGTGCAGTTAGATACTAACTTGTGGCCTATAATTATATATTTTTTTTCACACTGGAAGGAGCCGTTGAAAAGGTCCTCCTTTTCACTGGATCTTGTCATATCAAATTAAGTTTTAATCTCTGATATTTACACCATATGAGGATTCATTTGAGTTAGGCTGTACTGTGTTCAAACACTAGCAGAAATACGTGAAACTGCATTAAAGACAATTTGAGTTTCCTTGTCAATAAATTATGCAAAATCAGAGCAAATGTTCAAACAAAACATACCTGCATGTCACAGAGTAAACTATTAGAATGTATAGTAAACTATACATTGGTTTAGGAGCAAATGCTCCTAAATTTTTGCTTTGGGACCACTTCAGGAAGAAAGCAGTTCCAAATATTTTCACAAGTGTTGAGAACAATAACAAAGGTCATCTCAATATTAAATAATTTTAGGATTGTTTTTTAAAACATAAAAGAAATGCTATTTCTTCAGTTTAGTGTAATGTAAATTTTTATTGTTGCTAAACTCAGTATAAATTATTATTATTATTATGGAAATTAATGGATTGTTAGATAAAGCCTATCTAATTTGATTTTACACGCCCAGTTTATGAGACTACTTCTTGCAAAACACTTGTGTCAAAAAACATTTTTCAAAAAACTTGGGTCTGGCTGAGATGGAGTTAATTTTCCCCAGAACAGCCTTCACTGTGCTGTGCTGTGCTGTGTTTTGGTAGCCAGCAAGGTGTTGATAACACAACAGGGTTTTGGCTGTTAACAGTGCTGGCCCAGCATCAAGGCTGTCACTCCAACACATTGGGAATGTGTACCGCCAGGACAGCTGACCCAAATTGACCAAAGGGTTGTTCCATACCATATGATGTCTGTTGAGTAATAAAAAGCTGAGAGAAAGGAGGAGGAGGTGGGGGGCATTCATTATTTATGACAATTGATATGCATTCTGAAGCTGTCGGTTCCTGTGAAGTGGATGGACATTGCCTGGTGATGAGATATAAAGAATAAACTTTTGTGTTTTTTCCCTTTGCTTCATTACAATGCCTTTTGCTTTAACTTTATTAAACTGCCTTTGTGTTGACCACAGGGCTGGGTTATTTCTATCCTATTTTTCTCCCTTCCCTGTCCTGCTAAGGAAGGGAGGGATAGAGCAGCTTTGTGGGCACCTAGCATCCACCATCATCATATGCCATTACTTGGTATCCTTTGACCATCCTGCTACAACACCACTAGCAATTTACATAGAAGATTTAAAAGCTCTCATCATCCATAGGTAGACATGAAGAAACATAGCCCTTTTCTATTACTTGGCTTCAAGCAGGTGGAGAAGAAAAAAGATTTTTGACATGATGTAGAACAATTTTTTCATTGGCTCAGTCAGCTACTGAGAAATAAATTAGTTTAGTCCAATGCTATTTTCATCATGAGATCCCAGAATTTTCTCAGATCATGAGACTACAGAATTTTCTGTCATCTTCAGCTGTGGACAGTAAGGTAGGATAGCACAGGTAATGCTTTTGACTACACCCGGTGTCCCAATTGCCTTCTTTTTACTTAGCAAATGTCTTCCCTCATGATGTCTGAGGTGTATCCATTTATGAGAAAATAAAGCAAGTTAATGTCAATCAAAGAGCAATCTACCTGAGAAACCCTTGTTCCACGTTTTCCAGCTCTTGTACAAGCAATGTGTAGAGAAGTCTATCAGGAGTAAGGCTGGTACTCTTGCACGATTGGGAGAATGACACACACACAATTTCTGAAGGCACACTGCTGCACTAAGTCTGATAGGATGTGCTTCATTTTTGGCAGATGGTCACAGTGGAAAGAATTGCCTTCTTCAGATGTCAGGATTATTAAAAATACCTCTGTTCTGAGAGGAAAGTCAGAAAACAAGGTGTATGACAAGAAAATGGAAAATAACAATAAAGGCAACAAATAAAGGGAAGTGAAAAGATTAATTTAGAAGAGCCAAAATGGCTGGTGAAAAAAGTTTTCTCTTCAACCTCTTTATCATTGAAAATATTAGCTGCCAGCCAAGTTGATGAAGTGAGTTATGCAGAAGAGAGATAGCAGTTCTAACTGTGTCTTGAATGAATACTGACTGCAGTGAGGCAGACTTCATTAGCAGCTCTGCTGACCTTTCTTCATTTGATGTAAATAGGGATTTATAGTATCAGAAAAATGTAGATGAATTGCCCCAAGCCATACTCCAGCTCACTGTGTTTGTGTTGTAGCAGTCTCCCTTATTTCTGAACCCCAGAAAGAATTTACGTAGGAGAAAGAAAAAATAATAACCAGGACAACTGAATTTATAAACCTAGTGATGCAGTAAATAGTGGAAATGAGCAAAAGAGAAAAGTGGTTTTAAAAGATAAGAATGTTTCACATAGATGTGAAGTAAAACCAACCTGTTTCCTTATATGTTTTTGGTATGCCTGATGACCTGGAAAAACAGTTTAAGTATACCCTATGAAGAAGCTTTTTTATGTTTCCTAAATACCATCATTTTAGAGATCCACAAATTGCTTTCCTAAGGCATCTCTGTATGAGACGCATTAAATCACTATAAATTCTACTAAAAATAGATGGAAATCTTCCTATAATAATGTCCTGTAATATGATATTCAACAAGGTCTTTTAAGTCATCTAGAAAGACAGGGAATTGTGAATATGTACTCTGCACTACGAGTATATCAGTGTACAGGTAAGCACAGGCGGATGTCAACAGCTGTTGTTACCATGACCATCTACCTTGAATGTTCTTGGCTGCTGATCTCCACTCCCACAATGGACATAGGCTACATTCATGCAAGGAAATCAAATAATGCCTCTTCAGGCATCTGAATTAAACATTTAGACACCAAAGGCATACACAAAATCTCTGTTGCAAGGGGTGAACAACTGAGCAGTTTCTGTGCCAAACATTGATAGTTAAAAATGTGTGCAACTGCTCAAGCCCAGACATTGCTGGGAGGTTGTGCTTGGTGCCACTGCCCCTGCGGGATTCACCTGGGATCATTCAAGTGACTGACTTGCAGAGAAACCCACATCCCTGCAACTCATAGGTTCACTAATCAAACAAAAAGAGGGTTGAGGTTGTGTTTCTGTCATGAAACATTGTTCAAAGGAAAAATGAGGGGGAATTTAATGAGTGTTCAGTCTAGTGGTTTTAAAGTAACCTGTGACTGAAGTTTGGCAAAAGCCCTCACAGTCCATTAGCTCTTTGTAACATAGCAAGGGAAGATATAAGAGATGCTTGCGGCTTTAAAAAAATAAAAAAAAAAAAAAAAACCCAAACAACAACAAAAAAACCCTGAAAAACACACATAATTTTACTGGATTGTTTTAATGTGGTTAATGACATTGACACATATAAATATATCTTATTATATTTTCATTTTAAGTCAGTTTGCTATTGCTGAATGTAGATTTTTAGACTTTCATTGCAAGAAAATTAGGAATCTGTCAACTAAATACCTTAAAGATCACTCTCCCAGCACAGGTAAGATACAGTGTGCTCCCTTCACATGCGATTGGCAGGTGAACATCTGGTGTGAAACCCATGTACCATGTACACAGCTTGAAGTTTACTCACCCATTTTTTTTGAAGATGTGGATCACACAAATAGCTTCAGTCTTCAGAAAAAACATTGTTGAAATGCAGGCTGTAAAATGAAGCTAGGTGAAACCTTTTACTCCCAAAACAATAAAAACTCCGGGGGAAGATAAAAAGGATTTAAAGACTAGGAAGATAACCCACAGATAACATCTTTTTTTCTAATACAATTTCTATAAAACCTTTGGAAGACAGATGAGAAATCAATAGTGATTACTTGGTGGCAAAGAGCTGTCACCATAGTGAAGTAATTTTTTTCCTTGAGGTTCACATTGGGTCAAAACCACTTGAAAGGTGTAAGCTAGTCTTCTAAATCACTTTATGATGTGTGGTACCAATACTTATGATTTCTTACAATTATCATATGATAAAGGGTGTCTCATAGTGACCTTGAAGTAAGATGTCAACATAGTCAATAGATTCTTTGGTACACTGATTCACTATATTGAAAGACTTCAAGATGAGGTTAAGTGTTTTTCAAAAAGCTACACAAAATCATCTTACAGATTCAGAGCTTGATCCCATTGCTTCCAATAAGCAGGTGGCCTGAACAGATGTTCCAAATGGTCCCTTCTATGAATTTCTGATTTACATATTTCGGTCCCTAGGGTTCTTGTAAAAAAACAATAAGAAAGAAGGCATGCAGAACTAGTATTATACTTAAAGGGTGTAGGAAAAGTAGGATATAAATTATGAGCATATGGGAAAGTCTGGAGAAATACTGGGAGCCAAGATGTTGAAATCCAAATTTGTAAGCTGCCAGTCATCTTAGCTTCCTCAGATCAGTTTTCATTGACTGCAAGTATAGTGTGGGATTGTTGTGGTTCAGCCTCAGGCAGCTGCTGAGCACTGTGCACTTCTCACCCCTTCACCAGAGGAGGAAGCAGACAGAACTTTTTTGGGCTGGGATAAGGACAGTTTACTGACAACACCATGAAACGGGAACTATAGCTGAACCGCCTTGGCAGAATGTGATAACATGGAGCACTTTACTGATCTGATGGGGTGGTATGGCAGAGCACTGCAGTGATGCCAGGCTCAACCTGAGGCCCATCCACACTGTGGCTGGCCCAGAGCCACACAAACCCTCCCCAACCAGCCCCCTTTATGGGAGTGTGATGTCACATGGACAGGGAAACAGCTGGGTCCAACTCAGCTCACCTGTGCTGGCTGCTTGGGGAAATTAACTCTCCTGGATAGAACCAGGAGAGGGCTTATTTTTTTATAATGATGGATTTTGTCCTTTTTTTTTTCAGTCTTTCTTCTTTTTCTTTTTTCTTAGCTCATGAAAAGAGAAGTTAGCATCTCCTTTCTCGCTCTGCTATAGAAGTTTATTATTTTCAAATGTTTGTTTGCTTTGTTTACAAAAAAAAGTCGCATGCAAGTGTAAGGAAAATAATATTACCTGAAAACATGTTTTCCTTGCTGGCAGCACTAGCTCAGCATTTCAACCTCATAATCAGAGAATCATGGAATATCCTGAGTTGGAAGGGACCCATAAGGATCTTTGAGTCCAACTCCTGGCTCCACACAGGCCCAGCCAGGTCAGAGCATGGGACTGAGTGCATCGTGCAGATGCTTCTTGAACTCAGTCAAGCTTGATGCTGTGACCACTTCCCTGGGGAGCCTGTTCCAGTGCCCAACCACCCCCTCAGTAAAGAACCTCTTCCTAATACTCAATCTAAACCTCCCCTTTCTGAGCTTCATATCATTCCCTCAGATTCTATCACTCATATTACTTTAAAAGAATCCTTATTTTTGTAGGTTGTTTTTTTTTCCTTATAAAAACTAAACCAGATTGGAATGTGTGTGCTCAGTTGCCTTTGGGACATGAGAAATTAAAATAAAAGCAATATATGCTATATATGCCTTATAAACAATATTAATTTCATCTGCAAAAATTCCTTCATGAACAAGTATGGAAATAATTTAGGAAATGCAGGCTAATTTTGAGTAAAGATACAAGGAAAAGGTGGATTTTCTCCTATACTTGTCAACTCAAGATTTTTTTTTGCTAAGAAAGTCATTCTAAGACTTTAAATTTATAATCAAAATGATATCTCTAGTAAGTGATACATACTGACTTTTATGAACTCAGATGGATTTCTCCAAGTCCTTCTGTAGTGCAAAATGAAATTCACACTAGTTTGGTGTTTTTTGGGGTTTTTTTATGAATAAAGACAAGGATGCTGACCAATGAGGAAAAGGCAAGATAATTCAGGAGAATGAGACTAGGGAAATTATCTTATCCAGAAGTCCAAAGAATGTGGAGTTGAAGAACGGAGTAAGAATCCTCCATCCTAGATCTCTGAAAAGACAGAAAAAGAAATCCCCATTCCAGTAGCAAAAATTCTCCAGCAAATCTACCAGGTAGAGAGGATCCTCTTTACAGATGAATTCCCAGTGTGTATATGTATGTGTGTTAATGTGAGCTTCTACAAGCCAATAAGGAATTTCAGAAAGAAATTTGGGGAGTTAACTAAAAAGAAAATGATTGTGGAAAGTACTGAAAATGGACATATCAGCCTCAGGGTGATTTACTAGTGATGTTCCTGGGATATATAGTGTTTTTACTAAAGAATAGCATGTATTGCTGCAATTTGCTAGCAGCAATAAGTAGAAGGGCTCACAGAGATGAATGATTAGAGTATAGGACTCTGAGAGCAAAATAACCTGTGAACTTGTCTTCTCAAGATTGAAAATTAAGACTTGGCCAGAAGAAGGTAAATTTATTTTGCTGTCTGTGGGAATTTCTCAGTTGAAATCAAGAAAGGCAACAGGAACTATATTTTATTAACTGATCACACAATGACCATACCTTGCCTGTGTGATTTGAGAATATAACACGGTCTGATGAGCTGATAATCTATTTTATATGAATAAATTTAACTGGATTCCTTATTCGTACAAGATAACAGCTGAATATTAAAGTAATTGTTGTTTGAGGCATAAAACTAAAAGTAGTTATCTCTTTAAACCAACATCAAATATCAGCACAAAAAAATTTTTTTAGATACTGATAATAAATACATTAAGAATTAGAAAATTATAAATAACCATCAGAACAATAACATTTTGTAATATTAAGTGTAACTAGTTTTAAGATGTAAACGGTCAAGCACAAAGCAGTAGATGGCTATAATAACAGGCACCTCTGTCAACGAAAGAAAATAGTACAGTCAGTGATACAGAAGGTCACTTTCAGTCCTACAGTTCTGGAGATGGATTCCTGTTTTCAGCATGTCTGAACTAATTTGTAAATCTATTTAAACATATAAGATATCCAGGTCTTTGCAGTGAATTACATTTCCCAAACTCATAGCAAAATAGAAAACATATCTTGGGGAATGGAAGTATTTTATTTTGCCTTTATTTAATTTTTCAGCAGGTGTTAGTATATATACATTATCATTTTTATGCAACTAATATTCTGAAATATTCTGTCACCTGTGTATCATAAATCAAGAAAATTACTTGGAATATAGTAATACTGAAATTATTTGATCTGCAATCATAGAAGGTGAGCAATAATTTGTGAAAATGAAAGAGAAATACTTATTGAGTGACAGGTAAAAAAGATACTGTTCTAAAAGTTAGGATGTTGCTATAGACTTTTACAGTCTTATATAGTGCAGATAATTCTAAAGCTGTCTAAGCTACAAATAGAGAGTGCTGGTCCTGTAGCCTTCAAGCTAACTCAACAAAAGTTAGGGTCAACAGAACTCGGACATATGGTATTTATAAAATAAGTTTATTTTACTGCATGTGATCATATGATTTTACTTTTGCTTAGACTTCCTATAACTCATGTATTCTTCCTTTTCAATTACTGAAGGTAATTAAATAATTCTGTCTTTTAAACAAAGAACAGTTATTGCATAAAAGCCAAAGAATTGCTTTGGCAGCCTAAAAGCAGGGTATAATCGCTGAAGAAGTTTAAAAATTTTACTATGGGAATCTAGACCACTTCCTGAATTTCATTTTGTGTCATGTGGTAGACCAAAAGGTACATTAAAACCTGTGCTGGATGTGATTAATGCTAAATTCTAATACTTTTTAAAACTGTGTGTTCAACAACTTTTGATCTATTAAATATATTCAATATATTGGCCTTTCTACCTCATACACTAAGACAAGACTCCATAGAATATTTTTTTCAGAATACACCCTAATTTTTTCTTCTTTTTTTTTTTTTGTCATATAAGCATGCAGGTATACAGCTTTTCAGAGGTGTGTAGACTGGTGTGAAAAATTAACTAGGAAGTACTTTTAGTGTCAAAATAGCAACAGAAGGCTCCCATTTGATGACTATTCATTTATAAAACAAGCAGGTTCTGTCATGTCATATCAGACTAGAAAAGTCTTTTAGAGAATATTATAAAAATAATAATGGGGAAGAAAAACAAACCAACAACCCCTCTCTCCCCCTTGCGTTAAATATTTCATGGCAACAGGGGAATGTGGCCAAAATTATGAGTCGTAAATCGGGACTGCCATTGCTTGCAGAATGTTTAAGACATGTAAAATGAATGAAATTTGTAAACTGAAGTTCCAAATGAGAATAGATCCTTCACAAAAAAATAATTTGCACTGTCATACCAAGGAAATTCACATTCATAGAAAACGTGTTGCATATGAGCAATCTCCTACACTAACTGAATGCACATGGTAGTTTTCAGCTGTTCCTTTTGCTACCTGAAAATTTCTGGTTTGGGTTTGTTTGTGCTGTTTTTAGAAACAAAATCCTTAAAGAAGGACAGACCTTCAAGAACAGAAATCTGTCAAAGCAGGCTGTGTGCAAGACAACCTTGGCAATGTAACTTTAAAGGATTTGGACTCCACAAATGCATAAGAGATTATGCAAAGGCAAGGCAATTTTTTAGAATTTACCTCAAATCTATTCTTCAGCAGTTTGTTCTCAGTGATTGTAACAGGTCACCTTCCACACTATTCCTGCTTTAACTCCTGCCAGTGTCTAATTCTATCTAGAAAAAGTTTTCAGTATTTCCCAAGAGAGTCACAGTTCCTTTGGTTGGAGATATTTGACTCCATGATACTGGAAAATTCCAGTATCAAATACCAGATATAGCCATGAGATTTATCCTTACTGCAAGAAACAAAGTGTTTTGTCTTTTCTCTCTGGTAAATTAGAAGTTCATGATTGTTCTTGTTGCTTACCTTGTTCTCAAGAGCAAAGAAACCCATCATTCTTGACCACTTCATCATTCCTGACTTTTTTCTGTCAGATGTTTTCACTTTTTGTTGTTGTTATTGAGCCATTGCCCTTTAAATGCTTTGTATATAATTCAACTGCAATTCTATCATAATTTAGACAATATAAAGTTTCTGTGTTGACTTCTAGAGGAATGGTTCTCAGGTATTTGCATGGTTGTCATTCCTGTTTTATACTATGTTTTCTCCCAGGTATTTAGTTACAGAATGTAAATTTACTCACATTTTTTTTATGGTGCATAATCATCTCTGGATGAATTTATCATGTGACGCATTATTGAAGCAAAAAATATAAAATCTTCCTTTTCTTGTTTGTTCATTAAACTATCAGATTAATTATTCTAAATTTCATTCAAAGGGGAAAAGGCATTCTACCATGTCCTCATTATCCTGAATACAATATGTGATCTCCTAGTTAGAGAAGGAATCATTTTTTCCAAAAGTGTTTCAGAATTTGTACCTGATTTCAGGAGAAGACAATTTCTATGTACTGATAGAGGTCTTTGTACACCTAGTGTCATGTGCATAATGACAGGCTCCATATGGAATAATGACAGCTGAAGAGGGAAGCTTTCACCTGAAGCACATCAGGAAGGAACGGAAGGATCAGTTCTTAGAATGGAAAAGTTACCAAAAAAAAGCTTAAGTAACGAAAGCTGAATATACTGTTTCTCAGTTTTGAGAATTATACAGATACTCTCCAATAAAAGATTGTTTGTATTAATAAAGAACTCTTCTGAAGTAATTATTTCAGTGTGATCACCTTCCAAATAAACTACAGAGCAAAATAATAGTAACTGTGTAGAATCTGATAACTTAAAAATTAAAATTCAGTAAAAAAATGAAAAGGCAGATGGTGTGGTTATCAGTTAAAAAAAAAAAAAAATCCTGCTCCTAGTAAGAGCATCTAATTTAAAAACAAAAATCAAGAATCCTAAGAGAGCCAGTAAACAGTAAATTCATGCAAAGAATTGTGGGAGTTGTGGCACTTGGCATCTCAAAAATAAGTGTCCTACATATGGTAATGTCTGCAGATATGCACCACAGACGGGCATGCTGAAAAATTATGCAAAGAAAATCAAGTGCATACAGTCACAGAAATTTAAATTGAAGCTGTAATTATAGCAGCAGAGGAGCCACCTATACAAACTGCGCAGTGCCAACACTGAAGAGAAAAAGAGAACGTGTCTTACAGGTAAACTTCAGATAGAAATCCAATATTCCTTTCAGAATCTGTCTACATTAATAAACAGGCATGAACCCAGAAAGGAAAAGGGGGTGCAAGGGATGCAGGGAGAAGACCAACAAGAGCAGCAATAAAAATCCAGAAAAACAAGTGCCAATATCTAGCTCAATTTATCTTTAGAATAGTCAGTCTAGAGAAAAGGTAAAAGCCTAATTTTGTTTGGAACTGGACAAAGTCCTAGTCAGTACAATATAGAGGAAAATTATTGTGCTGACATGAGAGAAATGGATGATCTAATACATATTTCCAACTTCATTTTCCATTTCCAACCCCTGTGATTTTATGCCTCCCAGATAGTGGAAAATTTTTTCCTTTGTAGTACAACATTTGGAGAGAAAACTCTAAAATTCTGTTATTTCTATTAGAAGACAACCAGAAATATCTTCCATTTTTTCTCTTTCTATCAGTAAAGACCTCCGCTGTGGTTATTATTTTACAGACACAGGACATCGCCACTGTCTGAAAGACCAAGGAAAAATGTGGAATTATGCTGGCTATGTAAGCTTTTCATAGAAGTGTGATTTCTGCTTTTCCTATTCATATAGGGAAAACTGGTGTAAAGGAGACTCCAAAATCCCAGCTGTGGTAGGTGTGGAAGATGTGAAAGTCAGGATCTGAGAACAGTGATTGTGGAGCAGGGGGTTAGAGAACGGACAGCTTGAGACAGGGCTAAAATGTCTAACCTTGCAAATATTTTCAAATGTCATCCTACAAGGCCTATTATGAATATCACTATAATTGCAGCTCTCCCTCAAATTATGCCATGTACAAAAGTAAGAAAAGGCCCAATGTCTAAGGCACTGCTCCTTGCATGTGCTCTGCAGGCCTGTGAATCGCACCTTCATTCCTTGGAGGAATCTCAAGTTCATACCTTTTGTTCCACTTTTTTGATCTCAAATATTTATAATATGGGCCTGTGTTTCACTATGTAGATGTCCCATGTGAAGTACAACAGTGTTTAAATTTTGAGCCAAGACTCCTGGGAAATTTTTATTATCTGAGAAAAAAAAGTAAACTTACTTAATTCATTTAAATTAAAACCATCAAAAGAGGAGTATTATCATTTGTGAAATGCTAAAGAGAACATGGAAATCGGATATTTTTCCCCAGAATTTGATAATTTCCTTTGAAAATTAAAAGGTGTGTAACTTATCTTCTATATGTTGGACTTGATAACTCTATATTATAATGTATCCACTATCCCTTTGTTAATCAAGAATGGTAAAGGAATTTTTTTATTGTTGGGTTACACCATCTAAAATGCAAGGAAACTTCAGTAAAAACAATTCTCAACAACTTATTTATTTTTAATCTTCATTGCAGAAGGGAAAAAAATATGACAGATTTTATTCCTTCATGAGGTGTTTAAAAATGTTATCAATGGAAACTTTCACAGTCTGTTATGAACACAAGTATTATAAAAAAAGCCCCAAAGCATTCTTTGCTTATGGTATTGATATGCTTTCATGCACCCTTATGTACACATCTAATTCAGTCAGAAAATCACACTATACATACTTGTTCTTATTTTAACCTATTTTGAAATACAATTTGCTGTTATTCATGGATTCTACTGTTATCCAAACGTAACATTACACTCTAGCGGTTCAGACTTGGACTCTTAAATACAGAATATAATTTCTTCATAATCTGTTTGTTTTAGCATCTGTTATTTTCTCTTGCTTATCTCAGAGTATGTATGGATTGTTCTTTTGAATTTGCATCCTCATCACAAATAAAAGGTCTCTATCCTTTCACATTAAACATTACCTCTCAAACATGTTCTGCACTGTTTCTGATGCTCTATACACTTAATATTTCTCTTCAGTTTCTCTGTGTTTATTCTATAAAGGACCAGGAGCATAAATGCTCGTATCAAATGTCCTTAGAGATTAGACATACCTAAAGGGCTGGATTTAAGCCTTCCAAAACTACAGAGAGGCCTTCTAGGAATACAAAACTGGTGTCAGCTCTGTGTGGGGTGGAAATAGCTGCACGTAGTACTTTGCCGTCTAAGTGATGCACAAAAATGCACAAGTAGAGAGAGTGGATGTCTTATGAACTTGAATGACACTGAAACATGCACTGCAGGGTCCATTGCACAGCTCAACAGTGACCATCTGACCAGTCTCACTATCCAAATGTACAGATTAAATGAATTACCCACCATGTGGCACTCTACAAGAGGGAGAACAAATGCTTATTCATTCTACATTAAAGCAATCAGTAAACAAAACATAGAAAAATGCCTTGGAAACAGCCCTTTAATCAACCTCCCTTTTTCTGAACCCATGAGTCTTTTATTGTCTGTGAGGTGACATAACTACAGTTAGAAGAAAAATAAGAAATATCTCTGCTGAACTGATAAGTTGAGAGGTGAAAAGATATGAACTTGAATCCTTTCAGGCTTAGAAAATATTGAACCTGGGTTTCTCACGTTGTGAGTGATTGCTTTTATAGAGAAAGTACCATTGATGCCACAGTTTTCTTGTGGGATCTTAAATTAACAATGGAAGTAAAGGTTGGGCATCACTCGTGCTTATTAAATGCTTGTGTACAGAGAGTATCTATTACATTGAGTGCCTGTAGTCTCCACCTAATTATGGAATCCAAATTAGATTCTCGTGGTTCACAAGCAGTCAACATGTACACGGACAAAAGCAAAAATCTTGACACTAAATGTAGACCCCTATAGTTCTGACAGCAGCTAAGCAGAGAATTTCATAATCATAATTTTTGGTTTAGGCCTCTCAATACTACCTGTGATGCTTTATTGGTCCCAGTCCTAAGGCTAGGACTTTACAGCAGGCACTTTTTCTGGAATGCCATGGAAAATCAACACGGTATATCTGCAATGTCATGTGCTAGTCTGAGACAGGATGTCCCAATTTTCAATACATTAAATTTATTGAAAAAACATGAAAAGGGTATTTGAAATATAAGTAGAAGTTAAAAATATTATTAAATCAGGTATATGTGTGCTCTAGTGGATACAAATACTTTCCATCCCTTATTTTTACATATCTAAAATTATATTACTAAATTCAAATTTATCCTGTTTTCCTTTCAATGGAGAACAATGAAGACTTCCAGAAAGCCTTGTTGGATATTTATTTTAGGATTAAATGAATCACCCCTGTGCAAATGTCTTTTTCTTGCCTGTGATTTTAAGTGTGTTACCAGCTCAGACTTAAGCAATTTAAAAGTTAAACCTCTCAATTTGTGCAGAATAATGCAACCCTATATGTCAACCTCATGAAAGATAAGGAGCAAAATCCCCAAAAAAGACATTTGCTAATGGCTAAAAAAGTCTTTAAGATGGTCCCAAACCAGTTCAGAAAATACTTATTCTTAGCCAGCAGAACTTAGTTTCAAATAGTTCACACATCTGCAGTTTCAATTACATGCATATTGTTCTTTGTGGGATGCAATTTCGTTTTACTGCCAACAGTAACAGAAAAGCTATTTCAGCTGTGTCAGTGTGGAACAGCAATGTCATCTGAAATCTAGTGACCTATTAAATATAGGTATTTTCACAGAGGTTGTCTGCCCCCCTCCTGACACTTTTTCTCCCTTGAACACTCTCCTGACTGTATAGATTATGTGAAAACATTAAATAGAGCAGCGTTTTCTGTTGTGTTTCATTTTTAACTATGCCTTGAATTGTTAACAAAGGTTTTGATTTTCTATTTTGTAGCCTTTTCTTAGTTCTCTGGTGTATTCCACTACAGAAATGTCTGGGATACTCAATGTATCCGGAAAATGGCAACAAAAGAGGAAACAGAGAATGTTAATGGATATTGTTTCCAAGGAAACAAAGCATCAGAGAATATAAGAAAGCCAAGAGGGATGTCATTTCTTTTCCCCAAGAAAACAAGGGAAAAGAGGGAATGGAGAAGCTAATGAATAAATTACTTAGGTAAATAACCAGCCACTTAAAAGATTGTCCTATCAAAATTCTTTAAATTCTCATATAGATGATTTTGCCTCATTTTCAACCACTGCCTTAACTTCATTGTTTTCTTTTTTTGCCCCTAATGGTTCATATTGTAAAAGGAGAAACATCATTCACTGCTTACAAATTCATACTGAGCAATCTGTGGATATATTTCTTTAATTTTTGAAGTTACATACTTACTGAATAGAAAGTTTAGGTATATTTATCTAGGGATAAGGGGAGGGAAAAACCCAGGAAAAAACCCAAACCAAAACAAACAGCCTATTACAGCTTTCAGTTATCCCTGATTCAAACAGAAGTTTAAAAAAGCATTTTCAACTTACATAAACAGGTTTGTACTTTAAGATAAATGCAGGTTATGATTATTATTATTGATAGATATCATATTATGCATCATATTACCCAGTTCAGAGCTTAAGAATTTCAGCAGTCAGGTTTCTAGTTTTTTGACCAACAGTCAGGTGTTGGCTGAGATGCAGTTAGGAAACAACCTACTCACAGTCCTGAAGAAGGAGGAACGGACTGAGGTGAAGAGTAAGATGCCAGTGAAAGAATGACTAAAATCATAGCATCATAGAATATCCTGAGTTGGAAGGGTCCCATAAGGATGTTCGAGTCCCACTCCTGGCTCCACACAGGCCCAACCAGGTCAGAGCATGGGACTGAACTCAGTCAAGCTTGGTACAGTGACCAGTTTCCTGGCGAGATTGTTCCAGTGCCCAACCACCCTCTCAGTAAAGATCCTCTTCCTAATACTCAACCTAAACTTCCCCTTTCTCAGCTTCATGCCATCTGCAGGAGTTCTATCACTGGTCACTAAAGAGAGATCAGTGTCTGGCTCTTTGCTCCTCTTCATTAGGAAGCCATAGACGGCAATTACATCTCCTCTCAGCCTCCTTTTCCCCAAGCTTAACAAAACAAGGGACTTCAGCCTCTCATAATTCTTCCCCTCCAGTCTTCTGAAATGATGAGATTTAGGGAAGTAAGCCAAGTTAGAGACACATAAAAAATTCCCGATTGAAAAAGAGGACCAACAGTAGGCATGTGTAGTCCGTACTCTCAATTTTAACGTGTTGTTTGCAAATGCTTTGACTGAAGACAAGTCTGGAGTGACTGACTGAGCAACAGATTTAGACTTGACCTTTATAACTGTAATTGAATGTTTCTCAGAAAGGCAAGTGGCGTTTTTTTGTCCAGCCAACCTAAGGTTGGGTGAACAGCAATTTACATTTTTTTTCCTATCACAGATAAGAAAGGCAACTGAATTGTATTATTTGGAGGAAGTTTCAGTAAGACACAGGCTAACTGGGCATGGACCCAGCACAGACTACCAGACAGACATCTTGGAAGAAGAGATGATCTCTTAAGAACTTTTTTTATTGCATTCATTTGTCACATGGCAAAGGGGGCCCAGTGCTGCTGGCAAACTCTGATCTGCAGGAAAGACAGCATAAGAAAGGTTTCAAAGCTGTATGATGATAATGGAATGACAAATGGGAGCTTTTGGTTTTTTCTGCAGAAAATTAATGCTGTGGAAGAGGAAATGATAATGAAGGCTCTCTGAGATCCTCAACCAAAAGTAACACAGGAAAAGTAAAGAGTCTGGATACAGTAAGCCAAAGGACTGTGACTGTCTTCAAGCTGCATCCACATTAACATTTTAGAGGTGCACTTTTGAAGTCAGTCCCCCAACTGGCCACATCTACTGAACCTTCACTCACAATGTTGGGAGTAGTAGATAATTTGTTTATTAACTGTGGAAGACAACATTTTCTGTCTTTTCTATCCCTACAGAGAAAGAACATATGCTTATAGCTATTTCTCCATTTATACAGTGCATGTTACAATAAGGTTACTAAACAATGAAAGTGCCATTTGTTTGTACAGGATGAGCAACAGAAGCTGTTAAGTGGAATTCTTTGTATGCCTAAATAAATTTAAAATTACAGGAGTTATTTCACCTTGCCAGGTATTGGATTAATGGAAATCACACAGTATGTCTCCCAGATCACTGAGGTTTACACTAAAAAGTTTTAATAGTTCCTTCCATTGAAAATAACCAGATCTTGACTTTAGGTCAGTATTTCCTATGCATATTTTTAAGAAATCTGTAAGTGGGTAATGGTAAGAAAGAAAAACAGATTTATACCTTGGGAGAATATAGAAAAAGAAATATTTATTTCTTTCAGAATCTGCTAGACAACTTGTTTAAGTTTGGCTTGTTCTAGATGGCTACATTTTTGTACTGTAACATAGCTAAGAATACATCATGAAAAGAAGGATAAATGGGAAGTAAATATTTTATTATATTATCAGAGCATTTATTTAACAATAACTCTTAAATACTTTTCTAAACATAATTATTTCAGCAGATAGAGCTATCATAATTCAGTATAAGACTTCCTCTGAGAAAGTATGTTCAGTTTTTTTTAGGAATCATTTGGAAACCTTTATCGAAGTGTTGAATACTGAATGGTTGAAACCCAATGAAAAGAAGAATGTAGAATGTTTTATGAGGAACATTAGATATTGAGAGATTCAATAGAGTCAGTATACATGCTCCAGAAGTTTTATATTAGGACACGATCTAATGTTCTACCTTCAAATAGGAACTTTTTCAATTTGTCAAAATATGTAGGATTTATTATGTTTATATATACCATAAGTGCAAAGGTGGAGACAATATTTTTTTTATATAAGTAGATTGATGTATGCTCTAAAGACTTGAAAAGAAGTTGCTATGTTAGAGCTGACTTTCAAGTTAGGCATTTTTTAAAGTTTTTTGTGAATTTATTTCCATGAAACAAAGCCATTCTGGAATTTTTGAAGCCAATGCTAAGCATCATTTAATACACTGAGGATATCAGAAAAAAAGATATTTTATTTAAAAAATAATAATATGTCCTGTGAAGCGTCGTTCTTCCACACACACTTTTTTTTAAACTCATGCAGCAACTCTTTCTTCCATCCACACTATCTTTTATTTCATCAGTGCTGTCTTCTTTTCTTTCACAGTGTCAAAAGATTCTCTTTTCAAATAATCTCAGCTACTAGGGTAGTCACCTGACTGAAATATCCATATCTTCTTTTTCTCATCATGACCCATTCTGCTCAAGGTTACTGACTTCTGATTACGTTGTAAGTTCTCAAGTAGAAGTGTGTGGACAGTCAGTTTAGAAATCAACTGGTGAATATCCAAAGCAGTTAGAAGTTACTTAGGCTGATCCTAGAGCATCCACCTGTTTTTCCATATTTAAGCAAGAATACAAAATATGAGTTAGCAAGCTTGATAGAGACATAATGTTAGACTCTAGTGTTTGTAAATTATCTTTTTGTACCACTCCTATTTCCAAAGACTGCTGCATTGGCCTGGATAGTGCGAGTACTCCATTGCAAAATGGCTTGTTCAACCTCAAAGGTGCAACAACTGCATTAAAATAATGCAGGGTGGGGATATAACAGTCACAGATGCTCACCTGGCAAAGGAAGACATACAGTTTGCATTTTAGAGCATACTTGTTGCCCTGCTCTCTTGTGCAAGTGTGTGAGACAACTACTAAGAGCGCAGGAAGCACTGTGAGTGTCATTTGGTTTTCCATGGCAATAAATATTCACTGCACAGTGCTTGTTTTAACCTTTCTTCTTAGGTATTTCTTTTTTGTTGTTGTTGTGTTTGGAAAAGTGGGGGAAAGGAGCACTGGTGAAACAGAAGGCAATGCTGGTTGTTGCTTCCTATGGGCATTCAGCAGATTCAAGCTGGTGTACTTCAAGTGAGTTTATCAAAAAGATTTCTTAATTAAAAATGACTGCTTAAAATCTGTACTTAAATGTCATAGTAATAAGAAAAAATAGACATTGGTAACTCCTAATGGACATATACAGATGAAGTCTTTTAATGGTTAAAGCAGCTGCTAAAATAAACAATACAGAACCACTGAAATTTTTTGTAAGCCATACATTGCTATGCAGGATATTCTGTTCTGAGTTTACCACTCTAACTTGGCAGAAGGAGACTCTAACTCAGTGGAAAGGCTCTCAATCTTCAAAAAAAATTACAATACTAGCAAACAAAAGTGTAAGAATAAAACACAGTGAAATAAACCATATATGAGGTCAATCCTCAATAGATTCACTGAATTATTTCAAATGGAAAATTTCCAGATTAAGGTTCTGTAAACCCCAGAAAAACCGAAGTTTGATAACTGAACTTCACATTTAGTGGTTTGCTGGCCAGCCTTAGCAAATTAATGAGATGAGACTTTTGTAGAAAGAGGGACTCATCTATTTGGAAAATTTAAACAGAAAACAATGTTTCCCTTTTAATATCTTGCTTCATTTAAGTGCTGACATGAAGATTGAGTTTAAAATATTCAGGCCTTCCCTAGAGTGTCATATATAAATGAACATTTGCTGAAAGCAAATGGAGCTCATTCAGACAGGACTGATGTTTACTAGAGCTGTAAAGCTTACTGGAGTTGCTGATATAACATAGCTTCATCTCTGTGAATAATATGGTAAGTTTCCAAAATATTTACAGGATTTCAAACAGTTCCATTTGCAACAACATATTCAAGTTTTCTATATTTAAGCAGGAATAAAGCAGGTAGAAACAAATTCTATTTATGCATTATCTATATTTATAAATAGTGATTTTCTTTTCTATCTTTTGAAATTCTTTAAATTCATTTTAAATTCTTGTATTAACATCTTTCTATGATAATTTTCAGTAATGAGATAACACAAAGTTATTTTGTAATATAATATAAATGACAATTTTTTTTAGCATCCTTAGGTGGTTCAATGCTGTAAATACTATTTTGATTCTCAGGTTTTTTTCGGAGAAGTTTGAGATTAGCCAAAATGGCAGCTTCCAAGTGCTATGTTCATGACAGTTATATGTTCACTTCATCTCTCCTTTGGATTTTCATGCTGATCTCTTTTTAATTCCCATCCTCCCAACTGTTAGGAACCCTTGTGTTGTTTCAGACTGCAGTGATATGGCAAATGTGGGTGAAATTGTAACAACTAGAAACCATGGAAGTCATCTTCCTAATATATAATTTTTCACTTGATTTGAGGTATGACAAATGAGGACTACTTACTGAGTTCAGCATAATTAGAAATTCACCATGATTTAACGAGCAAACATGAGACTACCTTGTGCTGTTTTGAAATTATCCTATCTTGCAAAATACTCCTTGTAATTAATACCTTCTTGTCATTCCCCATGTTAATATCGTTCCTGAATAGAAAAAAACTATCTTAAGATATTGTAAACAATAAGTAAAGTATCTTAATACGTTGTAAGCAAGGAATCTACTTAGTTACGAATACCGTATTAGAGATCACTTGCCTTATTAGACATCAATTCTCTGTCATGAGAAAACAAATCATAGACTACTTGTCTTAGCTAATTTATATTGCCATTTGATGCAGTATTGACACCTGTTTGATTGGCATAGTATCCAATTAACTGCTTTTCTGCAATAGCTGCCTACAATGTTTTTTATACAGCACATTTGGTTAGTGCTCTTCAGAGCTCTTATGTGATGGCTGCTATGCTCGAAGTAACTAGAGCAGAAATTTAGTAAAAGTTCAATACAGAGCTGAGCAATTTAAAGCCAGATTGCACTATAAGCTAAAAGAGTGTAAGCTCTCTTTCTGTGCAACTCAGACTGCCTGCTTTGAAGTGGAATCCTATCAAGAAAAGCCCTCGAGGCCTTGTCAACAGAGGAGATCAAATATGGCCTGGTAGATTATTTAAAGGTCATTATTTTGAAAGGATTTTTCAAGGGAATTCACACTGGTTTTTTGAGATATATGTATTAAAAATTAGTATTGAATTTTTAAAAACAAAACAGCTCCTTAGTACTAAAAACAAAACAGCTCCTTAGTACTAAAAACTTGTGGGTTTTAATTTTAACTGTCAGCTATATCATAGAATCATAGAATTGTAGGGGTTGGAAGGGACCTCGAGAGATCATCGGGTCCAACCCCCTGCCAAAGCAGGCTCCCTAGGACATTTCACTGAGATAGGCATCCAGATGGGTCTTGAATATCTCCAGAGAAGGAGACTCCACCACCTCCCTGGGAAGCCTATTCCAGTGCTCTGTCACCCACACTGTGAAAAAGTTTCTCCACATGTTGGTGCGGAACTTCCTGTGCTCCAACTTGCAGCCATTACCCCTTGTCCTGTCTCCACAGACCACTGAAAAGGGGCTGGATGATTCCCCCTGCATCCCCTGCTTAAGATATTTTTAAACATTAATTAGGTCCCCCCTTAGTCTTCTCTTCTCAAGGCTGAACAGTCCCAATCTTCTCAGCCTTTCCTCATAGGGGAGATGCTCCAGGCCCTTTATCATCTTCGTAGCCCTTCTCTGGACTCTCTCCAGGAGATCCCTGTCCTTTTTATACCAGGGAGCCCAGAACTGGACACAATACTCCAGGTGGGGCCTGACCAGGGCAGAGTAGAGCGGGAGGATCACCTCCTTTGACCTGCTGGCTACACTCCTCCTGATGCACCCCAGGATCCCATTGGCTCTCTTAGCCACCGAAGCACACTGCTGGCTCATGGCCAACCTGTCATCCACCAGGACCCCCAGGTCCTTCTCCACTGAGCTCTTCTCCAGCAGGTCATCCCCCAGCCTGTACTGATACAAATGGTTGTTCCTTCCCAGGTGCAAGACTTTACGCTTGCTTTTGTTAAACCTCATCTGGTTTCTCCCTGCCCAGCTCTCCAGCCTGTCCAGGTCTCTCTGGATGGCAGTGCAGTGTTCCTGCGTGTCAGCCACTTTGTGCATATGACTATGCACAAAACAGAATAAAGAGGATATTGGATACAACTGTTCAGAATAATGTAAGCCGCAATGGGCAGAACATGGCATGTCTGCAGGACAACCAGGACAGACAGGCTGATCAACTGCCTGCAAGTTTTGAAAAAATGGTATAAAACAGGGCATTTCTCAAGAATTGAGAAAACAAACAAAAATCTTGCAATTCTGCAACATTATGTGAGAATTAAAAACGGTAAAAAAGAAGACAATATGACATAGTAATTAGTTATATGACAAGGTGGGACTGTTGTACCTTTCTGGAGTTGGGCAATGAGAAAGCTTCCTGTTGAAAGAGATATTTATGGTGTTTGATTTCTTTTTCTCCATATATTTTTATTAATTGTTGATCAGTGTAAACAGGGTTCTTTCACTTTTTACTTTTAAAAAAGGTGGGGTAAACCCCAACCCAACAGAAAGTTCTACAGTGATTACTATTCACAAGAGAGCCCAGGCACACAGGCAGCAAAGAGCTTATCAGTCACCTTTGAGTTTTCTTTCCCTCAGAACTGTGTTATCCTCTGGCATATTTTTCAAGAAACCCTGCATCCTAGAATTGTAAAGACATCCTAATTCTCAACATTTACTAGACACTTCAAACAGTATGAGGAGCTTTTCTTTGGGTGTTCTACAACATTAAAAAATTCTTCAAACAGGAACTGCTATAGCCATGGTCTATATTGTTGTTGTCTGTGGTATTCACTGTGCAGACAATATAGAGTAATTAATTGAAACAATATTTTTAATGGCCATCTGTTAAAAACCATCTGTACCTAACCCTTCAGTGTCCTCTGTGCAAGGATTCCTATGGTTAAGTCTTTCAAGGAAAATTACATGATGAGTTCTTACAGAAAGAATGCAGAAAATAGTTTTATTTCCCTTATAAAATGCTCTTTTGAAATGCTGCAACTAATTTAAAGGAATAGTATTTAATTCAAAGTAGTTTTCATTAATGAGTTAATCTAAATTATATTTCTTTGTCTAAAATAAGTTTAAAAGTTCAAGAAGTCTTGCATTCTTTTTATTGTAACATATTATTTTTAGTTTAGTACATTATGAGTTTGGAAGGCAGACATTGTATCAAAACGAACATACTATTAGTACTTCTTTCCACTCTCTTAAGATACCATGCTTGCAATGGTAGTTTCTGTAACATCTATCCAGAAAAAAAAAATATCTCTTATCATCATACCACAATTGCTTTATAAACGTAATATCACAACCAAATTACAAATATGTTGCATTTTAATTTACAATTAAAAAAAGTATTTACTGCGAATGGAGACTGTGTACACAGAAACACGTGGCTGAATTAAAGAACAGTTCAACATATATATTTGTGCTTCAGTTATACAAAGGCCTCTTGGTATGTAGCACTGATCTGACTCTAGAGATTGAGTTGTCTTTGAATGAGATGCCTATTTCTAACCAGTCCAAAAATTAACAATTCAGGTATTATTAAAACAATCTCAGAGGGACACTGGTGAGTTGAGGAAATCGAACCATAAAGAAACCTGTGGGAAAATCTGTCATGCCTTGGAAACAAAAGTTTGAATAGCACAACACTTGGTTTAAAGCACTGAATGAACAGATTTCCTACTTGATTCTAGCTGTTATGCACAACTTCAATCTTTTTAAATCAAAGTCAAACAAATTGCCTTACTTTGTACAATCTTTCCTTTCAAGACTGATAATTTCTCTAGGACATAGTGGGAACATAATTTTAGAATAATCTATTTTTGATACACTAGTATGAAAACACTTAATGAGTAGTCACAGGAGTTTGAAAGGCTGCCCCACTGAAAACAGGATACTGAAATTCTAAGTTATGCAGTAAAACTAATGTATTTTCATGAACCATTTAAATAGGTATTGCAGTGCAAACTACTGCTTGTGGCTAATTGGATATAAATGGAAAATTAGTAGAAAGTTGGATGCATTGTTTTGAAGATGTTAACATTTTTAATATGATAGAAAAAAATATAATTATGCTAATGCAGCAAACCCTAAAACAGCTTTGAATGTTTCTTTTGTCATGTATTCAATTGTGAATTATATTTCTCAAATCCTATTCCACATGAGAATGTAAAAATAGCACAGCCTTGTTTGTAAATAGATCATTGTTCCATTTAAAATTCAGTGTCTGAAGCTTTGAAATACATTTTCATAGTTAAGGAGGGTTTATAATTTTATTTAAATATGTTCTTATTAAAGGGAAAAATTTCTTTTGGTGAAGTAAAGCTCCAGGGCTGAACAACTTGTCATTCAAAACCTGTTTTCTTCTCCAGAAAAGATAAAATTAAAGGAATTTGCAGTGCAAGGCTACTTCTCAGAGTATTTCATCCACGACTTGGAACAGTTTGTAATGTGAATGCAATACAGAAGGGAAGACATGCTTGGCAAAATAAGTAGCAACATATTCATGCCTGAGCTCCGTGATTTGAACTAACAAATAGGCATATAGGTGAGGCTGGAAATGTTGGTGTTGCTTTTAAAACTCTATACTGTTTAGAGTAATTGATGTGATTTTCTTATTTCCTATGACAGACTGTGGTGGTTTGGCCCTGGCTAGAGGCCAAATGCCCACCAAGCCACTCGCTCACGTCCCCTTTCAGCTGAAAAGGGGACAAAATATATATTAGGAGGCTTAGGACTTGAGATAAGGACAGAGGGATCACTCTCCAATTAGTGCAATGAGCAAAACAGACTCAGCACAGAATAAAAGAAAGAAAAGTGATTTATTACTACTGCAACTATAACATCCAGTGAACTGGAGTCAATATAATGAGAAGCAGCCAGGTCTTAAAGCACCTTTCCCCCACCCCTCCCCTTCTTAGCAGACTTAAACTTCATCACAATTTTACTCCCTTCTTTCCCCCCAACGTGGCACAGGGAGTGGCAGGGAATGGGGAGTGGGGGGGTTTCAGTCTGTTCCGCCCGAGTTGTCTTCCATCTCGGCTGGGTAGGGGGCATTACACACACACACACACACACACACACACATACACACACTTCCCCTGCGGCACTGTGGGGTCCCACCCACACGAGAGTCATATCCATGAACTTCTGCAGCATGAGTCTTCTCTTTCCGGGAGTCATCTCTTCACCTCAGGCCTCTCAGCAGGACTCCCTTCCATGGGTGCTGATATTCAGGCCCACACTCCCCCAGCCTGGTCCCCTGAAGTCACAAGTCCCCCGGCAAACCTGCTGAGGCATGGATCAATCTCTTCACAGGCTGTAGATGTCTCTGCTCCCCGTCTTCATCCATGGGCTGCGAGGGGACACCTGCTCCACCATGGTCTTCACCACGAGCTGCAGGGGAATCTCTCTTTCCGCATTCTTCCCCCTCACCCTCTCCTGTGGGCCTGGCCTTGGTGTCCGCGCAGCTTGTTACATCTTCTCATCCCTTTTCCAGTGGCAAAGTGCATCGGCCTGCATTTTTTTTTCTCCTATATGTGATTCACAGAGGTGCTGTGACCATTTTCAATTGGCTCGGCCCTGGTCATCAGCAACTTTGGCCTTAAATTGGCTGGTGTTTCCAGTCTGGGGCTTGCAGAAGCATCTTTTGCTGCTTGCAAAAGCCATCTCAGCAGCACAGCTACACAAAACTACAACACAGACATATCACAACTCAGAGATCAACAGAGGCAGAAAATGTTGTTAGGAGAAGTTCACCTATGAAGTCCTCCAACCTCTGCACGCACACCCTCCATCACCAGAATTCAATCTAAAAAAAAAGGTATTATTGATTCTTATAAACTTATGCTACATAGGAGCCTTGAAACACAGCTACCAGATCTTGATTCTCTGATTTAAAGTAAGGCAAACTCCTTCTCACCATTCTTACTGCCCTTCCCTCTAATCTCCCCCCTGTCTTGCTCTAGGAGACAAAAATTTTTGGCTTGGAAAACAAAGCAATCAAAGAAGATTCATAGCAAATTAGACTTTTGTGCTCATAAGAAAGAAAAAGTATACATACTTACATTAGAAATATTATATAACCATACATGTGTATATATAATATATATTTTATATATATTTAATAATGTTTATATGTGTGTATATGTATATATACATACACACATTTATTTGTGTGTGTACACACATACACATATATACATTAAATAATTACTTACATGTTCCAGGGAAACATCTTTTTTCTTGGAAGACAAGAAAAAAACAGAAACACTTTTTCTGAGTTAGAAGCATAATTCCAGTTTTGAGTGGCCTAGTTTGCTGATCATAACTTATATTTATATATAAATAATAACATTGTGGTGGTGCCTGAAAATTGATGTTGTGCCTTTAAATAAAGTAGACTTGGATCTTTTTTCTAAGTAAAACCAAATATTAAAATGTCTGTGCCTTGACATTTTAAGCAATTTATAGAAGATATTCTAAACAATTGATTGAGGATTTTCCATTCTATGAGCTTCAGAGAAAGGCAGTAAAACACGACAGAAGATATCAAGTACTTCAACACACAGCAGAGTAGCTTCCTGAGACTGTAGTTTAAGAAGATATCCCCATATATCCAGAAGTGATACATTAAACTACGTTTCCTTGACTGACAAGAAAAAAACATACATGAAGTAAATTTTCTGGTTTATTCCCATAGATGCAGAACAATTTGCAAATGCTTAACTGCTTTCTTTCAGTAGATTTATTGCATGACAGAAACATGAAGTAGAATGCAAGCAATTTTTTTCTATTGTTATATTAAGATTGTTAATAAAAGCAGTGGTTTATTCATGGCAATTTTTTCAAGTGAACGCTTATTACAGACAGTAAAAAAGGCAATAGAAAGACAAATAGAACTGATTAGATAATTGGTAAAATAAAACTGTTATCCATTATGTTCATGGTGGTGCAGAAAATAAAAGCAAAAATCCTCAAAGGATTAAAATAAGCAGAAGTTCATATGCTGCACAAATAAACCAAACGCCATAACAATCTTTCCATTCAGTTTATTTGGAGGTTTTGTTGGGGTTTTTTATTTTCAAAAATCTACTTGAGTTGTAAAAGCTTTGGAGTGCTTTTGCCTCAGAGTCTTTGCTTGATGCATAGATTTTAAAGTCTGGAAGATTTTTAACTGGTAGGTTCTACATGAAACCACCTAGACAAGTCTTGCAGCATCTATTTCTAAAAACAAATCATCAAAAGATTTTGGAGCATTTTAAAATATAGCAGCAGAGTTCTGCCCTTGAAACATATGTGTTTGACACAGTTACTTTCCCCTTGTTCTGTAAGTGTAACAAGCCCACTTAAATCAACCTTTTTTTTTTTTTTTTACTTTTGGATAAGACTTCCACTGCTATCAGAATAAAATTAATATCAAGAACATTTTTGTGAATCTAGTTGAAGTTTTTAGTCTCATGGGATATTTCAACTAGCATTTACTCTATACGGCATATCGGAGCCTGTACTTCTTTGCCCCATCTTGATTAACCTTTTGACTTCTTCCAATAAATTGATTTTCTCCTTGCATGAGATTAACACATGTGAGTGTGAAAGACTCTGAAAATACTGCATCTTCAGACATGACAACAATGTAATCACTTTTATTGTTACAGCACATGGTATCCCACTGCTAGATAAATAGTAAGATAGAAAAAATAAACGTTGAGGTGAAGTCTAGGTGTTGATCTTGTGAAAAAGACTTCATTACAACAATTATTGTTGATTGGATGATCTGATTGACATTGATAGGGTTTTCAGATTGAATGCATGGTACTACAAGGAAATAACAGATTTGGCAGCATTATTGCCTTTCTTCTCTGTGGTTGGTTTAGGGAACAGATTAATGAGATGCTTTGAGCTACCAGAAAGCAACTTTATCATCAGAGATATTTTGGCGGCTGAAAAGCTAATAATAGGATAATGGAATATTAATAAGATTTCTAATATGCAACAGTGGATTAACTTGCTAATGGGAAAAATGAGGTTGGATTTTATTTTTTTTATTTTATAAAACACAGTAAAAGACATTTAAATTACAAATAAAAAAGCATCTTTTCAGAGCTGTGCAGAGTAGTGTATACTGTGATTTTGAAAGATACTACATATAAACTAGTCACTAATAAATTGTTGGTTCAACACATGCTCAAATCTAAATTCTTAGCTATTTAAAAACTGAGAACATGCAGGCTGCAGAACCCCTACTAATCTGAAAAGAGTTCACAAGGAAAGAACATTTTGAATGTTATTGAATCTTTAATCAATCATTACAGCTGATGATTTAATTAAAGATAATGACTTCAAAGTTGTTGCTAAATTACAGATGCTAGTGCAGTGAAATACACCATTATTCTCTTTGTGTCCTCTGTTTGCATTTCCTTCTTCCTAGGCTCGACACCCTTCTCAAGAAAACAGACACATTTTCATAGGGACATAAATTGCTGAGCAATATTCCTACATAAGAGAAAGCCCAAAGCTTGCACACTTAGTTTACTATAGGAGTCAACATAGATACTAATGACACTGGCTTACACTTGCTGCGCAGCCATATTTACTGAGACAGAAATCCCAGAGATGAAAGTATACATTTCCAGAAGTCTGCTGAAGAGGTTATGATAACTAACACAGGCTGGATTACAGAATCACAAGATCATAGGAGTTGGAAGGGACCTCAAGAGATCATTGGGTCCTACCCCCTGATAAAGTAGGTTCCCTAGGACAGATCACACAGGTAGGCATCCAGGCAGGTCTTGAATATCTCCAGAGAAGGAGACTCCACCACCTCCCTGGGAAGCCTATTCCAGTGCTCTGTCACCCTCACTGGGTAAAAGTTCTTCTGCATGTTGGTGCAGAACTTCCTGTGCTCCAACTTGCAGCCATTGTCCCTTGTCCTGACCACTGAAAAGGGGCTGGCCATTTCTCCTTGTGTCCCACACTTGAGCTATTTATAAATATTAATGAGATCCCCTCTTAGCCTTCTTTTCTCAAGGCTGAACAGTCCCAGCTCACTCAGCCTTTCCTCATAGGGGAGATGCTCCAGGCCTTTAATCATCTTCATAGCCCTCTGCTGGACTCTCTCCAGGAGATCCCTGTCCTATTTATAACAGGGAGCCCAGAACTGGACACAATACTCCAGGTGGGGCCTGACCAGGGCAGAGTAGAGGGGGAGGATCACCTCCTTTGACCTGCCGGCCACACTCCTCCGGATGCACCCCAGGATCCCATTGGCTCTCTTAGCCACCGAGGCACACTGCTGGCTCATAGCCAACCTGTCATCAATCAGGACCCCCAGGTCCTTCTCCACTGAGCTCTTCTCCAGCAGGTCATCCCCCAGCCTGTACTGATACAAATGGTTATTCCTTCCCAGGTGCAAGACTGTACACTTGCTTTTGTTGAACCTCATCTGGTTTCTCCCTGCCCAGCTCTCCAGCCTGTCCAGGTCTCGCTGGATGGCAGCGCAGTGTTCCTGCGTGTCAGCCACTCCTCCCAGCTTTGTATCATCGGTGTGCTTGCTGAGGGTGGACACTCTTCCCTCATCGAGGTCATCAATGAAGATGTTAAATAAGACTGGACCCAACACTGAGCCCTGGCCAACACCGCTAGTCACAGGTCTCCAGCCAGACTCTGTTCCACAAACCCTTGTTACTCCACTTCTGATGACTGAATCTGCTGGGCCATACATTTATTGTCATTCTAAAAGCCCTTATTCTACTTTGGATACTTTTTGTAAAGTAATTTGAAAAAAACAGTTCCTTAAGTTTCAAATGAGGAAAAACTAAAATATATGGTTTACGAACAGCTACATTGTCCAGTTTTGGCAGTGTACTGTTGTCATCAAGATATTATCAAACAGACCCTAACCAGACCATTCCAAAGTGTAAGAGACTAGAGATATGCCTTAACAATTGCCAACAGAGCCACACCTCCTGATCTTTCTTCTCTTTCAACCACTCTAATCATACCTCCTCTTTCCTCTCAATCACCATAATACTTCGTGCCCACAACATCCACACAACAAAGTGAAATGCACCCTTCAGGAACAGTTACACATCTTGTTTATCTCAAGGTGGCTTATCTCAAAGCATGTGGCCCAAGTCCTCTGTGCATGCACCCAGGCCCAAGGTCAACTGAAAGAAAAACTGTGAGGGGGCTCAGACCCTCTTGAACTTTTGGTGACCCTCCGGAGACAGCATTGGGCATGTGTCCCACCACCTGGTGGAAGATGTGTCTATGCCAAGGACTTAATGACTATGTAATGTATAGTCATTGTGTATATATATATATATATATTTATATTTATATATATAAAGCACCTATCACCGTATTGATAAACATTCTTTGGAACCACTCTGACAACACTGTAAAAAGGCAGGATGAACCAAGACAGGTTCACTGATCATCACTCTTTGAGTTTGGCCCAACAACCAGTTCTCATCCTACCTCACTGTCCTCTCATCTATCCCATACTCTCAGCTTTACTATCAGGATGTCATGGGAGACAGTATTAAAAGCCTTACTGATGTAAGGTAGATGACATCCACTGTTCTCCCTCCATCTACTCAGCTGGTGATGAGATCATAGAAGGCTACAAGATTGGTCAAGCACAATCTCCCCTTGGTGAATCCATGCTGACAACTCCTCATAACCTTCTCTTCCAATTGCTTGGAGATGACATCCAGAACAAGCTGTTCCATCACCTTTCGAGGGACAGAGGTAAGACTGACTTGCCTGTAGTTACCCAGATACTCCTTCTTGCCCTTTTTGAAGACTGGAGTGACATTGGCTGTCCTCCAGTCTTCAGGTACCTCTCCTGTTCACCAAGACCAGTTGAAGATGATAAAGAGTGGCTCAGCAATCACGTCCGCCAGCTTGCTCAGCATATATGGATGCATCCCATCAGGGCCCATGGATTTATGTGCATTGATCCCTTTGAAATGCTCATGGACTGCCCTCACATCAACCAGAGGAAATATGTTCATTTCACAAACTCTTTCTCTTTCTTCTTGGGGCCAGGAGTCCCAAGGGGGAGTCTTTGAAGTGAAGACTGAAGCAAAGAAGGGATTCAGTATCTCCACCTTCTCAGCATCCCCCATTACCAGTACAACCACCTCATTCAGCAGGGGACCCACATTATCCCTAGTCTTCCTCTTACTATTCATATACTATAAAAAAATCACTTCTATTATCCCTTATGTCCTTTGCCAGTTTTATTTCCAGGTGGGCTTTAGCCTTCCGACTAGCTTCCCTACAGGCCCCAAAAACATTCCTATATTCTTCCCAAGTGCTCTGACCCTCTTTCCACAATTCATAGACCTTCTGCTTCCCTTTGAGTTTACACATGAGCTCCCTACTTATCCACACAGGTCTTCTGACACCCTTTCCTGCTCAAAGGGAGACACCGATCCTGAGCTTGGAAGAAGCACTGTTTAAATGCTACCCAGCTCTCACAGGCTCCCTTTCCTTCTAACAGCATAGCCCATGAGATAGCTCCTATTAAGTCACAGAAGAGATCAAAGTTTGCTCTTCTAAAGTTCAGGGTCCTGATCCCACTCTTTACCAGGCCCACATTCCTCAAGATCACAAACTCAACCAGGGCATGGTCACTGCAGCCCAGGTTGTACTTTATGACTGGTGGCTCTAATCAGATATTCACCCACATTGCATTACCGTTGCCTAGGACCTGATTACAGTACAGTTTCATGTAGATTAAATAAATTTTGGTTATACCTTGGTGGTTGTAAGTCACTCTAAGCTTGTGATTTCCAATAAAACCAGGAGATATTTGCAGTTTAATAGGCCAAATTCAAGGACTTACAAGCAATCAATGCACAATATTGCTAGGATTATACAGAGTGACAAAGAGAGAAAACAACATATTCTAAGTATAGTCCTAGAATTGAAGACTAAGAAAAAATTTCCTGGATAACATCCTTTGTGCTTAAAGAATTTTGTGTTTTATTGAAAAATCATCCAACAAAACCTGTCAAAATTGGCCACATAATGAAGTAACAAGATAAAGAAGGGAAAGACTTCTGCATCCCTCTGTAGGGTAGCAATTAATATTTTTGAACTGTAGCTTTGAATTTAACTTTAAAAAAAAATAGTCTTACCAGCTTGTAACTTTTACTATCAGACTGTCAACTTATGTGACTGCAAAATGCTAAAACTGATGAGTTGTTAGATACCTGTGTCAATACTTTCTTGGTTATCAGTGCATCTATTACATTAGCACTAAAACTGACAAATGGAGCATAGGATATTCAAAGCTTTCAAATTCTAAGTTAGTATAGTTCATCAAAGGTTCCAAGTGTCAGTTTTTAACTCTTCATACTGCCTTAAATATCTTTTTCATAAGATGCTTGTGTTATTTGCTTTCCATTTACATAACTGTTTTCTTTCCACTGTTGTTTAGATGCAACTGGGACTACTTCTTCTACCCAAGAAGTGTGCATGGTATACTGCCTACTATGTTCCAAAACAATTCTTAAAATTGCCATTTACTTTTTAATTTCTTATATCAGGATTGTACTTTAAGAACTTTATGTGTCATAGTGCAAAACACATAACATCTGTTCAATTTATACTGCTGACCTTCTAATTGTAAGGAAAAAGTTCTACCCATTAGCCTATAAACAAAGCTCATAAAAGTTGATTTTACATTTTACTGAGGATGAAGCATCAGAGTCCACAAAGGCTTACTAGGTTTTTTCACACTAAAATGACATTATTCATAAAACAACTGTACAGATGGCTTTTGGGAGACATCAGCATTTAAGACAGTATGAGACATAAAGGGAATATATTTTTTCCTCATGGAACAACAGATCTTGTGATTAAGTAGTCTGTAGAGAAGCATCCATACATCTAATTATTGTACATATTTCCTATTTAAATTATCCTTCTTGTCCTGAGTATATTCCTCTCAACAAATTCTTTCATTGCATCTTCAGTTCAGCCTGATTAGTTTTGGAATCTTTTAAAGAGAAAAAAAAAAACAACACAACAACAAAACCATCAACTGTCCATTTCCTTTCATAAAAGTTCAGCCAATGGCTATGTACATCTTTACCAAAGAACAATGCCTTATATATGCAAAATGCTGAAAAAGAAATTCTGAATCTTTGAATCATAGCACCATAAAATAGTTTGGGTTGGAAGGGACCTTAGAGGTTGTCTAGTTCCAATGCTCTGGCCATGGGCAGAGGTACCCTCCACTAGACCAGGTTGCCCAAAATCCCATCCAACCTGGCCTTGAACACTGCCAGGCAGGGGGAGCCACAGCTTCTCTGGGCAGCCTGTGCCAGGGCCTCACACCCTCACAGTGAAGAATTTCTTCCTTAAATAAAATCTGAATCCACCCTTTTTTAGAATAAAAACATTACCCTTTTTCCTGTAAGTACATGCCCTTATAAGCAGTCACTTTCCATCTTTCCTGCAGGTCCCTTCAGGTACTGGGAGGCTGCAATAAGGTCTCCCCAGAGTCTTCTTTTCTCCAGGCTTAACAAGCCCAACTCTCTCAGCCTGTCTTCCTAGGAGAGGTGCTCCAGCCCTCTGATCATCTTCATGGCCCCCTCTGGACTCATTCCAACAGGTGTAGTAACTGAGTTTTGCTAGAACACATCACCAGTAAAGAGAACATACTGATCAGTGTCACAAGACTTCTTGCTGTGTTAATGAATGAATGATGTTGTGACATATCCTGAATGTTCTTATAGAGCAGTAAGAAGTGTTAAGACAAATGTTTCAGTGTGTGCTTTTGAAAATCAGTAAGGGATTTATTTCTTTCCAATCTTGCATAGCTTTCGGGCATAGTCCAAGGCATACCTCACAGCAGGTATACACTTGGTTCAAGCGACATTTCCTCAACAGTAGTGAGAAATCTGAAGTGGAGTTGTCAGACAATCCACTATACTCTGCAAAGCTTATGAAGCCTGGGAAGGCAGGTACCCAGAGGCAGCTAAACCACACAGTACAAGGTACAACTGAAAGAAAATAAAGTTTCTTTAAGAAGAACTCTAGCTACAGGCTACAGCTTGGGAGACAGATAGTAGTTTACATATTTCACACACATGATGGACATGTGTGTCATAACTGTTTAGTGTAATTTGGTATACTTAAGAACTGTGCCAGATGTCTAGTTTGTATGGGTAAGAAAGTCCTGTTGGGAGGAAGAAAAATAATTCTGGAACTTCTTAATTCCTATCAAAACTACCTGTCATGACACTGCTTTTTCTGCCCATTTAGGGCAGAAATAACTTCTTTTGTAAGTTAAGCAGCTGCATAGTCTTGGACACTCTTAAGATCTTCTCTCTTGCTGGTCTGACATTTTCCCAGTGACTTTGGTTACCTCCTCTTCTACCTTCTTGGATATTAACCTGCCTATGACACGTCCTCTCAATGTTTCCTTTGAGTCCTCAAATGTATATGGAATAATTGAATTGTTGATATCAACTTTAATTTGGACTTAAAGTTGTATAACTCTCCTAATTTCAATATAGCAATTCAGATGTACACCAAAGGTGACAGAGAAATCACATGAAAACTTTAAATCTTTATCTTCTTTCTCATTCTTTGTACAAACCCTAACTTCCTATGACATAGAAGGATGAAGAGGCTACTCACATGGAATATCCACCAAAATAATGCCACATTTCAAAAAAATCTGACAGTTGCTTTCATTACTAAACTTCCATCAGACCTTTTATCTTTTTAATTATTTCTATGATTTTTGATTACTGTCATTTTAGTCTATCTGACCATCTTGACCTGCATTTTCTCCAAGATCTCTTAGAACATAGAACCCACAGGTATCAAAATAATATTTTTAGAAGATCCTAACAATGTGCAGCCTGTCTTATGACCTTTATTTCCCCAATGTACAAATTCAACATACTAATTTCTCTTTACTTTCAAGTCCTTTTTTAATAAATTCTTAATCTTTTTTCATCCCTTTCCTGCTTTTTAAGAGCCCATGCTTATGAATACCTTTTATTCAGAAATTAAACTTATTTGCCTTTATTACATAGATAATAAACATAATTATTTCCCTGTAATGTGATATTTTTCTTTCAAAGCAAAAAAGAAAATGTGTGCACATACATTAATATTCCAGTAGTGAAAATGAAGTGGTAATTCATTTTTAATAGATCCCATGGACTTCAGTTTTCAAAATTAATAGGACCCCCTACCCACAGAAATGCTGGATCAAAATCTCTTTAAGTCATTTCAGCATATTTGTTTGTTATAAAGCAATAATTCACTCAGCTAAATTACACTCCAGCTTTCACTTGTCATGAATATTAAAAGAATAAAGCAGCACCACTCTGAAGAAAGCAGTCCCCATACTGATTTCATATTGGACTAAATCAAAGGAATGACTCCAGTGTACAAGCAGAATGAGAACCTTCCCACTAAAACCAAAACCTTGGTTTGAACTTAATTTGTATTTAGCTTGAGCTGATGCATTTAGTTTAAAAACAAATATAAATGCTGGGGGTTTGTTGGTTGGGGTGGTTGGTTTTTTTTGTTCCTTTGGGTTGGTTTTGTTTTATTTTTTGTTTTGTTTTTGTCTGTTTTTTTGTTTTAATACTAACGTATAAAAATTTGCAGTTCAGGGTTCCAATCTGTAAATAGACAGTGCTTAGATCAATATTTCAAATTTAAAGGCATTGAGAGATTCTTTCACAAATTATGGGCTCAGATATTATAAAATGAACTAGTAAGGAGACATTAGGCTACTTTTATCCACTATTGGAGCAAGCATTAAAGAGCTCAGCTAAACCATTTCACTTTGAATATTAATCTGCTTAATGCCTAACTTGCCCTTTTGCAAGGTAACATATTTATCACACCCAGATGCCAGCTTCTGGAATAAACTGCCTACACATTTCAGGGTGATTTTTTAAGCTGATTTTCCTAACTGTGGCTGATGAGTAGAGTGTCTTAGCTGGGAGGAGTGGCTGACACGCAGGAACACTGCACTGCCATCCAGCGAGACCTGGACAGGCTGGAGAGCTGGGCAGGGAGAAACCAGATGAGGTTCAACAAAAGCAAGTGTACAGTCTTGCACCTGGGAAGGAACAACCATTTGTATCAGTACAGGCTGGGGGATGACCTGCTGGAGAAGAGCTCCGTGGAGAAGGACCTGGGGGTCCTGGTGGGTGACAGGTTGGCCATGAGCCAGCAGTGTGCCTCGGTGGCTAAGAGAGCCAATGGGATCCTGGGGTGCATCTGGAGGAGTGTGGCCAGCAGGTCAAGGGAAGTGATCCTCCCCCTCTACTCTGCCCTGGTCAGGCCCTACTGGAGTATTGTGTCCAGTTCTGGGCTCCCTGGTATAAAAAGGACAGGGATCTCCTGGAGAGAGTCCAGAGAAGGGCTACGAAGATGATAAAGGGCCTGGAGCATCTCCCCTATGAGGAAAGGCTGAGAAGATTGGGACTGTTCAGCCTTGAGAAGAGAAGACTAAAGGGGGACCTAATTAATGTTTAAAAATATCTTAAGCAGGGGATGCAGGGGGAATCATCCAGCCCCTTTTCAGTGGTCTGTGGAGACAGGACAAGGGGCAATGGCTGCAAGTTGGAGCACAGGAAGTTCCGCACCAACATGCTGAAAAACTTTTTCACAGTGAGGGTGACAGAGCCCTGGGACAGGCTGCCCAGGGAGGTGGTGGAGTCTCTTTCTCTGGAGATATTCAAGACCCGTATGGACGCCTATCTCAGTGAAATGTCCTAGGGAGACTTCTTTGGCAGGGGGGTTGGACCCGATGATCTCTCGAGGTCCCTTCCAACCCCTAAAATTCTATGATTCTATGATTCTATGATCTTTTCCATCTTTAGCACCTGAATGGAACTGAAGGAGGTTTCGCATTTACCTTAAGCAATTTATAACTTTGCAAAGGCATTACATCAGCCACCACTTCTGCATGAAAACCTGTATGAATTGTACTTATGTTTGCACATGCTAGAGAACATTGAAAACATATGAATTTACAGCTGACTAGATTTCAAACTAATGACACATGAGCCACATTCTTTTTACCTGAGATTGAGATTATGCTATCTGCCCATAACAAGAACAGTTTAGAGATTCCACAGCCTGTAAAGGAATTGACCCCTTCATTTTTCAGATTTTTGTAAACTAATATCTGAATTGATGTTTTCAAATGAATCTCTTTTATTGTAGAAAAATGCACTTCAGTTACTTAGGGCACAAGTTCCCCTGAACTTTTCCTATACCCATAAATGCAAGACCAGACAAACTGAGAGAACAGTCATAGAATTATAGAATCATAGAATATCCTGAGTTGGAAGGGATCCATAAGGATCATTGAGTCCAACTTCTGGCTCCACACAGGGCTAGTCAACACAGAGACTGTGACTGAGTGCATCGTCCAGACATTTCTTGGACTCAGTAAAGAACTCAGTGCAGCCAGTGGTGTAATCAGTCCACTAATCACTAATCAGCAAGAATTAGTGTTTCCATCTGCCTGTGTCCAGCAAAGAGTGTGAATTGGTTATGATTCAAAGGCTGCTTTATCATGGTTGGAGGGTCCCGACTTCATACAAGCAATCCCAACATTTCAGACTGCAAAACAATACTACTACGTTTTGGGTCTATAGGAGATTAATTTACTGTAAATCAATATTTCTTTACATCAGCTGTCTCCATCATTCCTGTAATGGCCCTCATGTGGTTCAGCGAACAGATCTGGCCCAAAACTAACATTTATTACTTTTGCTGAGTTATTTTTTCAGTTGAATCAACTTCCTGAACCACTTTCATTGAACGCTGATACTACGCATTGAACTTAGTAACTGTGCAATCTTCATTGAAATAGTTTATGTGTTTAGAACAGCGTAGCCTTTAAGCTGTGAACAGATACAGATCACAATTTTCTTACAATTCTCATTCTGTCTTTCTTTTCTCACCTAATGGTAGAGTCAGTGGTTGAGTCATTTCATATAGAATACAATTTCATGGGAGTGAAATTTCTGCTCATTTAATATTCAGAAGATCTTAGGTTGTTCTATTTCAGAACAAGACTCTTCCTTCTGCTTTAGAATTAAGTTTCTTACTCTATGATTAGACTGACTGAAATAAATGCTATGAGTGGGTATGTATCATGTGCCACTCTGTGTGTTTAGTATGTATTGGAACTCTGCATCAAAAGTGGCCTGTGTTTGACAAGTACTAAGAAAGATACCGAAATTCAGGCTTACAATTTGATGCTGTTTAACAGAAGATTCATAATATTCTGGACTGCCAAATATTTTGCAACAGCTTTGGGGATCATTACAATATATCATGCAGAGAATCTCCATAATAATGTCTTTATGTCATAATCTATCATGTCAAAAATCCTAAAGCATAATTTTCAGGATATATTAATGACCCATCAAAATGCATCAAGGTTTTATCATATTTTGTTATGTCCATTCCTGACTGAAAAAGTGCTATTGGGAAGCATTTTCAAATATTTTGGGGAGAACAATTGCTTTTTCTAGATAATTATTAAAAGGAAGTAAGGTTGGATTTATTTCAGGTTCAGATAAAATGCT
This sequence comes from Hypotaenidia okinawae, assembly GCA_027925045.1. NCBI lineage: Eukaryota > Metazoa > Chordata > Aves > Gruiformes > Rallidae > Hypotaenidia > Hypotaenidia okinawae. The sequence goes on along the minus strand of BSDF01000002.1, from coordinate 136,061,736 downwards.
AGGAAAAAATTTTTACTGAAAGAGTTGTCGGGGCCTGGAACAGGCTGCCCAGAGAGGTGGTTGAGTCACCTTCCCTGGATGTGTTTAAAAGAAGGGTAGATCAGGTACTTAGGGATATGGTTTAGCATAGGACGGGAATGGTTGGACTTGATGATCTTGGAGGTCTTTTCCAACCTTGTGGTTCTGTGATTCTGTAAAGCCTGTCACAATATCTAATGCATTCTGCATGGGAAAACACTGTATATATGATAGGATTTTATAGAATTTTTCATCCAATCCCATTTACATTTGAACATTTAGGAGCCAAATTCCTTCCAGTAGTTTAAAAAAACCTAAAATTACACCTATTAGAACACTTAGCTCTTGGGGTTAGGAAATCTATCGCATTCTCTATCCTCTAATTGTGAGAAAAGCATAGCAAAATATGCTAATAAGGAAAACAGAGAGAGAAAAAAATCATATGAATTATAAATAAAACAAAAATCAAGGAGAAGCCCAGTAAGAGCCTGGTGTCTTTGTACAGGATGCTGTACATATGATTGTTCATCTGAGAGCAGAATAAAATGAAGGTAGTTGGTGTTGTTTCACAGCAAAGTGTGATTTCCTGATGCTTAATCTTTTTATTCTTATATTAAAAAGAATGAGATATTAGAATTCTTCAGATGTTTTGAGATCGTCTTACTTTTTAAAAAAATTAGAATTGTACCTCATGGGTTTACTGTAATTAGGTTTTTGCTCCAGTATCAGAAAATTATTTTTAATATTACCCAAAAGGACTCATCAGATCCAGAGATGGCTCAAAGAATTTTAAGGACTGACATAAGATTGAGAGAACTCAAAAAAAGTTGATTCATGCATGAATTCAAAAAAAAAAACAAAAAAAAAAAGAAAAAAAAAAGAGAAACATTTGAAGGTAAGTTTCAAGCTGAAGTGTGAAGAGGAGGAGCTCTAAATAAAACCAATATAATTAAGAGAAAAAATTTAAAAATTAGTTGAAACCATATGATCAGTACCTAAATATCAGAAGTGTTATTTCTGCTCTATATTCATCAAGTTACTCATGGTATGAATAATAATTGTGCATACATAGGCATTCCAGCAGGGACATGGTTGAGGGTGCTGATCGATATGCACATCTTCAGTATGGGGAAAATTGATTTGTGCTATAATAAATAGCAATAACATTAGTAGCAACATGGAGAAAGCTAATAAAGTAGACCAGAATTATTACTATGTATACTGGATCAGGGGAAAAATCCTTACACAAATATAAGGGGTTTTTAGAAGAATAAATAAGTATGTGACTAAGAATATTTTTGTTAACACAGCAAACTTGGATTTTCAAAAATGCTGACAAGTAACTGGCGTTGGATTTTTCCTGCTTAAAGTTAGTTTTAGTGTCTGACCACTGAAACAGAGAACAGTAGACTCATTCAGTTAAGAAGTGCAAAACTATGGGAAAGTGTCAAAGAAAAACATGCTTGCTCTACATCATATCATTACTATGGCTTGCTTGCAACTTTCTTCAAAACATATGCACAGCATTGTAAATGTAAACTCTAGATTTTGAATGTATGTCTTTATGAAGAATCTAAACCACCAAATTTTTGAAAGGAGTATTATATTTAGTGAAGTAATTCTACTCATTTGGTTATGTATCTTTTCTATCTGAAGTATTTAAAATCACAAGTGCAGCATTTAATTTGAATTGCTTTTATATAAATACAATACTAAGATTGATGTATAATCACTAACTTACTTATCACTGCATGTTTGTATATATTAAATTTTATTTAATGTTAGTCAGCAGCACATCTGGTCAGCTTCAGAGCACGTGGTAGAACTGATTAACATACCATTGGACAAGGTATAATGTTCTTGCATGACTCATTTTATTTGTTGCTTTTTATTCATTTTGGCTATTCGAAATCATCCATATGCTTTTCAGTTACACACAAGTGCAATACATTAGAAAATAGAAATCATCATCATCATCATCTCATTAAAGAAGAAATATCCTTTCTTCTTAACACAGAATTTAGCAAGGAAATTGACCCAACAGGTAAACTATGCAACATTCTATACTGATTTAACTACAGAATACTTAGAAATAGGTGCAGATGCATATGATATTAGAACACTGTATAACATAGCCACTGCTTCTTTATGTGTAACAAATTATAACCATAAATTTCTGTATTAATTTTATATTAAATCATTATCCCCAAATTCTATTTACTTCTGGAATCAGCCAGTTTCTGTGCTCTCATTTAGCTAGAGAAATTAAGAAGAATCCTTAATAATTGCCAAAGAGTTTACACATTTTATTAACATTAAGAAACACTTGCTACAGCAAGGAACCCTAATGGTTCTAACTAGCTCCCGGGGGGTGGATCAAAGCCAGTTTAAACAGAGCAGATTGCACTAAAAAAGACAGACAAAGAGTCCAGGGGGACTCATGGCTGACTAGGAGAATACAAGTTCGTTTACATCAGATAAGAGGGGAAACCTGCCTAAAAGTACAAGTACATTTTCTGGGCCTACACCAACTGTTTTCTAAGTCACCTGAGAGCCATGTAGCTGCACTCAAGCTATTCCTGGATTACAGGTAAAAAAACATTCCCACAGGCAAGATATTGTAGCTCAGGATGGGTACCACGCTAACGTGGCCACATGGACACGTTCCAGAAAAACAGCAAGCTCACATTTGCTGTTCATGCACAACTCTGAGAGGTCCCGCATTTGCTTGCAGTGAAATATGAGTTTATGAGAGATTAAATGTGCACATATGGGAGGTTTTAAAAATCCTTTCCATATCCCCTATCACAAATCGAAATGCCTCACTCGAACTGCTAAATGAAAGTACTGATGGACAGCCTCTCAGGTCCCTGAAAGCAAAGCGCAGGTGAGCAGAAAGCTGTGGGGCTGTACGTGGTTGGTATACATAGAGAGGCACACTTGAGTCTGCCATGGGAATAGCAGACTGACAGGATATTTCCCTGAGGTGTGTAACGGTGAGACGGCTCTCCCTGGAGACTGCTGTCTCAGAAATTGTAAAGGATACAGCAGTGCAGCTGTCATGTAACTGTGGCAATGGCTTTCTGGGCAGGAGGCGTCCCTTGGAACACAACTCCTGTAATTTATTTTTGTCAGCCAAATTACACTAGAGTGTTGAGCTGCTGGAGTCCGTCTCAGGCTGAGCAAATATGAATGAAAGGTACGAGCACTGCAGCCACAAAAAAAAAAATAAAATAATGTGATATAGCATTGGTTTCTTATATCCCACTGTTTCAAGGGAGATGTCCCAATGAATCAAGGTAAACATAGCTCTTTATGCATGCACAAAGCTAAACCTTAAGACAGGGACCTTAAGACAGAGACCTTAAGACAGAGAAAAGACCCAAGTCTCCTCCTTCCTGGAAGAGAAATACCTTAAAGTGGGTTAGAAGGGGACATTTTTCTCTGCTTATGATTGTCTACTGAAAAGCTTCTCTTGGAGTCTGGCACTTCAGATGACTTTAAGTCATCCCTTCCTCACAAACTGCTGCAGTGAGAGCAGACTGTATCATTGTGGCTGCTCCCTGCCTCCTCAGGCAAGCCATCTCCTCTGGTGTGCTAGGTCTGGGTTGGACTCGATGATCGCTTGAGGTCCCTTCTAAAGCCTACAATTTTGTTATTCTGTCTGAGGACAATGCAGAGGACTAACACCCACAGCTCTCACTTCCAGGTGAGTGGTCTGTTCACAGGGTAGTCTCACACAGTGTTCTCTTGCTTGCTATTATTGAAACTATCTCACTACACAGACAATATTAAATATTCATTAAGCTAGAGAGAAAAAAAAAAAAAAAAAAGAGATGTGTATCTCAAAGGGTGAAGTCTGTACTCACTCCATGCCCCGCTTCAATAAGTATTTCAAAATTTCATGCCAAGTGGATTAGGCTGACTAGAAGAAATTGAAAGAGTTACCCTGAAAATGCCTTCTATCTTGGTTACTCCCCAAGAAGTTAAGCGAAGATTAAAGTTCTTTTAGGCAGAGTGAAAAATTAAAATTGGACCTCATGTTCAAGGTGTCTGCTTTAGCTGAAAAGCATCTGCTCAGGCACAGTGATTCATTTTACTTACCCTTCCAGTGGTTTGCAACAGATCCAGAAAGGCTATGTGGAATTTAAAATGTACCTTTAGGGGGAAGAGAAAATTGGAAAGCAGAACTGATGAATGTTAAATTTAAACTTCAGTGATAGTATAGACGTGATTACATTGAAGGTTTCAGTGTAGCTGATGTGTTGTTTCAGAAAGACTTATTATGAAGAATACTTCTGGTTTAAGTCTGGGTATTCAAGAAATCCAGAGAGGGGCTTCTCTTTCTTTTCTTGAACTATAACTTGAAAAAAAAACAAACCAAACCACAACAGATGACGAGATTTTGGTCAAAGGTTATCAACAGCTGCACACACAGAAGTTTGCTGGATGGTTTTCATTTATAAAGTCCAGATGTTTGGTATTTTAAATAATTTAAACTTTCTCTTTTCAAACATCAAAGACAACTTAGGCTAGTAGAATTGTCAGTTGAAGAAAATGGTAAAATAAAACACTGAACAAATATTTTGTATGTACAATATCAGAACAAATTAAGTGAATGAATGCATGTATCTGCTGGAATGTTTTACATAATTCAAAGTTCGGCTCCATACAATTAAAAATATCTAGGCCCCAGACTTGTGATTCTGTTTGCTGCATTTGCTTATTTACATTTTGTATTACTTATTGTTCTTTATACTGTTTTTTTCACCTTGTAAAAGCATTATTATGGGGTTTTTTTATGTAATCATGTGATTGCTCTAGCCATCAGTGATGACTGTAGTATATTATTTAGGACTTACATTTTTTGTCTGGCTTCTCTTGCCCACAATTCCTCACACCACTAAATATTCCTGCTTCATCAGCTGTTTGCATGTAGAAACATCCGTGTGCAGACAAATATATTCCATGTATCTCTCCCACTACTAATTCTGTCACAGAAAATACTGAAATTAAAGGGCTGTCTCAAAACATTTGGGAAGAACTAAAAAGAATCACAGCAAAAGATTTAATGTCTTAGATTAGATAATTTTTATAAGTTTTGGCTATGCAACTAAACCAGTAATAACATCCTAGCAGGAGTAAGGTTTACACAGACAAAATAAATAAATTAGTCAAACCAAATAAATAAGCTCTTTTTTTTTTAATTTTTTTTTTTTTAAGTCAGTAATGTAGCACAAAGATTGTCTTTATTCTCAGTACACAAGCTGCATGAATTTTGAAGTAAATACCAACCATCTCTCACCAGCACTTCTCAAAGGAAACAGAAGACATTGCTAGCAAGACTTAACCCGGAGCCACTCAAAGCACAGCTTTGCTCCCAGTTCTGCTTTGCTTCCAAGACAGGAAAGCAATTTGCTGCAGATAAATGTTACAGCCCTTCTGCTGTCTCCAAATATCCTGCCAGTGAAACTCTCTTCTCTCAGACCCAATTTCTGCAGGTAGTCAGGGGATAGTTAACTTTTTCTCACAAGTTAAGGTCCTAACTTCATGGGCTAATTTAAGTAGCATCAACAGAATAAAACTTCTACCAGAGAGCAGTTCAAAACTTGTAAGAAACTGAATTACCGCTCCACCTAAAACCTCTTTGCATTTATGACAGGGGAAAATGAAAGAACATAAGTCATCACACCTACTAGATGTTAGTGCTGCTTCTAACTAATGCAAAACTGCGTCCCTATGAAGGAAAAGAGTCATAGTCCCAACATGGTCTACTGTAGATGTCTAACACAAGGCAGGGTCTTAGCATTAAGGAACAATTCTCCTTTCATGGACTGAATGCTTTCCTGAAGCTGAATATCAGACTTTGACTCCGTGAGCATTTTGATTTTTAGTGCACATTTACGAAGCCACTAGCCTTGAACTTATTGAGGCTACTTAACGCACTTAAAATTCAGCATGTGTTGCTAGGATTACTAACTAATGCTATTTCTAAGTCAGAGCTTCTTTAGAGAGCAACATGTGCTCTGAGGAAATCCATGTGATATAAAACTGAAAAGCACTTGATTTCTTGATTTTACGCACAGTTTTTAAATTGCAATATATTTTGAACATTTTCTTGGTTACATTAAAATGAGAACAAACTAAGGAGGGTTTACACAACTGGCAACAGAGCAAGGACTTTTCCAGTATGAGATTTGAAATAACAAAATTAGAATTTATTGCCAGGGCCCCGAGGGCACCACCAGCCCTGACTGATCCTACCCAGCCCCCTTGGAACTCTCCCCACCATGCTTACAGCACAGGACCCTATGGCAGCCCCCAAGGACCATCAGTCCCTGTTCCAGTGATGCTGCAGTAAGGCTGGTCTCCAGCTCCCCACAGTCCCTCTCTCCCTGGCAATGGCGTCCTGTGAGTCAGGCACACCTTCAGGCCTACATCCCACGTGGCCTCAGCCTGTCTCCATCCGCAGGGAATTGCTCAAAGCCCAGACGTATGACAAACCCAGCTCCCTGATGAGTGTCCTGCTCCTGGATAGGGTCATGGGATGGGACAGGCTACCAAGCCCTTCCCTACCACCCCCACAAGACACCACAGCAGCCACAGACCCACATGTTGCCCTGATAGAATCATCCCAATCAAAATGTCAGTAGTGTAATAATATCAAAACTAAAACCTTCAGAGAACTCTTTGCAGTCCTTTACTGCTGCTTCCTCAGATCAGCTATGGTCAGTGTATCTGGACATGTTTGAAGCATGTGGAGAAGTATGGCAGTCATTAAAGCATGTCTCCTGCTAGTTGTGGAGCTATTTTCAGTTTCTCTAGGTCTCGCTGCTAGAATCAAGAAACTTCTACAGAAGACAGCCCTAAAAGTAAACAAGACACTTTTACAAAGGGATAAAAATCCAGGACTCTTAGACAGTCCAGAGCTGAGGTATTTATTGCAGAGTACCACTTTTCAACATTAGCATCAGCTGCTTCTCTAGGTTTCATCCTGCTGGCTTCAATTGAGATATAGGTCCATATATTAAAACCAAGTAAAGAAATCCATCTGCTCTCCCATGTATTACCAGGAGGCACCCTGGAATGCCAAGACATTCCCTGAGCCCTGAGGCTCCAGCCTTTCCCTCTCCCACCCACCCCACAGCTGCTCAAGTGAGGCATGGCCCTTATCTGAGGTTTGCAGATGGCCCCTTTAGGTGTCAGTCTGGCCCTGTGAAGAGTAATTGCGAGAGCTTGAGAAGTACATCAAAATAATTACAGCAAGATATGAAGGAGCGAGATTTTAATAATTCATGAGATATACTTAAATTGCCAGATTTTAATTATATCTTTATCAGTTCTTTATTTAAACTTCCAGTGTAGCAGAGCAAAAGCGTCAGCTAACATTTCCTGCTGTGGTATACTATGGGCAAACTGCAGAATGCAATTCCTCTGTGGACTGTTAAATTTAGTTTAAATTTCAGGTTAGCACTTCAGAAATATTATATAGGTGTGTATTTACTTACAGAGTGAAAATGCAAATCTTTCAGATTTTTAGAACACATTTTTTGTTATAATAGTACTTATTGCATTTTTATTTAGCATAGCGAATATAACCAGAAAAGGAACTATGTTTTCAAAGGTGAATTGCAAGATTATTCTTCAAAATTTGTAGGCTATGTATAACTTCTTGAAACATTAGTTCAATAGTAACTCTGCCTGTGAAATCTTATATTTTGAAGCAAGATTCTTGTACATTATTTTTTCACTTACTGTTAGTAACTGTGGACTATTAGACTGTGGGATCAGGATCCAGTTCCCACACCAACTCAGACTTGATACCGCAGATGGTATGCAGAATTTCTCCCACACCCTGTATTTACATTTCCAACCAGCACAAACCAATCTAATGATGGATGACCTAGGGCAAGTAATGATGAATTATTATAAAACTTTCAATGAAGAATAATAATTTATGTAACAATTGGTTCAATGATCCAATATCATATTCTTCTCCAAGCCACCTGTATTAATATTGCCTCAAATGTATTGTTATGATCATCCTAACATCCCTACCAGTCATATCTTTTTGGTACAATTCTGTTACTACTCTTGTGAGTGGTAATGTATTGTTTGAGATTCCTCTGCTGAAGTTTCGCTGCATTAAACTTAGTCAGATTTGAAACAACTGGTTAAAATTTTCTCCTCCAACCCAGTCCAATTTTCTCAAGGCTGGCTCAATAACTGTTTCTATTTCCCTGTCAACAGTGTTCTCAGAAACAGATATCTTACAGGGGACACACAAATCTTGGGGAATTAAGAAATTTAGTAAGAAAATTTTTGCATTCCTATTTAAATCACTCCTTTCTGGTCCTTTCACCTGCCTCTTATTTCCTCTTTCTTCACTTTTCAGTTCTATAAAAGACATAACTAGCCACCTCCAGTGATAACACTTGCCTTTGTGTAGGTAAAACTTGTTTCACCACTTCTGAGACTAGGCCACACTCTTGGTTCCTCTGTGCTTAGTGCTGCCAGCTCTAGATCCTTATTGGACTCTTTAAGGCTATAACATGACTTGAACAGTGAGTAATAAAAATCCAAGACATGTTTTGGGTTTTGGGGGTTTTATTTCCAAAGAGACAACAGGGAAACTTAAAAGAAAAGGAATATTAATAGAATGGGAATGAAGTATTTCAAACATGGAACAAACTAAACAGTTGTACAGCATTAGACACTGAAAGCAAATAAATTGAGACAAGCTATTGAAAAGGTCAAAATAGGTACACCTACAGTATGATGTAAAAGCCAGAGTTCCTGAATTGAAATCTGATTGGAACTTTCATCTTATTTGTGTTCCTGAAAAGGTCTACACTTCGTTTACAGTTACAGGTCTACTAATTTACATAAAACAGTGACTTCAGTACATTTTCCTAAAAAGCTGTATTTTATTAGCCAGCTGCAACTGATAAATACATGAAGGAACTGAGGATATGATAAAAGACTTATGAGAAAGAACAGCGGCTTTCATACACATGTGAATTTGGGAAAAAAAAAAGATACTGCAACAAAGAGTTTGATCAGTTTTTACAGACCCGCTTTTTGATTAGTAAACAGAGGCCATTCTACTCTTGCATGTAGCTCACACATGGAGCACAGAACAGTTCAGGTCTCCTGAGTATTATTTGTGTCATGTGGCAGAGTCACAGACGTGCTGACTGCTCCTTATCCCCAAGTAGCCAGAGGGTTTGCCCACCCCAGCATTTAAGAAGTGGATACGTAGCATTTTTCCCAGCCTAACTGCTGACAGCCTAACTGGCAATTGTTCTTGACTCTTCACAAAAGAAAATAAGAGAGGTTTTTGGGTTGGTCCCCCTGACTTTTTGTCCTTTTGCAGTTGTCTGCTCTCTGTTTCTGTCAGCTAAGCAGTCCAGCTGTAAGCTTTTGCAGTACTAATCACTGCCCACACATTACCCAAAGAACAACATCCCTGTTCCCACCCCTTCCCTGAAATAACAGGCTAAGGAAAACATTGCAGACAACCAGGCATATTTTTTTCCCTTTTTTTTTTTTTTTCAAGAATAGGCTTTCTTATGAGGTTTCCATCATTATGTGGTTTTGGCTGGCTCAGAGGGACCATACAAAGAGAAGTGCCTCTCTTGCAATTTTAGGTCCAGTGCAAGAGGCAGCTAAAATATAAGAAAAAAACCAAAACAAACAAAAAAAGTTTGTGATTTTTTTTTCAAGACTCAAATAAAAGTTTAAAAAAATTGAACTATAGTTTTATTAGAATAGCTTTTAATTCATTGAATCATGAACTGCAGACAGGAAAAGTAGAAGAAGGTGACAGGATTGCTAATAGACACAATTAAAGGAAGGTTAAAGGGAGTTGCTAATTGACAATATTTGTGTCTGAGCACTTCATTATGATTAAACAGGACATTTATTTTTATGTAGAAATACACATATACTACACACATTTATTTATTTATTTATTAGTAGTAATAGTAATAGTAATGGTAGTAGTAGTTTATCATAAAAGACAGCAAGACTTGGCCAGTCAATCCCGTGTTAACCCTTCATTTCAGTCCACTGCAGATCTGTTCCCGGTCTTCTCACCAGAGTGATATCTAATAGCCATGATCAAAGGCCCTCTGTTTGAAGTCTCCCACATGGGCAGTTCTGCATCCAGGCCCTCACACATGATGACAGTTGACTTATACCCATCAGTATATCACTTCTGCCCATGGGGAATAGCAGAAGCTGACAGGTCCCTTTAATGATTTACAAGCAGATCATGCCTTCTCTGAAGTGAATTAATTTAGATGCTGACTTTGGTATCCAGATAACTTGCTGAGATAACAAGATCTCCAGGAATTTTACGATTAAGGTCAATTGTTAGAGTTAGCTGCTGAAGTATGCAATGTAGGAAACTTTTGGTTCATCTGTTGTACTGAAGTTGCACAATGGTGATAAGCTCCATCTTTGAGTTCTCATTTATCATCACTGAATAACATAATTGCTCTGACTTTGCACTGGGACCCAGTGTTCTCAATGTTTTCAGTAGCATTTAAGCAAGAGACAGGAAAAATTCTCCCCACTCAAACTTTACAAAAAAATGTGGTGTTTTACAACACTTACAGGACAGTAAACAACGAAACCCAGAAAAAGCTGAGTTCATGTTTCACAGGAAACTGTGTTACTTTCTGAGTTATTATTGGGAAAACAAGTTCTTGCATACATGTTCCTGTGAAATTTTTCCACAGTAGTAAGCCAGTAAATAAAAGTATAAGGGATTTGTTTCTACATACTACCATTTAAATAATCTAAAAAATGTATTTTCAAAGTGACTTCTAAGCTCAGTGGTCAAGAACAGATTGCCTTAGTTATAATGATAAAAATCAGCTTCTAATTAATAAGGTTCACCATTGATCGCTTTATTCAGTAATAATTTTTAGAGACTAAATTAAACATACTTTAATTAACAAAATTTTTTCAGCCATATATGCAGTACATGGAGCTCTGTTTGTATAGTATTTAAAGATCAAAACCTTAAAAAAAATAGTCTTCTGAATAAAACAGCTATAGTTACTAAATCATAAAAATATATGGGGTTCCAAATGCAAAATTACTCTCAGATTGTATGAAAAATTGGAGTTCATATGGGATCGGGTACCACACTATTTCAATCAAAATAGAATGAATTATCAGTTTATAAGCTAGTTATCTTTTCTTCACATTTGGAATAGTGCTGACAATTCTTAAAATTCAAACGTTAATATTTTAAGAGACATTATCTTTTTAAGGCTTGTGTGACAAAACTGATTTCTATATATTATTTTACATTTCTGGTCCTCATGGAGAAAAGTGTGACTGTAACATAAGTATGGCAAGTACTGAAGGCAGGAGATAAAGAATGACAACCTCAATAGATTTATTTTAAAAGCAGCAAGAAGCACTTTTCTAATTTCCCTTATGATGCCATATTGTCATAAAAAAAAGCATAATTTCACCTTTTTTATTATCATGGGAGTTTACTAAATTATAGGTGAAAACCTTTTGGAAATGAAGTGATAATCCAGGAAATCTCTTACTTGATTATAGTTCAGTTCTCTAATGTTTGTTAAGTATTGATGTAGCACTTTCCACTTTATTATTCCTTTATGGATCATTTACTATTTCCAGTTTAAGTGGTTCAGTCTTGACCAAAATACTGTAGATGGCACTGCAGAGTATATGAACAATACTTTTTTTCAAACTGAAGTCACTCCTTTGTTGTCCACATTACTGCACAGTGAGTACAGGCATGAATAGAAAACACTTCCTGAAGTTTCAAGGTCTTTTAAACGATTATTTCAGAATTATTTGATCAAATAGTGTTGTGATTAGATTATTTGATCAAATAGTGTGAAATGGACTATGAAACACAACAGATTAAAAGTGTGGGGTTTTCTTTTTTTTTTTTTTTTTTTAATATTCTTATGATTACTCAGAATTAACAGTGATTAAAAAGAAGATTTTAAATTTTTAATAGAACTTTTGGGCTCCAGACCAAAGGAGATTACTGAGTCTGATTGGCTATGTCCAGATTAAAGGGAAAAAAACAGCCTATACAGTCATTTCACTTTAACAGCCCAGGAAATTCCATTACAAGTTGGATACTTTCTAAACATAATAGTTTCTGAATGTATAATATGCAGGAAAGTGCAAGTCCAGAATAGTTATGGATGCTTTTGATTCTTTGAAATATTAGATGTGTACAGTATACTAAATCTATCTGAAAAATTTGGCTGATGAAATTCAAGGAGAGGCATCAGACTCATCTAGTCAATAGGCCCAGGGTCAGGTCCAGGATTTCATCAGTAGTTCTTTGAACTAGTAACACAGAAGTGACCAAGGATCACATACATACATTTTAGTTTTGAAAAATATTGCCCAATAAATATTATAAGCATGGACACCACTCACAACTCAAATGGAAGACGATGTCAAGCTGTGTCCCTCAAGGGTCCATACTGGTGCTATGTAGTATCTTTATTAATGATATTGAGATTGGTATTGAGTGCACCCTCAGCAAATTTGCTGATGACACCAAGCTGGGTGGTGAGGTTAATGTGCTGGAGGGACAGGATGCCATCCAGAATGACTTGGACAGTCTGGACAAGTGGGCCCAGGTGAACCTCATGAGGTTCAAGAAAGCCAAGTGCAGGGTCCTGCACCTGGGTAGGGACAATAACTGTTATCCATACAGGTTATGAGATGATGTGCTTGAAAGCAGCCTTGAGGAAAAGGACTTGGGAGTACCCATGGATGAGAAGCTAGACATGAGGCATCAATGTGCATCTGGAGCCTAGAAAGCCAACTGTATCCTGGGCTGTATCAAAAGAAGTGTGGCCAGCATATCATGCGAGGTATTTCTGCCCCTCTGCTCTGCTCTGGTGAGGTCTCACCTGGAGTACTGTGTCCAGTTTCAGAGGCCTCAACACAAGAAGGACATGGACCTGTTGGAGTGTGTCCAGAGAAGGGCCACAAAAATGATCAAAGGGCTGGAGCAGCTCTCCTATGAAGATAGGCTGAGAGAGTTGGGCTTGTTCAGGTTGGAGAAGAGAAGGCTCCATTATAGAGAAGGGACTTTATAGCAGCCTTCCAATACCTGAAAGGTGCCTATAGGAAATCTGGGGAAGAACTGTTCACAGAGGAATGTAGCACTAATAGGAGGCGTAATGGTTTTAAACTAGAAAAGGGGACATTTAGATTGGATATTAGGAAAAAAATTCTTCAATATGAGGGTGGTAAATCACTGGAACAAGTTGCCCAGAGAGGTGGTGGAGGCCTCATCCTTGGAGATATTCAAGGTCAGGACAGACAGGGCTCTGAGCAACCTGATCTAGTGAAGATGTCCCTGCTTACTGCAGGGGGATTGGACTAGATGACCTTTAAATGTCCCTTCCAACCTAACGCATTCTATGATTCTTTAACTAGAGAACCACTATTTTAGATTTAAGTCTCAGAATGAAAGCAGTGCTGAAGTTTTACATCATTTCCATATTGTCCCCCAAACCATATGAAAAATCACATTCCATTTTGTTTCTCACAAGTTTTAATTTCATAAATTAGATTATTTCTGGTCTCATAGACTTATTTGACATAATGTATTTTCAAAGGATACCACAAAATAATTTTTTAACACCAGTGAGAATATGAGAGAATTACTCTCCAGCGCAATCCAAAACACAGTATTAAATACTATGCTGTATTTTACAGCTTTTTAGAATACTTCTTCATTCCATTCCTCTTAATCAAATTCTAAAGGTCTTTTCCAAAAAAGACCAGGGGAAACAAATATCTGTTTACAAATTAGAAAACAAATAGTTACAGGCAGTGATTTGTTGATTTGTTGTCAATCACTGGAACATGTTCTTCATGGAAGTGGTTGAGTCACCATCCCTGGAGGTGTTTAAAAGATGCATAGATGTGGTGCTTAGGGATGTGGTTTAGTGGCTGGATTTGACATTGCCAGATTAACAGTTGGATTTGATGATCTTAAAGGTCTTTTCTGACTGAAATGACTCTATGATTCTGTGTTCAGTGAAACTACATGTGAAAGTATGTATTAAAAAGGAAGTGAGTATCAAATGAAAGTATGCCATTAGATACCCTTTACTAGAATACTTCTATGTAATTACCTTTCTCTGATGATTTAGTATCAAGAATAACATCATAATGTAAAGCTTACTGGGATTGTAGCAGCATCTGTGTTACATGTGTTTCAACAAAACAATTAGAGGGGAAAAAAGAACCCTCAATTTTTAACATTTCAGGACTATTTTCAAAATTACTATGAAAATCCATGAAAAATATAATTTGAGTACAATTATATTTTTTTCTTAGATTACACTTTTATTGTCTTTTCTTGGTCAAAAGTATTGAAAACTGATATATACTAATGGAAGAGAATGCCATCCAAATGGACCTTGGAAGACTTGAGGAGTCATGAGGGGGAACCTCATGAAGTATGACAAGGCCAAATGCAAGGTCCTGTACGGGGGTTTGGGGCGATCCCCGAAATCAATACTAACTGCAGGATGAATTAATTGAAAACAGCCTTTCAGAGAAGTACTTGGTGATACTGGTGGATGAAAAATTGGATATGAGCCAGCAATAGGTGCTTGTAGACCAGACAGAAAATCATAATCTGTGCTACAAAAAAAGAAGTGTGACCAACAGGTGAAGTCAGGTGATTCTGCCCCTCCGCTCTGATGAGGCCTCACATAGAGTACCGTGTCCAGCTCTGGGCTCCCCAGTACAAGGGAAACCTGTCAGAGTGGGTCCAGAGGAGGGCCACAAAAATGGAGTCATCTAAGAAGGCAGGCTGAGGGCTTCTTTAACCTGGAGAAGAGAAGATCTGAGGACACCTTACTGAGGCCTTTCCATATATAAAGGTTGGCTTCTAAGAAAGAAGGAGAGAGACTTTTTACCGGGGCCTATAGTGACAGGACAGGAGACAGTAGTTTTAAACTGAAATAGGGTAGGCTTAGATTGGACATAAGAAATTTTTAGTGTGAGGGTGGAGAGGTACTGGCACAGAGAAGTTGGGGATGTCCCCTCCCTGGAAGTGTTCAAGATCTGGTTGGGCCAGGTTTTGGCAGCCTAGTCTAGTGAAGTGTGTTCCTGCCCATGGCAAAACTAAAAGGTCTTTAAAAGTGCCTTCCAACACAAACTATTCTATTATTCTGTGATTCCCCTTTCAGAGTGTTAAAGCAAGTCAGTGAAATCAGTCTTTTGCAATACATAAATGCTTATATTTTGGGGAATTTCTTTTTTTTTAAATTTATATACAGGTTTTTGATATTTTCAAAGTATTATATTGTGAAATAAATTATGTTTTGTGCAAATAGTATTTTTTGCACAATATCCTGCTAAGGTGGCAGGTTCGGTGTTATCAGGTCTTGCAGGCAAAGCTCTTAGGAAAAGCAGATATTGCACACATGAATGAGTGTGTGTCTATCCAGCAGCATTTCACTGAAAAAATACATTTCAGACAGCTGCTATATGAGTTAGGCTATCCTCCCTCCTCTCTGTTCCATGTATTAGAATCTTAATTGATTGACCTTCACTTACTGTTTTACTGTAGTTCCTAGAGGCAAAATATCCACATCATACTGTGTTATTAAACAGGCAAAGGGGAAAAGAGAAATTCAGGAGTGGTAGGAATAAGGAAGAAGAAAGAAAAGCAGAATTTATTAAGAGAGTGTTTAGTAAAATATTGAAAGGATGTACCGGTAAACACAGCCATTCAATGCAACAGAAGGAAAGAGGCTAACAGCTAAGGAGGAGTTTATGTAACTAGACATTTTAAATGTAGACATAGTCTGGATGTATGGTCTTGAAGAAAAGCAAAGGTGAAGTCAAGTTGTTCAGACTCCACCCCTCTAGAAGTGTAATCCAAGGTGACAGAGACAAGGGAAAAGAAAGATTAGGAATTTAGCTTTAACCTTCCTGATTTTAAGCCAAACTAATAATTCCATATATAACTTTTCAAAGTGACATACAAGCACCCTAGCAGAAATAAATAACACTGGCTTAGAAAACCAAAGATTCATAACAACATATATTAGGTAGCACAGAATCCCACAGAGAAGACATTTTTGGCTCTTCACTGACACTTTCAACCAGAAATTATATGAGTAGTGACAGTGTTTTAACCATAACAGCACTGGGGTTTTTTTCTAGAAATATGAAAATAAAATTGTTTTACTTTGTCTGCAGTGCAAAATACTATTCTTAAATGCAAAAGAAACAGGCAGCATGTGGTAGACATTATAGAAAACAATGGTGCAGCACATTTCCCAAAATAAAACCACATGTAATAGCCTTGTGTGAGTTAAATCAGAATTACAGTTTTACATAAAAGGAATTATTCTCCCTCTTTTTTTCCCATTGTTTTGTGTTATAGTACTTTGCAAAACATTGCAATGAATTTTTAAAGAGTAATTTTGGCATTACAATTATTCTAACACACTAAATTTTGCAAAAGAAATGTCAAAAATGATGGCGTGATCAGTTAATATAAATACTGGTTTGGTAAGGAAATTGCACAAAATCAAATAGGCAACGGGATACAGAAGCAAAGAGAGAAAAGGCTTGTGAAGATTGATGTGGGCATACCTTAATTTGAAAAAATAACAACAACAAAATAAAACCAAACCTCAAAAGGCCTCCAACATATTTATACATAATTCCACACAATCACTTATGAAATAAAGGTACTTCAATACTTTTTGATCTTTCATCTAGGAAACTAGCTGCTGTGTCAAGACAAAATAACCTT
This sequence comes from Hypotaenidia okinawae, assembly GCA_027925045.1. Classification (NCBI taxonomy): domain Eukaryota; kingdom Metazoa; phylum Chordata; class Aves; order Gruiformes; family Rallidae; genus Hypotaenidia; species Hypotaenidia okinawae. The sequence goes on along the minus strand of BSDF01000002.1, from coordinate 136,044,908 downwards.
TACTGTTCTACTAATAGTTCCCTACATTCAGCTCCCAGGTGGAATGAGGGTCTTTTTAAGAATGAGAAATATTGCAAAGACAGATGGGCTCTTCTTATAAATAAATGCCACACGTTGTTCCAGGAAATTATGAATGGTTGTATTTCTTCATACACAGAAAGACAATATATGCTTTTTAGGTGACTTCTTTTACCATAAAAGGGAAGAAAACCAGAACAACTAAAGCAGAAAACCTGTAATTCCTTGGATTTCTCCCCTCCCTGTGTAATTGTCTTCATCTCCAGTAACTTCACAGCAAGACCACTTCCCATTGCTAGGCAGGAAGATTCTTTGCACTTAAAAAGGTAGTGTTTTATTTCTGAGGTCAAGAAAAACAGACAGGCACCAAACATCTCCATGTTACATGTTCCACACAAGCACACAAACATAACGTAAGCAGAAAGTTAACTCAGTCATTTCTACTCCTGCTACTTAGATGAAATATCACAGTGTTGGAAAAGTATAAGCAGTAGGCAGAGACACAGAGAAACAATAGAAGTAACAGAGCGGATTTCAGACCAGAGCAGTTTAGCACAGTTACCAAAAGCTCATCCAAAGAACACAATGGTTCATGTGGTGGGATCGCTGCCTACAGACCACAAGTATTTTGGTTCAGACTTTAGCTGTGTTCATGCACAGAGTACTCCAACAGAGCTGAAGGAAGCATTTATAAAAAAGTTAAACATATGTTCATCTGCCTTCACGGAACAGACCAGGTTTTCGGTGCCTCCCATGCCTGAGCCCAGGATGAAAACAGGTACTGAAGCCTGCACTGAGTGTGCCCTCAGGCCAGTGACAGTTCCCACCTGCTTAAGGAATTAAATATAGAACATTCCTCAAAGTAGGTGCCAAAATGCCTCTACTACATATCCAAAATATCATGGCAAAGTCCTTACTGAAAACATTTTTTAAACCACCAGCACTATATGAAGTGGCTACCTGTTCAGTTTACAGAAGTTTTTCAGTTATTAAAGTCTAAAAATGTTTAACTTAGAATCTGCTTACTCAGTTTCACTAGCCCTGCTTAGAGGACTGCACTCCACACGATTAATGCTGCAAAGGTAATCAAGAACATCTTGAAAAATAAGCTCTATGAAAATAAACTTACAGTACAGACAGCAATTATTTTGTCCACTTTTACCTCTTCCAGTTTAACAAATAATTGTGCAATATTCAAATTTTCATCCCTGAACTCATCTGAACTCACTGAAAGTTGCGTAATACTTCCACAGTGTGCCTTTGAGGGCATTTTACCTTCACTGAAAGGAGCCAACGTAGCCATGTCACGTGAAGGTCAAACCCTAATCAGGAAGGTAGCTCTGAGTGAATTTTCTATATTTACGCCTGGGACAAAGATACAATGAAGGAAACATACCAGAGAGAGAGTAAGTCGCTGTCAGTATTGGATTAACATTGGATACATACATATGATTAGGTAGTTATGGATTTTTTTTCTTCCCCATGACACTCTCTGTATGTCCTATAACTCTATCTGTGGAAAGGCAAAATGTTGGTCTTTACCTTGCTATTAACTTGCTCTGTTATTTTGGGCTGACTTCTTTCCATTCCTTTTTTCTGTGCTAAGGTTCTGTTGATTAATGCAGGTCCTTGGCTCTTGCACTAGAAAGGCACATTTATCAAGACAGAGTTCATCTGACTGTTTTAAGGGTTTTTCCATTTAGATTGGTACATTTTATCTTAAGATCTCATAGTGTTTCTTGAAGAAAGAGAATATACATACAATCGTTCCCTAGCTTTTTGGGAGAATTGATCAGGTGTTTCAATTTATACACAGTAGGTCACAGTCTTGACCTACATAATCTCACAGCTTTCTTTTCAGAATAAAATAATTTTATTCTTATTATTGTAAACAAAATATTATTACTGCTGTTGCAGTGAAACTATTCTATAGTGCATGAAGACCATTGGCTGATGTAGAAAAAGACCTGGCAAAACTGTTGTATGGCATATGGTACACTGCCAAAAATATATGTTGGTATTACTTTTTTTTTTTTTAAATTCAGATGAATTCTTTACAGTGATTTTCAAAGGAAATACTTAGTGTCTTTCAGTCTAAGTGAACTAGGATAACATGATTCTGCAAGCCTATGTACCTCACTAAAATCTTTTGCCTTCCTTGGTAAGTGAATAAAAAAGTCACATTTTTAAAGAACAATTAATTGTTGGCAAGTAGCTGAATATTTGCAGTGTAGTATTTTATTGAAAGGACTTTTCCTGAATGTTTTCAGATATTTACAATAATTTGGGGGAAAATCTCTATACATTCTTCCTGTCAAGTCCAAAATGTCACATGATCCAATGTTAAACATTGCCTGGGAATATTTCTGAGGTAGTATTAACTGCCACAGTTAAGTATTGGGCCCTCATTGTCATAGACTTAGTATTCTCCTTTATAAAAAGGATGTTCAAACCTAGGAACATATTTCTGACCTAATATGAACTTCTTTAATTGATCTAAATATTCTGGTCAAATATATTTATCAAATATAAATATCAAAATCAGTGCAGGGAGTAGAGGACAGTCAATGAGAAATGCAAAGACTGAAGTTTGTTCATCTGTTAAAAAAGGTCAGTGCAGTAGGCTTGCAGATAATGAGTCACAAGTAATTCTGCTGTGATGCCAGTACCGGGCATTATGGCATGGCTGTCAATGAGGATCTGCTATTTTAGTAGGCATCCCAAATCCTCAGCTACAGTGGAAATAAGATATCAAATGGTGCTGAGGATATAGCTGCATACCTAGACCAATTCAGCACCCCTGAGAAGCATTTTTCATCACTCTCAGATGAAAGAATTACAAAGGAACTCCATATCTTAGCTCTGCAAGGTAATTAATGAATGCTTGGTGTTTTCATTTATAGCTTGTAGGGTCAGGAAAGTAGACTGCTTCTGAAGTAAGAGAGAATATAATTAGTACAGGAGAAAGTTGGATTTGTACCCAAGAACTGAAATGCAGTAGCAGTAAGGAATTATCACTGGAACAGAAAAGCTTGTGGAAAAAATATTTTTTAAATACTTAAACTGATACAAGTAATTTCTAAGGTACTGAAGAAAAGATAGGTACCTGAAACTGATCTATGAACAGATGAATTTCTTCAGTGGGTGTATAAGTGGGTAGTTTTGGTGGTTTGGTGGTATAGTCTCTCCTATTATTATTAGAGACTTTATAACTTATGTTTTCCAATAAAATATTTAGTAAAGAAAGGTTAAAAGCAGCTTACATTTGGGGTTTTTTCTGGTGGTTTTTTTTTTAAGTGTACACTAGAGAAAAATGATTTTTGCAATAAAAATAGATTAATTTTTCTTTGTGTGGGCCCTAGTCACTATATTTTAAGACATGCCACTGAAAAAACATATTCAAATACTTCAACTTAATTCTGCTTGGAAAAGAATTCCCAAGATGAATGCTTTACTTTGATAAAGGCTACACGCTTGTTGACCTGATGTGTAACTAAATCTAGATCTGACATACACTAAAATGCTTAATTTATCCAGAATACATCATGGAATTTTGAGCTGAGTACCTCTTTTATTCTGGGTTTAATATGTATCCTATTAATCTGATAAATGAAATATCTGAGGAAAAAAAAGTCTGGTGTCATAAAGCCAGGTGGCTTTAAGTGATCCACTCAGCATTCAAGTGCCTGCCCCCAAAAAAACATGACAGTTAAAATCAGTGAATGGAAGAGTAGATTATAGGATGTAATGAATTATCTGACAAGATTTTTTTCAGCTTTGCCGTTATGTCATATAACAGAGGGAACTGTGTGAACCTGACCTCAAGCTGTCTGGTACAGTGCTAGCAGCCCACAATGCACTGTTCATCTACCCCACAGGCTTTGCACCAGATGGTTATGCAAAGGGTACTGGTTTTCCTAATCCACGTTGCAGCATGCATTTTGTCAGTACAGCTTGTCACTAGATGGCTGCAAGGATCCCACAAAGCTATCCGAACATACACATGCTTTAAGAAAATAGATATGTGGCAGCTGAGTGATAATACAAATGGCAGCAATAGTGATTTCAGTATAAATGTGGATGCTGTGCTACAGAGAAAATGTATTTTCCATTGCCAAATGGAAAGTCAAAGACCAATTGTAAGTACTTTCACAACTTTTGCAACAGCTAAGCAGAAATAAAGATAAGAACATTTCCATGCAACTGAGACAAGGTATGCTTACAAAACGGTCAATGTAAAAAAAAAGTAAATCAGAATTAAATCACAGTCACACCTGGATGCACTTGGGTTAGCAGAACAGAATGTTGCCAAGCTCTCTTTTTGAAGTTAGAGAAGATTATATTATGTTAATATTGACTCAGCCTTCCCCACCTGATATAACTGTGTCATGCGTGCAGCAAAATGCTCAACACTTGCCTCCATTCTAACTTCAAAAAGAGAGTAAGCTTAAAGGACATTCAAACAGAAGCAGACTAAGGGTTTGCGTGGTCCAGTTTTGGGCCCCAGGACCACGTAAGAGTTTGGGCTGTCTTCCATTGTCTAACTCTTTCTTCTGCTCTGTGAGAGCTGCAGCTTGCCCTCTCTCTTTCCATCAAAGTTCTCTAGTAGAAAAGCCACCCTTTGACCATATGACAGTGGCAACAATGTTAAGCTTCTGAATTACTTAAAATCCTTTTTTGCTAGAACAATATATATATATAATATTATTATAATATATATATTATATACACATATATGCTTTCCTTCTGCAGATCTTAAACCACCTCTACTACCCCCCACCCCTCCCTTCTTAGCAGACTTTAGACATAATTTTATTCCCTTCTTCTAATCCCTATCGTGGCACGGGGAGGGGCAGGGAATGGGGGAATGGGGGTTTCAGTTAGTTCCTCCCAAGCTATTTTCCTTCTTAGCTGAGGGCGCATTCCACACACCCTTCCCCTGCTGCACCATGGGGTCCTACCCACAGGAGACAGTCCTCCACGAACTTCTCCAGCATGAGTCCTTGCTATCGGGGAGACATCTTCTCACAGATTTCCTCAGCACAGCTCCCTTCCATGGGGTGCTGACCTTCAGGACCAGACTGCTCCAGCCTGGTCCTCCATGGAGTCACAAGTTCCCCAGCAAGCCTGCTGCGGCATGGGTTGGACTCTCCACAGGCTATAGATGGAATCTCTGATACCCATCATTATCCATGGGCTGCAGGGAGACACCCTGCTTCACCTTTGTCTTCTCCACAGGCTGCAGGGCAATATCTCTCCCGGGCACTTGGAGTGACTCACCCCCTCACCAGCCCTCCTTCTTCATGGGCCTTGGTGCCCGCACAGTTTCTTACATCTTCTCACTCCCTTCTCTGGTGGTAAAATGCACCTGCTAGCGTGTTTGGTTTTTTTTTCTTCTAACTAAATGTGATTCACAGAGGCACTATGACCATCACTGATGGGCTCAGCCTTGGTCAACAGTGACTCTGACTTTGAATTGGCCAATGTTTACTCTTTGGGGCCTGCAGAAAGCTTCTAGCTGCTTCTTGCAGAAGCCATCCCTCCAAACACCCCCTTCTCCACCAGGACCCAGGTCACAAAACTGCAACATTCATCCAGTATTTTCTTGGACACCCTGAGGGACAGTGAGTCCACCACCTCCCTAAGCAATCCATTCCAATGCCTAATCAAGCTCAGCACGAGCTGGAAATGCTCAATTCGTAGCACAGAAAGCCAACTGTATCATGGGCTGCATCAAAAAACAATGTGACCAGCAGGTTGAGGGAGGTGATTCTCCCTCTCTACTCTGCACTGGTGAGACCCTCTCTTGAGTATTCCATCCAGTTCTGGGGTCCCCAGTTCAAGGAAGACATGGACCTCTTGAAGCAGGTCCAGAGGAGGGCCACAAGGATGATCAGAGGGCTGGAGCGCCTCTCGTCTGAAAACAGGCTGAGATAGTTAGGCTTGTTCAGCCTGGAGAAGAGAAGGCTCCAGGGAGACCTTATAGCAGCTTTCCAGTACCTAAAGGGAACACCTACATGAAATCTGGAGGGGGACTTTTTACACAAGAATGTAGTTATAGGAAAGGGATAATAGCATTCAACAAAGAGTGTAGATTTTGATTAGACATTAGGAAAAAATTCCTAACTATGAGGGCAGTGAGGCCCTGGCACAGGTTTCCCAGAGCAGCTGTGGCTGCCCCCTCCCAGGCAGTGTTCAAGGCAAGGTTGGATGGGGCTTTGGGCATGCTGGTACAGTGAAGGGTGCCCCTGGCCCTGGCATAGAGGAGTGGAACTGGATGATCTTCAAGGACCCTTCTAACCGAATCCATTCTGTGATTCTGTGTTACTATGCGTGGAAGAAAAAACGTCCACAAATCCCTGTTTCACAAGTGGAAGGATGTCTTCAACATCGTCTTCTGCAGTAACTTGTTCGGTAGTCAGCAGTTCAAGTCAGTGGAGGCATCAGCTTCACACTGAGAATACTATTAATGACTCTTTGAACAAACAAGTAAAGGGAAGCAGTCTCCAAACAGCCAGTCTAGTAGATGGTGGTTTGAAAAGGACAGTACATCTACCTATATTCTATATAAATGTACATATGTTAAGTATATACTTAATCCTGGTAGAAATAGTAAGAAAATTTCATCCAAAATGAGTATAAGCATGTAATTCATGCTCACCCCATCCTGAAAAAAATGGAAATTAAATATTTGCATTAAATGTCCATTGTGTATAACAGGAGGAGAGTAGGAACAATTTAGAAAGATTGATTTAGTTTAGAAACTGTATGCTATAACAATGGGAGAGGGAGAAAGGAGTCTTGCAGGAGGCAGTTCATGACACCTTAGCACAGTCTCACTGATTTGTCATAATTGAATTGAGGCATAGTAACCTCTCAAGGGCAATCTTTGGAGTATACTTTTTAAAACTTCTTTGGTGGAAAGAACCCCAGAGGAAACACCAAAGAAATAAAAAAGCAAAGGGCTTCAAAATTATACAGATCCATCTCTTAGGAAAGTACCAATAGTCAGCTATATGCTTAGGAGAGCAGTGTTTACAGACAACTTATATATATCCCCTTCATAGTTTTACAGATATTTTGACTTGTGGGAAAAAAATAGTAGCTTAAATGATGGTGAGCTTGAAGTCTGCATTACTTTCTTAATGACACCAATTAATTCAACTGAATGAGTTTCCTCCTAAAAGGATAGCTGCCCTAAATTACAACTGATACTTACTGATGTCTCCTGGTGAGATATTTGCTGTCAAGCTTTAAAAAAACTGAAATTGTCAACAAACCAACCCTCAACTATCAAAGACACTGTGCCCACACCTGTGGAGGATGTTATATCCAGGCTGGAGCTATTCCTATTTTCCAAGCAACCCATCAATCTCTTTCTCCCTGACAAAACATTTAACCTGTGTTTTTTTCACAATAGGTTTTAAAATAGGCAATTAGACAACACAATGTTTTCTTCAGGTTGATGCATTATGTACTAAGACACAATTGACCTTCAAGGCACAAGAAATACCAGAAAACAGCAACTGTTCTCAAGCTGTTAAAAGGCTGGAATGAACTCTGATGCCAGAAAGGATGTTTCCAACCAACTATCTTGTCTTTGTAAGTAGATGGCTCTGTTCCATCCCTTCTAAACTCTGAACTGAAAGGAGCTACTTTACATTATAACTAAAGTTAAACTGGACTTCTGTCCCAACATAAGATTCATTTATTTTGCTGCTGGAAGTCTTTGAGGTGAGAACTGGACTTCTGGCTTTCTATTGAAAGAGTTTTAAATTGTATTTATAATGAAAGATATGAGGTAGAATGAATGGGGCTTTTTCCACCACTGCTGTTACCTATTTTTAATTGTTATGTGGACACTTGAAAGACAGAGATACCAGTGTCTGTAAGGAATAGCAACTGGAGGAAGGAGTCTGGTTAGTCACATGCATGACAGTAGTACTCTTTACACTATATCAGTTTTGGGGAATACAATTTTAGGTTATGTTACAGGAAATATGAGTTACTCCCCATTAAATGGCACAGAAAGCTGCTGGCTTTAGTCTCCAGCCACTCCTGACCTCTTCCCTCCCTCTTTGAGTGGAGTGCAATTTGTTTCACACCTCTGACCCCTTGCTTAAGGGATGCATAGGTAGCAGTTAAGTTTGTCATTCCAAGCTTGCATCTGTCCGTATGGTGTTTCTCACCAGTATTGTAGCTTAGGATATCTTCTCTCTTTTGCTCCTTAGTCAGCAATAGTGAATGACCTGCAATGAATACCTAACATCAACCTTCTTCACAAATCTGTTTCTATTGTCAGTTGTTTTGGTTAGATGACACTATTTAAAAGCATACTGCAAGTCAAGAATCACACTGAGATCCCACACTTGTTTTATGTGCTTCTTTTTATTATCTGACATAGAAAGAAAGAAACATCCTGCTTCTTATTCATATACTCAGAGATACAGCAAAGAACTGATAGTACAGAAATGAAGTGTACACACACTTAGACTTTAAAGTAAATAAATTCCTGGATTTTAGTATAAACAATTTTCAATTATAAAAGTAATAGGACAGTAAGTATTATGAGTTTAGAAAGGTGTGTTTTAGATGACCAATTTCCTTCAAAGTCAGAAACCTGGTAGAGAACTTTTTTGCAAAGAAAACTGAGTGTAATATCAGCGGATGATTAGAATCTTTGTGAAGTACTTACAAAAAGATCTACCTTTTTATTTCAGAATAGAAAAACACAGGAGTTTCCATCTGCATAGATTCCAGACGTGTTATTTATGTTGATATCACTGTTTGCTAACATAGAGCTACTCTTAGATTCGATGACTCCTTTCACTGCATTAACAGTCTGGCACCATCTGTTCAGGTACTATATCCTATTACATTTTGTAAGGAATGAGTGTGTTAAAATGTATTACATAGTATTTTAATGAATATTTTACTTTTTTTGATGTAATAAAATAGCTCTGTTGTGGTTTTGTTTATGTTCTTTCTTATGAGTGCTCTGTTGAAGGCATAGTAAAGTGCTTTTATTTTCACACCGGGAGCTTCAGAGTTAAAACTTCATCTGGCTACAACATATGTTTTGACAGGCCAGGAGCAGGGGTCAGGAGGGATGTGAACAATGTTATGAATTGATGTTTGTAGTTGAAAAACTGTAAGGTTCAACAACATACAAAATGTGGTGGTGCTATCTAATAAGTGGTCTCAAGACTGGATATGCACAGAACCATTTATTTTGAGCCAAAAAAGAATAATTTTGTACAAAACTGAGTCTTCATTTACGCAGAAATTCCATCAGCTACAAAAGAATTAATTTGGACGTAAGGCCTAGTTTTGAAGCAATTATTTCCAGTTGTACCTATCGTTTTTTGGTTGCATTTAGTTACAAGCTCAGTTTGGAGAATTCACAAGGCTAATTATCACATTTCCAGAAGAAACCTGACAGATGTCCACATAATACAAAATGCAAGTGCAACTTGTGGGGTGGACTTTCCATCATAAGTGGAGAATCTTTTCTTAAGAACATTAAGTAAAATCTTCTCGCAAGAAAAAGCACTAAATGTCCCACACCTACACTGAAAATCTATGATGACCACAAGTCGATGCTAAGATGATGCTGAATTTAATGTGAATTAGACAAAGCATTGTGAAAAATACAAGGAAATAAACTGTATATTCAGGAGGATTTTTTGTTTTGGTTTGATTTGGTTTATGGTGCTTTTTCTTCTCAAGAAAATTTTGTTTGCAGAAGGCAGTGGCGGTACTTACTCAAGAACACACTCATTAAGCAGGCACTATATTATTGTGTTAATATTGCCTTTTAAAATGCCTCCTCACAAAAAAAAATATTGTGTTCATACAAAAGGAATACTGGAGCTGCTCTAACTAAATTCCCTCTGCACAGTCTCCTCCTTTATTCCTCTTGAAACTATGGCACTACCCTGTTGTGTATGTCCTTACTTCAAAGTTGGTTGATTTAGAGGCCAGCAAGGAAGGCACTGTCCCAGTTAGTAACCCAATACTTTCAATGTATAGATCTGTTCATGAGGTAGATGTGCCAACTTCAAATGGCTCCCAGAGACAGTAGGAGGTCACAGACAAATCCAAGTCAATTTCATGATAACAATGCAACAGCCAAGAAACTTGTTCCTACTGTGAGACCAGTCATGCTCCTGATCCTCTGAAAAGTGACCACTTTTTTTTTTTTTTAGTCAAAAGATCATTACACAAATATACATTCTTTGTGCAGTGAAACAACTTTGTGAGGTTATAATGTTGTAGAGTACAAAATTAGGTCTCTTCATTCATTTCTTCTCCAAGGAGGTTTTCTGTAATTTCCCAATGGAAAGGGAAATGGAAATGGAAGGAAGGTGTCATCTCCTTTGGAAGAAGTCAGAGGTAGGCAGACTGCCTTTCCTCTGCATCACTGGATGTACACAGGATGGTGGAGTATTCACCTTGTCCGGCAGCCAAGTACCCACTTGGACACTTGTTCACTCCCACTATCCAGGGGAATGAGGGAAGAAAAGAAGAAAAAAAACATGAAAACTAATGGATCAAGACAAAGGCAGGTTAATAGGTGAAGGAAAGAAGAAAATGAAGTGAAACAAAAGAAATCACTCACCATCTCCCTCAGGCCACAACACTGGCCACATAGGAAGCCAACTCACCACCACACACCCCTTCACCCTCTATCTGCTTTATTGCTAATCATGACTTTATATACCATGTAATAACCCCTTGGCCAGTTTGGATAAGCTGGCCCAAATGTCCCTTCACAGTCTCTTGCCCAGCTCCAAACTACATACTCAGGGGCAGAGTGGGAAAAAGAGAATCTATGTGCAAGCATGCTTCAAAGACAGCTAAAACGTTGATGTGTTATAAATAGTGTGTTAGCAACAAATGCAAAACACAGTTCTATATGGGCTACTAACACCATCCTAGCAATACTCAGGACAAGGATGCAGTTTCATATCATGTTCACATCATCTGATTTGACTACACCAGAGGACCAAAACTTATGCTCCCCCTTTTGTTTCCCCAGGCCTAATGAGAATTATTCCCAGCCTCTTCTTCATATAAGATCTTCTGCCTATATAATCCTGATCAGAATGTGAGAAAGAATACATGTGAGTATGAACACATATATAAGTATATATTTGAGGTCTTTTCCTTAAATTAGTCGGGTGACCTGTATGACACAGGAAAAAGACCAGACCTTTTATTAACAATTGAGAGATGTTAGGATAAAGTGTAATGTGAAACTACATGTTATTTTGCCCTTTATGAATTGGCTGTCAGAGTACACAGATGAAAAGAGGTGGGGTCTGGTTATGAAGGCTGTGGGGAGTAAGGGAATAGGCTTAGGGAAACATCCTCAAACAGTCAGAACTAAAAGGCAATTAAAAACTAAAGGATAAAACTGAGTGATCAAAACTACTTTATTCTTAGGAAACTGCTGAAAAGGCAGTGATTTGATTTGCAGGTTCTAAAGAACCTCTCTTGGATGATGCACAGAACTGTGCTTCAACTAAAATGGTACCAAAACTGTTTTCTTTACCATCGTATATAATAAAAGAATGACTTGCCATAATTCAAGTGCTTTGTTAGGAATTAAGAAAATTATTATCCCTTCTACTTTTAATAATTTATAAAATTTGTTCTCAGAGTAACTAATATCTAGAAAAAATATACAAATTGATTTTTTTTTCTTCCACATGGGACAAAAAAAGAAACCTAAATAGGTCATAGTGCAGGAAGTAGAAGGAGTAGGAAGAAAAAAGAAGATTGCCAAGTAGAAATAATTAACAGCTGGTGTACAGAAAAAAACAGAGTGGGCGAGGTGCTTAATCTGGGATGGCTGCTGAGAGAATAAAGAGAACAGCACAATGAGAGGACTGCTGGCTTTTGCTGCAGTCCCAAGCTTCTTATGGAACAATTTAACTTAAATAGCAGCAGTGTGATGTCTGTTCTGTTGACATTTACCTTGTCTCACTGACTGATTCCATTCATACCACTGTTTCTCTGAACCAGGTGTAATTTCTCCACAAAACAATACCTCTTACACTGTCCTTCAAGAAGTGTCAAGGAAAATGAGAACGTAATTATGCAAAATTTAATGTTTAGCTTTGTTTAAAGACAGAGAAAAATATGAGTTGTGTTACATTCTTTTTTAGTTTGATTAACTCCAGTAAACAGTATGGAAACTTGACTCTTCTTCCACTGCTAACACTGATGTGTATTAGGATTAAATCTATTGCAAATGGTGATGATACACAGGTTTGTAACTTGCATGGCAGGGTGGATTTTATTAAGGATGTATGGGATACTTCTATGTACGAAGACCTTGACTCAAATTTAAAAAAAAAAGGACCAAAGTTACCTTTATTCTGAAATTATAGTTTCAGATGCTGTACATTGTGAGACCAAATGGCTGATTCCTCTTCAAAGGAAATGTTAGAACAAGCTTTTTCTGTTCACCAAATTGGTTTAAATACATGACAGGGGATCTGGTAGGTTTATTTTGCTCCCAATCACCACCCCATAAGCGAATACCTGAGAAATCCAGTTTACATTTTCTGGGTCATTTAACTGGCTTTATAATATGGTTGACTGACTTAAATGGGCTGATGAAACTACTGTCATTTAGTTTGACACTGAGGTTAAATGGAAGCCTTTCTCCGTGGTCCTTTTGTGTATCCTCAGTTTTGCTCTAGAAGGGGTTGCTTGGGGCTGAGGCCTGACTTCATCTCAGCATGTTCAGCTGAGAGGGCTTTCAGACTTCACCATTTCATCCTGAACTCACCAGTAGCCTTTTAAACAGTGATTCCCAAGTGCCGCAAATCCTCCACCTTTTTGGTTTCTGACCTGGCTGATTGGGAATACCTTTATATTTGTGCCAGTTTTTGTTTCACCAGGACACATGCCATTTGACAAAAGTAATAATGAATTCTCAAAAGCTTGTCCGTTTTAGCTACTTGCATACAACCAGAATACAACCTAAATAACAAAATATAACCTAAATATTTTGATCCCTGGATCTGGTAGCTTTTAAGGTTTCGTTTGATGGGGGTATTTTTGGCATGAGGGTAACCTAGTCATTTTTCTGGAAGGTCATTAACCTATTTACTTTTCCACTCACCTATCTCTATGGTATCTTTTCTCACTAATTGACTTTTTAATAGAATTTATTTGATTTATTAATTGACTTTCCTTCTACAATGCCTTTGATCCTCACATTATACACAGATAAAACTTTGTAGGATTGATTGATAACAGGAAGCTAAGAACTAATAGGGGTTGTTTTGAGGTAGTGCTTTTTTTCTCCCGTGTTTGCTACTGTTTGGCTCCATTTTAAAAACATTAATAAATACTAAATCTAATAATAGTCCTCTCAATATCAGCAGAGCATTTGGTAAAATATAATACTCTTCATCACAGAAGGGCATCTGGTCACTTTTAAACTCTGCGCTGACAACACTTACTACCAGATTAAAACCAGTATGTAGTGAGTTCACTAGAGTTTTGTATTGTATATCATACAGATACAACTTTTATAAATAAAAAAAAGTTTGAGGTTAGTTATGGGGAAAGAAAGGCAAAAACATTCTGGCAATATAAATACTAATGAGATTTGAGTTTCCCATTCAAGGGGGAGATAACAGTAGCATACTAGTGACATTATATCTGCAGGACTGTAGTGTGGCATCTACGTTTTATAGGATAATATAAATATCCATGCAAATGTCAGTGACTGAGCAAATTATTGCATAAACAAAACAAAGCTTGCTTTATTTCTATTATCAAAGCTGCCTAAGTCACAATGATACATTAAAGTTTAATTACTTGAATGTTAATATTCTCTGACTTGACCACAGTGTATTGTCCTGATTGTTGGTTTTATTCATGGTTATTAGTAAACTTATCACTGGTAAACAAACTGATAGCTTTTTGGGATTTTTTTTTTCCTTTAGAAACAAAGGATATACTGATAAACCTTAGCCTCAGATAAAAAAATTAAAAAATTGCTTGATATAACTCAGGATCTGTAATTCCAAAACTTCATAATAGTCCTTTCAAAGATATTTCAGAAAAATGGTAAGATGAGATTAAGTATTGCCATAATAATAAACCATTTTGTAGTATGTTAATACTCCACCATTCTCTTTACCTTTTTCCTTTTATGAATTCATGTTTGACCTCTCCCTGTATGAATACAAAATAACTCTTATTACTCAGTCTTTTCTCTAATTATTTAGGCTTTCATGGTCTGATTTCAGTTACTACATTATTTCATAATCCCTTCAAGATGGCATGATTTAATTTACAAACTCCTATGCAAAATATAATACCACAAACCATTGGATATAAAATTTTAACAGATAATTAAACCACTTTAAATAATTCTTCTCTATTAATAATTCAATTGATTACCTGGAGAGGCCACATTCAAAACCAGTACTATTGTCCTTCAAGAGCTTGCAACTTCATTTTTATGTTTTGTTCTGTAACTACTAGTAATAGTAAAGAATCACTTTAAAATGTCTCAGCTGTATTTCTAAATCAACTGCAGACAGAATTTAAAAGTCACAGTACACATATTAAATGAGCCTATTGACTTAGTATGAGCCCAAGCCTTCATCTTGCTATCTCACTTCTGATCTTGGGGTTCTGGTGTTGTAAATGCTTGAGGCTTTGGGCTAATTTCAAATTAAAAAAGAATGAAATCTATGTCCAAAGGAACATAAAAGAAAAAAAAATTGAACAAAAAGAACTAAAAGAAAAAAAAAATCAGTCAGATATTGTAAGAGAATAGTTTAAAAAATATTTTTTAGAAAATCTAGCTTCCTTTGGGACCACTGCAACACCTAAATCTTTAGTCTAAGTAATACTTGCTTCCTACAGAGGCAGCACAAGGACAGTCAGGATAGTAATATAAACCCGATTTTCATAAAATTCACATCAGCTAACAGTAACTTCACTGGATCTGATAGCTGGTATTGTTTTCAAGCGGCCCCATGGCGGGAGAGGGGAAGGGAAAGTCAAGGCCTCTCTGGAGCTCAAAACCTGTCCTTTTTATCACATGGTTAACCACACTGTGCAGTAGCCACAGCTGAGATATGGAGAAAATATGTGGGTTGGAAGTAGAAGAATAAGGAGAGGGGTTTCAGCACAGTTGAAACCTTTCAAGACTCCTAGGAATTATCTTTTTGTCTCCACAGTGGGGAAAATTGGGGTTTATGTTAAAAAATTTGGTTTTATGAATTTATCAAAGGCAACAGGGAAGTCAGACTAAGGAATCAAGAATACAGAAGTTGCAGGCTTTGGGTCCAACCTACTCTTCTTATTCTCTTGTTCTAAATTTCTTGCAGCATATACCTATGCGTGGAAGTAATTTCTATTGGAAATTCTGCTGAGATTTTACCCTTGAGAGGAATGGCTGAACAGTTCAGAAAAGACAACAGAACCTTGGCACACAGCTTGGTAATTGTGTGCTGCCTGAATCACCGAAGGTTTGATAAGAGTGCACTGAACACACCGGGTGGCTTTGTGCCATGCTATAAATATACTTTAGAATCATTTAAAACCATTCAGAATCCACGACTAAGTTTTACAAGGGTGGATAACAGAACAGCCCTTACTATAACGTTAGTTTCTCCTTGTCATAAAGTGCATAAGACAGAATATTCATATTCTTACCTCTCAAAAGCATTAGAACGGTACACTCCAGAAGTAGATAAAATTACTTTTCCCACATATGTTGCTACCTAAACTAAAATACCTATGAGCAATCACTATTACCTTTCTTCTGGCATTAATTTAAAAAATGATGAGAAGAAAGTGCAGAAAAAAGAATATTAATTTCAAGTAAAAAAATATTAATTTCAGGTAGAGGTGCTGTTAAGGAGAAAAGTAGAAGAGTTCTTGGATCCATTAAGTATCTGACATGTTAATCACTGAAATTCTAAAGGTAATTGCCAGATAAAATTAAAGTGCTACTAGCAGTCACTTTAAATATTTTCCACATGCTAAAAAAGGTGAAATGTCAGCAGCTCGGAAGAATATAAGTTACTGTGTTAATCACTGGAAGGGATGAAACAGATGAGAAATATAATTTAGATGGATTATATCCAAGATAACATACTGAAATAAAGATATTAGTATATCATTGTTAACATACATATACCAAAGAAATTTCCATATGTAAATGAGATAAAATAGCTAAGAATACCCTCAAAAATTATCTAGAGAAGGTCACATAGTTTTGAAAGCTATGACAGAAAGTTATAGCATATTCTAGCGTTTGTGACATAATGTTGATTTTAACCACTAGAAAAAAGAATTAAGATTTTTTAACTTATGTACACTATATCCATTTTTTTCTTTTTCTTTTAACTTTTGTATCATATTTCTATATTCACTTCCCAAACCATTTTCTTCCTCATCTCCTGAGCATGTTCTCACCATATCGTAACTCCCAGTCACTTCCAAAATCTCCTAGTCAACATTCAAAGTCCTTTGCCCTTGAGATGCCTTTCCCAGAGGACACTCTTGAGCTGTCATATTAATTAATAAGACACTGCTATTACTTTATTTTCTCTAAAAGACATGGAATCTGTCAAGGTTTTCCAAGAAGGTTCTAGGTTTCACCATGACATGCCCAAGTGATATGGGAAAGGTTGCCTGTAACTCCAACCTCCAGCAAAACCTATTCATTTTTCTCTTGAAGAATAGGAATACTTTTTTTAAAATAGTTTAGCCAAATAAAAGGAAGAAACCTACTTGTAGAGATTCAGAGCTATAAAACAAAGATAAATGGCTTGGAATTTAAAATTTAGATTAGATGTCAGGAAGAGGTTTTTAACAGTTAACACCACTGAATAACAGAATGAATTACCTTGAGAGGTGCTGCAGTTTAATGACTTCACTGAGCAGGTGCGATTAAGCAAGCTTGTGGAAAGAGAAAAATGGAAACCTATGTGTAAATGATTTACTGGATGAAATGTCCAGATTGTTTTCAGCCCAAAACTTTAAGCCTGTGATTCAGTCAAGCTCATTGGAGGCAACAGAAGTTTTTCAGAAAGTTTAAAAAGAAGTGAAAGAAAGCTCATACTTCATGCATTTTTCACCTTCTTATGCATCTTGCATCTCTTACTAGCAGAATGAATGTTTTTTAATAAATGTTTTGTTTGAATGTCATGCAAGAAAGAAAACCAAAATTACATTAATTTAACAGAAATGTCAGAAAGAAGATTTCCATACTTTGAATGTTATAAGACACTATTAATCTAACTACTGTGGAATATTTTGCCAAATCTATCCATGGATCAGGTATTCACTACTAAGCTGAAACAAGATGCAAAATTCTGGATTTTAAACTTTATATCAGCAATCCACTTTACCTTCTTGTTTTTAAAATGAATTCTAACAGCAGTCACAAACTAGTATAGAATTACAATGAACCATACGAGAATATTGTTGTAACATATCTATCCATAAACAGTAAAAAGATTTACTATAGAGGAAAAGTTATCCACTTCTTCAAAATATTCAACTGTTTATGTTTCAGTGGACATTAACAATGGCACTTCTATTAGTTGTTTGTTTATTTATGTTTTAATGACTAAACAAATTTGAATTCTATCAATTTCCTTCACACCTAATAACTGCACTCTTTTTCTGTGTTATCCTTTTACTTAAATCAGACTTAGAGTTAATGGAAGTCAGTGAATTTAAGCCTTTCTGTGTACTTACATGGCAAACAATACATTCTGGCTTTAATCCTGACGTGCTTTTGCTTGCTACTGCATAAACAGAGAAAGGTGTTCTAAACTTCTGATATGTAATTCTCAGGTTGAAAGATCAGTTTCTGTCCCTGTTTAACCAAAATCTTTTCTTCTGAGGTCAGAATCAGGCAGATTCTTTTTAGAAATATCCAGTCTTTAAAACTAAGATGATCTACATTTTCCTAGAAAATTTCTCAGCTCAACACGTCTTTCCAGGAAATATCTGAACTGCTAGAAAGCTTATTCTATTTTCCTTAGCCTAATTGTGTCAATTTAGAGCCCAAAATAAACATATCCCAGTCATAAACTATCCTACGACGTCCACTCACACAGCACTCCTGATAACCAACTCGCAAATCTCTAGAGTAAAATGTAGAAAAAAATTAAAATTGTTTTACAGAGCTTTAGCCAGAGAGATCCCTGTTGGCTCCACATCTGAAAAAAATCAAACAGGCATGTTCTTTCTTCCAAAGTCAACGTTAATTTATGCACACAGAAGAGAAGCAAAGTTTTGATTGGTTTTTGAGTTTTGGGTGTTTTTTAAACAAGAGCACTATACAAAGAATTCACTGTTCCTGGTGAATCCCTTCACCTCTACAGAGAGATCAACAATCATAACTGTGGAATAAGAATCAATAAATCCTTGGATTCCATAGGAAGACTGAATTTCAAGAGACATGAGAAAGTCTGCCAGCATTTAAATCTTTACATGCTTGGAAATACTGTGTTGATCTCTGAATAATTTAGTTATACAAATGTTAATAGTTGATATTTTTCTTCTCCATTTATGTCGTATCAGTGAAAGGCTACCTCTGCTCTCAACAGCGTTGAAAAATATTCTTTCTGAAGAAATATATAAATAGGTAACTATCATTAGCAGTTAAATTTGGTATTCCACTGCAACTATATTAGTCATTGCACTCCAAAGTGGACAAATGTGAAAGGTTATCCTTGTTTTCTTCTCTTATCAGAACATACTGCACATTTTCAGAGAGTGTTATCTACTGTCATCAGGGTAGGGCAAAATAATCTGAACCTTTTCCTCTTTCCAAATGGAGCCTAGTCCAGTTGATATAAGACTAAAAGATAACAGTGGCAATACCAGAATATGATTTTGTTCTCACTAGTTAACTCTCAGTGGAACTAACCTCTCCACATTTAGTAGTTTGCCCTTGAGAAACACTTTAGTACTGTTAGCAGAAAAAAATAATGGTCTGTTAACCCCTTATAATGTTTACAAGTGGGAAAATAAGTCTAAAACTGTAAAAGAGAAATACTTGATACTGTAGTATATGCAACATGAATATAATTTAAAATTACAAGCCTATGTCATATAAAGGAACTTGCAGTGTTCTCATAGTGCGCTGGGAGAGAAGAGTTACCCAAGGGACACTGTATTATGTATGATGTCCTAGTTTCAGCTCAGATAGCATTAACTTTCTTCACAGGAGCTACATTTTTTATTTGTGCTGATAACAGTGTTGTGATACAGAGCTGGTTTTGTTATACAGAGCTGGTTTTGTTAATGCTGAGCAGTGCTTACACACAGAGCTGAGGCCTTTTCTGTTCTCACACCCTTCCACCAGCGAGCAGGCTGGGGGTGCACAAGTAGTTGGGAGGGGACACAGCTGGGACAGCTTACCCTAAAAGACCAACATGGTATTCCATAACATATGATGTCATGGTCAGCATAAAAGGGGCTGGGGGAAGAAGAAGTGTGTGAGGGGGTTTTGATTTTAGGATTTTTTTTGGGGGGGTGGGGAGGCAGGAATGGAATGGAGTGATGCCATTTGTCTTCGCTATAACTAGTACAGGAGATGGAATCCCACTTTCCTGGGGATGGCTGAACACCTGCTTGCTGGTGGGTAATCACAAATGAATTCCTTGTTTTGCTTTGCTTGTGAGTGTTACTTACTAAACTGAGAATCAGAAGAGTTAAAGTTTTCTCACTTTCACTCTTCTGATTCTCACCCCGACTTGCTGGTGGGGAGTGAGCAAGTGGGGCTTAGTTGATTTTACTGGAGTAATACCATGATATTTGACAAACTTTCCTTTCTGTCCTTAGCTAAGACTAATTTCTGCTGTCCTTTCCTCCCTTCTTTCCTTCTTTCTGTTAGTTCTTAAACTTTCTTCAAAGGCCACTCTGCTCTTTATTTTTAAAGAAATTGACTGGTATGCTGGCTACTTAATATTATATCAGATTACAGAGAACCTTTTTTTTTCCCTGGTAGTGTTCAACTATGGCCTGTATTTTGTCTTGTACCTTTTGAGAGAAGACAAACATTAGATCTGCATACACTTCCTGTATTTTCTGTCAGTAACTGTAAAGACATGACAGTTTACTCACTGGATCTGTAAGAAACTGTCTTACAAATGATTTCCAGGGTTTTTCTTCTAGGTCAGCAGTTCGCAGTCTTTCAAATTTGATTAAACTGTTTTATTTCCCCAGGGGTCTGTGGATAATAAAAGGAAGAACATCTGTACTTAATATTTTTTTCCTTCTGAAAATCTTTCAGAGTACATGTGAAAAGCAAGAACCTATGCTAGTGTCCAGGTACTCCAAATTCCCCTTACTACTGAATGTTTTGAATAGGAATCTGATTATTATGTTGAAAATAACCCGAGAAATTAGGGTTATTTAGGACATTTTTAGGGTCCTTAATAAATATAAAAGTAGACCTACTGATGTTTTAAATTGTTCTCCTAAACCACCATGATCTGTATCATTAAGAATCAAAACCAAATGATATATATGACTTTATATTTTGATAAGCATTATTTACATGGGATAAAACTGTACTGAATGTATATACTAAATATACTGATCTTTTTTTCAATACAAAGTAAATAGCATTGCAGAATACTTGATCTTTGGGCGAATACTTGGTATTCAACAGAGATTCTCAAACATTGATTTTTCCCAGCTAAATCAATGATCCGGTTCCTGAACATTCTGAACAAATCTGAGTTTAAACTGCTTAAATAAAGAATCTGAAAATTAGCCTATATATGACAAGATAGACAAGACTTCTACCAATCCAACCATTTTCCCTTCAGATTTCCTTTCTATTAATACATGAAATTAGAGACCACGTCGACCTCCCTCCACTACAATTCAGCCCTGAAGAAGCAAAAGACATTTCTGAGAATCATGGCAGAGTAGTACTCCCATAAAGCTGAGGAAGGATCAATGTTAGCCAGTTTCTGTAGGTGCTGGAAGCAAAGCTGCGGCTACCTGATTTCTGTAAGAGCTTCTACAACCTGAGTGGCAGATACCACAAAATCTTTTGAAATCACCATGCCTGGACAAAATATGGTATTAAAATACAAGTTCAAAATATCTGCTAGAGACAAAAGCAAAGTAACCAAAACTGATACTTTCTGAGACCAGTTATCCAGAAAAAGAAACTGCAGTCACAGCCAAAAAATTTGAAGTTGATATGAAGTTAATATTTAAATGCATGATTTTAATTCTCTGTGTGACATGTAGTCTCATTCAGTGTATTTCAGCAACATCCTGCACTGAACATGTCTCTCTAAATCATGAATAGAGAAGCATAAAAAACAAAGCATAGAAGCATGAATTATAGAATCACAAAATGCTTTGGGTTGTTAGGGACCTTAGAGACCGACTATTTACAACACTCTGTCATGGGCAGGGTCACTCTCCACTAGACCAGGCTGGCCAAAGCCCCATCCAACCTGACCTTGAACACTGCCAGGGAGGGGGCAAACACAGATGGGCAACCTGTGCCAGTGTCAGAAGATATTTCTGAATATCAAAGACTGCTCTGCCTTTTACACCTCATGGCCATGTAACTTGGATTACAGCAATGTTTTTTAAATATTCTCTGCAAATTTATAAAAAACTTACTACTTCATCTCCAAATAGTGGAAAGTTTTAGGAAAAGAAAAAAAAAAAAGTCTTCAAATCTGGGATATTTTGGGTCTTTTTTTTTTTTTAAGTATTTTAAAGCAGTAAGGAAAGTAGTTTCATTATGGGACTAAACTGAGGCAACAGATAGCAATGTTCCATGTTCTAAAAACTACATGATAGAATTCACAATTCATGGACTTTAGAAAAAGATCCACCATACCCTTAAATATAATGATCCTAAACACAGCTAGGGAATGATATGGAAAATGAGGCAGGAAAATATGGTTAAGCTTTTTCAATAAAAATTATCCCTGTCTATACTTTCAGATAAGGGGATAAAAGAGGTGTTAGCAAATGCTCCACAAAGTTTAGGTATTAAATAAATAGAAAATACATTCTATGTCCTTGAAAAAAATTAAGTGGTAAACCAGAAGAGGGAGATCCCTGAGGATGTGGGAGAGATTAAATTTATTGTGGCTGTTGAGGTAAAAGAGGATCTAGTTCAGACAGCATTAGTTTTATCGTTAGAAAATTGGATTAGTAGTTCCATAGATAAAAGAAGTGTAAAAAACAAGGTTTGTACTTTTAGTGTGTTCATACATGTCCAGAACTAGAAACAGTGCCCATTGTTTTTCAGCTTAGAAAGCTAAGGGCATACAAGGGTTGAGCAGATGGATCTCATCACAGTGATCTGATTCATGTCTGACAGGGAACTCACCCACATCTCCAATGTGGAGAAACATCCCCTCTCAACTTACTTAGTATTTCAGTGCAGCTGGTCACAACAGAAAAAAATATATCCTATTGTCCTGCTGTGAATATGTACAAGAAATGTAATGATTTACACACTCTAATGAGAGAACTGGAAAAAAACCCAAAACAAAAAAAAACCCTTCTCCAAAACCAAGGTGGAACTTCTGTCATTTAGATCCTTACAAACATTGCCAAGTGTCTCCTGTTTTCAGTGTAAGCAAGCAGTCAAGCATGAGAACTGCATTTCACCATCAGTGAAATATAATAATATATAAGAATATATATACTGTTCACTGAGAAACCTGGAAGTATGTTTGGTCAAAACAGACATGGGGAAATGAATTTATTGCCTTGGTGTACTATATTGGGCTTTACCACATGAGTACAATTAACAACCTGGCAAAATATCCTGCATTGAGATGCTGAGGTGAACTGCAATGATCTACATTCAAGACAATATTTCTGAATTCTGCTGAATGTATTAATTTAAATGTCATCTGTTCAATCATGATAGGCCTCCCTAAATGGCAGTAAGAGCAGGACTGGACATACAGTGTGGGTTTTCCTGTAAAGTCATAGATCTAAATTAGAATAAACTGGGAGAGTGTTTTCCTCCCTTGCCATGTTATGAGCAGTTCTGAAATACATGAATTTTAATAGAGGCAAGAACTGAATTGCATTTTTTCTTGCTTTTGCTGACATTCTTGTCTTGTAATTGCATCACAAATTAATTAAGTATTTGGGCATGTTCTGTAGGCCTGCTCCCCTGGGAACTGAGCCACATAGCTGTGAATCTGGATGGGCCAAGGAACCCACTCCTCTCATACATTGCTACAGCAACTAATCTCCCTCCTAAGGCGAGTATAGTATTCCAATGACCAGGAAAGATGCTTTTGTCCACACTTGTTCGAAGTCCCTGTGTTAGTGGAGGAAAAGAGGTACTTCTGCACCACAGTTCTCTCTGATCTGACTGTAGATATCTGACATAGGGCAGATTAATCTCATTCTAAAAGCTTCTTTCTTTTCTTACCAAGAATGCCTGGAGTCATCAGAACAGATGGAGATATGTGCATTGGAGATCTCTAAAAATAGGGAGAGTGATCCTAACTGTCATTGTAAGTGACTCAAAAATCTGGGTTTGCAGTACTTCGTAAACCAGAAAGTATATACCACATTAATCTAGCCCCCTTGATGCATATACATATATATTTAAATTTTTAATCTAGTTCTTGTATAAACTAAAAGCCATAAGGTGTTTTGGGAATGGAAGCCTGGACTTCAAAGGTACACCGCTATTAATAATTAAATTGGAGACTACACAGGCACCATTCAACATTAGCTTAGGAGTCTTCTCACAAGCTTAACTTCCTAAATCCCTAGCTATGGTTTTAGGATTTCTCACCTGCCTCTGAGTGAAATCTTGTGTTCCTCTACCATGCAAACTCTCTTCAGAGAGAGAGAGAAAGCAAACACTCTGATAAAGAATACCTTTTTGCTTGATGACTAAAACTGTTTGCACAGAAATTGAGCTACTATGTAGATAGTTATATTGTACAAAGAAATATGAATAGTTTGTCTGAAGCTCTGAATCTTATTTAAATAATGGCACCTAACTGAAATAGCTGTTCACTCCCATTATAAAGTTAGAACTTAATTTTTTTCTATCCCAGTTCTATGAATGATTTGCATTTACCATTGCCAAGCATACTCATTAATTCCTTACGCATGAGATGAAGGCAACAAGCTCCACATAGTGAAGCCCACTTAGCATAATTTCAGGAATTTGCAGTCTTGAACAGCACAATAACCATGTTTATTTTTGAACCTGGTTTCAAGACCTAAAACGAGGTTTATAGATTCTTCTCTGAAGGTGATGTTGTTTTGTGTGGCTGGGTTCTGGTGGAGAAAGGGAGCAGGGCAGGGGCAACTTCTGCAAGAAACAGCTAGAAGCTCTCTGCAGGCCCGAGAGAGCAAACACCAGCTGGCTCAAGGTCAGAGTCCTTGATGACCAAGGCCAAACCCATCAGCTATGGTCACAGTGCCTCAGGGAATCACCTTTAGGAATAAAAAACCCACTAGCAGACGCTTTTTTGCCACAAGAGAAGGGAGTGAGAAGATGTAAGAAACTGTTTAAGCACCAAGGCTGCTGAAGGGGGAAAGGAGGCGCCACAGGTGCTGGAGAGAAAGATGCCCCTGCAGCCAATGGAGAAATCTATGGTGGAGTGGGTGTCCCCCCGCAGCCCATGGAAAAGGCTGAGAACCCACCTGCAGCCCATGGAGAGGCCCCACACTGGAGCAGGTGGAGACATACAGGAGGTGCTCTGAGTCACATTGGAGCCTCTGCTAGCATTTGCAGCCCATTGAGAGAGACAGTGACACAGAGATGAGCGAGAAAGAGATCCACATTGGAGCAGGTTTGCTGAAGGGGGAGCTTTGTGACTGCGTAGAGGACCAGGCTGGAGCAGTCTGTGCCTGAGAGACTGAGAGACATTCTACGATTTATGACTGCACCCCATAACAGTGACCCACACTGGGGCAGCTGCTGAAGAGCTGAAGCCCCATGGAAAAGGACTCACATTGGAGAAGTTTGTGAAGGACTGTCTCCTGTGGGTGGGACTCCATGCTGAAGCAGGGGAAAAATGTGACGAATGCTTCCTTCTCAGGCTAAGAAGGAAAAATACTACTGAGGAACTGACAAAAAAAACCATTTCCCCACTCCCTGCCCCTCCTCGCGCCATGTGTGCCACAATGTGGGGGAAAGAAGAGAGTAAAATCATGAATCAAGTGAGGTCTGCTAAGAAGGGAGGGATGGGGGAAGGTGCTTTAAGATCTGGCCGCACTTCTTATTACCTGACTGTGGTTTCACTGTGTGTGTTCTGTAGTGTAATAAATTAGTTTTCTTTCCTTTATTCTGTGTTGAGTCTGTTTTGCCCATGACACTAATTGTGGAATGATCTCTCCCTGTCCTTATCTTGATTCCTAAGCCTCTCAATATGTATTTTCTCCTCTGTCCAGCTGAAAAGAGGAGTGACAGAGTGACTTTGGTGGGCATCTGGCCTCCAGCCTGGGTCAAGCCACCATAGGAGAATAAGAGACCAAGAATTAAGACTAATGTCCCATACTGTGTCAAAGTGTATTTTCATTGATATTTCATGAGAGTGAGCATGAATCTACCCTTTCAGTCCTAGAATCACTTATTTTTCACAGACAGGCTTAGAAGGACCCCATTTCAAGTATATTAGATGCTTAAAACTGTGACAGGTATCTAATTATTTTCAAGACCAGCTGCCAAATTTGAGTGAAAAAGGACATAGAAGCTATTGAATATCCATTTAAATATCTATTGAGGTGCCTTCATTTATATACATATCAGTTACTACCTCCTCTATATCGTTCTTCAATGCGAGATTCAGATATTTCCATAATTTTATCCACAGCAGTCCTATACCCTGAGATACATGGTTTGATCATTATAGGATTTTTAAAAGACACTATCATGAAAACACTAGCATTAGTAAATTCCATAGATCTGTCATGTATTAGAATAGGTCAGAATCGTGGAATCACATATAGGAATATTTTTTCTAACTTCATAGTGACCATATTCTGGCATTATCAGTCACTTGAAAATATTTTAAATTTCAAATAGCCACACTGAGTTAACTGCACTATTCTAAGATTTCAGTCCTATCCATATAACAGTGATAACATTTAGACTTCCAAATCTAAAAGCAGAGCTGAAGAAACTGTGCCTTATTTATTTCTGCAAAGCAGTACTTTAATCTTACTTCAAAAAGAGTTGTAGTGGTATTAGTGAGGCCACCAATATAGGAATCTATCCCAAAATAAAATAAGTCTAAGTCCAGCAATCTGGAAAAAAACACAGATGCTCATTCACTGCTGTGAGATTTTTAACATGAAAAGGCATTGTGGATAGTTATTATTGTAATATAAATCTGTACTCTTAAATTTAAATGCATTTTTAATTGATACCTGGTATTGAACCCATGCAAAATCAAGAAAATAAAAATGACTGGAAAGCAAGTTCAAAAATCAGTCTTTACTTTGGGTTTGTGACTGCCAAGTCCAGCATGAATGACTTGGCCAGTTTTTCAACTTCTTCCCAGCTGTGCAATGCTCTTAGACTTCTAAATTAGACCCTTTTTGGCAAATCAATAACCATTTACATTTGGAAAACAGTAGTCCTCATCAGAAAAGGCCAGGTTGTGGGAAAGTAATTACTCCTAATATGGAAGAGAACAAGAAACCAAATCATTGAAAGAAAGACGCATTAATGAATCCTTTTTCCACAGCTTTGCAGATGAGGGGAAAAATAACTTGGCTCAATATAACATTATAATAACTATGTGTATCATGAAACAGACAGGAACTTATTTCTTCTAAGTTGAACCTAGTACAGGGTTTGACATTATTCTTTAAAAATAAGGATAAACAGTTCAGGCCTCTAGTCCCTGGAAACACTAAAAACATTTGGCTTCATTGCTGTCTCTAGAGTCTGGAAAGATCCCTTTTGAATCACTGTCAAATGGGAACAGTAAATGTTTACTGATTTCCAGCTATGGTATAATATTTTGCTTCCAAGTTTTTTCCACCCAAAATGTTGAATTCTCTAGCAGTAACACTTAGCCTTTCAAAAAACATATTTTCTTTGACTACCAGTTCAAGACTATAAAATATGGCATCAACACCTAGGAAAGTCACCAAAATAACACTTAACCTTTACAGAGGGTTCTTTTTCCTTTAATATATCTACACAGCTATGCACATTTCCATGTCAAACAGTAAATCAATGGAAGCGTATTCTAACCAGCTGAATTTTGATTACCTACAGAAAGGAAGTTTTGTATCAGTAGCCAAAGTAATTTTAATCTCTAACATCTTATTCTAGATATAATGACAGCTGTATCTTTGCATCTTGAAGCTTCAGGTGAGTTGTTCTTATAGTCAGTTTTCTATGCTTTTTCCATTAAAATGAATGAAAAATTAAAATGGCTTTTTGGAGGGGTGGAGTTTCATTTTCTCAGCTTCCTACTTTCTGCAAACAACAAATAGCAATATTGGGTATTTTTGCAGAATAAGTAGTGTACAACAATGAAAAGAAAAACAGGTTAACATAACCTAATTATTCTCATACAATGCCTTCCAGAAATATTTTGAATATGAAAAAAAAATGTTAAAAACTACACAATAAGTATCTTCAAAAGAAGCACTGATTGGGAAATAAAATTAATAAAGGTTCCAAACAGTTGAGATTTATGTGTTTTCTCTTGGATTATCTACTAAATAAAATCAAAAAAAACCCAACAATTATGTAAAGTAATTACAGATTAATGTATGGGATTTTAACATTCCCTTCTCCATGAGATCTAGATGGTAAATTTCCACATGCCATTTTACAAATATCTGGTAGGATACAAAAGTGTCTAATGAGGTATTCAAATACCATGACCAGGACGTATTAGTTTATCCATGCTGAATGATCATAACATACAAAGTAGTACAATGTTATTAATCCATTGTTTAAAATAAAACTCCTTAGGTTTATAAAAAAATGTTGAGTGAAGCCGAAGATCCAAAAATACAAGCCCTATGATTTCATTAGACATTCAGGGGAATTATAAAGACCACAGAAGATGTTTTCACATCCCTACGAGCCAACATATGTTGTCATTTCCAGCTGTAATTGTTTAATGTGAAAAACAATAGCTCTCAGTTAACACAGACTTATACAAGATGGCAAAATTATTTCCACTCACCACCTCCATAACACATGTGTAAGAGTTGGAATGGTTATGAGCATCTTACCTTCTCTTTTTAAATCTTTTAGCACAGACAGTAACTTCTGATTGAGTTTTCAGTTCAGGGTCTTTGGATAAATAAAAAAAAAAAAAAAAAGAAACAAGCAAAAAAACCCCACCAGGTTATCTAAATCCTGGTACCCCATCCCATTACTTTAAACTGCAAAAACTCAAAAGTCAATCTAAGTGACAGTATAATTATGTAAATCAAGCTTTTGAAATGAGAAAAAAGCAAGACATATGTAAAGCTCTTAACAAATGGCTTACAAAGTTCCTTCCCTTTCAAATACCCAGAAGAGTCTTCTCAAGTGGGTTTCTCTGGTAGACTGAAACATAATTCTCTAAAATAGATTTCTAGAGAATCAATTTTTTTTCTTGTTCTCCTGACTATCCACATATAGTTATTTCATTGCCAGGTTTTACCCAGTTTCTGCATTGATATTTAGATCAAACGCAACGTCAACAACTATAACCACTACACTGGTCTGAGACCAATAAATATGTTATTTGCTTTGTTATACAGTGAAACTATACCTACTCAATTTATCATTATCCCTGAACTATTGAAGTTGCACCAGACTGCAGTCTGTCTTATCAGTCATTTCTACGCAGCATATTCTACCCATAGTTTTTCCTATCCATGTTTCCTATCCAAAAATTATTATTATTATTTTACAATAATTACCTCAGGAAGCAGAAAATGGCACTGGTGAAGAACCATCATGCTTAGACCACCATTTGAAACCTTCCTCCCACCTAGCTTCAGTGGCCTCATGACTTATTTTTACCTCCAGTGCAATGTAGTGAAAAAGCCAGGTTTGTTTTTCTCCTAAATACAGGTTGTTTCACCAGAAATGTCTCCATATTTCTGCTCTTTTGTTTTTTTAACAGCATCATATAAGGTGACTACAAAACCAGTAATGTTCATGTGAATTGTACCAACTGTAGACTTCAGACTTTAAGGATGTCAATCAAGAATCTTTCATGAGTTCTGAATTCTTGTGCATACAAAATTTTCTGCTGACAAAAAGCCTATGTCAACAATCTTTAGCAGCTTTAGCTATAGCTGTTAGCAACTTTCCTGTGTTGTACTTCTTTTAGTTTTAAATAATTGGCATTTCAAAGTGGAACCAAATCTCTGTGTTGGACTCTTCCTTGTAGCAGGTATAGTATTTTAGAAATGGAATTGTAAATCATAAAAAACCCTTGAGATAGATTACAGAATCACAGAATCACAGAATTATCAAGGTTGGAAAAGACCTAGAAGATCATCCAGTCCAACCATTCACCTATTACTACTAGCTCCCACTAAACCATATCCCTCAATACAACATCCAGTCTTTCCTTGAACACCCCCAGGGTTGGTGACTCCACCACCTCCCTGGGCAGTGCATTCCAGTGCCTGACTACCCTTTCCGAGAAGTAGTGCTTCCTAATGTCCAGCCTGAATCTCCCCTGGCGCAGCTTGATACCATTCCCTCTAGTTCTGTCACTGCCTACACGGGAGAAGAGGCCGACCCCCAGCTCACTACAACCTCCCTTCAGGAAGTTATAGAGAGCTATAAGGTCTCCCCTGAGCCTCCTCTTCTCCAGGCTGAACAATCCCAGCTCCCTCAGACGCTCCTCGTAAGGCCTGTGTTCCAGACCCCTCACCAGCTTAGTAGCCCTCCTCTGAACACGTTCCAGGGCCTCAATGTCTTTCCTGTAGTGAGGGGCCCAAAACTGAACACAGAAATTATTTATAGCTTAAAACAATGCTGTTGCCAAATGATGCTTTCTAACTCTACAAGAGGATTTTCAGATGTCAAATGTGTACAGGTAAAATCAGTTTGTACTCAGTTAACATTATTGCTCTTAAAAGCTATTGCTAGTATTAATATGCAGTACTGAAAAACTTACGTGTTTGTCAATCTTTTTAACTTTATTACTTTTCACTCTCTTGGTGTTTCAGACAAGTGAACTTCTATTAACAGCAGTTGAATGGAAAAGTTCTGAAATCTCTTATCATAAGGCCTGTTATTTGAAGGACTCCAATAGTTACCTATTTTGTACTCCACACTGTAGGAACACTAGCATATGCTACAAAAAGTAACCTGGTTTGGAGCCCATTCTTGGGCCATACTTTTTGTCACCATTGAGACAAATACTTTTAAAAATCCTATTTAAACAATGGAGCATTTTCAAAAGATGAGTGGAATCTGCTTAATTTGGGCGCATGTCCTAAAACTTCTCAATTAAGTGACCAAAACAATGAAAATATTTGTCTCTTAACTTCTTAGGACTAACTTAAACTTTTTGATACCATTTGTTGTTTGCACATTAGTGAGATTTCAAATGCAACAACCTCATTTGGACATGAAAAGCAGCAAATTCATTCATAGAAAGAAAAGAATTAAAAGCTAAATGGATGAAACAAGAAAAAATATAGTTGTTTTTCAGATTTTCAAGATTCTGTGTTGATGGGTACTCAGACTGGCTCACCAAAAGCTGTCAATTATTAACTAGAATCATGACACTCATGACACAGCAAAACATTGTAAAAGGACTTCTCAAATATATTGCTCTCTACATAACTCATAACTATCATGACTAAATATGACAAATAGTATTACAAAGCTGTGAGGAAAAATGAAATGAAATTTTAAAAAAAGGATATATGTTATGTACAATTGTAGTCTAATGTAATTAATTGTAAGAATGAATTTAATATATATTTATCTTTCATCAGCTTAGAAAATGTGGGGGGTTTGGATGACATTTAGTGCTTTGATAGAAGCTGCTTTGATTATGTATTTGTTTCTTGCAGATATATCAAACTGGTGAATTTTCTTATATAAAAACCCATGAGCTGGTTCACCACCTGCAAAATTCTCTAGCATATAAGTAGTCATGTGATACAAGACTTTGTTTTAAAAATTACACATATAAGAAGTTTTCTTTTATCTAAGTGTTTTTAAACGATACACAGTAGTTCATCATAATTAAGGGTAATAAGTATTATCATCCCCTTTTTGTAGGTCTTTTATAGACCTTTATTAAAAGGTGACAGTGACCCTGGGTACTGTTTTTTGCTAGAATATTAATTTTCTTCACAGCAGCTTTTATGTTTTGGATTGGTGACCAAAGTAGTGTTGATAACAATAATGCTTTAGCTATGACAGAGCAGTGCTTGCACATCATCATGGCTTTTTATGTTTCTCACACAGGCCTGTCACCAAGTAGGCTGGAGGTGCAGAAGTAGTTGAGATGGGACATAGTTGTGACAGCTGACCCCAACTGACCAAAGCGATATTCTATACCGCCGATCATGGTCATCAATAAAAGGTGGAAGAAAGGATGAAGGAAGGACATTCAGGGTTACAGGACTTGTCTTCCCAACTAACAGTCAGGCATGATGGAGCCCTACTTTCCTGGAGATGGCTGAACACCTGACTGCCCATGGGAAGTGGGGAATGAATTCTTTGTCTTGCTTTGCTTGTGCACAGAGTAGGAATGAAGGAGCAGCTGTGTGGGACTGAGCTACCTACTGGAGTTAAACCACAGAATCACAGAATCATAGGGGTTGGAGGGGACCTCAAGAAATCATTGGGTCCAACCCCCCTGCCAAAGCAGGCTCCCTAGGACAGGTCGCACAGGTAGGCGTCCAGATGGGGCTTGAATATCTCCAGAGATGGAGACTCCACAACCCCCCTGGGCAGCCTGTCCCAGGGCTCTGTCACCCTCACTGTGTAAAAGTTCTTCCATGTGTTGGTGCGGAACTTCCTGTGCTCCAACTTGCAGCCATTGCCTGTTGTCCTATCTCCACAGACCACTGAAAAGGGGCTGGCCAATTCCCCCTTGTGTCCCACACTTGAACTATTTATAAACATTAATAAGATCCCCTCTTAGCCTTCTCTTCTCAAGGCTGAACAGCCCCAGTTCTTTCAGCCTTTCTTCATAGGGGAGATGTTCCAGGCCCTTAATCATCTTCGTAGCCCTTCTTTGGACTCTCTCAAGGAGATCCCTGTCCTTTTTATAACAGGGAGCCCAGAACTGGACACAATACTCCAGGTGGGGCCTGACCAGGGCAGAGTAGAGGGGGAGGATCACCTCCTTTGACCTGCTGGACACACTCCTCCTTATGCACCCCAGGATCCCATTGGCTCTCTTAGCCACCGAGGCACACTGCTGGCTCATGGCCAACCTGTCATCCACCAGGACCCCCAGGTCCTTCTCCACTGAGCTCTTCTCCAGCAGGTCATCCCCCAGCCTGTACTGATACGAACGGTTGTTCCTTCCCAGGTGCAAGACTGTACACTTGCTTTTGTTGAACCTCATCTGGTTTCTCCCTGCCCAGCTCTCCAGCCTGTCCAGGTCTTGCTGGATGGCAGCGCAGTGTTTCTGCGTGTCAGCCACTCCTCCCAGCTTTATGTCATCGGCGTACTTGCTGAGGGTGGACACTCTTCCCTCATCGAGGTCATCAATGAAGATGTTAAATAAGACTGGACCCAACACTGAGCCCTGGCCAACACCGCTAGTCACAGGTCTCCAGCCAGACTCTGTTCCACAAACCCTTGTTACTCCACTTCTGATGACTGAATCTGCTGGGCCATACATTTATTGTCATTCTAAAAGCCCTTATTCTACTTTGGATACTTTTTGTAAAGTAATTTGAAAAAAACAGTTTCAAATGAGGAAAAACTAAAATATATGGTTTACGAACAGCTACATTGTCCAGTTTTGGCAGTGTACTGTTGTCATCAAGATATTATCAAACAGACCCTAACCAGACCATTCCAAAGTGTAAGAGACTAGAGATATGCCTTAACAATTGCCAACAGAGCCACACCTCCTGATCTTTCTTCTCTTTCAACCACTCTAATCATACCTCCTCTTTCCTCTCAATCACCATAATACTTCGTGCCCACAACATCCACACAACAAAGTGAAATGCACCCTTCAGGAACAGTTACACATCTTGTTTATCTCAAGGTGGCTTATCTCAAAGCATGTGGCCCAAGTCCTCTGTGCATGCACCCAGGCCCAGGGTCAACTGAAGGACAAAGTGTGAGGGGGCTCGGACCCTCTTGAGGGGGCTCAGACCCTCTTGAACTTTTGGGGACCCTCTGGAGACAGCATTGGGCTGTCCCACCACCTGGTGGAAGATGTGTCTATGCCAAGGACTTACTGACTATGCAATGAGACAACACTGTAAAAAGGCAGGATGAACCAAGGCAGGGAGGAATGTTTCTCCACCAGACCTGAAGACATCAGACTGATGAGATGCTGAAGATCCGTGGTGGTAGCTATTGCATGCTCTCTCACTCTCTCTCTCTTTTCCACTCTTTTTTCTTTCCTTCCCCCTTCTCTTGCATGCTTGTTGTGGGTCAAATAAAGTGATTTGACACTTGATTCTGCTTCGAGTCTTAATTCTGTTCCTGAGAATGGCAAAGACCTGGTCACAATAAAACACCTTATTGAACCTCACTAAGGAGTTAAGCCCAGCCACACTCAGCCACCCAGAGCAATCTGAGGTCAGTTGGAATGTAAGGGGGTTTAACCTCTTTAGCCAAATTAATCTATCTGGTTGTGGGTTGTGGCACAAGGTCTTGAATGGAAAAGAAAGATGTGTTATTCTTTACCCAAATTTATTTTGCATAATGTATAATCATAGAATCACACATAACAATATGAAACATCAGGGTAAGTTTAAGTCAAATAGAAGAATCACACACAGAATATGGATTCTTAGTATTTTCATAGTCTGTATTCAATACAGATACTCTAGTGTTGCAGATGGGAGCTACACAGAAAGAAAGAGACAACATGAGGGGAGGAATCCTGCATTATGCAGATGAACTTCAGTAACTGTGTTTTATCAAGGAAGCCTTGATATTAGTCCCCTGAGCACTCAGTAGTCCAGCTGCATGTGTCATCTGAGTGACATTTCTTCGTCATTGGCCTCCTCAACTGTTCTGCTTCTGCCCTGGGGAATGAAAGCATGGAAAATAATCCCTTTTTGGCAAGCTGACTTCCTTACAGCTCACAGATGTGCATGGTCCACCACTTGTATTTACTATTGTACCACATTGGTACCGTATTGTATGAGTCACCTCAGTGAAGTCAGAAAATGCCTCCCTGTCTCCAAAAACAGTTCCAGGAGCTGTCATAGCCTGTGTATAGAGAAAGGATTGAATATCCATTTCTAGATAGTAGAATTTGTTCTTGTTGTTAGCATTTTATTCAAATTTAAATGCAGCATGGTCTTTCCCTGCAAAACTAATTTTTGCATGACAACATGGATGATTTTTCCTGCTTATTTCTCTAATCTCATGTTCTGAACTAAAATATCTAATGGTGAAGCCACCTTCCTCTAGGTTGCCTCTATACCAATGTTGCAGCCTTAAAATCAAAACACTTGGCTTTTTCAATGGGTTGAAAGGGGGAGGGTTCTGAAAGTTACTGTACCCTTTATGCTCCTGTAATTATTGCTGGCCTTACTGTTGAAGCCTTTTCCTACTGCTTTGCTTTCAAATCACTTTTCACACATACAGACTGCAGACTGGGGGATGAATTGGTGGAGGCCATTCATGCTGAGAGGGATTTCTGGGTCTTTGTCAACAGCAAGTTAAACATGAACCAGAGGTGTGCCCAGAACCAACTGTATCCTGGTGAGGCTGCACCTCGAGTACTGTGTGCAGTTTTGGGTGCCACAGTGCAAGAGGGACACAAAAGTATTGGAGAGTGTCCAGAGGAGGGCAACGAGGATGGTGAAGGGTCTGGAGGGGAAGTCTTATGAGGAGAGGCTGAAGTCTCTTGGTTTGTTCAGCCTGGAGAAAAGGAGGCTGAGGGAGACCTCATCATGGTCTGTGGCTTCCTGACAAGGGGGAGTGAAGGGGCAGGCGCCAATCTCCTCTCTTTGGTGACCAATGATAGAACCCAAGGGAATGGTATGAAGCTGTGACAGGGGAGGTTTAGGTTGGATGTTAGGAAGAGATTCTTTACTGAGAGGGTGGTTGGGAGGGAAGTGGTCACAGCACCAAGCTTGACTGAGTTCAAGAAGCATCTGGATGATGCACTCAGTCCCATGGTCTGACTTGGCTGGGCCTGTATGGAGCCAGGAGTTGGACTCTATGACCCGTCTGGATGCTTATCTGTGCAATATGAGCTAGGGAGCCTGCTTTAGCAGGGGGTTGGACCCAATGATCTCTCGAGGTCCCTTCCAACCCCTATGATTCTATGATTCTATGATCCTTATGGGTCCCTTCCAAATCAGGATATTCTATGATCCTATAGTATTTTACTAAATAGCAACCAGACTTACATTTTAAAATTTAAAAGTTAAAATAAATTTTAAAAAAACTTGCACCATAGTTTAAGTTAATGTCTGGTGACACAATATTTAATCAGCATGCAAATAATTGTGAACATCTTTACTTCCTACTTTGCCTCTCTATTTTTTCTTTTTCTGAAACACTCTTTTTTCCAATTCTCAAAGTGCTTCTTTCTGTTTTCATGAAAAATAGGAATATCAGAGTGATGGAGGGGGAGGGATTTTTCAAAGACTTAATACAGTGAGGCAGGTAAATATTTTTTTATAGTTTTTGAGTTACACAATTATAGGTTTACTGATTTATTGCCTTGTAATGTAATGTACCAATGAAATTTTAGAGTCAAAATTTATATTCTTCTTCTTTTAGATAAACTTGGTCAGGATTGTAGCTTCCTTTTTTCCCACTGGTATTTTTTCCAAACTTTTAGCCAGGAGTTTCCTCACCCTCAGTGTTTATTTGCCTTATGGCTTTGGTTCAAGTCTTCTGATTACTGAAAAGTCCATTCACACAACAAAGTGTATTCTCAACCACACAAAACAGCTATTTCTCAATGACCACTGGGTGAGCTATTCACAGCTTATTCTTCACCTGGGCTAACTTCACCTGTGTGCTAACACTACTGCCTTCTAGAATGCCTATAACAATTCCATACAGCAGTACTACTTAAGTAAAGCAAGATGTATATCTCCTAAACCACTGATCTCTGATTTTCTTTTTAACTTTCTTCACTCCAGCCATCACTCAATTTCTTTCAGCATTGTCCAACAAATACTTACATCTTTCCACTCATGCTTTCCCTGATTTATAAACCATCACTGCAGATTTTCTTTGTGTAATCTTTGCTTACTTCTCCTTGCCCTCTCTCCTATTTTTCCATCAGTATGATTAATGAATCTATCCATATTTCCTACTTTTTCACATTCTGTCTCTCTCTAAGAAGATATTTCTTCAATTCCATTGGCCTTGGCAAAATCTGAATATCTACTCCTGCTGCTCCTACTCTTGGATAGCATCCTGCAATAGTAATACGTCCTTTCCTATGTCATTTCTTCCATGCTCTGAGCTAGCACCTCATACATTCACAAGACTAAGCACCTTTCATGTGCTAGACCAGCTTTCAAGGGTCCTTTTTCCTCCCTTTGCTTCTGTCTCTGTGCAAGAACTTACTGATCCTTTTAAAGAGAGAGTTAAAAAATGTAATCTCACTTACCTGCTTCTCTGGGTTTCTCTTACATCCTCTCTTGTGATTTCTTTTTTCCCCCTACCAATCAGAGCTACAGAAGTTTTTCTTGCTCTTCTGTAATAGCTGTAACTGTTTCTTTTACACCACCACTTTTCCCAAAATTTCCCTTGCACTTAACACCTATCCTCATCCTTATTAGTCTTTCTAAAACTTTACTTTGTCCTCAGGCTCATTTCAATCAAAACACAAGCATATCATATATTTGCATTTTTAAGAACACAGCTTTAATGTCCTCTTTCATTAAATGCAATAATTAGTCACTACCTAGAGTGCTACAACTCCATTTTTAATCTACAATTAGATTTTTCTTTGAATAAATGCCCACAAAACAAACTGTCAAATGACCAAAAAAAGAGAAAAAAAAATCTGAATACAAAGCCAAATTATTGGCCGACTCCATTAAAAGATTTTTTTTGTTTGGGCTTTTTTTCCTGGAAAATAGAAGGGGATAGTGAAAATGAATAAATGTTTGCTTTTACAATTTAAAATATCATTTCAAGATTAAACTTGGGTAAATGTAAATAAATCAATAAAAATAATTTTAAACAAACATATTTTTGTATCTATTTTTGTAAACGTGAGTCATAGAATCATAGAATCATAAGTGTTGGAAGGGACCTCAAGAAATCATCTGGTCAAAGCAGGCTCCCTAGCTCATATTGCACAGAGAGGCATCCAGACGAGTCTTGAATATCTCCAGAGGAGACTCCACCACCTCCCTGGGCAGCCTGTCCCAGGGCTCTGTCACCCTCACTGTGTAAAAGTTCTCCATGGTGGTGCAGAACTTCCTGTGCTCCAACTTGCAGCCATTGCCTGTTGTCCTATCTCCACAGACCACTGAAAAGGGGCTGGCCAATTCCCCCTGCATCCCATGCTTAAGATAATTATAAACATTAATTAGGTCCCCCTTAGTCTTCTCAAGGCTGAACAGCCCCAGTTCTTTCAGCCTTTCCTCATAAGGGAGATGCTCCAGGCCCTTAATCATCTTCGTAGCCCTTCTCTGGACTCTCTCCAGGAGATCCCTGTCCTTTTTATAACAGGGAGCCCAGAACTGGACACAATACTCCAGGTGGGGCCTGACCAGGGCAGAGTAGAGGGGGAGGATCACCTCCTTTGACCTGCTGGACACACTCCTCCGGATGCACCCCAGGATCCCATTGGCTCTCTTAGCCACCGAGGCACACTGCTGGCTCATGGCCAACCTGTCATCCACCAGGACCCCCAGGTCCTTCTCCACTGAGCTCTTCTCCAGCAGGTCATCCCCCAGCCTGTACTGATAGAAACGGTTGTTCCTTCCCAGGTGCAAGACTTTACACTTGCTTTTGTTGAACCTCATCTGGTTTCTTACTGCCCAGCTCTCCAGCCTGTCCAGGTCTTGCTGGATGGCAGCGCAGTGTTTCTGCGTGTCAGCCACTCCTCCCAGCTTTGTATCATTGGTGTGCTTGCTGAGGGTGGATGCCATTCCCTCATCAAGGTCGTCAATGAAGATATGTGTAAAGTTTTGCTTAGTATAAAACTTTTTTTTTGCATTGTTTTGTTGTTCTGGATACATAGAGATACATATAGCATCAAAACAATAGTTTCCCCATCTCCAATTTTTATTGCCTCTGAACAGGATTTAGTAAAATTCTACTGCCCATCATCTTTAATGTTGTCTTTTTAAACAGAAATGAGAATCAATTTTCTTGATTTTTCCACTGCTTTTGACAAAACCTATTAGGAATTTCTTCCTAAAATGTATCCTTGATCCTCTTCCGAAATCCAGTCCTTTTCCGTTTCTTCCTATTCTCTTATCATTCTTCATGTAATGGATCTATTTTTTCATCGTCATTCAGATGTTCCATTCTGAATTGTCCTCTTTTTTTGCCTCTATACATATGTGGGTATGTTTACTGGCAAATTTTAATTCAGATACCATTTTATCTGCTGAAAATGGACAAATTTACCTCCCTACTTCTAATATACCTCTTCTGTCCAAACTAAATAAATCTTATGTTGTATTTTCAACAGTTCTTCAGTTATTTTCGGACACCAATACAAAGCCAACATGAAGAAAACTAGCTCAATATTTTTTTCTAAGATATTTCTACTGCCTTCGATCTGTGAAAACCTCCTTTCCCACCTCACTTCTCTACAGATTTCTTCTCATTTACAACTCACCTTCTGGAGTTACCTCTTTATGCTCAAACTTGTGTTATTATTAAATAGTATAGACTGTTTTCCCCTCCATAAAAACCCAAAGAATTTATTTTCTTAGCCATTCCTTTAACTAAAGTTTTTGTCCATGTTGTTGCTGGCTTTTGATTTGCTAACTACAGTAAATTGATTTTCTAACCTCAGGACATGCAAGCTTATCTGTTCTCCTATGTTAGTGGAATATTTTTTATTAAGTGATAGCCATTGCATAAGTCATATCACCTATTATATCAAGTAGAAACAATTTGCTAGGATTAGCTAACACCTATGCACATCCTTATATTTAAATATACTAACGTAAATATAGTCATGTAATGGAAGGTGATCCTCAAAGGTATTTGGGAAGACAATGTAATTTCTTTCTTTAAGGCCATTTTAAAATTCTTTTTTTCTGTGATGCCTGCAAGAAACTTCAATTTAGCTAGAAAAAAAACTTTACAGAAATCACTAGCAATTCCACTGACCAACAGCATTGTCCTATGTTTCCTATCTTCTCTGCCATCTAGATTTCTCTGCTTTTTTTTCTGTATTTATTTTGTAGGTCTCTTGGGATTGACCATATTTTACCAGTACCTTTCTGTAACATAGAGATATGAAAAGTTAAAAGATATTCTGGATAATAGAGCCATGGAAAGTTCAAAGAAAATATAAAGTAATATTTTTTTCTTGATCTGCCTGGTCAGTACCTTTGATACAATGATTTCTGAGAGCTATGACCTAGAACTGCATTCATTAGAAACATTTTACAGACAAACTTAAAGAGTGTATTGGGGAAATAGCCATACTCACATGCAGTGTTTCAAAGGAATGTATTTTTTAGGAATTTAGTGTGGTGTTTTAAGCAAGCCTTTTTCTGACAATGTTTACATGCTATAAGAAAAATGAAATTGAGTATGTTTGTTGTGACTAGTTTGTGACAGCTCTGAGAACCTATTGTATATTCTTCTGCTATCACAAAGCATAGATGCCAGCAATCCCCACATACATACATTAGTAGGTGGATGAATTGACACAATAGCTCTCACTCACTTTCTGCTTCACTTAGCATTACTTTTTTCCAAGACAAATGTAAAAATATTGATTTCTACAGTCATCTTTAGAATATTATACTACTTTGTATTCTTGGTTAACATGTTAGTATGCAATGAGCCATGCAGGGAAATGAATACTCTCATCATAACCTTGTTCAAGTCTAATTTCCTCATAACAGTTTGAAGAAAATCTTTAGCTGGTGTAACTGTTGTATTCTTACCGAGCTCAGCATATGTCCTTTCATTTATAAATGTATTGAATCTCCATATTCACTTACCTGTGTGACATTACTGAGTATTGCCTTAGCTGTTTGAAGAAGAGTCATCATTTTAGTCATCTGATCCAAACCTAAGAAGAAAGCTGGAAGAAGATTAAACATAAACATAGTCCACTAATTTCCAAGACTGGTGTTTGTTTCCTAATGTCTATTTTAAGGTTTCTGAAGTCTAAATGATGAAATGTGCTGTGTCTTATCGAAAATCTTTCCAGTAAATGTTTTTCACTTATTTTATTTTTGCATGAAGATAACGTTTGCTTTTAAAATAATTTTAAACATAATAAGGGCTTAACTGTTCCCACACAACACAGTTTATTGTAATGATGGCTTAATAAGATTATATTTTAAGGTGCAACATAAAAGATTTCTTTATTATTGGAAGTATCATTTGTTTGCTGTTAGCCTATTACAGCAACAAATTATGGTCTTATACTATTAATTTGCTGACACAAACCCTATGTCACAACCCATTTCAGGGGCCATGGGAAAGAAATACTTGAATGTCTACAGAGCCAACTTAAGTCTGCTCCTCTGAAGCTGAGGTTTGGTTCTCCCTCATACAGTGGATATATCCAGCCTAAATCTGTTTGGAAATTACATAAACCTTACTTATTTTTCAACTCTGAAATACTTCCCATAAAGCTCTTAATCTAACTTCTGACATACAGACATAAGCAGGGTAAAAATGTAGATAAAGTGAAAAAGCTGAGAAAAGCCTCTGTTACAGTAGAGTTTCTACCATTTTAAAGAAGTGTGACTGAAAATGGAATCTTGCCCAAGATCTGTTCCTTACACCACTTCACGCTAAATCAAACTTATAGCTTTAGGTACATTAAGTAGGCAGCTTACAGTAAAGCAGCTGTAGAAAACTGTCAGGTTGCTCAGGGCCTGATTCTGCAAACATGAACAGACATGCAGAGCTTTATGAGAGCTAGTTTTCCAGTGGAGGTAAATGAAACACGTGGAAAATGAGTTTACTATTGTGCATGTCTGCAAGCCTGGATCTTTCATTTTATAACTTCTAAAGTCATGAGGCAATAAAACCAAAAGCACTGAAATAAACTGATTTGCTCTGTAATACAAGAGAGAATAGCTAAGAATAGAGATCGCCACAGAGGAAGTGAAATATAGGATAAAGGTCTTTTGAGCAGAGCAATCTCTTTCTGGCTTTCAATCATATTGGCAGAGGTCATCTCCTTGGTGACAGAGAGATTAGTTGCTCCTGGCAAGGAGATTTACAAATGTTTATGTACAGGATGTTCTATGACACTACTGCAGTAACTGTAGGTTATTGGTAGTCATGCTTTTCGGAAAAGCATGCAGGTTATTGGATAAATAGGAGTGTTTGGGATATGAAGAATTTCCCTCTGGTTGAGGTAGGGGAGGTCCAGGAGCGGCTCAAAGGGATAAACGCACACAAATCCATGGGACCGGATGGGATACATCCACGTGTGCTAAGGGAGCTGGCGGAGGTGATTGCTGAGCCGCTCTCTATCATCTTCAACAGGTCCTGGAGAACAGGAGAAGTGCCTGAGGACTGGAGGATAGCCAATGTCACTCCAGTCTTTAAAAAGGGCAAGAAGGAGGATCCCAGCAACTATAGGCCAGTCAGCCTCACCTCTGTCCCCGGAAAGGTAATGGAACAGCTTGCTCTGGATGCCATCTCCAAGCAATTGGAAGAGAAGAAGGTCATGAGGAGTAGTCAGCATGGATTCACCAAGGGGAAATCGTGCTCGACCAATCTCATAGCCTTCTACGATCTCATCACCGGCTGGGTAGATGGAGGGAGAGCAGTAGATGTCATCTACCTTGACTTCAGCAAGGCTTTTGATACTGTCTCCCATGACATCCTGATAGCAAAGCTGAGAAAGCATGGGATTGATGAGTGGACAGTGAGGTGGGTTGAGAATTGGCTGTCGGACCGAGCCCAGAGGGTCGTGATTCGTGGAGTGGAATCTGACTGGAGGCCTGTGACTAGCGGTGTTCCCCAGGGCTCGGTGTTGGGTCCAGTCCTGTTTAACATCTTCATTGACGACCTTGATGAGGGAATAGCCTCGACCCTCAGCAAGTACGCCGATGACACAAAGCTGGGAGGAGTGGCTGACATGCAGGAACACTGCGCTGCCATCCAGAGACCTGGACAGGCTGGAGAGCTGGGCAGTAAGAAACCAGATGAGGTTCAACAAAAGCAAGTGTAAAGTCTTGCACCTGGGAAGGAACAACCGTTTCTATCAGTACAGGCTGGGGGATGACCTGCTGGAGAAGAGCTCAGTGGAGAAGGACCTGGGGGTCCTGGTGGATGACAGGTTGGCCATGAGCCAGCAGTGTGCCTCGGTGGCTAAGAGAGCCAATGGGATCCTGGGGTGCATCCGGAGGAGTGTAGCCAGCAGGTCAAGGGAGGTGATCCTCCCGCTCTACTCTGCCCTGGTCAGGCCCCACCTGGAGTATTGTGTCCAGTTCTGGGCTCCCTGGTATAAAAAGGACAGGGATCTCCTGGAGAGAGTCCAGAGAAGGGCTACGAAGATGATAAAGGGCCTCGAGCATCTCCCCTATGAGGAAAGGCTGAGAAGATTGGGACTGTTCAGCCTTGAGAAGAGAAGACTAAGGGGGGACCTAATTAATGTTTACAATTATCTTAAGCAAGGGATGCAGGGGGAATCAGCCAGCCCCTTTTCAGTGGTCTGTGGAGACAGGACAAGGGGCAATGGCTGCAAGTTGGAGCATAGGAAGTTCCGCACCAACATGCGGAGAAACTTTTTCACAGTGAGGGTGACAGAGCACTGGAATAGGCTGCCCAGGTGGGTGGTGGAGTCTCCTTCTCTGGAGATATTCAAGACCCGTCTGGATGCCTATCTCAGTGAAATGTCCTAGGGAGCCTGCTTCGGCAGGGGGTTGGACCCGATGATCTCTCGAGGTCCCTTCCAACCCCTACAATTCTATGATTCTATGATTCTATGATTCTATGATAATCCTTACTTTCCTCTAGCGACAGGCATGCACTGTCCAATTTGAACTGCTGACAGGTAGGCATGCAATGCACGGGGCAGAGGTCAAACAGGCTATGTAATATGAATGGTGACATAAACCCAGCATCTTCTCAATCTCTTTCTTTATGATGTTGACCCAGAAAACCCAGTGTGAGTGGATTGTCATCCAGGACGCACATCACGAACCACTTCATTTCTCAGAGGGAAAGACTTCAAGAACATGTTTATCTCAAGGAAGATCAGGTCAAAGGACTTTCACCCTTACTTTTGCAAGTACCAGCTTTATTCTGTATATCACTGCCTCATCCTACGTCTGCCAGCCTAAGATCAAAAGGGCTGATTGTCTCTTCTGAGGCTGTAATGCTGCTCTAACCCCATCATTAAGAAGCTTTTGAGAGTACATAGCACTGGCAGTTTTATGAAAAATTCTGTACCTGGAGAAGTGAACTAAATGTTGAGCTCTGGTTAACCTCATAGTCTTCTGGTTTTGCACCTACTATATCACTTTCTTATCTGTTTGTAACGATGCCTGAGTGTACTCTTTCTTTAACTATAACTTTCATCAGGATAGTTTGTTTCCTTCCATAAATGATGACTGACATGAAAAAAACTCTACTATCACTGATAAAGTGAACCCCACTTGATGAATCAAAATTTTACATCAATGACTAAAAAACCCATACCATTTAAAAAAAAACAAAAAAAACCACCAAAGCATAAAAGATTTAGTAAACTGTGGCAAGTAAAGCTTGTTTCAAATAACAATAGCATCCATAGTAAACTTTACTAATTTTTGAAGTTATCTATCATGTACAAATGACAAATATTTAGCAGCATGGAGAAAAAATCTCCACAAGACCTAAACACTACAGCAAACTTCCACAGTAGAATAAACTCAATTTAACTAGCTCTCAGGAATTAAACAGTACACACAAAGAAGAAAACTTAATTCATCAAATATGAGCATGGTTTCCCTCCTACTAAAAAGACAGAAATAAGAAGGGTCACAATGAATAGAAAACAAAATTATTAAGTTCATAGATCAATTGTTAAGACTAGAAAACAACCTAAACAAGGAAAAATAGCAACTGGCATATTTAAAAAATACCAGCCAGCAGTCAACTGGAAAAAAAAAATAAAAAATTTAGCAACCCATCCAGACATGAAAGTATAAGAAAATCTCCTTTAAAAAGCAGTATGTTTCTGAAATGTCAAAAAAGTTACTAGCTATAATTAGTATGAATACTTCAAATCAAAAATAGATCCTGATGTCATTGTAAAGATCATTTTCACTGAGTAAATATTTAGCTGTTAAAAGACAAAAGCACACTAGCAGATCCTAGTCATTAA
Organism: Hypotaenidia okinawae; assembly: GCA_027925045.1. Classification (NCBI taxonomy): domain Eukaryota; kingdom Metazoa; phylum Chordata; class Aves; order Gruiformes; family Rallidae; genus Hypotaenidia; species Hypotaenidia okinawae. Next base: position 136,000,260 of record BSDF01000002.1, on the reverse strand, counting down.
TGTTCATTTTAATGAAACCGCTGAAGGATGAACCAATCTGTTTCTAGTCTTTAGAAGTCAAAAAGCTCTAACTCTTTAGATTCTACAAGACCAAGAGATTCAGATAGTCAGGAAGAGTGAAAAAAATTGGAACCATAGAAAGGAAAGAATAGGAATTGAAAAATAAAGAATATTTTTGAAGGTGATGCCAGCTGCTTTTCATTAACCTGAAATTACGGAAGAAATCACTGCAGGACAAAAAATACAGCATTGGTAGTTTACATGACTCAGGATATAAACAACTTGGATAAAAGGAGGAAAAGACAATAATCCAGTCTACAAAAAATACTTTGCAAAATAAATATTGCTTTTGTTGCAGCATCTATATAGGAGAAAATAAAAAGTAGTGGCAATAATGGAGCAATTTAGTATAGACTAGAAAAGCGGGGAAAAGCAAAAAATTCGCAGTGGTTTTATAAATTCCCTTGTTGTTTTGAATAGTTCTTAAATGAAACACATTTTTGCATATAAAACCATCACTTGATTTCAAAGATACAAGTACTGCTACAGTGAGGATTTGAAAGTATGCCCTTACATGCCTGGTTTTGAGTTATATGCAAGTTCCCTAATAGTCTTGCCCTACAGTGTCTTTAGTACTGTCTTTTGAAATGTTTTTCATTGGTACCTTCTCTCTGTGTATCACCACTGTGTGTGCACGATGCATATGCGGTGATAAAATGCTACGAGGAAAAGAAATTTATCCTGCACTCTCAGACTCATATAATGTGTCACGAGGGATTCATTAAAATAATCCAAGCCCTGGTTATTTCTAATCACCCTTAAAAAAAAACCCAACTAGCAATAAGCACATTTCATTTTTCTCCACTGAAGTATGCAATTTCTTCTTCAGAAAGCATCGACTAAAATCCACTGATGGAAGGATGTCATCCTGAGTTACAAACAGCCACTTTACCCATTTTCAAAACAGGTGTATTGCAGCCCTGAAACTCCATAAAGGGAGCATTATATTATCAGAAAAGGTAGTTGCTTGCATTTGTCAGCAGACTTACACCTTAAGATCCATAAGTCTAGCCAATGAAAGCTGTTACAAGTAATTGAAGTGAAATGAAAGGGTCTGCTTGAAGAAAGATTACTAAAAAAAACATTTCATAAGATTCTATAGATATTTTCAATAAAAAACATGCTCAAAAAAAAGAAAATAATATATATTTATTGCTTATCTCAGTGTTAGAAAAACTTAGAAACAGCTACCTGATCTACATTATATTCACTGTCAAACCAGTCTTCCTCATTTAAAAAGACACAGAACTTCCAAAATCAATGACTGCTCCCAGTGATTTCAGAAGGCCCAGAACTTCGTTTCCTTGTAGGCATGTGTAAATTCAAAGACTAAAGGGTGGCTGTGACTTCTGAATTTCTCCCTTTTTGGAAGCTGCAATCCATTGTACACTAATCATTGACCAATTAACATAACACTGCTAATAAACCTGCAAAGTAATCCTGCCTGTTTTGGAGATTAGGATTCATTTGGTTATTGTTTTATTTTTTTCAGTGGTCTATTTATAATTACATTTCTTTTAGGCAATATGAATATTCAAATACATATTCATATATATAAGAAGAAAGCTTTTTATCCTTTGTAGAAAATATCCCAACTTACTCTCTAGGATCTCTTGAAATTCTGTTGTCATACGTTGCAAATTTGAAAGACTCATTGAATGCAAACATTCCCAATGCCTTTTAATAATTGTCATGCATTGCAATACTTTGCACAAAGCTAAAAGAACCAAAACCAAAACTCCTTGCAAAATGCTTTTGAAATACATTGAAGCTTCAAACTATTAAGTTTTCTTGGTTTCTAACCCAGCATTAATCTTTGCATTGCTTTATCACATTGCAAGACCAATAACTGAACAGAGTGTGTAATCATAGGGCAATATATGCAATAAAATGAGAAAAAATATAGAATTTTCATTAAAAGTTACACATTATCTTTAGCCTGATAACCTTGTCTCTAAATGCTTTTAGGCCACTTCCTATTAACTCTTAGTAAGCATTTATCAGACAGGGTTCATTGCAGCTAATTCCTGTTATTGATCTCCCCTGCTGTGTTTTTAATCTTCCGCAATGCATTAAATTCCTTTTATCTGCACATGTACAAGACCTCTTTCAATTAGTTTGCTTACTACTATTGCAATAACATGTTGGATATCGATGTAAAATTTGCAATGGTCAAGGAAAGCACTGTCAATATACAGGATACTTTAGAATGACTGAGCTTACTCTGATTTCCCATGATTTCCAGAGGAGAATGCTTACTGCTTCATTTATCACTGTTATCTATGTAACATTTTCACATTTGAAATTCAAATCGATTGTCAAAACTTATACCCTGTTATCAGGTGCATACAAAGACTGGACTTTCCCTGAATTCGTTCATTTGTATGCTTGTTTTTAGGAAGAAAACATGCATTTTGCAGTACAATCTTAGACATATAAATGGCTCAACAGGAAAAAAATAATTCAGTTCCCAGGCTAAGCATTCCATTTAGTGCTTTTCAGCTTTAAAGGTGACATGGATAACTGTTGCATTGTCAACTGGGCTCTTTGTATTCACCTATTATCACCAGATCAAAACAGTACTATTTAAACAAATATCCTCTCTTTGCTTTTCCTGTCCTAGTTTCTAACGAATCCCAACAGAAACAAGGTCCTTTATGTTAGGAAAAAAAAAAAAGAAAAAAGAAAAAAAGACTCTGCCGTTCATGAAGGATCCTGAAGAGCCACAAATGTAACCAGTAGGAACTTACAGGCTTCAGTGTAACAGACACACTTATCAGAATACTGCAAAATAAGTTTCAGAATCTAGTTCAGTATTTTAAGTACCCTGATAAAGCACCAGTGTGCTTTGGTATGCAATGCAGTGCAACTGCATTGTTTGTAGAAGTATGTCATTTTTCTACTCTCAGAAGAAAATATACCTAGGAATACATTCTGTGTGCTATATTTTCATACAGAATTCCTTTTGGATTCTTACAGAAGACAACAAAATTTAGTTTTGATAAGCCAGTAGCTGAAATAAATGTTTCAGGTTTTCAATTTTTTTTTAATTATAATTTCTTTGGAAATATATGTGTACATGTCAGTATTAAGTCATCCAATTTTCCCTGAGTCAAAGTAAAATGTTCTCCTACTGAGAACTGATGCTAATCTTTTCTGTGAAGAAAACTGTCGTATACTAATTCTATGTAATTTGTTTTGCTACAAAACACAAATGAACATTACTAGCTAACACTGAATTTAAAAAAAAAAATCACATTAAGGGAAAAACTTTGTTCTTTCGGACATCACTAATAAGTCTTTTGACTATGTTCTCTGTGATGTTGGCAGAAGAGATCGGATTGATCATTAGCCAATTGCCAAGAAGGCCTCAGGCAAGAATGGTATCAAAAAGACATTTTAATCATGATAAGCTTCCATACGTTAATTAGCAGGAAATAAGAATATGCATGAATAAGATTATCCATAGATTTTTACCATTTTTTTTCCCTACAGTTAGAGAAAGTTTTATAGAAAGGTTTCTAGCTTTTATTCATGATGGGGATTTTTTTGTAGGGTTTTTTTTTTGTTACATAGGAATTGATTACAATGCTAGCATACACAGTGAGATTAATGAACTTTTTCACCACAACAGAAAATTGGTACCAGTGTACTTGATCTAAAATTTTCACTTCTGTTCAAACAGGAGTATTACAGGATTTGTAAACTTGTGTAACTAAAAATGTAGGTTTGCTTCATAAATCACTCTCCCCATTTCAGGAATCATTATAAATTATCTCAAGTAAAATGGAAAGAGAAAGTAGAGATTTGGATCACTGATTTGGAAAATACTTCAGCTGAATACAACTCCTCTCTTTTTTTCTGGGTCAGTGATATTAAAGATCTGTGGTTGCCCACCATGGATTATATGGAAAATGAGAACTAAATCTAAAGCCTTACCTAAAAAAATCAAATTGCATTATTTGCAGTTTTGTTCTTTTGAGTAAGTTATGAAATATCATCTGGCGCATCTGCAGTGCAGCTGCTGCCCATGGGTCTAGAAAGATCAGACATGCTTGTTCAAGTTATACTTGAAGTTATCACTGGGGGCTTTGTTGTTGTTTTTGTTTTCCCCTGTCCAGAGGCTTTATAAATATAGTTACCACAGAGCAGGAGGCATATGGAATAAATTGCCCTGGAGCAACAAGTTCAGGACCCCTAAGAAGTGCTTACATTAAAAGAGTAGAACTTTTCTTACTTAGTGAAACCTACCAATTTATGTCATAAAACTAGGTCTTTGTGCTTTTTTCCCTAGATAGACCTATGGAGCTATGTATCTTGAACAGAATAAGCCTGATTTCAGTGTTAAATAAATTTAAATCTACTACCAGTAGTTCAATCCCATTGCCTTTAAACATTGTATAAAGGTTCTCTACATAAAAGATTACTCTGGAACAGCCCTTCCTCAGCTGCTTTTCCTGATTAACTACATGTGTGAAACCCACGGTTTCTGGAATAAGAGAGGTAATTGAAAGAAGATATTTTCTGGAATCAGAGAAATTGCAGATGGACCTGATCAAGATAAGTTAAACTAGTTCGAATTGACACTTTATTACAAACAGGTTTTCATGCATAGGAATTATGAACCTCAAGCCATAGTTTGCAGGTAATGAAGGCACAGTGAACTTAGGTGAAAAACAAATTTCCTCTCATATGAATTGTCAAGAATGTATCGATCATGTTTGTTAATATTGTTCTCTGTTGTAATTATTTCCTTTTCCATAAAAAGAAAAAAAAATAAACCCCACACATTTTCAAATAAATAAAAATAAAATGCTGATAGAGGAAACTTGTGCTAAATTTCCATTGCCTGTAAAAGAAATTTATTTTTTATTATTTTTTTCTACAAAGAATTCCCATCTATAGCAAAGTTTACTTGAAATACAGCAGAAGTTCATCATCTGAGAAGAAAGATGGCTGTTGTCATGCATATCTCCTACATTTAGAATTCAGAGCTACTGACTAGAAGAGAATATTTGTGGTTTTTTATATACATAACCCAATTACAGATGTTAAATGAGTTACAAAACTTTTATTCCAGAAGAAGACCTCTTATTCCAGCTTTATCTAACATATATAGAGAGTGGGTTTTTTCTGTAGTAGACCATTTCCAGTTTTACCTACCTGGATGATATTTTTGTAGGTATTCAAATTGTCAAATGTTGAACTGAGTACAAAAAATAAAACTTGTTTTTTTGTCAAAACACTGGGTAAGTTTTCTATCATTACTTAATTCATAGCATTGAACAATCTCCTCAAATAGAGCAATGTTTCCATCTTGGTATGAATGACTAAAACCACTGTTTAGGTTATTACTTTCCTATGAAAAAAAAAATGTTTCATTAAAATGTGCTGTGGAAGGGGAAGGGAGAAAAGACAACCAGTCAGTGATTGCCTTAAGCGAAGCATCAACAGAATATAACAATAGTTTTGACAAATTACGGAAAAGCTGAGTCAGAATGAGAAAAGGAAAGAAGGTAATGTCCACAGTGTTATGTAACCTTGATCTATTTTTACAGTCAATTTAGCTGAGCTAGTGCTGACCACAGTTTAACAGTAATAACTGGCAATAACAAACCAAGGTCAACAGGCATCCATTTGTCTGAGGTTAATTCCAGACCAGTTCACCTAAACTGATTTCTTAGGTCTGTTTGCTGAAATAGTGCTGTTTCATGTATGTATATAAATCTTGTCTGATATTTAACAGCAGATTTTCAGAGCAGCTCGACTATCATATGGGGTCCTCAAAGGAATTTTTAAGAAATGCTGAGCACTATGAAGTTTTTAATTTTAAAAAAGAAGCAGCAAAGTAGAAGTGTTCTTTGAAAGGAAGAAATCTTTACACTGAAGAAAAAGGAACTATGAATTTACCATTAATTCATTACTCATATTTGACTTCATCTTTGAAATAGGTACTTAGAAGGATACAAGTAAAAAGTACAATCATAGAATCAATCATAGAATGCATTAGGTTGGAAGGCACCTTTAAAGGTCATCTAGTCCAATCCCCCTGCAGTAAGCAGGGACATCTTCACTCGATCAGGTTGCTCAGAGCCCTGTCTGTCCTGACCTTGAATATCTCCAGGGATGAGGCCTCCACTATCTCTCTGAAGCAACATGTTCCAGTGACCCACCACCCTCAGATTGAAGAATTTTTTCCTAATATCCAACCTAAATCTCCCCTTTTCTACTTTAAAACCATTATCCCTCATCCTACTGCTACATGCCCTCATGAACAGTTCTTCCTCAGCTTTCTTATAGGCACCTTTCAGATATTTGATGGTCGCTATAAGCTTCTCCGGAGCCTTCTCTTCTCCAAGCTGAACAAGCCCAACTCTCTCAGCCTGTCTTCATAGGTGCTCCAGCCCTTGGATCATTTTTGTGGCCCTCCTCTGGCCATGATCAAACAGGTCCATGTCCTTCTTGTGTTGAGGTATCCAAAGCTGGACACCATATTCCAGATGTGGTCTCACCAGAGAAGAGTAAAGGGCCAGAATCACCTCTCTTGATCTGCTGGGCACAGGTAATTTGCTGGCCACAATTTTCTTTTCTGTTGTGTCATTTACTTTGCTCAAAGTATGACAAAACCCTGCTGACTCAGAAACTAGCATTCTTAATGGTTTTAATTAATTAAAAATATATGCTAAGTACAAATTACTAGTGGATTAGGATTCAATTTTCTGATATTCATTGAACAGGAGAATTAAATGAAGACATCATTAAAAGTCACTGAACAAGTCTAGGGAGGAGCCTGAAAAAGTATAACAAGTACTGTGCTGAAAATAGAAAATTCCAGTAATTATATCAAATTATATAATAAATGTAACTTCATCCCTCCTGAAATAATGTGTGAAAACTCTGGACACCTGCAAATCCTTAGAAGCTGGAACTTAAAAGCCTGAGACTGATTTCCTTCATCTTACACAAAATAAAGGCCACTTGCACAATTGTCAGCTTTATACAAATAAAAATTTAGAATATATTTTCAGGCCCTATTGCATGTAGGAGTGTAGGACAAATTCTGACTTTTTGCCACTCAGAAAGTTAAGAAAAAAAAACCCTAAAAAAACCCTGCACACAACCCTAAATGCAATTACAAAATAATTTCTTTAAAAACACATTATCTCCTGGCATTCTGCTCCTTGAAATTCTGAAGGACCTGTGGGATTTGCTGTGGCAAAAGGTTATCCAGGAAGCTTAGGAAAGAGTCAAACATTTCTTCATTTTCCAGGCACTGCCTACAGGCACATAATTTTCTATCACAACAAGTAAAGCTCCTCTATTTGTCATTGGATAAGGCAGCTAAATTAAATCAGAATCTGTTTTCCCAAAGAGCTCCTGAGAATCTGAGAAAGGAAACCTTCTTCTTCATGGAAATGTACACAATAATATCTTCTTTTAAGTGTCTGTTCTGAAAATCACATTAAAATGGCCTGAAATGATAATTTTCTCCCTCCCCACCCCCAATCTTTGGATTTTGTATAGTTACATAGAGAATATCTGCACATCTAGGGAACAATAGAACCACATGATGTTACAGCAGTGTTATAAAGTCAATATCATTATCCAGCTTAATAGCCCTGGCACCTGTGATGGCAATAGTGAAAAAAAGAGAAAGCTTTATATCTCTGTGCAATGGAAGCATTATGGCACCAATTTTTTCAGTGGATAAGTATTCGGGATTTACATTGTCAAGGAACATTGCTTTCTTTTTTTAATAAAGCAGATCACTTTGTTTTGAAAGACTAAAAGTCACATTGGCTTTTATGTAGTTTTACTTGATGGCTAAATTTCACAGTCATCTCCAAGGTCAGGCTCCAGCTGTTGTACTTCCTAGACTGCAATCATTTCCATAGGAAGCTATAGTGCTTTGCTCCTCATTGATGAAACTACCCCATTTCCCTTAGCAAATTCTCCACAAGAAGAGAATGTAACACACTCAGCAACCTTTTTGCAGGTGGAGAAATGTTAGTCTTTTGTAAAAGTTTGCCTGTTGTACACTCTCTCCCTTGGACATCTTTAAATGTTGCATAAATATAAACACAGTGCTAGTAAGTCTACAGTATAACCTTTGAAATAAAAGAACAGGAAAGCAGTAGAATAAAAAAGTGTTCGGAAAGTATGCTGCGTATGTTTTCAAACTGCCCTCTTAAAATGCAGCACTAATTAATGGCTTTGTGAAAGTCTTATTTGTCTCTTACAATGTTATGCAAGGAAACAGTAAAAACCAATCTAAATTCAAGGCTTCCAATTATTAGTAAGGAGTCCAAAGCCATAAGTAACATTTTAGTGATCTGCAAGTCCTCAGGCCAAATTACAGCATCCTTTGATGGCTGGTAACTGAATGTCAATATTGTGTGATAATATGCATGAAAAATATTTAACTTTTTCACTTTCTGGTTATTCTTTTAAGAACAGAGGATGAAAGGATTATTTTTCTTCCAAAGCTGAGAAAATCCTGGAGAAAAATAATAGGTTACTTTATATTTAATAATTGCTTATTCAGTTTATTAAAAATTAAATAATAATTTCATATGTGGGTCCCACCATCTTACATGAAAACCCAATATAAAAATACAATGAGCCATTACTCTCTGAAGTGTAAATACAGATTCTTTTTGACAAGTTGTTAATTGTGTTCATTACAAGGGAACATCAAGTTGCTTACTTAATTTTCTGCAATTGGGAAGAGGTGATACTTCTTTAAAAAAAAATTATCACTATTAAAATATAGTTATTTCCTTATACTCTCCTATTATTATCTTAATTTGTTTATTTTTAATCTTTCTCCAACTAGTAGTAATTACATATTGAAATAAATCTGTATACTTTGGGAGGGTTCCTAGCCTTTAAATTAGCATGAGTTGAGGGGTTTTGCCATCACAAATATTATCTTTATAAAATAGACAAACTGAACCTGTAATATATCTGTGATATATCTATAACAGGAGACTGTTCCCTAACTATTTTTTAAAACATCTCTTTCTTTTTTTAATTCAGGAATATAAGGTCACATATATAGCTTAGTCCTTTAAATTTCATGGTTACAAGGAAATTTTTCCTTAAAATTTCACTGCTTATCTAAGACTTTAAAAAGAACAGTATGATGACAAAATTAAAATACTTGAAGGTGCAAATAGTGTAAGTAAGCAATGTATATGAATCCATAGATGCATACAACTTCTGACAGACACAACTGCATCAATGACAATCCCATACTCTCTATGTATTTGGTTAGATATCCTTTTTAAGAAGTATTTAAAGCAATCCAACAAGTTGTGTGTTTCTATGAAAACCAAGAAGCTGGACAAAGAAACAGAAATCAGTTATTTATGACCATGTATGAAGAACTGATTTTTCATTTCAGTACGTGAACAAGTAAAAATAAAAACATTCCCTTTTACTGTCAATTGTGGGAAATGAAGGACTTTCCTTTAGAAATCTTTTGCCAAAAGAAACAGACCTTCACTTCACTGTCACTTCCCCTCATAATTAAACAACTATAAATGAAGTGAAACAGTCAATTCTTTTAGATCTACAACAGTAGGTTTCTTTTCAGGTTTTCTGAGAAATTTAGAGAATTTCTCTAAAATTTCTCTAAAAAGAAGTATAAGACCGTATTCACAAAGCTGCCAGAAGATGATGAAAAGTGATTTTAATTTTTTTTTTTTTTAATCAGTTGCTTACTAGTAAGAACACTCAAATTCAATTATTTTCTCTTCCTCTTACAGCTCAAAATCCATCTCTCACTTCCCAAAATACCCAACAGGTTAAAAATATACTGGAAAATCAGGTGAGGAAGTCTTATTAATCTCCTCTGTCTGGTCTGTTCTATCTTGCGTAAATAATTCAATATTCATTCTGGTTAGGCATGGAAGCTTAGTGCTTCCTCTTTCCAAAGAGAATCAAACTGCATTCATTCTCATTTTCTCATTCCATATTCCAGTGACTATTTAAGTGCTTTATCTGAAAGGCAGAAGAAGGAAAGTCATTGGTTAACGTATCCTGCGTGAGAAACTAAGAGATTTGTTAAGAAAACATAGTTCAGATCTTTATTTGGACAGAAGAAGAAACCCAGCATGTGTCTCCCACAGGCCCTGTAGAATTCCCTACGCTACATAAATCCATTCTTTATCTGAAGGTAATGATTTCATAAATTACAGGTTTTAACCAAGGTATTTTAAAGTAAAGAATGCATTTATTTAGGGAAGTAATACAGGACCTATGTTAAGTGGAAATGGGATAAAATCCAAAATAAGCTATCTAAGAATTGTTTAATCATATTAGCCTCATACCTATAGCCTATAACATAACATAAATGGGGAAATAACAATAAGAGTTAATCTATCAGACATATGGTAAAACATCTGATAGATTACCTATGGGAATTAAGAAGTGGGAAAACATGAGCGCTGGTGCAAGAATTGTGGAATGGATAGTGAGCTAACTGAAAAACAGCTGGCAACTGACAGATCTGGGAAGGGAATAATCAAACCAGGATCAATTACTAATGGAGTTAGTCAAGGATTAATCATGGTACAGATCTTGTTTAATATATTCATTAAATTACATTTCATGCAGGCACAAAGAACTAATGGCTAGCTGATAAAATTTCTTAGTAACACAATGCAAAGCAGACCAAGGCATGATACAGAAGTAATGGGAGGCATATGTGGAGGGACAACAGCAAGGCAAGGTGACACACCTAAGGAGGATCAAAAGTAAGTTCTGCTCAAAACAGCTGGAAGAGAAAAAACATAGTGTGATGTAGCTGGGTTATTGTTGACAATAGCAAGATATGTCCATCAAATAGCAAGTGAAATTCTAAGAGGTATTCAATGGGGTCCCCACAGTACCTCAAGACATATGAAATAAGATGAAAAAGGTCTTGTTTAATCTAGTAAAATAAACTGAAATGTGATAAGGTTGCTCCACATAAATTGATAGAGTGGTTAGAGGTAAAAACAAGAAAAGAAAAGCTATTTAAAATAAACAACAATGACAACCTAATAAAAATATTTCTAGATGGGCCATAAATACATTTGGGTTGGAAATTAGCAGTTGTAATCCTCAGAGACAGAATAATCTCTAAAAGCTTTCCAATAGGAGCAGCAAGGGCAATAAACCAAACTAGTTTTAAGATGAAGCATGTTTCAGAAATAAAAATGTTCTACATAAACATCTGTTTCAATGAATGCTTGCCAAAACACAGACAAGTATCCAATAAAACCTTGCCTAGTATTCTTGCCAAATTGCCCAGTGAATTGCAGGAGAGCAGAGATTTTTAAGATCTGTGACTCTGAGATGACTCCTCCATGACAACTGCTTCAGAACTGGGGACTTCAAAATCATTGAGAGCCTCAGTTTGAGAGGATTGTCTGCTTTTCAAAATTCAAAAACAACCAGGAGGTTCAATGTTCCATTTTCAGATTCCCTTTTGTGGTGACATTTACACTGAGCTCCAGAAATTTTCTGGATCACAGAATAAAATACTGAATTTTCGAACTATCATTCAGAATTAAGAGGATGAAGATTTCCTTTAAGCCCTGGAACTCCTTGGGGAAGAGGGAGACGACTCTAGAAGTTTTTATGTTCTAGCTTACCTAACAGATGCTGATTTCAGGGGAGATAAGATTCCTCCACCTGACTGCCATTCAAAATGTAATAGAAAGGACTGCAGCAATTTAGATTTGGCAGATAAGTATAACCCTTACACAGAGAAAGCAGAACGTTTGGTAAAGTTTTCTGTGTAAGACAGAAGTTACATCAGTTGATAGGCCTATAAGAACTTGCAGGTAGTAACAAATTCAGACACCAAAAAACCTTTAACTCTTTTCAGAAAAAGCTATTACAGCCACTGCAGGCCATGCTCTTAATGGACAGCAAGAACAAAATACCTATAGAATGAGGTCTCAAATGTTTTGACGCTCTACTTCTGGTCTCAAAGAAAACCAGATGAATTCAGTTATACTGGAATTAGATCTTCATTGACATAAGACACTGATTCGATTTAGGTTTGTTATTATCTGAGAAAACCTAGTATTCAGAAGAATGTGGCTTTGTCAATCAGAAAGACAACAGCCCTACCAGCATACAATAAGAAAATAATAATAAAAAATCCCATACATAAGATCCGAAGAGGATTGTCTATTGTTTATATTGTAACTGAAAAATCACAACCCCACCTGACACGCTAAGAAAAAAATGCAGAGTAACAATCAACAACGCATTGCAAATGTCACTTATCAAAAACCCAACACACTTCAAGGGAAAAAAAAAGTCTTTATACAAAGTGTATGATCAGTGTTTTAGTGTGTGGTGGGTTAACCTTGGTCAGCAACCAGGCACCCACCTAGATGGTCTCTCACTTCCCCTCCTGAACAGGACCATGGTAAAAATAAGGTGGAAAAGCTTCTGAACAAAGATAGAGACAGGGAGATCGCTTACCAGTTACCATCATGGGCAAGCCAGGGTCAGCTTCATTCCTTCATTCCCAGTTCATCTACCCACTGCCGCTGATCCTGAGTGGCACAGGCAGATATGGAATGGTGTTTGCAGTCAGTCCATAATGGTTCTTCTCTGCCTCTCCTTCCTCCTCACACTTTTCCCTGGTGCCAGCATGGATCCTCACCAAGGGCTGCAGTCCTTCAGGATAAAACAGCTCCAATGAGCAACCTCCACAGGTATCATCCAACATATTCTGGCATGTTCCTTTCCACAAGCTGCAGAAAAATACCTGCTCCCCCTCAGTCTCTTCCAGGGGCACTTGGAGCACCTCCCTGCCCTCCTTCTTATTTGACTCTGCTGCTCACAGGGCATAATTAAGTTGGAAGAAACTGTTTATCATGTTGTGATAAAACACAAAATCAAGTCCAACAATTATTCCCTTTAAAGGATCTATTTTATTAAGAATGAAATCTATGACAGCATACTTATAGAAAATGCTGAGCCTAATAGAATTTGAAATTGGAAATCTGAACAGGTCTAAAATTCTTATCAAGCCTATTAGGTGGATTAATCTGCCAGATGGTGTAAAACACGTTAATATACATTTAGAAAAAGAACATTCATGTGTGAAATGTTATTTTTTTTATAAAACAGCCTGATGTGTATTTGTCTTGCTTCAGTTAACCTAATTATTATGAAGAAACAAATGTATAATAGAAAAAGTTATCAATGCGATGGTAAATAGAAGACAATAATCTAAAAATTGCAGTGGCATCCAACCATTTTTCTCTTTCTGTGAATCAACAGTAACAAAAATTATTAGATGATTTATAGTCTTTTTATAACAAAGCTTCATTGTTGTTGTCTGATGATGAGAATATGATGTCAGAGATATGAATAATGTCATGAATCATAAAACAAATTAAGGTTGTTTTTTTCAGTTAGTATTAAAAAAGAATAATCTTATATATATTCTATGACTGCAGTTATCCATGTGCCAAGGGCTGTTGCACACTATTTATATTCTTCGAAATTCAAGGAGAGATTAAAGCCTCCATGGAGTGAGGAATACCAGGGGACTGTACAGCTTAATCCACGTCACAAGAAATGGTTCATGTACGATGTCAGCCAGTAATGAGGGGAAAAGGACACAATGTTCTCTTTCCACCTTGAGCTCTTTTCTCCAGGATATATTCATCTGAAAATATTTAAGTAAAGCCTCAGTGTCACACCGGCTTTGGGCTAACCTGAAGCACAGTGATGGATGAACGTCAGGTAACATGGAGAAAGCCCACATAAAAATATTTGAAATGGGAACAGCTTGCAAGGTAAAATCCCAACTAGCTTTGGAAATGTTGGCCCCTTCCTCATTCAATGCTTCTTCAAGATCTCGCTCCAGTACTCCAAACAAATCTGATATTTCCTATATTGCAAAGAAAACACACAGTCTAAAACTCAGAAAAATATGAAACAAGGACTGTGTATATTAAAGACAGGAAACATACAAAGGAAGATTTGTCACTTTGGGTTTTTTTCCTTTTTTTTCCCCACATGCCACACTACCACCCCTTCCCCCCACCCCACCTCCCATAACCTTGGGAAGAGGAAGAATTAGGTTAAACGATTTGATTGATGTCACTTATGCAGACTTTAAAAAGTCACCTCTCTTAAGCTTATCCCATCTGTGTGAATGAATGGGCATGCCAAGAACGAAAGCTTTCCTGCATACTTAGCATGTCATCAGCATCCGTAGTCCTCATTTTGACAGCTGTTTCAGTGATATTTGTGTGTGTGGAAAGAATCTGAAGGAGAACACAGTCTTCATAAAAAGATATGATCCTGTGAAGGTTGCCTACAGCTACCTTCTGTTGAGAAACAAAGGTTTCTTTGTTTGGCATAACGCTATAGCTAAAAGAAAAGTTTAATGTATATATTCATGCACACACACGCACAAACACAAACAAAAGGTATATCCTGGGCACTTCAGACTTTTTATTTAAGATGACTGCACTTCTGAAAATGTTGCTTTCTATGAGAAAATGGGTCACAAATTTCTGGTTTTGTGCCTGAGAAAATTCAAATGCTAATTTACTTCCAAATTTTGAGTGTACACAAAAAATGAATTTTCTTACTATTTTTCTTGGAAATGTAATTTGACATATTCAAAAAGGGCACTAGCCATGTGTTACATTGTGTTAGTTTTACTTTTAATTCAGATTTTTATATATTTTACCATTTGATATTAAACATTACTTTTCTTGATGACAGGTCCTATGAAAATTATTGAAGTAACAGAGCTAATGACTTTGAGAAAGTTTGTGCAATTTGGCCTCCTGTAAAAATGTGGGATGTTGCTAGAGTGCTTTTTGGGGGAAATAAACAAATCTAACTTAATTTACAATGACAAGCAATATTTGGATATATCTCTGAAGCACGGAAAACGGGGGACAGAAATCAACTTATTAAAAATATATTTCCTCTATTAGTTTATATAAATGCAATGCAGTACAATTTTTAGAAATGCTCTAATTTATTTTTAAACAAAGTGGTGTATTGCAGTCTTGTGCCCCCATCTCCATTCATTGACAATTTCCTCCACATGCTGCTCTGCACCTTATTTGTAGGAATGCAGCAGAAAAGCAAGAAAAGTTAAAAAGAAAGAGAGTACCTGCAATTGCATGGAAAGCAACATGGCAGCTGAGAGAGATTCTGTAATACTATCTCCAAGAAGAGTCCATTTCTACTCTGCAATTAGTGTTATCAAGTCTGATCTGGGCACTGTGTTTGGCATCATAAAATTCAAATTCCATATGTAAATTATAGAGCAGAAGTAGCCTATTGGCTTAGCTTGAAACTAAATTTACCAACTGTTGACTTTGCTTAGCATACTAAAATCTGGCTCTGGGTAATCTATATGGAATGACCTAGTAAAAAAAAAAAAGAAAGGGGAATGTATAGCCTCTAATTCAGAATTCCCTCTGTATGTATATATATATATATATATGTATACACATATAGAATACATAGGAACACCAGAATTCCATCTGACTGTATTGCCTTAAGAGTCATATACCATGTACCATTTGTTTGTAAAAAGATCACATGCCTGAAAATAAAGAGGCAAGAAACCATGGGCTCCTTCCTAAAGAGTTAAAGACAACATGGACAGTAAGACATTTAGACATTCCTAAAGTGCTTTTTTTTCAAAATACTTAAAAATGTATTTTATTTCCCCACTATATTCTTTTTTTTTAATCCCTTTTATTTTCTTCCAAAACAATACCACTTTTTCACAGAAATTATGGCATTTGGTTAGCTGCAAATAATAGCCCCTAAAAACACATCATCACTCTTCAGAAGCAACCTGTTCCTCCTACCCACCCTTATCACTCATACTTGGGTGTTTCCAGATGAGTTGACACATTGGAGAAATTTAGCAGTCACAGACTGCCTCCAGCTTAGCCGAACCCTTAAATTACTCTCTGCATTTTTATGACATTTCTGATATCCATGGGAAGATCCTTTACAGCTGGCCCAGCCACCGCGAAGTAGACAACATTCAAGTTCTCTGCCCACCTTGCCCTCCCAACTCCCCTCTGTGTCCAGCTACAGAACTGGGCACCTCTTGCTTGGAGATAATACTTTTTTTTTTTCTTCTTCCTTTTCTGTTATGTAGGAGGAATTCCTTCTGTTGCCATTGTGACTGCTGTCTTGTCAGGCCTTAACAGTTTTATGAGAAGTGCTGTGAGTGCCAAAACAGCACTCTGGCTATTCGTATGGGCCATATTTCTCTTGCAAATAGCACCCTTCTAACAAATACCACATTTAGAATTTCAAATCCTGGAGAGAGACCATCAAACCCTGCATGCAAAAGGATAATGAACCTTAACATATCAAGCCCTCAATTTCTGGTCAGTCTATAGCACATCTTTCATAAAACCATACAGTCCTGATATGAAGTTCCTACATATTGGGAAATTCACCAGATCTCTGAACAAGTCACTCCAATTTAATTACCTTTATCATTAAAACCCCATGTTTCATTTTCTTCCGGTTTTTTAGTTTCAACTTTCACTAGTCGTCTCTGAATGATGGGGTTATTTTTTTGCCAGGTTAAGGAATTATCTTCAGTCAGAAATCTGTTCCTTGTGCAGGTATTTAATTGGTCAAGTGCCCTGATATTCAGATATGCTCAGTAGTTCAAAATTTCTGTCTCCCAATTAAGGACATGCAGGTCAGAATGTATGAATATTTGGTTGTGGGCTTGTTTTGGGTTTGTTTGGTTAGGGTTGTTGGTTTGGTTTTTTTTGGGGGGGAGTGGGGGAGAATCTTTATAATCTGTTGACAGCCTTTTAAAACTACCGATTCCCCAAATGAACATAACAGGACTCATCAATTATTTTCACAAATGTAATGCATTTTAGCTATTTGCAATGATTCTTCTGTTTATACATTCGAAAAACAGATTAGGATGCCTGCTAATAATAATGGGACCTGATATTTGACTGATTGTCTGTGGTTCTCAAATCCTTTCCACAATTCATTCTTACCAGAATATACTCTTCTATTTCATACTCACAAAGCTATGCCCTTTACGACTGACACATTGTCTTCCATTTTGGGCTTATAAAACATATAAATTTATCTCAATGCACAATCCAGACTGGTTTATACAATTGATTTACCTCAACTGTTAATTATTCTTTCAATACAAGTGATCTCAAAATTTCAGCCAGGTTTTCAATTGTGTTTTTTTGTTTGGGGTGGTTTGGGGTTTTTTTGGACAGACAATAAATCCCTGGATAAACTCAGCAGGAAATTTCTGACAAGACTACTAAAAAAAAAAAAAGGAAAATGCTGATTTTTCAAATGTTATTGAACTTACCCTTTTCCCCAGTGGTAGCTTCGCAAGTACATTGACTTCTCCGTAAATATTACAGAATCCTGGAACCAATAAATCCTACAAATTTTTTCACCTAGTTTTACTTGCTCTGCAAAAAGAAAAGCAACACACAGAAAAAAAGCATATTGTAAGAAGGTCTCCTAAATAAAAAATTATAGATGGATTATAACGCATTGAGAAAATACATTTCATAATACACTTAATTTAAATCATTAATTCAGTATTAAGCCCCATTCAGTTATGCTGTTGACTGCTGGGAAGCTCCAGGATATTTATGGGGATCCATTCAGATATTGTTCATTTTGGGTTGGGATCATAACTTTACCATAATTATACTTAGGGTTGCTACTGTTGTAAAGCTGTAACAATGATATATGTAAATATCAATCAACTTCTGTGAAATTATAATGTGTGTAAGTACAAGCCCCTTCTAAGAAAAGCAAACTCATTTTCCTAAAGAACCATTAATGTTTTCCAGCAGTACTGAGTATTTTTCACTTGAAGGCAAGATCATTTTACAAATATACAAATCTTGAATTCAAAAGTTTTCTAAAATCTTTCCTTCTTTCACATCTCTGTTGGTAATGTTCACAATGACAAAGAAAAATATTTTAAACACTCTTTATAAATATTTGCTTATTGGTATCATTCTGGTTTATTCTATCCCATCTTTATGTCATTGGAAAAATAGTTATTTTGTCATTCGGCTGGAAATACTTGCCACTCTTCTGTCACTTTTTTACTGGTCAAACAAAGTTACCATTACTACATGTTTATTAGATCAGTACTAATAAAACTGGTTGAAGAGCCACATAAATTCTTGGGAACACATTATGCCATCCCAGCCTCTCTAATTCTGACCCTAAATTTGTGAAACTAGGCAACACTACAGTGAAGCCATGCTAACCTAAGCTAGTTGTTTCCTAAATTTCATAGAAGAATCTTATGTCCCCATAGATGGAAGAAATACAACTAAAAAATGAGACACAGACCAAACTGAATCGCTGTTATAGTTTTGCTATTCAGTGAGGTAAAGCAATTGTTAAACCAGATTTGATACTCTGGGGGACCAGGCTGGAGCAGTCTGGGCCTGAAGGTCAGCCAGCACTGAAGGGAACCACACTGAGGCAGCTGATGAGGATCTTAATCCCCTACAGAAAGGACTCATGTTGGAGTGGTTCATGGAGGACTGTCTCTCATGGGTAGGACCCCACACTGGAGCAAGGGAAGGGTGTGAGGAATGCCCCCCTAGGTAAGAAGAAAACAACTGATGAGGAACTGACTAAAATCCCCAGTCCCTGCCCCTCCCCGTGCCACAATGGGGGTTAAGAAGGGACAGAAATCACGAATAAAGTGAAGAGTCTTGTAATCAGTAGAGAAAACCCTCCTAAACATCAGGGGAAACATCAAGACACTATAAACTGTTGGGAAAGATATAAAACATGAAAAGAGACAGTCAAGAAAATATAGACTGTCAAAAGAAAACCGCATAACAGAACAAAGATTGACACAATTGTGAAATGATGCAATATAGAAATTAATGCAAGTTTGATATGATGGGAACCTAAAGAGAGTACGTTAAGCTTATATTTCATAAGTCTTGAATGAAAAAGCTAACAAACACCTTGACATATGATAGAAAACAATGTTTCATATGGCGGTCAGAATGCATTAGTTCAGAGGAAGACATTATGTTTTGATCTAAACAAGAAAAATACATCTGTGATCTCACCTAATGCAAGAAACTGATAAACTACATCTAGTTTAAGTTTATTGTTTAAGCCTCACTTAGAGACAGTGTAGAGATGAACACTGTAAGAGACAATGTGTAGAGATGAACACTGTAAGGAAGTAATTAATTCATCCCATCCATAAACTAGATAATTTAAGAGGGTTTTCATTGCTTGTTTTTGGAAGGCCTCCGCTCTGTTCCATCACAGCAGTACAGATGGTCTAGGTATCTATGGTAGTGTGGGAAATGTACTTTTACTTGGCTATGGGTAGATGAGATGAGTCTAACTCCTTTATAAATCTGTTACTTTCAAGAAATTCAGATCACCTCTCCCAGGTACAGCATTTTAGGAATCAGACAATTAGGCTATTGGAATGAGGGTAAGGAACTTCATAGCCAGAGCTACAATTCAGACACATGTTTTAAATTAATCTGGGTGTTAAGCAGATACTGCTAGTGGTAAATCATCTTGCTTTGAGCTCTGTTAATTCTAATTTACAGAGATGCTTTGTATAAGAATTCCCAGTTTGACCTGTCTTAGACTTTGTCTAATTCCGTATGGAACAGAATTGAATAGATTTCTAAAGCAGAAAGTAAGTAGTTATCCTAAACATAAAACTTTTCAAAAAAGAGAAAAAAAGAGAACATTTAATTTTTATTACATGCTTCCAGGAATCATGCTGAATGCAAATCCATTTTATCCACAAATAACCATTTTTAAAAATTGTATTTACAATTTTTTTTTCTTATAGGTCATCAAAAATAAAAGTTCTTTATGGTTAATTGTATGTGTCCCTATTTGCCTGGGTGTTTACTCAGTTTTAATCATGGAGTTTTTGTTGACATTTAAAGGTATCGAAAAAAACTCCAGCATAGTCTACACATATTTAACATTAACAACAAATACATGAAACCTGTAGCTATTTCTATTTTTACCTCATCTATCACATTACTGCACTCAGCTCAAACAAATTGACTTTATGTAATGAAAAATGGTGCAGAGGATCTTCTGACTTCCTGTAGTGACCTTCCTATAGTACAGATTTTATTTTCATTTAACCTAACATGTAGGTCTAAAGTTGTGGAAAGAATAAGCAGCTCGAAGAAATGTGACCAAGGGATTCACTACTCTTAGAAGTGAACACTGCATACCACAAAGAGGACAATATTGGAAATTAAGTATAAATAATTATTACTATGTATTTTTTATATATCCTGTAAATTTCAGCACAGTCCCAGAATACCTCCAAAAAGAACTCACTTCAAAATGTATGACATGCAGAATATAAAATGACAAATGTTTTTGCTGGGGAGTCTCTTAGGACACTGAATTTAACTTCTTTCTAAGCCTATGTGGATAAAAAACTGGTTATCACAGTTTCATGAGTTGTGTATATGTATTTGCGTACATACACACATATGCACAGCCACAAACATCGTAAAAATCTTTATTAGCTCCCAAACCTTTACATAAATGTTCAACTAATATATAAGCCAGTTTTGTTTTGCCCATGTGGCTCTGACTAATCTTGACTCATGCCAGTGACAAATGTTTCCCTAACAACTAACACACTCTCAAATGGGAAAATGATACAGAACCTATTAAAAAAAAAAAGACAGAAGTTTACCCAATCCAGGAACTTGACAAAATAAACAACAATTTGACCATATGAAGCATTCATTGGCTTTATATAAGTAATGGAATTCTGATTTGACAGCTGTTCTACACCTATCAGAAACAACATACCACAGTCCCCAAACTCCATTATCAGCTTTTTAAGTAGCCAGGGTATTTTTTTTTTCATTATTGCCTGGACATTAAGTCAGTCTTTCTCACATTACAGTCCATTCTGGGTTGAAATAGGCCAGATGTTGAAGTTCAAATAATGGAGCACACTGAATAGTCTTTTTCATGTCTTTTAGACCTACAGGATAGTGCTTAAAACAAAAGGAAACAAAAGAAAATCAATGTATCTAATCTGATTTAGGGTGTGGTTTGGAGGGTGAAATAATAGTCATCATAACAATTCTGCATACGGAAAGCTTCCTATGCTTACAGCAGCAGACTTTTCAGGCTGTCAGGCTAAATCAAACAGATGGTGTACCAGAGCTTGCTATTGGTGCAACTCTACAGGACCCCAGGGCCCTGTTTCTACAGATGAGACTCATTCATGGAGTGTGATTTGTTGTCTTTTCATATCACTGCCCTTGCTTCCTTCTCTTTCAAGAAGCTGGAAGAGGCTAGTGCACACCTAGATCAATTCAGCCCCAGTATGTACCACAGCACTCCCTTTGATCCAGAAACACAGACCACACTATTGGTTTAGGTGTAGCCAAAAGGATGCTTCTATCTCCCATCAGGTTTCCAACAAGACCTCACTCACTTGGGGATGCAGAGACCTCTGAGAAGTTGTATGAATTGGTAAAGAAATTAGACCACTGGTGAACCACTAAGAACTCCTTCTGCCTATTCTGAGATGCTTCTGAAGAGTCTGCGATGTCCTTCTAACTGAAGAAAAAGGTGGCTATAGTACCAAGTCCTCATTTTGGAAAGGGAAGCACTATGGACATTGCATATATTTTATACACAGGCATACAATATTTCTGGAAAAGTAAACGCTGGATGACATTTCCTCACCTAGTCCTTTTTTAGTGTTTCCCTGTCTGCTATCCAAATTTCAAGAGCTGGTATCTGTTCAAGGAAAATGTTATCGACATAGGAAGGGGAAGCTGAAAAAGTTCAGACTGAATGAAATTAACAATTATTGAACAAAACACCTTCATCATCATATATTTCATGACCACTTTTTGCAAACAGATGTAGTACAGAAGTAGATGAGATTTAGGAAGCTGGCAGTGATGTGCTGCTTAAGAGAGGTGCTTTTCAACATGCCAGTGAAGAAGCATTGATTTAGCCAGAAATAAGTTTTAAATAGAAACTGGCATAAGCAAAATAGATTTTAAAATAATTTTAAAACAGAATTCATTATAATAGCTGTTTCTCTTGGATATCAAAGGAAGATTTGGCCCAATAAATGTCAGATACTGTAGGAGCTTATACATAAGAAGCGTCAGACTGTTATATGAAACCATATAAAGAAACTGTCTTTCTTAAATCTCCCACATTCTATTTCATATTTTTTCATGTATCCTCATACATAAATAGCAGAAAATAACATTGATTATATTTTAAGATCTTAACGTATTTTTGTAGTAAAAACTAAATTTTCTCATGCTAAGGATGTTTACATGAATGAAGCCACAATAAAACATCCTGATTTACAGTTATTAACATCTTTCTAAAATACCTATAGCAGATCTTCTTTCACATAAGACAGTAATTCTTCCACTCCATTAACAGAAAGCATTTTCTGCAGCATAAGTACGGACTCCAAGTTGTATGTTACCAAATCCTTTCTTTTCACCATCTACAGCTATGGATTTCTTGTCATTGCACAATGAACAACACATATAGTGCCTGAGAATTATGAGAAGAAATAATAAGGTGATTCCAACAACAAAAGGTGGAATTTAATTACAAAATGGCTGAGATTGGAAGGGGTCTCTGGAACTCATCTTGCCCACCCCACCCACTGAATCAGGATCATTTAGAACAGGGTGCCCAGAACTGTGTCCAGTCAGGTCTTGAATCTCTCCAAGGATGAAGACTCTACAACCCCTCTAGGCAACTGCTCAGTTACACTTACAGGGGAAAAAAAAAAGTTTAATGTAGTACATACACCTTTATTTTGAAAGGGGGAGGAGTGGGGGATCATTTAGAGTTGTAGAATTATTTGGGTTGGAAAAGAATTTTAAGATCTTTGCATTCAACAGTTAACCTACCACTGCAAAGTCTGCTGCTAAACCATGTTCCTAAGTGCCACATCTATGTATGCATCTTTTAAATACCTCCAGGGGTGGTGATTCAATCACCTCTCCAGGCAGCCTCTTCCAGTGCTTGACAACCCTTTCAGTGAAGTTTTCCTGATAGCTAATCTAAACCTCTCTTGGCACAACTTGAAGCTATTTCCTCTTGTTACTTGGAGCCATTTCATTTGTTACTTGGGGGAAAAGACAGATATGCACCTCACTGTAACCTCCTTTCAGGCACTTGTAGAGGGCCATAAGGTCTCCCCTCAGCCTCTTCTTCTCCAGACTAAACGAACCCAGTTCCCTCAGCCACTCTTCATACGACTTATGCTCTAAATGCTTCACCAGCTTTGTTGCCCTTCTTTGGACACATTCCAGTACCTCAATGTCATTTTTGTGGTGAGGGACCCAAAACTCAGCAGTCAAGAAAGATGTAGCCTCCCCAGTTCTGAGTTGAAGGGGATAGTCTCTTCCCTAGTCCTGCTGTTCATACAGTTTCTCATACAAGCCAGGATGCTGTTGGCCTCGGACACTTGGGCACACTGGTGGGTCATTTTCAACCAGCTATCGAAGAATACACCCAGGTCCTTTTCTGCCAGGCACTCTTCCCCAAGCCTGTAGCATTGCATGGGGTTATTGTGACCCAAGTGCAGGACCTAACAATCAGCCTTCTTGAATCTCATATGTTTGCCTCGGTCTATTGACCCAACCTCTTCAGATTGCTCTGCAGAGCCTTCCTACCCTGAAGCAGATCAACATACCCACCCAACTTGGTGTCATCTACGAACTTACTGAGGGTGTGCTTGACCTTCCCATCCAGAGTTCTAATGAAGATATGAAAGAGAACTGACCCCAACTCTGAGCCGTTTGGAAGACCACTTGTGTCTGGCCGCCAACTAGACCTAACTCTATTCACCAGCATTGTTTGGGCCTGGTCATCCAGTCAATTTTTTACCCAGAGAAGCTTAAACACATCCATGCCATGAGCAGCCAGTTTCTCAAGGTGAATTCTGTGGTAAAGTGTGTGAAAGGCTTTATATTGATGCAGTTTTCGTCTGGAAGGTTTAAAGGACTGGGTGCTTTTGGAAAGAGATTAAGGACAAATTCTAGTTACACAGACTTACATGACTAATGGCACATTGAAATGGAAGTTTAAGAATTTTTACTGAATTTCTTTGGGACTCATTTAGTGGTATAATGAACTCACTTGGTTTTAATACACATATAATGAATATGGGATTCCCATTATGTACCAGCTTGAATTTAAAATATCTTTTTTTTACCTCCACCAATAATGACATAAAACTAAATTGAATTAACATACTCAGCATATCATTGGTTTTAGAATCCAGAAGATATTTGTCCAAGAAAACTGTAAAGAAACCCAGATCTCCTGCCTTGCTCTTTCTGTATTTTGCTCTTTTTGCAGGCACTTTTGGAAAATGGCTTGAACACAGTTCTCATTATGCCATATAGTACTACACGGCCTAAAGCAGTAAATGACTGCTGTACTCAGCCATTCCATGGATGGCGACTATTGAATCACCTACATTAGATGGGAAGTACTTTTAACATGCTTGAAGGTAAATAAATTCAAAGCAGACATATCCTACTGGCTATTTTGATTATGTGTCAAACAAGGACATGCTTTTTCAGCCTTTATCATAATGTATACAATGCAGTCTTCATAAAAGGACAGCATCATATAAATTTTCTAATGGAAAGAGTATAACCCAGTAACATCCCATTATTCACAGCATCCCATCAGCTGAAAACCCATGGTGAAATTCCTATGCATTTCAGTGTGACTGTGTCCATATCCTTATCAACTTAATAACAACAACCTAACAGATTTAGTTTCTGCGTAACCTAGTTAGTTACATGCCCATGTTCTATAACAAAAATACACATTCAGAGTAATACCTGGCAGATGTTAAGTCAACTTCACTATTGAAAAGACTTGAGAATGTAATTTGTGATCTAGTTGGTACCAAAATTATACTTTCAAATGTAGTTGTCATTTATGTATGCAGATATACACAGGCAGCTCTGAGCATGTAATAAAAAAATTCTTGCTCTATGCTATATGTATGAGGCCATAAGTGCTAGTTTTGATGTAAGTAAGTTTCAATTATTTCAATTATTAATCACATTTCTAGTACCTATGTGATAGTCTTCTCTTTCAGGTCAATTTCATTCCTATGGACTTAAAAAACCAGTGTATGTCAAACACAGACTGCAGTATTTAATTCAAGCTGACAGCAAGTATTATTATGGATGCTAGACATGCTTCTTAGGGTTGTATCTAAGGATCAACATTGCATGGAGTCCAGATATGCTAAGCCCTTTACTTGAAGAAATACAGGGGTTTTTTTTGTCTGAAAGGGCTGTGAGCTAAAACAATTCAAACACAGGAAGACAGAAGAAAAAAGCAGACAGAATAAATTGTCTGGTGGGTGGCAACAATGTTTTACTTCACATTTTTAATAGGATGACGGGTACCTAGACCTAGTTGAAGCTAGACTGAAAGAAAGGAAATGAGGGGAAGTTAGAGCAATGAAAAAGGGTAAAAAGGGCAATCGTGGAAAAGAAATTCTGAATGACACTGAAGATTAGAGCAAACAGCCAAATCAGAGTAGATGAAAGTCTCATCAAAAATATGCAGGTCTTTCAATGAATAAAAGTCCAAGCTTTATTTGCTTCTGCAGCTGATATTAATAATGTTTCTTACTGTTCTTCTCAGCTGCCCATCAAGATCAGTGATAATACACTATTTGATATCTTGAAGCCTGGACAATTTTCAAGCTTCATCTATATTTATCAGGTTTTTTTTCCAAACAATGACTAGATATCTGTGGTTCCATTTAGTTAAAAGGTGTCATGAATCCCAATATAGAAGCATACTGAAAAGTTAAATGGAGATGCCTATAGCTACATTGTACTACATGGTATATTTTCATTACTGTACCAGTAATAGTCTTTCACATGTGGCTAATCAGTAATATACCAGGTAAGCTTTACATGAGATGTTGTCTTAATTAGTCCCCCTCCCTCCCCCCAAAAAAAAAACAACCAAAAAATCATGGAAGAATTTATTTTTTCTTTTGGGTAATCAAATATAAGATTAATTTTGCAACAGACTAAGTATTCAGTTGTGAAAAAGTTACACAGCTTGTCACATCCTTGAATTCTGCATAATGTGTTAGGAACAGCCTTCACTAGAATAACCTCAATGTTTATTAACTTTTTTTTTTTACTGTTATTATTCTTATTGCTTTATTGTTCATAAAATACATGCAACTTGATATTATCTGGACAAAGTGCAATGTTTGAAATACTGCTAGCTGAAACACAAATACATCTTTGTCAGAAGAAAAAAAGTACGTTGCATGGAATACATATAACTTCTGAGAACAGCTGGTCTGCAGAGGATAGCTTCTGGCTTCTTTTCCCAGACACCAGGCTTAGGACATGATTCAGTTCACATTTACACAAACAAGATCCTTTACATCCCATGATAGAGGTTGATACTAGAGTGCAGAAGGTCCTGGTTTCCAGCAGTAGTATTTTGAAGGAATGCTCTGTGTTCACTGCAGGACAAACAAAGCTTCCTCTAAAACCAGCCTCTTAGCTGAGAAAGAAGCATGCTCCGTCTCCCCCAAAATGTGTTTTGTTGCTCTGGTTTGGATGCTTTAAAAGAGTATTTCCTTTAAATTGCTTCACTATTTATTTACACATTCACTGGTAATACTAGAAGTTTACCCCTTCTTATCACAGTACGTAATTGTTTCAAGCCTCCCAAACCCTTCAGATTCAATCAGCGTTTCAAATAGTCTGTAAATATTTTCCAGTTTC
This sequence comes from Hypotaenidia okinawae, assembly GCA_027925045.1. NCBI lineage: Eukaryota > Metazoa > Chordata > Aves > Gruiformes > Rallidae > Hypotaenidia > Hypotaenidia okinawae. The sequence goes on along the minus strand of BSDF01000002.1, from coordinate 135,973,354 downwards.
TTCAGAAAATAATCTTATGCTCTGTCAGAAGTTTTAGAAGAGGGCTATTAAAGAATATATAGTCAAGAGAGAACAGTCATTTCCTCAGAATGAAATTGGTTCTGAAAGTTTTCAATCAAAGTATTTATATAAGCTGTGTTATGATGGGATTTTTTTCAAATTCCTGTAAATTGCTATATATCATAGGGTAGCAAATTTCTAAAATAACGGTTCAGCGGCACCTTCTGTGTGGCTGCCAGATAAACACTCAAACCTCTGTGGCGCTCTGTTCCCAAGGACACTGATGGCAGGGAATGGCATGAATGGGAGCTTTGCTGCAGGAGGCTGACTGGGTTCCACTGGGGATACAGGAATGAAAAATATCACCTGTGTATTATTTCTTTGCATAGGTCACTGGAATAAATTAAATGCTAATAAATATGTACAGTAAACAGCCTCCAGACTGGTAAGTATGTTGAAACAAAATATTTTATTCAACTTGACTTCATTTGTCTGCTGTTTTCTTAGGAGGGTACTGCTGCCTTGCAGAATGTATTTTGATCTGATTCACAGCAAACTGAATCAAGCAAAGGGTCTGTTTTGATACAGCAGGCTATGTTTCTGCTGTACTTTGTCTTTTGATACAACGAAAAAGATATTATGTTGATTTCACAGAAATGTATTCCAAACGTAATATGTATCATTCAGTCATTTAACCTATTTCAATACACTATATATAAAAGTTTAGGCTTTCTAGTCATTTTGAGTACCTTGGGTTTTAATACAACAAAAACGTGTCCTATTTGTCAACCTCAGTTCTCCTTAGGTCTGAAATGAGAGGTAGGGAAGATGTTCGAAAAACCATACCCAAAAATTTATGAGGAAAATTATAATTAGAATTTGAGTTTGGACATGTGAACATTGGAAAAAGAAAATTAAAGTAATTCTAAGAAGTAATTCCACTGAAAATTAGGTTTTAATCATAAGAAATTTTGAGACTTAAGAAAGGTATTCTTGTTACAGATAAGAATGAAAAGGAAAAGAAAAAGAATGTAAAACAACAAGAAAAAAAAGATAATTCATTGAAAATATTTAATTTCTCTAACTGTGAATGTTACATGAGCTTATTTTAAATTTTTGTATTATAACTAGCTAGAATTTAAAAGCTTCATTTTGACCTGAGATTTTCACTGAAATAAAAAGTATGAATGCTGGGCCATTTTGAAAATTTAAATAATTACTTTGTTATAGGTTGGGGTTTTTTTTAATTTCTAGATCAGTTTGTCAAAACCAAACTTTTTTTTTTCCTTTTGGCTAATAGGTTACCAAAAGCTTACAACTAATCTTATCAAAACTCTGATGATAAGCACCGGAGTTCCCAGTGACACAGACCCAAGATGAATATGCCAAGCACAATGAAAATTAAACTCCTTTTCTCACTGTTTAAAGTGAGAAATATGATATCAAAATCCTTGTGATATAGGAACAGAAGGACAAACCTTACTTTCAACCAAGCACTTTTACTTCTGAAGTACTGGCACCAGTTCAGTAGACTCATTGGTCTTACTCTTTCTACTGCAATTCTGTGTAATGTGCGCTTCATCTAGCCTGACAATCAAACCCCTCTCCAAAGGATAGCAGGGAATCAACTTTCTAACCAAGCAAGGGCACACATTCTGAGCTGTAAGGAAACCAATATAAGTGTTAGTATGGGGATGTGTTGTGAAATCCTTCCAAAAAAATGAAGGCAATATGCCTGTGGCTTGCTGTCTGAGGAAGACCATCAGGATCACCTTGTCATATAGAGCAGCAATAGTAATAGCATATGTTACTGTACATAGATCTACAGATTCACATGAAAAGATTTAGCCAATGTTCCTATCATCCACTATCAAACACATCTAGAAATTCATATATATGTCTGTGCTCATAGTTTTATTTTCTAGAATGAACATTGTATTTTGAAACTCCTGGGCTATGCAAAGTTTTTCTTTTGGTGTTTTAACATAGCTCAGGGTAACTGTGAGTTAAGTAGATAGCAAGGAAAATCACAACAGTTCTCTGGCCTCATGACAGAGGTTGCTATCCTTGTTCTTCATGTGTCCCCATGAAGGCAAAACAAGTGGAACAGCATTGTACACTAGATCTGAGAAACAGCTTAAGAACCTTTTTATTTCTCAGCTGTTAGTAACTACCCTTAAGTGAGACTCAGTAACAGGCTGCATTAATGGTGTTGCTCTGACCAGCTCCCTCACAAGCCAACTACAGAGCCTCTGTGAGGAGTGTTTACACCATCTGCCATCAACTTCAGCCCAAAGGAAACTGCCACTGTTAGTCTGTGACTGGTAGCCAGTGTCTACATGAGCTTCCTCTGACTTTCTCCACTCACGGTTTGTTCCATAAGGACAAGGAGGGAATGCACAGGACTGCACAAACCCTACCACCATGTGCTGGATGCCTCTGAGGAGCAGCAGTGCTGGTGCCTGCTGAATCCCTGTGGGCACAGGTGCCTGGGTGTCATGAGGGTGGTTTCTCTGAAGCAGATGGGGCTGGAACAAGAAAAGAGTGATTTATACAAGTACAAACTGAAGGAAAGTTATAAAGTCTCTCAATTGCCAGTGCCAGCTAGCAGCACAGAGGCAGTAAGATCCCTCTTAGCTCTAAGTGTCTGTTTCAAAGCAAAGTTGAGCATGTTGTCTCAGACTACCTCCAGTGACGGTTTGAACTAATGTTTAATTTTGCCATGAAATGGACTGTAAGTGCTCACAGAACCAGGAAACAGCTGAGAACCAGTTTAAAAAAACACTCAAGCCATTCATCCTCTGTGCCTCTCAGCAGCCAGTTACTGTCTGCTGGTTCAGAGGTGCTGTGCAAGTGTTACTCATACAGATGAACTTAATATGGGTAAACATGTCCCAATTTTGAGGTTAAGCTAATGGCATTAGCATTGGACATCAAGACAAGGTTTCACTGGAAAATTCCATATCCCTCAACCAGTAATATTCTGTCTGAAATAATTTACATTAAGGAAACTTTCACAAAAAACTCCAGGTGAACAAGAACTGCTGCAGAGCAGTTATTAAGGTCTAGAGAAATTGATATTTCAAAAAAATTTTAAATACATAGAAAAAGTCAGCATACCTGGCTTCCACAGATTTTTTTTTTTAAAGATAGATCTATCATATCTAGGGGGAAATAAATAAATAGATAAATTCTAAAAGAAAACCCAAAATATATTGCCACCAAAGTTTTTGAGAACCAAACAACGACTTTGTTTAAGTGCTCTGTAGGGCAATAACTGAAAGCTGTTCCCCTAAATAGCATAAAACTCTGTAGTGGGTTGACCTTGGCTGGTTGCCAGATGCTCACCAACCTGCTCTCCCTTTTCATACCAGGGCAGGAATAAAATTAAGATGGAAAAAGCCAGGGGTTCAGATAAAGACAAGGAGATCATTTACCCCCAAACACTGTCATCAGCAAAACAGACCGGGCTCGGGGAAAAATTCAAAATACACTTTGATGATGAAAAGCAAACCCAAAAATATCTTTCCTTAAATCCTCTCCCATCTTCTTTTTTCCAGGCTCAACTTCTTAATGTCTTTTCCAATTCCTGCTGGAGGCAGGATGGGGAATGGGGTCAATCCGTAAGAGTTCTTCTCTGCTGCTCCTTCCTCCTCACATTTTCCGTTCTCTAGCATGGGCTGCAGTCCTTCAGGATGAACCTGCTTTCATGTCTCCATGGGACTCAGTCCCTTGAGGAAATAGTCACCTACCCAGTGTAGGTATCTGCCACCAATTGCAATGCATTCCACCATGATAAGTCCATGAGCTGCAGAGGAATCTCTGCTCTGGTACTTTGAGCAACTCTTCCCCCTGCTTCTTCTCTGGCCTTGGAGCTCACAGAGCTTTTTCTTACTTCTTCTCTTTACTCCTTATTGTTTGTGAAACCTTTTGTCCTTTCTTAAATGTTTTTCCTGCTTGGCCAAGGGCCTCAGCTCTGACCTGTAGTGGGTCCCAGGTTCACTATATTAGGCCCCTCAAGGCTCAAATATTAATTAAAAATAAATAAATAAACTTTTAGCCATTGAACTGAAGCTTAAAAAATATAAGTTTTGAGGCTGGAATACATGATGTTGATGTAAGGGTGAAACTTGTACTTTTCTTATACATGACATTTGAAGGCAGTGAAAACCTGCCATACAAATTAACTTGTTTCTAAAGACAGCAGGGCAAATGCTTTTTCCAGGTCATTTACAGCAGTCTAGTAAGAAGAAATAACAAGAGAACAACAACAAAGAAAAAATAATAATAATGTGAGCACCAGCTCTTTCTCAGGAAAGGAAAGTGCTTTCATTTGAAAATTATCTAGTTTTCAATGGACATGTAATTAATGGTTCTGAAAGCAAATATAACAGATATTCTTTATATGCAGTACATATATTATGTGCAAGTAAAGAATCAGTGCTTGTGTATAACTATTGTTTTGCAAAATTCATTGCATTCCACATATTTAGAAGACAAAATAAATTTTCTTTTGGTTCAATACTAAATTTCAGTATAAAAAAAATAAGTGGGGAAGAATACGTTTTTAACACTTGTTTGTTATTTCCTGGAAGTATCATTAATCAGACTTAAAAAGCCCTTAAGAAAAAGCAGAAATACACTACATCATTATTGACAGCATGTTTTGAAATCTTAGAAGAATAAGAATACAAAATTCTAATATTGGTCATTCTTCAGTTTTGTGATCACCACCTGAAATCAATGTTGTTTGTTTAATTTCTCTGCCAACTACAGCTTCATCTACTATTGCAAGTATATTCTTACTGTCTTCTATCTCCAGTAGAATTTCACTAACATTCTCTTACAAACCAATGAAAATTATTTTAATATTGATCTACCAGGCTGAAACTGCAAGATGAAGAAATTAAATATGTGACTTTTAAAATTTATTTAAGACCAATTCACCACTGAAATAAACTTGTCAAAGGGTAGGATGAGTGACATCACTTCTGAGGAAGACTGAAGTCTTTTTTACAAGAAAAAGGTATTTGGTGCAACCACTTATTCTTGGCCTGGATGCTGGAATACTAGAAAAAAATGCTAAAATATTTTTATATAGGAAGTCAAGCCAAGCATACTCAAAAGCCTTAAGTAGCTCTCAAAGAGAAATTACTTGTAGTTACAGTAATATTTGCCTATATATATTCTATCAGAAAGGTTGATCACAGCATTTACCATAGAATTTTTGTTGTTATTCACACAACAAATGACTGTGCCTTTTGCTCCCATAAATGGGTTCACATATGCTAGCAATTGTGCTTTATGGTCTCATGGAAACCAGTAGTGCTCCAGGTAAACTTAAAAGCTACCATTCACGTAGTGAATATACGGCATCAGATCTCTGGTGAGTTTTCTGCTACTCTTCTTTACTCACACACAGATGGATTGAGCAGGTGAAATTCATACTAACTGAGATCAATAAAACTATACAAAGCATTAAACTGCCCAGGGTGTTTAACATTCTCTAAACTATTGTCTATGGTCCAGTGTGCCCATTTTCTTCAGAATATTGACTAAAGAAACACAAGGTTTCACATATATAACCTCTAACAAAGCTACATATATTTTTTTTTTAAGGAAAACAAAATTGACAAAAAACACAATAAAAATTTGCAACCCTTTGGAACTCAAAACCAAATTCAGCAGAATAGTCACATTTATGCAGTTCCATACTGAATCAAGGCCATCCATTTTTTTCTATCAAACCTTGCATATTCCAACATGTTGCACATGTAATTCCTACATATAAAACCAACCAAAAAGAAAGTTTTATTGTAGTGAGAACATTTACATGATACAAATATTGCTCGGGAAAATTATTCCCATTTTTTAGATATTTAGATGGTAGAGATTCCATGTCTCCTGCTACATATTCCAATGGTTCCTTTTTTAAAAAAGCAGGTGTGAGGACCCCTTCCACAGTCATCAGTATAACAAGGTGACCTAACAGAGGCAGAAAAGCAGTTCAAAGAAAAATCCATTCTGAAAAGAATAGAAATAAAGGTGAAGTATCAGAACTACTAAAATGTTCTTCAAACCTTTTTACCTTTTTTTCTTTTTTCCACAAAGCCAGGGAGGCACATTACATTCTAGTTTCCAACCATTATTGACATGAAATAGGAAAAAGAAAAGCACCTGACATTTCAAATAGCTGTCCACAGGAAAATCAAGAAAGCTTAACTGAATGAGAATGGCATTAGTAGTGCCCTGGTCACATGCACCCTTCCAGAGCATTTAGAAATACTAAGTCACATAAATAATGATCTAGATAAAAGTTTAGGAAAGAGGTTCCACTCTGCTTTACCTGTGAAGCTATAAGCTGAGCAAAAAAAGAGTCAATTCTATTTACTGAGAATTCAAAGCACAAGAAAGCACCTTAATTAAGAACACAGAGACTGAAAAAACTCTTACAAATTTAACATTACCAGCACTCCATTAAAACTTATGGTTTTTTAAATTCATGCTCCCATATATCTATAATTGTTTTCAGCTTTAAAATCACAGCTTAATTAAATACAAGTTTCCACCCTAAACCCCTTAAATATCAATTAAATTGTCATTCCCTTTCATCTACCTTGAGAGGCTTAAATCCAATCTACAGCCTCGAACCACAACAACTTGACTCCATTTCACACAAAATACCATTGCAGATGCTTTCTTTCACCATTCCCCACTGTCATTGCCCAGCTGATTTTCTGTGTAAACAAAGCCTTCTCATTCCATCCACTCCTGAGCCCAATATAGTACATCAAACTAAAATATAGCTCCAAAACAAAAGTCCCCAGTCTTGGATAGGAAGAATAAGAAGTGAGAATCATTTTTTTCCCTTGATATTGTGTTCTGTCAATCATTCTACATGCTAAAAAAGAAAACAAACTGTTTTGTTCATCATTACAGTTCATCTGACTTCTGCTTCCAGTTCTTTTCCTTACTTCACTTGATTAATGCATCTTTTTATTCAGTTCTGGTATGGGAACATGAAAGTGGAGAAGTTCATATACTTCTGATCCTTTCTAAAATCAAGGACAAAGAAAGTTACAGGAAAAAAAAATATTCTGCTAATAAGCAGAATGACAATAATTATTTCCTCAGCTGCTCTTAATTTGAAATGATCAGATACTCTGTTTTCTTTCATCTCCCAAATGTTAGTACAAAAGCATGAAAAAAGACATCAAGAATCACATCACTGATGCTTCTCTAGGGATCACCTCCATTCACACAAAGACAATAGTAAAATTGCCACAGAAGAAGAAAAATACAAAAAGCAACAAAGAAGGGAAGGAAAAAAAACCCCACAGAAATGCAGAGACAAATATGGATAAATATATTCTTTTTGTGGAGACAGAATGATTTGAAATACTCACTCATATTGGTCTTGAAATTGAAAGCCAATCACATCCTTTATATTGAGCAAAATTATTTCTGGCACTCCAAGTATAATTTATTGCCAGTAAACCAGACAACTGCAAGAAAAGAAAGTTTCAACCTATTTAGAACAGAGATGATATTCAAGTGAAATGTACAGATTTCTCATTGATAGAGGTCCCACAGAAATCCATGTAGTTGGCAATGATTGCAAGAGATTTTTCACTAAATATTTGTCTTGTAAATTTGTATGCACAAATGCCTAGACTTCTGTAAGACCCTGAGACACATTAATAGTTACTTAAAAAAGAAGGTAAGGAAAAGCATCTGATAAATAAGATTCAGCATTATACCACACGTGAAAGTATGGGGCCATGATTTCTGTATAGAATTGGAAATCAAATCATTTCCTGAGAAAAGTGGAAATTTAGTTAAGAGCAAGCATATGCTACAGCTATGCATGTCTTTTAAATAAAACACAAGTATTTTGCATGCTATATGTGCTGAGCTGGCTCAATATACCAGAGAAATATGTATACAGTTAAAACAATTCAGGAGGTGGTAAAACTGTCCCTCGAGCAATGAATACAATTCTATTTTACATTTGTTATAGGACCATTTTCATTTAGAAATCTATTATTATCAGACTTTTCAGTATTTAAATTTCACTTTAGCTGCAGAATCATTTCACAGCGGAGATAATCTCCAACCAAAAGTGCTCAATGCCTCAGAACTGTTGACTGGAGGGTTTTTCTTAGTTGTCTTTATCTGTATTATGAATGTCAATCAGCATTTTAAAAAGGAAACCAGAACATGCCTGAAGAAGTACATGTATTTGTAAATATAATTTGAGAATAAATTGTTTGGAATATATAATTTACTGTGTTAATTACAGTAAATCATATGCCATTATGCATTTATATCCAAGCTAGCATAATAGGGGGAAGACCAAATAAACATTGTCTCTGGATCAGATTTTTTTAAAGAGTTCAGGTCTGATAACTGTCAATTAGCTGCCAACTATGAGACCATCTTTTCATATAAGTCAATCGTCAACACTTCCTTCTGTTCTCTCCCTGCAAGAAGTTCCCTGTGGGAGCTGTTAAGGAGATGTGACTTTTCCAAAAATCCATCCTCCTTTGCTCATAGTAATAGTCACAATGTGCTCCTTCTTCTACACAAAGGGGTAGTCCTTGAGCTGAGTTGACATGTCAAGAGTAGACACATGTCAAGAGTAGAGAGAAGCTGGGGAAAGGACAGATTGGAGAATGCTTATAACAGCTAATTACAATCATTTTGGACAGTGCAACTGACAATCTTGGGTTAAATTCATGTTGTACTTAGGCTTAAGCCTGAAATTTGACTCACTAGGACTGCAGAGTTGCCAGTCAATGCAACCAAAGAGGCAGGTGTCACATAGGGCATGATAGTCAATCCCCCAAAGCTGATGGTAAAACTCCAAAGGCGGACTTACTTTTCTTAACAATCATTTGTAGGATCCAAGTAAATTTTTATTTCAGTTTAAAGTATATGCTGTTGACTCTCCCTTAGATGGAAATGGGGAGGGAAGCTTGAGCTAGTCCTGCTCTGAGCTAAGGAACAAATTTTAGTAACTCGTGCCTCCCAACTGAATCCAGAGCACAAATTACAGCAACGTGCTTTTTCCTCTCCTGCACAAATATGCAGTCACCATAGCATTTACGGGTGTCTGTCACCTTCCATTAAGTAATTCATCCTCATCTACTCCATAAACTGATAACTAGCATCCAGGAGCACTCGGGAGCAGTTTACAATGTTGCCCTTCAGGATACTGCTTTGCAACATGGTGGCTTTGACAACAAAGCCGTTGAAAACTGCTCATGCCTGAACTTGGATTCATTATCAGACCAGCTGTGTCAATACAGCTACTTATGGGACTCAGGGATGATGACTGGCTTAATCTCTATTAAAAACAATCTTTTCCTATTGCAGATTTCTTCTAACTTCAATTATTGCAGTAACCTTGCTTATAGTGGGGTCCATACACAATCACACTAGTGCAACTGAGCGAGCAACGAAATGCACTGTGTGGAAAGAGCTTTTTAATCAGCTTTGTCATCCATCTAACACACTGAGAAACTCAGCTGTGACTTACTTGCTTTTTGAACACCATATTAATGCTTAGCAACTTAATGCTTCTGGCTGTAGGGCCCCTACAGATCTGAAGAGCTACCTGAGGAGGCATTGTAACAGGAGTGCTAAGGGTGGAAGTGTTATTGGAGTGAATGAACCTAAGGTCCCTGATGAATTTCAAACAGAAAAGACCACTTAACTATTTTATCTTATGCTCCTGATATGTAAATTCCCTGATCTTCAGTTGGACTTCTCCTGGAAACAGCCTCCCATATGCCCTATAAAAGAACTTTTCATTTTAACTTGGGGAAATCAAAGGCCTCAGAAATTATAGGCACAATCTTGGACCATACATCATGTTTCCTCATTTGTTTAAAGGGTACAGGATTCTACCCTATTTCTTTAAAGTTCATTATTGTCACAGTACTATTTAACTGCTTGGCATTAGCTACATATATGCATATAGCTGTTCTGCAGAATATACGCTTATATCAACCAATTAAAAAGAAGTAATTATAATCTACTATCGCTAGGTTAAATTAGTTACCAGGCAGGTTCAATAAAAAACCTGACTATACTGCAACAATATTTTACATTTATATAGCACCTTACAGTTGGCATTTGACCAATTAGGCTGAGAGTGCAATGCTAAATCACAGCAGGCCCCTTTGAAAAAGGGCAGCAGCTAACTGTCAAGTTGTTCTACTTCACAGTGGGAAACTTTTCACAGTAACACTGAGCAAAGTCCTAATCTCACCACATGTAACAAAAATTTTTCAATTTTTGGAGAAAAACAACACAACTCCAGAATGACATTGATATAAATTTTCTTCAGTAACCTCAGTATTTTAGCCATAATGATGTTTCTTTTGTGTGAATACAGTCTAGCTTGCTTACAGTGAGGATGAAAGCCAAACTGCCTGACTCAAATTTGAAGGGACACTAAATATTTTAAACCTGTTGTTTAAACTTGTTACACATCTCTTCCAACAGAATTTAAAGCTGTTAGGGCTATATTTTTTTCTAATTAAAATCCCTCAAAATGATTTTGTCTTTGCAAAAAATATATCCCTCTCATCTTTCCTGTATTAAAAATTTGAGGCTTTTTCTATTTACTCAAACAAAAGTAGTAAATTTCATAATCTAGTTCTCAAAAAAGGAACCCCTCAATCAGTAGATATGTCTGCTCACTTTACCTCTCTACTTGTCAATAAAGTAGGATAACAATGATAGTCATAACTTTAAGGATGTTTCATCACAAAAAAATAATGGTTTATATCTTGTTATGGAATCATTAAACAGCAAAGCTATTTGGAAAATTGTTTTGTCAGCAAAGTATGTTGTCTACCATGAAGGTATGTAATAAAAAACACTTTTTTTTTTCTCTCTTCATTTTTAAGTCACACAAGAACTAGATTAACTCAGCTGTACTGGAAAGGGTTAATGTTTGTAGTCAGTAAACTGAAGCCACTGCAGGTGTGAGGTTTAATTGAGAGGCAGATGCACAAAGACAGCAGGTAGAGATGGAAATTAGGTTAGTATAGGAACAGGGCAAGGTGAATGCAGAATTCTGTAACCCATACATATTTAAACTGTGCTTGTCTGTGTTCTATTCTTTGTAAATAGTGTCAAGTGGTTTGTATTTTAGGAGAGGCTCATGATTTTGCAGTACATGTTCTCTAATATGTGCAAGCATTCCTCACAAGTGATTCACTTGCTTGCAGAAAAAAATTACTTTTTCTTATGAGAATAAGGAGTATGTTCTCATTTTAAAGTTGCTGTTTGACATGCATAAGAGGGCATTTTTACTTGCACCCTAGATGAACTAATGATTTTATACACTTCTTGCTGAGCTTCTGGCAGGAAATATATCCTATTGCTCACATACTGTTAGAATTAATCATCTAATAGGAAAGGCCAAGTGCTTCAATCACAACTCCTTCTCAATACAATTTTACGGTGTATGTTTTCAGAGGGGAAAAAAAATTATAATGTTAATAAGAAGATCTACAATCATAACAAGATGGGATGCCTGGGGTTAAGACTATTGTTGCAGCACTGCTGGGCCCTAGTGGTAGGAAACAGCTTGTACTGGAAGCCAAAAGGCAACCTTTGGCCAAGATTTTGTAGCATCGGAAAGGTTTGGTCGGAATCAGTGTCCAGGCAATTTCTTTCCCATAATTACATAGTTAAAAAAGCACAGAAAGAATTTGAGAAAAAAAAATTTGCAAAGATTCTCACTGTAACATGACATTATGTTCTTGCTTGACCCTGTACATGTTGTTAGATTATGTGATAAAAATCTTGCTCCGCATATGGTAAGTATCCCAGAGAAGACAAACCAGTGTGGGAGAGAAACCTCACTTACCCATTCAGCAAAAACCACGCTGCCCCAGCTACTCCCAGATCTGCTAAAGGAGAGTCACCAGGCTGGAGGTCTTGCCCAGCACCTTAAGAAAATGGGAACAGGTAGCTGGTGCATCTTAAAGACTGAGGGGGGTACTGCCTCAGTTTTATGGGATATATGAGGTATCAAGAGGAGCATTTTTCGGGATTACACAGGAATTATTACAGGATGTGTAGGGGAAATTACAAAGATGGGGAAGGGAGGGATCAAGATGATTTGGGGAGGAGCAAGAGTTAGAAAATGGAGGTATAAGAGCATAAAAGGCTTGGGTGGTGTATAAGCAGATTGCTGATCGGTGTGCATGTCTGGCCATGCTCTGTGTCTGGTGAATGCAGTCTGTCCTACCTTTCCATTAAACTCCATTTCTCACCATCTTCTTGGGTGAGAGGATCTGTATATTGTGACTCTGTGTGTGTATGAGTGTCTGAATGCTGCAGTCACAGGTCATAGGGGCCTGTATGTTTGGGGAGGGTGAGACAGCAGTTATGTCAGTGTGTATTTGCTAGTGAATATCCATCCAGACTAGCCATCGAGTAGGACAAGTGGCCTGGGAGCCAAGGTCAAAGAAGCTGTAGGTCTGGGCAGAGGACATGTGTGAGAGTCTGTGACTGGAGTGGGATACATCATAGAATCATTCTGCATCTTCCTTGGATATGATCTGGAAGGAAACTTGAAAAAAATCCTTGAGACTTGTGAACCGGGAGGAAATGCAAGGAGTATGGGAATAATGTGCCTTGCTCTAGCTTGGTTGTAAATTATTAATTTTTTTTCACCATGATTATTGATTATTTATAACTAATTATAATCACATACCAAAATTAATAACTTCACTTCCCACTGTAAAAAAGGTACCCAGTGGATAGGTTTTATACATGAATGCTTTGTCATTCCTAAAAGTTATGTTCAGCCCAGTGTGGCAAATATCCAAAAGTATTCTTTGCAGAGCTTACTTCATTCTGTACATAAGTAGTGTGTGTGTGTACAGTCCTATGTCTGTAATACAAAAAGTTCTTCTTGATCAATGATGCTGATCAATGATATCTACATATAGCTGAGCTTCATGGGCTTATTTAGTCAGATGCATGTCCTAAAACTGATGGAAGCCTTTCTAAAATATTACTACAATGGGTTCACTCAATAAAGTAATTATACAGATCATATTAGGGGAAAAAAAGGATGAAATTATACTGCATATTCTATATAGAATTTATAAGACATTTATTAAAAATATCTATTCTCACCTAATCAGTCAGAGTCTGAATGTACATATAGATAGAGAATTTGGTAAATCATAATGGGTAGCATTTAATGCTATCCATGGGATAATAGGCATTTTTAACATCCAATTAATCAAAATCTTCTGATAAAGTTGCTTCTTTTTATTTCAGCGCAGATTAAAGGTATAATTCACTCCAGCATTAACTAGCTGATTAAAGGCTTCTCTTTCAGTTTTTTTGCATGAACCAAATAAATGACAAACTTAATTATGTCTACATTGCACTCTTAAATGGAGCTATTGGAAAATAGCATAAGGGAACAAACATTTATAGGAATCCTTTAATTATGCATAAGTTATTATTTTATGTACGCACAAAACTGACGTTGTTTTGTGAATTTATAGTTTAACCACAATATAGAATGAGAGTCACTAAGGGTAACTTGCAGGAATCTGTGTCCATTGCAAATGAGGTGCTAACTGGAGTATATACAGCTGTGGTCAGCCCTGATAACATGAGCAGTTCCGAATTCGTTCTTCCTTAGCAACTCCTTCATGCCTAGCAACATCCTAAAAGATGTTCAAACAGTAACAGCAGACGATATGTAAAACAGACAGAAAAAAGCTAGGATTAAAAAAAACCCAGGCAACAAAACCCAAGACAAAGCAAAACAGAAAAACCTCACCACATTTACTCCTTAAAAATTCTGTAGAATGAAGTTTTCAGAAGCATGAAGTTTTTATAAGAGCATAGAAAACCTGAGGAATGTTGATTTGAAATTAATCTTCCTAATTGTGAAATGTTTTGGGGACTTTTTCCTTAGTATATAAAATAAAAATATAGAATCTTATATCAGCTGCAGAATTATATAAAAAAGTAAATTTTGTTAAGCTCAGCATAGAGGTGCTGATCCTTTGAAGTATTAAGGTTTTGTTAAGCAAATCAAAACCAGATGACCTATGAAGCAATAAAATGATACTTAAAAGGGGTATCCCAATCAGGTTATCTTTTTGTGCTCTTTGGATTGTATCTCACTACATCTTAAAAGCAGCTTAATGCTGAGAGCTTTCAAACATGGTGATGTGATTTATGACACCCCAGAGTGACCCACCACTACACATGGCTTCATAGAGTTTGAGAAATGTCACAGTCCAGTATAAAGAAAGGTGAGCCAAAGAACATAGTGTTATACCATGCAACATATATTAGTTACAGGATGATATGAAATGCTACGAAGAAAAGTTTATCCTTTGGTCTGTCTCCATCTGTCATTACCTTACCTTTTAGCACATAAGACTTTGCTTAGTCAAAGGAGGAAAAAAACAAACCATACAAAAATGCTTCATAGAACATACAGGAAGATAAAAGGGGAAAAGCACGCGCTTAAAAAGGATGAAGTTCATCTAAAAGAAAGTCTTTCTTCAGCCCATCAGCTCTAATCATCACAATAAAATTAAATCCCATGTAATCTGGAAATCCAGCAACTACTGGCTTTTAGCTTGCTTTCTTTAGAAATGAATGTATTACCAATTCCAGACTTTCTTTACAGGAATGTATTGCTCCTTGTTCAGGGTCCACTGACTGAGTTTTTAACCTTTCGAATCACTGCCGAAGTCAAAATACTGCACTGTGCACTTTCCTGAACAACAGTCGTCATTAGGAAACTTAATGGTGTCTTTTCTTAGCACTTTTAGAAGTTTATAGTCACTCTCTGTATATGCAGAATTACAAATTAATAAGGTAAAGCCAACTCCTGGAAGATCTCCTCAGTGAGATCTTGAGAATTCAGTCAGCATGCTTCCCTGGGACTAACTAGAGGAACATCCACAGTAGCCTGGTCAGAACATAGAACACATCAGCTCAGCTTTTAGCTACTTTGCCTTAGACATAAGTCTTGTGGGATATCACTAATTAGAGACTAAGACAGTCACTGAAGATATCTCTTTTTCTGAACTGCCACAATTTCAAGTATCCTACCAAGACAGTCTAGTGGAGAAAAACATATTTGTGCTCACAAAACCAAGATACAGAACGTGTACTTGAACAGAATTTCCCAAGTGAGCCATTGGTATTTTCTGGTTATTGGTCTTAGCTCATATTTGAACGTGGTGAGCATTTGTACTGTGCAGTAATTCAGCTCAAAAAAAGTGTGACTTGTAGCTTTTTGCTAAGAGGTATATTCTCCTGTTCAATGTGAATAATTTAAAGAACTACTATTACACATAGGGGTTTTTTGTTCTTTGAGCGGCTTCTAAATTTTATTTCCCAAAGGGCCTTCAATTTTCAGGAGTCTGAAGGTCTTTGAATCTGAGCGCCTGGAGCTTATGCTCTGTATTGGGATGAACCAATTTAAATCCCACATAAAATGTGACAAAATGTGTCAAAATTTTTTCTCTGGCACCCCATTCGAGAAATACGTGCTTTCTCCTAGCCCTTCCTGCTTAACTGAAATTTCACGCCATGTTCACCTTCTCCTTATGATTGTTCCAGAAGAAATGATTGTGGGACCGTGCAGATACACAGATTAATTAACTGGAAAAAAGAAGAGGAAAAGGGGAAAGGGTATATATGAGACGAAAGAAGAGGATGGGTATCTGTCTAACTTTGCTGCCAGTGAAAAGGTGCATGGAACTATATCCTAAATCAGAAAGTTCACGAGTTCAAGCTTAGCTAGGATAAGAAGAACTAGCAAACTTTTCAGCCAACCTTTCTTAGCACTCAATAAAACATTAATTTTTCACGTCTTTTGATTAGCCACAGGTAGGCACATTACTACTAATTTTCAGTTTAAGTTAAAACTCCACAGACACCTCTGTTTTTCAGTGCCTGAGCTGGCATTTGACAATTTGTGAGGTGTCAGATGAGGTTGAGAACTAGGTGTTGTCTTGTTAATGTGCTTGGCAGGGAAGCAGAGCAAGTTCACAGCAGAAAGAGCCTGTAATAACTCATGGATAAGAATACATCTCAGAGTGGGTGATGGGTTATAAGTTTGGATGCAACAGTTTAAAACTGGATTATAAGTTTTAACAGTGAAGAAGGAAGGTTATGATTGCAACTTCAGATTTTGAACTGGGTTTAGGATACAGCCTAAATTCATGTAAAAGCAGCTTTATTTACATGCATAAGGTAGGTAAGTTAAATCTGAGGCTGTAAGTGGAAATAAAAAAATCACAGAGATATTTAAGCTTACAGATAAACTAAGTTGACAGATAAAAGAAAAAAAGGTCTAAAAGTTCCTAAATTTATAGCACTGATGCAGGTTGCCTTTTACTCTCAGATAATCTGAGCAAGAAATTTTAAGAATTTTTAAGTTTTCTTCTGAAATTATTGATAACTGGATACTCAGCATTTTTGATGGAAGCACCCCCAGAGTTGCAAAACAGCTTCCTTTGACAAGCTACTATAAAGAAATAAAACTATAAACAACACAGGTAACTTCTTTGCTTCTCTATAAAATAAGCTATTAGGTATTTTTCTTTGTGCAACCACTCTGCCAATGAGAATTTTGTATGCAGCCAAACATTTTGATGGGGCTGTCTGTGCTAAGTCTTGACATCCATTACTTTTGCAAAGCATAGCCAAGTTATGCTCCTTGGAAATGACTGATATTTATGCATTAAACATGTAATCATGTGGCAATTAAGGATGGTGAAATTATATCAGAATAGTATGATAATGAAGTTCACTTGGAAACAGTGTTTGGTAAACAACCTCCATGCAGGATCTCCCAGCAAACGTTTTGATTGCGTCTTCTGTTTAACAGACATTTGTTGCTGGAAGATCAAAAGAAAGTGTTCATGAAAGAGACTTTATCAAAGGCACCAGAGACAATGTGTCAAAAATCAATGATGATACAAATCAGATAGTTTTGTCCATTTCTATAGTATCTCAAAATAATTTTGGTTGAAAAAGACCTTCAAGATCATCGAGTCCAACTGTTAACCTAACACTGCCAAGTCCACCGCTAAACCATTTTGAGGTGCCTACTTCCCTGGACAGCCTGTTCCAGTGCTTGATAACCCTTTCAGTGAAGAAATTTTTCCTAATATTCAATCTAAACCACCCCTGTGGCAAACTTGAGGCCATTTCCTCTTGTCCTATCTTCATCTATCTTTGTTCCATGTGTCAGATTCTTTTGATACCGAGGAGACGCTCTCGTACACAATCCTTTTTAAGATTAACCTTTACAAGCAGATGTAACACTGCAGTGTAACATAGCTTCTTTTAAAATGTTTATACAATTGTTTCTAAGTAGCATTCTTTGTAGTGCTAATTAAATGAGACAGCAGCTCATCACATATTCATGATTCCACAAATCGCAAATGTCAGTGCTGTCAATGCTCTTATACTGCTGTGACATAAGTAGAATAAAGCAGGTTTGAATTACTGATCTCATTATTCCCTCTTTCCATTTGCTGTATTATCAACAATAATGTTCAAGTAACAAATAATTTCAGTGAGCAATATTAAATAATTTCTCAGAAAATTAGGGTTCTGTTTCAGATGCTACTTTCACAATAAACTGCAACATTTGCATATCCCTTTAAGTATGAAGGTATTGAAATTGATTGAGAATTGGGAACATTAAAAACCAGAACTAAATGAATCATGACTTTTTCAACTTTCTGCTTTCTCTTCTTTTGCCTTTTAAGAACATATAAAAATGAATAATTTGTTTTAATGTTTATTTCAAAGATTTTTTTACAATATTTATTTTAAAATATTATTTAATATTTTTAATTTACTTTAATTATATAACCAATTTTAAAATAGTTTCATAATAACATAGCTGAAAATTAGCTATTTAGGCTGGAAATCAGCCTAAATTTAAATTGCATTTTCAACACATTTAAAATAATCTTTTTTTTTTCTTCAAATCTTTAAAAAAAGTTTTTCAGGAATGGATAATGCTCTTGAAGAAGTAGTAATTTATGAAGACACAGAAGTTACTTTTGTACCCTATGAGTTTAGTACTAAATATCAACATTGCTAATTTGTAGTTATAGGTGCTATGTATCTGGTTTCATTTTGCTTCCTATTTCACATCAATTGGACAAATAATAGAGCAGTAAAATTTGAAGAAACCTAATTCGAAACTCATCTCTTTTGATATTTGTCTAAGAATAGGTCAGTTTCAAATATTACAGGACACTGTTTATACACTTAGCAGGTGGTCATGGTTCACAAATTCTTCAGACCACTCATATAAAAGCAATAATGTTTGAAATGTTTCTCCTGATAGTGCCAGTAGCAAACCTCCTGTGGACTACCATGTTGGGAATCAGGCTGAGCATGCGTGGGAGAGAATCTGACCACACAACCTGCAGACAGAAATGTAAATGAGCATGTGTTGACTGTATGTGAGTGTCAGAAGAGAACGTAGTTTGAATTATATATTTGCTTTATAAATTCCTTGCAAAACGAATTTCTCTCTGTTTACTGCTTTGGAGAAACAGAAATATAAACGCTATTCAAAAAAACCCCAACTTTCTCTTCATGTCTGTCTCCTTTTTTAATAAAGTGCCTTTTCCTCAAAAATTGAAAGCTTCAGTGTTTTCTTCAGTCCTTTCTGATGATAAGGGCTATGTTTATTTAATCAGAGCAATAAAGAAATTACTGATTATATAAATAATAACGTGATCAGATCAGCACAACTTTTGTGCATGATGCAGAGTATGAAGTACTTACAGTAAACAGCACACAATAAACCCAAAATCTGGAAGATTTTAAAAAGTATTTATGAAAAAATTGCACCCACAAGGAAAAGAAAGGGGCTTCCTCTCCATTCAAACTGCCAGGATCACTATTACAGCTTACAAATCATCCACCATGCTCTCTGATTGTACCATTTTTTCATGCTGTGGGAATGTGCTCTAGTTCCTGTGGCAGCTCAGGGAAGTCCTTGTGTCATACACCCTTATCCCACATGCAGGTCCATCAAATTGGGTTTGTGCAGCAAGCCTGTCACTTCCCCAAAGCACTGGTCCTATTGTGTCTCTGCAGATGCACTATAAAAGATGTGGCCAAGCTGGCCAGAAATGTTTGAATAGATATCACATTATTAGAAAGATGGCTATAACTCACTTTTGTAGCTGCACTACACTGTTTTGGTGGATGATGGAAAGGCTTTTGACATAGTCTACCTCGATTTCAGCAATTCCTTTGGACACAGTCTCCCATGGTATTCTCCAGGATAACCTGGCAGATCATGGCTTGGACACATATACCCCTTGCTGGGTTAAAACTGGCTGGCTGATGCGGCCCAGAGAGTGGTGGTGAATGGAGTTAAATCCAACTGGTAACCAATCACAAGTGGTGCTCCCCAGGGGTCTGTACTTGATCCTATTCCCTTTAATATCTTTACTGATGATTTTTATGAGGGAATTGAGTGCACACTCAGTAAATTCACAGAAAAAAAAACAAGTTGGGGGGAAGTATTAATTTGCTGGAGGGTAGGAAGGCCCTCCAGAGGGACTTAGGTTGAATCAATGGGCAAAGGCCAATAGGATGAAATTCAACATGGTGAAGTGCTGGGTTCTGCACTTTGGTCATAACAACCCCAGACAATGCTACAGGCTTGGGGCAGGGTGGCTGGAAAGCTGTACAGAGGAAAAGGATTTGGGGGTGTTGGTTGACACTCGCCTGAACATGAGTCAGCAGTGTGCTCAGGTGGCCAAAAAGGACAACGGCATCCCAGCTTATATCAGGAATAATGTAGCCATCAGGACCAGGGGGTGATCATTCCTCCATACTAAGATCTGCTGAGGTTCCACCTCAAATACTGTGTTCAGTTTTGGGCTTCTCACAACAAGAAAGAGGCCCTGGAACATGTCCAGAGAAGGGCATCGAAGGTGGTGAAGAAACAAGTCTTATGAGGAGCAGCTGAAACAACTGGGACTGAGAAAAGGAGACTCAGGGGAGACCTTATTGCTCTCTACAAGTACCTAAAAGGAAGTTGTGGGGAGCTGGGGGTCAGCCTCTTCTCACAGGTAAGTAGTGATAGAACAAGAGGGAATGGCTGCAAGTTGTGCCAGCGGAAGGTTAAGGTTAGAAATTAGGAGAAATTCAGAGTATTTGGGCATAGGAATGGGTTGCTCAGAGACATGATGGAATCACCATCATTCTGGGTGTTCAAGGAAAGGTTGGATGAGATACTTAAGGACATGGTTTAGTAAGTAATATAGGTGGTAGAGGAACAGTTGGACTTGGACTTCTATGATTCTTTTAGGTCTTTATATTCTGTATCAGACCTTTGACCCAGTTCTCAGAAAACATAGATGACTATAGAATGTGTATATTTAGAGTTTTACTAAAGTCAATTAATCAAATCAATTTTGGCATCTCTCAAAGTTGTTCACTAGCTAGCTTGGGGGATTTTTTTTGTTGTTTTTTCATATAAAATGACCCTTTATTTACTCATGGCTTTGTTTCACTTTGAAGTTTCCAAGGATTCAAACACCCTTCTGAATATCAAAAGTTCCCAAGGGGCACTTCTATTACACAGAAAGCTGTAATAGCTTGAAAAGAATCTCTTAAAAATTATCTCCTATTCTCTGAAATCAACAAACAAACAAAATTTTTTAAAGGAATTAAAAGGAACAGCTGGGATAAGTAAAACTAATCTTTTAGTGCCAAAATTTGGCAGCATCAGCTGAGAGGTTAATTAAAGGTTAATTCCACCAACTGAAATGCTAAGCAAAAGTATACTGTTACTTTGGTAATCATAGCTAAACTGGGACCTGAGTAAGGATTGTAAACATTCAGTTACTGACCCATATCATAGGCCATATAACGAATTCAAATATATTGCTAAAATTTGTGGCTTCAGTTTCACTTTTTAATGTGTTATAATTTGTTTCATTTCATCTCATATTTACTTGATGGTTAATGCAGATTAAAGATATTTATCTGATGCATAAACTCTCCAGTGGACACTTGCAATGCTCTTTTTATCTCAGAGATATTTAGATTAAATATCTAACTTCTAACATCAAAGTCCATCCTGAGACAGAAGGTGATTGTGCTAGTTACTCACTGTCCCAGTACAGCAGATGGAAAAGCACCTTCATACACACAATTTAACTCTTGCAAGCACAGGGAACCAGGATGCAGTGGTCCATTCTGTAAATGGAATACGTATTTATATATATTTATGAAAAGTAGTTATACTTTCTTCTCAGTTACTCACACTAAAAGACTGATACAGAACAAATTCTGATGACTGCCATCTTTCTTCTAATTTAGTCTAAATTTACGTAGGCCATAATTTATCTCACATTATTATAGCATTATTTTCCTTTGGCTTATGTAACTGCACCCATTGTTTATATTCCTCTTTCTCTTTCCACTGTATTTCTAAAATGGAGTTATGTATCTTACAGTCTTTTTTTTTCCTGCCTCAGGACAGAGGCCAAACATTTTTTCCTTCTTTTATAAGTTTTATGAATAATAGCAATATTGGCAAAAATCAGGTGAATAACAACTTCCAAGATAAATGCAAAAATCAATGTGCAAAAGCACTTGTTTAGTTGATCTAGACATTAGGCACACATATTGGGACACCTGATACCTACATCTGGTCAAAGCAGAATTTTCCTCCGTTCAAGATCCCACATTTTTTCTTATGGTTGACTATTTTCCATCCACATAAACAGAAAAAATAAATATGGATCTTAAAATGTCCAGTATCCTAATGCCTGCTGCCTTCAGTTGGACTGCAAAAGCACTTGACCTCAATGTTTGCCTCAAGAGAGGCCAAAAAAGGGTTTGAAATCAGCCTCCCACATTTCAAGTGATTTGGATGATGCTAATAACCTGACTAGCAACAGCAAGCAAGCACACTCCCTACAACTCCTCCTCAGTTACGTCTCCTGCTGTGCTAAATTAATCTGAGTGGACCCTGTGTGATTTGCTTAAGGTTCTGGACCAAAAGTTCCCTTGCTTTCTAGAGACCCCTCCTTCTCAAGCCACCTCTTTCCTGCCACAAGCAACCTGTCATAAACTTAGCCAAAAAAACTGCTTTCCAAAAAACTCACAGATGTTTGTATTCTGTCTTTCCTTTTCTACAGTAACCTTATCAAGCAGTACAGTATTGCCTCTCCTATTTTACATTTGTTTCTGTTTCCTGCCCCCCTCCCTTTATTTTAACCAGGATCTACTGGACAGTTCTTCAAAGGAATTTGGTTGAGCAAAGCAAAGGATAATTGCACCATTATCCAAGCACACCGGCCAAGGAGCGATTATACCTAGTTAGAAAGGATTATAAAAACAGGCCTCCAGAGCTCCTGAACGAGAGTGCAGAGAGGGAGGAACCAGAAGTGTTAGGGTAGAAAATGTTTATGTTATCTTGAAAATAAATATTATTCTTCTGAAAACAGTGTGTTTTCAATAAAGTAGATTTCAATAGCTGACATCACCACAAACATCCCAGCAGTGCTTTGAAAATACCCCAGTATTTAGATTCATGTATGACCCTTAGGAAGGATAGTATCCTTCATCTTCAGCACTTTTGACAATACTAACTCTTTCCCCAGGAACTCATACAATGTGACAATAATTACATGTGGCTATTCTGAAGTACATGCACAGAATATTCATGCTATTGCACTTCATTGCACTTCAGGATGTTTGGAATCTTTGCCCTAATAGGATACAAAAAGAAAAACCCCATACTTGCAGGTATTTTGTTTCCCCTTTCCTTTATTGGAATTTAATATGTACCTTACAGAGCCAGACTGCAAATGCAACTCTTGTGGATTAACCTCAGCTGGCAGCTAAGCACCACACCATTGCTTGCTCACTCTCCCTGCTCCCAGAGCGAATTGGGGCAGGGAACAAGAAAAGCAAAAACAAGAGAAGTCCTGGGCTGATCTAAAGAGAGATTAAGAAGTGAAGGAGAGAGGAAGAAAACCAGCTGTCTCTTTTGAATACCCTCCTAACTTCTTGCCCATTCTCAGATGGTTTCGTGGGAGTGCAATGTTGGAGAAAAAGAGAACGCCTTCATGCTGCACAAGTACTGCTCAGCAATAGCCAAAACATTGTTGTTTTATCAACACTGTTTTAGTCACAAATCCGAAACACAGCACCATATGGGCTGCTGTGAAGAAAATTAACTACGTCCCAGTCAGACCCAGGACAATCCTAGACCCATTACCCTGTATCATTTGTGTCATGGTCAAGTCATGTAAACCAACACATCCAATACATCCTCATTAACCCACTCCTTTCCTGTTCTTGATGTATACACAGATATCATTCCCTTATGCTATGGGCTGCATCCATTAAATGTCCACTGAGTTAATTTGATCCATGACTTCTTTTCACTCTCAGAATTGTCACTCAGAACAGGAGATATGGAATTTTGTGTTGAGTTATTTGGCACAAAAACTAGCTCAGGTCAGGCCAGTGTCATTCTTGCATAGCTTCTTACAAGGCTAGTCCTCCATTAATTGAGGTAATTCTGGTTGCAGCACTTTCTATAACATACAATTCCAATCATAGATTATTTTCTCCCATGGTTAGATCTCCTTGAAGTATACACCAGATTTCTCCATCCTCCATTACCTACCAAATGTACCCACATGTCCTTGTGAGAAAACAATGCCACAAGTGAGTTTACCTTGGGTAGCAACCCATGCTGCCTTTCCCAGACATTTCTCTACAAACACTACAGGGCAATTAGTGCCTTCTATAGTATGTAAGGAGTTTTCTTGGTCAGGGACAGGTCAGTTATTTGATCCTCTGGTATTAACCAGCAAAGCAGCTTCTGCTAAATTTGCAGTCTAGGGCTTGTATGTCCTGGCACCCATTGTGTTCCACTTAGTGCAGCTCAGTCCATTGTACTATTCCATCTTTCCAAAGGCTGATGTGCAATAATGCAGTATGATGCACTCAATCAATTACATGTTTCTTGGCCTAGGTGCTTCTGAGGTTATCTCAGAAATAAATTCTCTTGATTGTCTTGATATTTTTTGGGGTGCCATGCCAGCACAAAACTTGCTTTTCAAGACCTAGAATGCTGTTCTGGATGTTTTCTCCAGCCATGCATTGGTAAACTCCACTGTGATATACATGTGATGGTTGTCTTGGTGGGTCTCAGACAGTGAGGCATCAATCTGCCAGGCCCATCCATATCGGCCTCCAGCCAGTCTCCTCTATACAAGATAGGCTGCAGTCACTTGCCTTCTTAGGCACATTTTGCATTCATGAATTACTTGTGCAATGCTTTTGTGGTCATTCCTCAACCATAAGTCTGTATGTACATTGCACACCCTTTGTTACCTGAGTCACTTTGATTCTCTATTCACTTATTGTTTCAATGTTCATCAGTGGCACAGCTCTTAGACACACAAACATCTATATGATATACCTTTACAACACTGCTTCTTCCCAGCAGCATTGTCCTGTCATAATCAAAAAGATGAGATTGGCTTACCACTGTGCTGCCAATTGGTCTGTTTCCATTGATGTAGCCACACCTACTGGGAATTTGCCACCATCAGTACAGAGACAGAGTACTGGTCACTTTTCTTATTTGTCAGTCTCTAGGGCCAACACTAGCTACATGGCTTCCACTTCTGCAAACTGACTTAATTCACCTTTTCCTTTGACATACTCAGCAACTTGTCGTGAAACTCCACAAGTGTTTTTCCACTTCCAATAGACCCATCAGTAAACAGACCATATTGCTTTTCATTCTCTAGTGATTTATCATACAGTGGGGCCTCCTTGGCACAGGTCACCTCCTTGAACAGTGCTTTAAAATCTCTGCCTTTTGGATAATTCCTGATCTTTTCCAGAACTCCAGGGCAGTTGGTATTCCCCTTTCAGACTCATTGTGTGAACAGTGGTACCCACTTACTCCACATTCTACTGGTTACAAGATGTGTAATGGGAAGCATTACATTCTGAACATTCAGCACATCACAGACAACTGTAATACCAGAGGAACCACACCTCCATACCAACTACTTTCTGAAGCAGCTCAAGCCCCCTCACATGCTGATAATATAGCTTTTTCATTTGGAGTATAGAAGATGTTAGTTTCTTTATATCCCACAATCCAAAACCCTAGCAGTCAATTTCAAGCATCTCTGGCTGTTTTCTACCAGAGGCTCCAGGTAGGGTCATGCTCCCTGACTGTGCTGAAGAACGTATTTCTCACATCTGATCCTGTTCAGACTGGCCCAAGAGCTACCACAAAAGCTGTCTCCTGTTTGATATACTCAAAGATTTGTTACTGCTGGGGACAAAAAGTTCTTCTTCCAGGTGACTTTACAGAGAGGACTCACAATCTGACTGTCATGGATTAATCTTGGTCAGCAGCTGAGCATCACAGCTGCTTGCTCAGTCTGTATTGGGCAGCTGTGTGATACTTTGCTGCCAACAGAGGTTAACCCATAACAATGACTATTGTCAGTCATATTTATGGTGTCTTATTCTGGAAGCAGTACTGTAAATTTCAGTAAGGCAAGGTTCAGAAGGAACCAGGCAATATTCAGTAGAATTAAAGGCTTAGAGACCATAGGAATAATTGTTACATGTCTTGGGTTATCCCAGCCAGCAACTAAGAACCATGTGATCAGTCTCTCACTCCCCATGCAGTGAGATGGAGGGGAAAATAGGAAAAGTGAGAAATCTCATGGGTCAAGATAAAGGCAGTTTAATAGATAAAGCAAAAGCTGTGCGCACAAGCAAAGCAAAACAAAGAATTCACTCCCCACGGGCAGGTAGGTGTTCAGCCATCCCCAGGAAAGTAGGGCTCCATCACACCTTAACAGTTACTTAGAATCAAAAACACCATCACTCCAAATGTCCTCCCCCTTCCTTCTTCTTCCCTCAGCCCCTTATATGCTGAACATGCCATCACTTTGTATGGAATGTCCCTTTGGTCAGCTGGGGTCAGCTGTCCCATTTGTGTCCCCTCCCAAATCTTTGTGCACCCCCAGCTCCCTTGCTGATGGGGCAGGGTGAGAAACAGAAAAGCCCTTGGCTCTATGTAAGCACTGCTCAGCAGTAACGAGACCACCTCTGTGTTATCAGCACTGTTTTCAGCACAAATCAAACATAGCCCCGTACTGGAAGAAAATTAACTCTCTCCCAGCAAAAACAAGTACATTCTGCATCCCTTAGTCCAAACGATATATATCATGCTCAGATCTCACACTATCCAATACTTTATCATTCTGCACCACCATCCTTCCCATTCTTTGATATAGTATGCATATATTACTCCCCTAGTCTATGGGCCACCACTGTGAAATGTCTGTAAAAGTCCATCAAATGTCCAGAAATGTCCACAGAATGTCCACTGAGTTCATTTAGTCCATGACTTACTAAATGTCATGGAATTACTCGGCACCAAACCCAGCTCAGATTGGGTCACAGCTGCACTTGCACTGCTCTTTATAAGGCTTGTCCTCCATTGGCTCAGGTAATTTCTGCTACAATAATTCCTATAACATACAACTCAAATCATGGGCTACAGCAATTTAAAGTTATACCTATTATGATCTCCACCCCTGGTTCCTTTGTGCCAGACTATAGTTTAACATTACAACAAACTCCTCACCTTGCTCCTTAGCTTGGCCAGCAACAAAGGGTTCCTGCTATCTAAAGTAATTCTCATAACACACAACTCAAATCCCGGCTTTCAACAATTTAATGTTATTTCCATTGCAAACTCCACTCCTGGCCCCTTTGGACCAGACCATCATGTTTAACATTACATTTAACTCCTTCCCTTGCCTCTGCTCTGGCTTGGACTTATCCACAAACTGTAGTCCCTTAGGGGGATTTAGCACAGAAATCCACAGTCACTTTGAGGTGCACCTGTTCCAGCATGGCCTTCTCCATGGCCTACCATACCTTCAGCAATATACCTACTCTAGCATCTGGACATGTTCAGCCATCTCCAGAAAAGCAGGGCTACATCACATGTAATGGTTATTTGGGGAGAGAAGCTACATCATTATGAATGTCCCTCAGCTTCTATGGTGGTTTGACCCTGGCTTCATATGCTGAGCATCTTCATCTAAGAAATTATAGATATGAATTAACTAATAGGCAAGTTTTTATTGTACATCTATGGAAATTAGTACAGTGCAAAGCCACAAGACACCAGGTATTGTTCATGAAGTGCAGCTAGCATGCATACTATTCCAAAACCAAAATTACATTATTATTTTGGAAAGGACCATGCAACTCATACAGCAATCAATTAAGGCTGCTGAGCACATCATTACAAGCATAATTTGACTTCATCAGGGATTTAAGTGTTTTGATAAGAATAATAAAGGTTAGACAGCTCCCATTGGCTTCAAGATGAGTGCTATTCAAGAACAATTTTCCATAATTAATCATTCTTCTGCAGCCCTCTGCTTTGTTTTCATTGCCTCCTCTTCCTCAACAGTTTCTCACTAAATGAGACTGCTGCATTTGTGATTTCTTTTAAATGGCAGTATCTTCCTCAAAAGTCTAGACCACAGGCAGCAGGTACATATTATTCCATGGCATCACCATACTAACTAGGAGCAATTATGAGAATGAAACAGTTGTCACGCTTATTCATTTATTGTCTAAGAAAACATCATTAAACCATGATCTAATACAAAACATCAAATATAATCTAACATCTGCTGCAAAGTAATTTGATTCAAAATCCTCAAAGATTTAACAGAATATATTGGAAGAAAATTAAGTTCACATAGATATCACTGAAAACTTAATAGAAATTGATGGTCTCTCTTTTTAACAGATGCCAGCTGCTGTTTTAAACTATATGATCTTATTATCTGTAGATAGTAAAATAAGTGATCTATAACTGATTTTTGTATTTTGTATTGTAAAATACCACAAAAGTATGGTGAAAAAGAACAAATGAGAGAAAATCCCCTAAGAAAAGAGAATCCTTAGGAACAGCAAAATAAAAGATTATCTTTTCAGAGGATCAGATGGAAACAGGATGTTTGGAAAAATCTTCAAACTGACGATCATACCTATTCATCAGTTTGAGGTTCTGCATTGATTTTTTACTGATGTACTGTCAAATTTAAATTTACTAAATATGTGCAAAGGAAATTCTCCCTTTGTTGTTTCAATAAAGGACATCAGTAAACAGATTTAATATATGCCAACAGCACTTAATATTTTCATGTATTTTATAATGAGAGGCAGTAAACAGATTAAATATACACTAACAATTTCAGTCTCCCTTAAAGTATAAATATTTTGAGTTCCATGAGTGGATTTACCCTACAATGGAGGAAAAATGCAAGGATTATCAGGATGCTTGGCAATGCATGCTCACTCTTTACAGGTAACTGAAGAGCTCTAAACCAAATGTTTCCGAGTGGCTGTTCTTCCTCTTTTGCCACGTGTGAATATAGAAACTGGACATGGCAAATATGCTTGTAAAAGTCACCTTCACAGGATGTTGTACATCTATTACCAGACCCACTGGAATAGTTAATCTTGTACTGCTCCTTTTCCTTTGTGCATGGTGGACAGGAAAATATATGTATCTATTTAATCATATATCCATAAATCCCAGGCATCTATTTCTTAGACTACTCACTCGTGGTTAACATGTTCCTATTTGACTGTTTTGGGGAAAGATTGAGGTTACTGTCCCCCCCACGGGTAGAACAAAAGAACAGGATCTTGGCACTGTGCAGCTCTTGACACCTATGCATGTAAACTAAAAGAAAATCTACCTTTAGCCTCTTGCAGTCTAGCAGGAATAGTAACGTTTTTTTTCTGCTGAACAAGAGCAAATGGATCACTTCAATATCTTTTGGCAGATTTAAAAGGTGGAAGAAAGAAAAAACAACCCAAGATACAATGACATTACCACCACTGTCCTTTCGAATAAGGAGATTAAAAAATATATAATTATCTTCAAATTCAGACATTGGTAAATTTGCATGATTTATATAGCTTCAGAACACGGAGACAAAGATAAACTTCAAGGTGTAAAATTGTACCCAATGCCAGAACAGCTTATATGTAATGCTTTAAGATCCACTCTCCTGGAGTTAATGAATTTATTGTTAAGTTTTATTGTTGAATTGTCTGTGTCTAACAGATTTACAGTACTCCACAAAAATTATTTACTGTTCCTTTCTTCCTAATTTAGCTTTATCTTATAGAACCTGAATTTAGGCACCATGTAGCTGGTGAGCTTGTCCCACCATTTAATTAATGTGCATAATAAATCACAAAACGCTACAAGTGGAAAAAACTGGAGTTTGTAATAATATAATAATGATTTTGTATCCAAATCCTCCAATGTTGAGAACTGTAATTAACTCTGTCTGTGTACTGCTGCCTTCACCTCTATATATAGACACCATTTGCACACTCACCTTATCAAAATCATCCAGAAGGGAACATGGTCCCCTTTTTCAACCCTAAAGCAAATTTGGCTTTATGGAGGGGAATTATTACACTTCCAGGGGACAGAACTCAGCTACCTATTCTAAGCCATTGGTGTAGAGCTAATTTTGTTTCTCCTCAGAGACTTTCCTCCCTTCAGGCTAGAACAGATGTCAAAGCTCTTCCATCTAACTTCCAAGTCCTCTGACTTCTGCAGCTCACCCTGCCCAGACCCAGCATGTCAGGGAAGGTCCGTGGTGCCACACCTGTGTACTGCTTTGATGGTCCAGACTTCTCTAAACCCTTGAAGCTAGAAAACATTTCTCCCTCTAATATGGAAATAGTTTTCTAACTGCTCAGCAGGTGCATAAATTGTGTTGTGGCATTCAGCCCAGTGCCATAACACAGATGCAGTTTCAGTTTACTGTTTATCTTGACTGATGCTTTAAAATTATGTCCTCAATCACCCTTCATTCACTTCAGTTTCATTCAAGTAGATAAGCTTATAATGTGGTGGAGAAATTACAAATTTATCCATGATGTATGCCTGTGTGTGTTGCCGGTGCAGAGCGTGCAGACATCAGAAATAAGAAATTCATGGTTGGCTTTCTCAATAATTTTGCTTGAAGCATGCAACCTGCTCAAATCGTAGAGCTCCATAGAGATATAAAGTTTAATAAACACACATATTGCTTAATTTGTGTTGAATCATTGCTTTGATTTATGGAAAAGAACAGACCTAGTGTCTATCTGCACTTCATACTATGAGAAATATTGTGACGGAAAGACACTCGAGTGCAGGGTTTTAAAAATAAAAAATAAGAATAATTTATTTTTGAACCACGTGCCTAGATTCAACACGTCGTCACTACTGCAGGTTTCACGGATACAATGGAGCAATGCACTACTGCAGTTTATCGGTAGGACTACACTTATCACACCCACAGGAGAGTCACAAAGCGCTCTGCTGCCAGCACAGCGGCCACGGAACGCGGCCTTACCGCCCGCAGCAGTCACGTCACACTGCCACCGCCCGTGGGCAGTTCACGAGGCTCGATACTACAACCACAGCAGAGTCACACAACACGCTATCACAGGCGCACTAAATACTACACCTGAGTTAATCAACCGCCCGAGACTAGAAACTTAGAGCGTATCAAATCTTCACTTACCCCTTTCCAGGTAAGGGTCCTCAGGCAGTATCCCGGCCCAAGGGGGAAGCATCTCCCCCATCTCAGACTAAATCCAAGGGGGTTTTATTCGATTGTTTTTTTGTCTGACGTACCCGACAGTGGGCAGGACTGCGCCGTGGTGGACAATGCCACCTTCCATGTGTGTCACTAGCAGTGTTGCCCTTATCTTATGCCCTATCTGTTGCATATCTTTGCATTGTCTGGGCCCATTAACGCCAAATGGGAACCCTCTGGCTTGCCTTTATCTTACTGCTAGGGAGCTGAATGGTGGCTTGATTAGGACTCAGGGCATATTGTTTGCTGAAAGAATTCCAAGGCTCTACACAGGTTTCCATCCCTTGAATTACCCAGCACTGCCCTGTTTAGTTTGTTTTGCAGGACAGCTCAAGACTGAGCTGTCTACAGAGCTCCCCATGGGCTCTCAGCTGCTAAGGTGCGGCTTCAAAGCAAACAAAGGCTGAGTTGTTTTACAGCCCCCCATGAGTCGCCTGATGGGCCAGATATTGAGGAAACCTGCTTGTGGAACTCTGAGCCAGACACTCCTTACAAATTTAAAAAAAATATTAGCAGTTAAATAGCTTAAGCTTCATCCATATGATTTCATAAGTATGAAATTTATTTCATTGCATATCCTGATTTTAAAATACTCACAACTGGAAATAGTTTCAATAGCAACATCAACTTCCAGTCATAAAATCCAAATATTAGTTGTATTAAATCTTTTATTCCCAAAATAAGATGCAAAGTCGCTGAAAGGGTGAACAAATTGAAGTATCAGAGGAACAATTCTTCCTGATTGTTAGATATGTCATGCCTATGAGCACTAGGAGAAGATTTATATTAGTTTTATATTTCCCTTATAAATAATAAACAAGTATTGACATATAAATTTAAATAATCATTAGAATAATCAGTATTTCTGAAGCAGGGAGTTTTATCTAGATCCAAAAGTAAAATGTGGATCTTTTGTTTATTTGTCATTTCTCTGTATATAGAGATCCTTTTGTCTAATCACTGTGTTTGTTTGAAATGTGTTCCTAAAAATAGAAGCAAATTAAATTATTTGTCTTCACAGCTCATCAGCTTTTATCTAATCAGAGTGCCTTCGATACTGATTTCTATTATAGTTCATCTATTTATATTGCATTTTGCTTTTTTGGGTTTTTGTTTTGTTTTGGGTTTTTTGTTGGGTTTTTTTTTTTTGTTCTTGGCCACATGCTTACTATCAATTATGTTATTGTTTATACATAAAGTGTCTTTCTCTAGCTCATGGACCCTCTTGATGGAAAAGCTAACTACAGAACAGAACTGAGAGCTATAAAGTACAGAAAAATAGAAATATAGCCCCACTGAGTACCTGAAGTGACTGGAGCTAAAGCATTCAGAAGCTGATAAGATCAATATCTAAGCCTACAAAAGGTAGCAACGCTAGATTTATGAATATAAATATTCATATTTCTAGCAGATTGTGACACAGAGCTCCCTTTTTCCTGCAGAGTATGGAGAATGGGAATGAGGGAGATTTTATTCAAACAAGGGACAATGGGCACAAATGAACACAGAAAGTTCCATGTGAACATAAGGAAAAACCTTCTTCACTTTGGAGGGGACAGAGCACTGGAAATTAATGCATTCCACCATCTATAATCTCATTTATTAATTTTTTAGGTTTTCAGATGGAAGTTTCTGAACTTATTTGACAACAGTCAAACAATGTCTCTGTGAATAAATGGTGGGAAACCTAAGGGTAAATCCTAAAATAAATGGGCTCAGAAAATCAGTAACCATCATCATCTAAATAAGTAACGTACAACTTACAGCTCCTAATTCGGGTAAATGACGGAATATTTCAACAACTCTGACAAAAAAAAAAGTCAGATCAGGACTATCATCAAGCATACAAAGAAAGGCTTTGCAAAAAAACAAACCAACTCCAAACCAACAAACAAACTGATAATTGAAATAGTGACTGCAATCTGCAAAGAGGATCTAATTTTGAATGGACTGTGTAAAAAAGTAAAAAATAAATAACCTTGCCTCCTTGCCGTTCTCCACAAGGTCAGCTGTTTTATTTTAGAGAGGTGGCATCAAGACATTTCAATGTCTCCTTTTGTGAAACATCAAGTCTCACTCCTGAAGGCATTTGAATTCATTTATTGTTTATTTAGATGAGAGAAGATATGTGAGTGACAATAATACTTCACACGTTTTGAAGGAAAGCTTAACAGCATCGATTCCAGCAGGTTGATGTAAGTTCACTGTAAGTGACAAGGCCATCCACACAAAATCAAACAACTTCCCAAACCTCCAAATGTCAGTAAGAGCTATTCAGACTACACAACAAGGACAGGCAATTCCAGTTTTCACACATCACCTTCGTATTACCCACGCAGTAATTGCTGGGTGCTCAGTTAATCATCCATGTTTGTGCATACAGGCCTTTAACCAGTGCTTAAGTGGGAAGTACATTTCTCACAATGAACAGGCTACAATGTAGCAGCAGTCATTGTGAGGTGAGAAACAGGTTAAGCTTAAACATGTAAGCACAGGCTTTATGTTACCCATTATGCTGAGTTACTACACAAGCAAATAACACTTTTTTTTTTTTTTTTTTTCCTGTTAAGGATCAAGTAGTAAATGCAAAACACAGAAATCTTGAAGTTGTTTAGGTGTCCTGTAACATACTAAAAGTTTTAATTAAACTGGGTAAAATTACCTCTATAAATAATTTTTTAAATTATTTTAAATAAGTTTTCTGATATTTCTCTGTCTAAAACAAGGTAACACAAGGACTCCTTTAGGAGCCATTGCAAAGAGACAACAGCTAGATATTTGAGGACTAATTTTCAAGAGTAATGAAAAGCTTTTATATTGAAATTTTGTATCCAGAGATTTCAAATTCAAGAGTACTATGTCAAATTTTACAGATGGAAAAATCCATTACATATGACTAAACAAAATACAACTTTAAAGTACCTTTTTTATCTAAAGTTTTGCTGAATTTTTCCACTTCAGAAGGGTTGATAAGAAGCATTCACAGATCTTCACATTATTTTTTTTAAGCAGTCTGTGAGGCTGGTAGGGTATAAGATTCTGATGTTGCAGACAGTTGGAGAAGGTATTACTTCATAATAATAACTAAAAAACAGAACGTCACAATATACAGCCTCAAAGAGAGATTTTCAATATCTAAGTGGATCACCTGAAGTCATAGGTAAATATCAACCTGGTGTAGCTTAGTCATTTTTTAAAACAGCATTTGGGCCTAACCTGACTGAATGCATTGTTTACTGAGCCCTAAGCAGACTGAAGAAATAACTCCAACAGGATCAAAGTCAACAATTGCATTAAAAGCTTGGTTTCCAACCACTGGAATAATAAAAAAATTATTAATTTCTAGAGATGCTATGAACAGGTTTACTATGGAGACTATAGCTGGATTTACTTTTAAAAAAAATATTTACAATAGCAAATGTAAGAATGCAAATGTAAGTTTGTAACAAGTTTGTAGTTAAAGAAGTAGGAAGAGCTACCTGCAGCATAAATACCTGCAGCATAAATACCTTTTGCAGAAGATCTAATGACATTTTCTTTTCTTATTTTCAATTAAGGTTCATAAGTGCTGCCCTAAGGAAAGTACCCAAAATTCTATGATAGCTTAAAATCGCACAATCACTGTACAGTATGAGTTGGAAGGGACATCTGGACATCATCTAGTCAAACCGTACTTCTAAAGCAGGATTACCTACAGCAGGTCACACAGGATCACATCCAGGCAGGTTTCGAGAATGTCCAGAGGAGACTCCTCAACCTCTCTGGGCAGCCTGTTCCTGTGTTCTGTCACCCTCACAGTGAAGAAGTTTTTTTCTCATATTGAGATAGAGCTTCCTGTGTTCCAGTTTTTACCTCTTAAAGAGTCTGGACCCATCCTCTAGACAACCACCCTTTACACATTTATAAGCATTAATCAGATCATTTCTCCGTCTTCTCCAGGCTAAACAGACAAGCTATCTCAGATGCTCCAGTCTCCAAATCATATCTGTAGCTCTCCCCTGGACTCTCTTCAGTAGCTCCCCATCTTTCTTAAACTAGGGCACTTAGAACTGGACACAACACTCCAAATGTGGCCTCAGAGTAGAAGGATAACCTCCCTTGACCTGCTGGCCACACTCTTCTTCATGCACCCCAGGATACCACTGGCCTTCTTGGCCATGAAGGCACATTGCTGGCTCATGCAGAGCTTGTTGTCCACCATGATTCACAGATCCTTCTCCTCACTGCTGTTTCCCAGCAGGTCAGCCCCTAACTTGTACTGGTGCCTGGAGTTATTCTTCCCTAGGTGCAGGATCGTACTTGTTTTGTTGAATTTCATTTTGTTCATCTCCACCCAACTCTCTAGCCTGCACAGGTCTTGTCAGATGGCAGCACAGACTTCTGGTGTATCAGCCACTTCTCACAGTTTTGCATCATCATCAAACTTGCTGAGGGTACACTGGCCCCTTGACCAGCTCATAGAAAAATATGTTTTATAAGACTGGACCCAGTACTGATCTCTGGGGCATATCCAGCTACAAGCTTCCAATTACCGCAACCCTTGGAGCTCTGCCTTTCAGACAGTTATCTATCCACCTCACTGTCCACTCATCTAACCTACAGTTCCTACACTTGCCAATTAAGATATTATATGAGACAGTGTCAAAACCTTGATGAAGTAGAAGTAGACAATATCCATGACTTCTCCTTCATCCTTTCAGTCAATTGTGCCACCAGAGAAGGCTATCAGGTTGTTCAAGCATGGTTTCTGCTTGTTGAGTCCACACTGACCACTCCTGATAAGACTGAAGCAAAGAAGACATTCAGTAACTTCACCTTCTCTGTATCCTCTGTCACCAGGGCACCCACCTCATTCACCAGCAGGCCCAAATCTTCCCAAGTCGTCCTTTTGCTATCTATGTACTTGAAGAAGCCCTCCTTGTTGTCCTTGATATCCCTTGCCAGATATAATTTAAAGCAGGTCTTAGCCTTTCTCATTGCATCCCTTTGTACTCTGACAACGTTTCTATATTCCATGGTCTATAGATAAACCATGTTCTCCATCTGCAGTTTCAAGAGCTACAACTTGTCCACGCAACAAAAAGCACTTTGTAATATGCTGACCATTACATCTAACAATATACATATAAATTACTCATCCCCATTTCTCCTTTATTGCATTAACGTGCTATATAAGGTACTTCTGCCTCAGCAAATTCCAGCTATTTCACTCCATCAAGTCCTACAATACAAAAGATGAAACAAGAAGCTCACACTAAGGAAAGTGATGCCTTATGCCTTACACCTCATTTTTTTAAACAGCCAAGCTTACTAAACAGCATTGATCGGTGGCTGTGATGATAGCAAAGATGATTTGTGAGCATCAAAGACCCTGCATTGTTATTCTTAAATTAACTCTGCCCCTCTGGTTGTGTAAATCATAAGGATAGCTGTGGCATGCAGCATTTTAGCATCTGGCTCAGTCTTAAGAAGCTTTACCTCAGTTCCTCTGATTACTGTAGTTTAGATCCCGTGTCACACTTTATCCTCTTTATCATTCTAGTTCTTCAACAAGTTTGTAGCTCTTCTCATTCATGAATCTCCTCCGAGAAAGGGAAAAACCTCACTTTTCTATGCAATCTAATAACATCATTCATTTTTCTCCAAAATTTCCATTATTTATTTTCTCAGCATTTCTGACACTGAAATCACCTGTCTGAAATTACCTGAGGATTTGGGGGAGCCAAGAATTATGTAATCAGAAATATGAAACATGAATCTACAGTCCAAAACTACCGTCCACAACCAGCTCCGTCAGCGGTGAATTACTGATGGCTCCATCATAGATCTGTATTGGCATCTTTACAGCACTGTATTTGCCTAAGTCTTTTGGGACCTTACCACCTTATCTAGTACAGTCAATGGAAGATCTGTCTATGATTTAGTGCTCACAGAAATAATTCTATGAATTTGAAATATCAGATATATTTACCTCAAATGTACCTGGAAGAAAATCCTTGTTAACTAATATGTTGGGGTGTATAAAAGAAATAATATGTTTGGGTTTTGACCTATATTCTGAAAGATAGTCTTTGACGATTAAAACCACACTTGACACATTATTTGAACAAGCCTATTTTACTAGTATAAAATCAATTTACTGTTTATTTTAGGTCATAGCATTAAATTAGACTGAGAATGTTGTTTAATCTCATTTAAGAACTGGAAATGATTGCATTTGGGTGGAAAAAAGCTTAATCTACAAGACCTAATGTAACAGAGAGTCATTAAAATCAGCTTTTGCAGCCCCACTTCTTCATGATCAGCAATTTTTTGTTACAATGTTACACTGTATAATAGTTCTGAATTAGTTATTATAAAAATCAATAAAGTACCCCATCCAACATAACATGGTTTTCCCAGTGACCAAGATTTATAGGGTAATTCTCATCTAAGTTCCTCATTCTTTCTTAAATGTGAATACCACATCAAGAAGCTTGTTTTCATGACTATCACTTGAGTCATGAGCCATGACTTTACATCTGTCCTTTTCATTATCACCATATCATTATGCAAATGTAGTTCCTGCCTGCTCACATCTTAGTTCAGTCTGTCTGTTAATTACATAGCAATGCTGTAATGCAAGGACCTCCGTCCAGAGTTTCACATTTTGATTTTTGTAATGACTTTAAGCAAATTATTGCAAACATTAATCAAAGGATTTCATATAAAGACTAATTACATCTTTAGAATCTCAAAAGGTCCCATGACTGAAGCTGGGAGTCCATCATGCCATCGCTACCTCATAGCTTCCTATGGCCATAGCCACCCCCAACCCCAACTCAGTTCACTGGCTACTACATCCATGGATGACGACAGAAAACTTACCATATCCCACATATTGTCACAGTGAAATATATTCTGTAAGTAGATAAGCGGTGTCAGAAGCATCATTTTGTCTACAGAAAGCATGATTTATTTACATATTCCACGTTGCTTAATTTTGGAGGCTAAGGCAGCAGTTATTAACCAATGATAACTAATATTTACAGCTCTGTTGTCTCAGGAGAGAATTTCTGTCTAAACCAGAAAATTAAAAAAAAAAAAGAAACAGGGATTATCTTTTCTCATTCCTTCCTTATTTTGTGCAATGAATGTGATCCATACAACATCTGTAAAGAAATTCCATTTCGTATTATGTATTGTCAGATCAATGCTATGAATAGGGTACATAGCATTGATGGTTATTGCTGTGATGACAGATAACTCCAATCAGCTGGGTCTTATTATGTATTTTACATCAGGAATGTCCCCTTACTAGAATACATCATCAGAGCAATGGCTTTTTGTGTTATCCATCACTTGAGCAATGATGTCTAGTGTTATTCATCATAAAGTCACTGACACTTAAAGTCATACATCATCAAAACGATGGTCCTCAAAGTACAATGCAAAAAAGCCTTACTCGATACTGTAGGTGTGGTGAAGAATTTATAGGAAATCTTTTGATGATTTTTAAAGAAAAGAAATCATTTATAAAAAATAACCACAACACCTAACAGGACCTAATCTGCAGGGATTTCATAGTGCTTTATCATCTCTGAACCAAGATAGTTATTCCAAATTTCATTGGAATTAGCAGGACATTTTTAGGGGAAAACCAAAAAATATTTCTATAGCATAATTTTGAATGGAAACAGTGTCACAAAATAGAACTATAAAATAAAACTATCAAGCTGAGGCTCCAACAGTGAGTCACCCAATTTCACTTGTCAGGATTCAGAAATTTGAGCAGTATTTCCTATTGTTAGTCTCATCTTCTGAATTAGCAAATTATCTGAGAGGACATATCCTGAACAAGGTCAAGAAGGACTCTTGCAAATTTTTTATGCAGTCTTACAGAATTATAACTTAAGTTTTATGTGTAACCTACACTGCAAAAACATTCATTTCCAGAATTCTTATCCATGATGATCCACTATTTCCTCTAAAAGAATACGAAATCTGCTTTTGATAGGATCTTCAGTTCTGGTTTTGGAAAAAATTATTGTGCTGGGGGTTTTGGGTTTTGGTTTTTTTTTTGGTGGTGGTGGTCTTACGTAAATATTACAGATGACATCATACACAAAAGATAAAGAATATAGCTGTTTCAGCACCTGAATCAACATACTATTATTTTATAACCTGATGATAAAGTCTCAGAGATAGCTATACTGCTACCTGTGCTTCCTTTTCCCTTGCTTTTATTGATGGCATGAGTGTTGAGATCTTTCCATTATGCATCCGAAAGCTGAACATTTACTTCAGGAATAAGTTTCATAATTTTGTAAACTATCCTATGCTCTTTGGCTGTTCTTTGAATAGGTTTGCAAAATAGGTTATTAAGACTTGTTAATACATAAACCATTTGGGGAGTTCAGATTTATTTTAACTTGTCACTACAGTGATGTCCAATAATATAATTTATTCTCCTGGACTAAAATTCAATTTCAAAGAACCATTATTTCAACTTTAGTTGTTTATGCTGTTTTAATCAGCTTTTTACAGTTAACAACACTGCACTTGTTACTAAGTTTAACAATTGCAATACAGCTACTATTAACATGAGTTTTACCTTACAAGTTTGTGTCCATGCAGTATATCATTTATGCCATCATATAATTATGGGATCTTGGCACAAAGGGATGTGCAGTTATTTATGCTTTTTTCAAAATTTACTGTTAAACCCCTACATGTTACACAAGCCACACGGATTCTTTATTTATTATGGTAAATTAAGTATCTTAAAGTTATTCCATCAAATCTAACATTTAAATCACGGGTCATTCTTGCAGTATTAACTTTTTAGCCACTTCTGAATATTGGCCTTGCCAGCTTTGTTCTTCATGAAACGCTCTGCTAAGGCAATTCCACAGTGACAAGAAACACAGCAAAACTGATGATACACTCTTACCTTGGGCAGTTTCCAGGTTCCCCATAGAACAGAGCTCCTCTTTAACAAATGATCCAAATAAACGTTAGTGCTTTTAAAGTCACAAGTATTTAATGTTCAAGGAAGTGAAATAATTTCAGACATTTAAACTGAAAAGCTCTTTTAGGTGTTTTAATGCTACTGAGGAGGAATTCAGCCTTTTTCATGAGAGAAGATGGTATAACACAGGTTATAGAATTTAAAGTGAATGTTTAAGTGTCTACCATGAGAGAGACTATCAAGGCTCTTTGTAGAAAAAGGTACACATTTGTTTTCATTATTATTTAACTCCCAGCAGAAGCAACAAAGCACTGGACTATTGCAATAATGTTTAGTTACTTCACCTTTACTAGGGAATTAGAATGTAAAGTATATGGTTTTGCATGTGTTAGTACTTACTGCACAATGCCTCCTCTGCCCATTAAACAGAAATTTCCCTCCTGTCTCTGCTTCTTTTACTTGCTAATGGCACTTTGCTCTTTCCTCCTTTAAAAAAAAAAAAAGCCGGCATTATCTGGCAATGTAAAGGGAAATTGTAGCTAAAGTGCACATTTAATAGTATTGATCTTAAAGTGCTCTTTAATTTAGAATATAAAAGTAATTGTTATTTGTGACAATTTTTCCATTAAAAAGTTATTGTGAAACTAAATTTGCATCTGTATCAGATCTTTCCCAGCTAAGTGAGGAAGCTGGGGGATGCATGAGAAGTTGGAAGGGGCACAGCTGGGACAGCTGACCCTAACTGACCAAAGGGACATACTACACCACGTGACATCAAGCTCAGAAACAAAACTGCACAGAGAAGGGAGATTGGCCAGACCTTCTGTTGCTCAGGGGCTGACTCATTGGTGGTGAGCAACTGGGGTTTATTTTCTTGTTTCTTTTCCTCTTTAATGTTTTGGTTTTGGTTTTGCCTGGGGTGTGTGTGTGCACGTTATATTATTTATTATTATTACTATTATTACTACTATTGTTATTACTATTAGCATTGTTATTATTTTTATTATTATTTATTATTTTGTTATTATTATTATTTTAAACTGCCTTTATGCCAACCTACGTGTTTTCTCACCTTTATCCTTCCAATTCTCTCTCCCATCCAACTGGTTAGGATGGTGAATTGTTGGCTCACCATTTATAAGAGAACAGTGCTTCTCCTTTAATACTTACAAGGTCTGGAATTAAGAAATCTCAGTTTCAAGATATAGGCTTTTTAATTTCAGGAAACAGTCAGGACATTAGCAAATTAGGCTGGTGTTAATCAAACACTTATTCTCTGAAAAATTCGACTATTTAGGAAAAAAAGGCATGTTAGAGACTCAGGGGAAAAGGAGTGTTAGAAATGCCAAATGTTCTAAGCACTCGAGGTAGACATGTTAGTGAAGCAGTAATTAATTTATTATACGTTCTTGCAAGAGTGGGTGACCTAACAAAGTAGGCACAATTTTGGTCAGAGTTTGTGGCATTTTTGTACCATATCCCTGCCCGAAATCATTAGGTTATCTCATACACCTATACATATTCATAACCTCTCCCGCTTTGTATTAAATTGAGTCCCATGAGGTGATTTCCATGAACTCCTCCTAATTGCGCCTGCACACTGTCTCATGGTGGTGGTCGTCAGGGGGTCTCAGCAATGAAGGCTCGAAGTCTTCATCAGGTTGAACTTTTCACCTCCTTCCCCTGGCACATGCGTAGTTGTGATTGTTACAGATGTGCGTGATTATCCTCGGGATGTTTCTTTCTTATCTATCTGAGGCACAACCTGAGTTTGCTTTAACTTATTCAGAGTACTAAGTTATCTTATATAACACTAAACTGTTGCATATCCCTCTTGTCTGTGCCCTTTGAAGTTAAATATGAACATGCAGATGTCCCGGCAACTGAGTAGTGGGACAGGGGCCTAGGGTTGAAGGAAGTTAAAGCTCGATACGGGTTCCTTTGTGCCTGTTAATTTTGTATTCTTTTCCTCGGGCATCTTTAGCTTTCCAAGTGTCCAGTTTGCCCTTTTTGTTTAACAGAAATCACATATTTTGCAGCTCATCTGAAAACGGTGAGCAATCTTGACAACAAAAGGCAAGGGGTGTGGGGCGAAAAATCCTCCTCTCCAGGTTATTACTCCCCTGGCAGCCACAATGTCGCCAAAGTCACAGACATTGCCCCAGAGAGAGGATGGTATCAAGACCCCACAGCTTTGCCTGTTTACCTTGATGTGGTAATTTGTGTCCCAGTATCAGTCAGCCTGTTTGTTGAGCCGCATTTCCTTAGGTTCCAACCCATGACCTCAGTCACTTTTTAACTCCTTCCAGGATCATCTTTATCTTTTAGCAGAGCTGTGTATTTGAATTGAACCCTTACTTGAGAGAGAGATTTTGCAATAATTCTTTTAACACAACCAACAGCAAAACTATATTAACAGTATTCCCTCTTATTTTATGTACTATCCTAAATTCCCTACAAAGGATTTCTGATGAGGCAGCCTGAGTCCTCTAATTCCTAAGTCAGTAAGAAAAATACAATACAAAATTTCAGTTTTGCAAAAGCAACATTTCTCAGCATTTTCCACAGGAGGAATGAGTTCTGATCAGAGAACCTGAGCATAATTTTAAAAATATCTGTCTCATAGTGTCAATTCTTAAACAAAATTGATACAGTGGAAGGTAGGAAGATACCAAGATGAAACAAATGATGTGCAGCAACGATGCACATCAAACGATGTTCATCAGTGCTTGAAAGTATATTGCTTGTCCATTAATTGTGAAAATGTCAAGAAAAATATACAGGAAAATCCATATTTACAGTTTGGTTTTGACCATATACAGCTTGGAAAGTCAGGGTAAATATTTAAAAAAATTTCCACTGACTTTCCACTAGGCACCAGAAGCAGCTTTATGTAATCCATAACGTACAAATAATATGTACCCTAAAAGGAAATATGCAGGAAATACAAAATGCATACATTTTAAAGAACTACTATTTTATTCAGATAATATTTATTAACCTAGAACAATGTTTTAAAATGATGTAAAGAAAGGAAAAAGTAAGTGTTTTAAAAGCTACACTTTTGTTATTATACCTTTAATGACTCTAGAAGAACTATGCTTTTATTTCCAGGTATCTAAATTGTGGGAAAATTTATGAATAACTGTAATCAGTATTCAGCTATTGTTCCAATTCCCCTATGTGCAATGCTTGTTTAGATATATAAAAAAAGACTTTCCTGGCTAGTAACCAGGCAATTATTCATGTTTAAAAAACCCACAGTTTTACTGCCACTAGGTAAGATAAGACTATTGTGTGGATGTCTGGCCTGCATGAAACAAATTACAAATTTCACTTCTTGCTTTAGTATTTCACCTAAGTAATTAAAGACATAAGAATAAAAGGTCCAAGGTAAATCAGGTACCTACAATTTATTCAGACATTCTAAAAGATTTTAATAGAGGTTCCTTACCAAAATATGAGAGTCTGAAAATCACTAGCTGATTAATACTGCAGACTGTTATAGTGAATAAAATTAAAGACTAGGATTTTGAAAAATGGTAATAAATTAAAAAAATACTGCTTTCGCTCAGAGTGGAGAGTATCCTCCTTCAAGAACAGTTCCTCAACTTTTCTAATGAGTAACACTCAGAATGAAAACAATTTAATGATTGAGTGATTTGGGGTCCTGTTATACATAGTTAAGCAAAGGCTTCAAAGAAGTAGTGAATAAAGAAAGTTTGAAAAGAGGCTGTTCATGAGTTATTTTTGTTGTTGAATGCTGCAGGCTCTAGTTGCAAAGAATTAATAAAGCAGGCCAGTACAATGATAAAATTATGCATTAACAATGGCAAGGGAAATTACATGGAAATTATTAGTTTTTTCTGCTTGTACTTTCTTAGTGCCTAAAAAAAACTGTGGAAAGAAAACTAAGCATCTTTAAGATGAACAATGAATAACCTTATGAAATGCACAGCAGTTTTAAGCATGAAGAGGATACTATGATATAATTAGAAATGGACTGATAGACATGTTATATAATTGCTGTAAGTGCAGGTGTGAGATGACCATATTCAGACTAAAAGACTTCTTTTCACTCTTAACAATCAAGTATTTCCTCTTCCCATAATGTCCATGGAATTAATTGAGTCTTGGGATCTTCCTTGTGTATGTGCTGTTCAATCAAAGAGTACTGGAAAAACATGTAGTCCTACAAGGTCCATGCTGACAAGAATCAGTCTGCAGTTTAGTATGGAATCTAACAACCCATCTATTCTGAATGGCCCTCAGTACTATGATCAGTTGAGTTGATCACTTCAAAGGTGTTTCTGATAGCCTTACAAAAAGCAGCGTAGCCCCTGTGCACTGCTGGAGGAATGAAATGCCATATCTGTTCACTGGGTTACCCGGCAGCAGAGGTAAAAAAATTATTTTCTCTGTTTGCTTTGACTGGCATAAACCAAAACATGCTTAAGGATCAATATGAACTCTGTGATCTGGCTCTGAATGATGGTCTTTTTCAAAAGTAAAGTA
Source organism: Hypotaenidia okinawae (assembly GCA_027925045.1). Taxonomy (NCBI): domain Eukaryota; kingdom Metazoa; phylum Chordata; class Aves; order Gruiformes; family Rallidae; genus Hypotaenidia; species Hypotaenidia okinawae. Next base: position 135,929,125 of record BSDF01000002.1, on the reverse strand, counting down.
GGTGCAGAACATGGACAGCATTTCCAGCCAGAGTTTCCTAAAGCATGCTTTTCAATACAAATATTCTCAAGATAGTAACAATAAATAAAACTGTAGACTGTTGTGATTTAACCCCAGCTGGCAAATGAGCATCATGTAGCAACTCAGTCACTCCTGCCCCGCCAAGGGAATGGGGAGGAGGGGTAGCAATAATCAGAAGACTTAAAGAACACTCGTACGTTGAGATAAACACAGTTTAATAAGTCAGGCAAAAGCCACATGCACAAGCAAAGCAAGACAAGGAATTAATTCCCCACTTCCCATTGCCAGGCAGGTATTCAGCAATCTCTAGGAAAGCAGGACTCCATCATGTGTAACAGCTGCTTGGGAAGACAAACCCCATCACTCACAATGTCCCCCACCTTCTTTCTTCTTCCCCCAGCTTTATATGCTGAGCATGACGTCATACGGTATGGAATATCCTTTTGATTGGTTGGGGTCAGTTGTCCTGGCTATGTCCCCTCCCAAATCATTGTGCATCCTCAGCTTCCTCACTGGTGGGGTGGTGAGAAAAGCCCTTAGCTCTACGTAAGTACTGCTCAGCAGTGATAAAAACATCCCTGTGTTATCAACACTCTTTTCAGCACAAATACATAACACAGCCCTATATTAGCTACTGTGAAGAAAACATTTTCCTAGCCAAAACCAGCACATAGACATACAGACATAGTTTTGCGGTATGCTGAATTAAGAGTAATTGGGGAGGTTATTTTGTATATAATGAAAGCTAAAGACAAAAAGTAAACCAGCAAAAACTATAGTTTCTATGTGGCAAACCATGTAATCATGTTAAGAATTATTTTCTGTAACTAAAAGGGGAGACTGAGAGGAGATCTTATCAAAACAAATACTAGAGAGGTTGATGTCAGCAGGATGGGGTCAGTCTTTTTTCACTGGTGCCCAGTGACAGGAGAGGAAGCAATGGGCACAAACCTGAATATAGGAAGTTCCACCTAAACATGAAGAGGAACTTCTTTGCTGTGAGGGTAGCAGAGCACTGGAACAGGATGCCCAGAGAGGCTGTGGAGTCTCCATCTCTGGAGACGTTCAAAACCCACCTGGACACAGCCCTGTGCAGCCTGCTCTAGGTGATCCTAGATCTGACAGAGGGCTGGATTACATGATGTCCAGAGGTCCCTCCCAACCCCTAACATTCTGTGATTCTGTGAAAAGCTGAATGAAATGTCGTTTGAAACTGATGTCCTCTGTGTTGTTTCTCTCTGATACAGCACCGGTGCTGGATGTTATATCACTATCTCAAGGCAGTGCTTTCTTTCTGTCTTTTGCATAATAAGTCTTCCTGTTTATCTTAAAGAATGCCAATCATTCTATATTCAGACTGCCTGTCAATTAGATAGCTGCAATGAAAGACTATTTACATACCTTACAGCAACCACTGCAGATTAGAAATATTGATGGGATTTTTTCCTTGGGATTTTTTTCTTACATAGCCCCCCTCACGAAAACAAAAAGGTTAAGTGATCCTCACTTCTTCATGAAGAACTGCTAATCTTCTCACTGAATTCACTGACTTTGGCATGAGATCTACTAAACATGAACTACTTTGGGTTTAAAAACTGCTGACAGCTCAGGTTAAAATAAACAAATTGCACAACTGAAGCCTATGCAAGTACATGCAACACATCTCATACATCCTGAGCACACCAAGTGAGGGTGGTCACTTTGCAAGTGATGTAAAGATGATTTGCTTACACACAGTAGAACTGTTTTTCTAGTGACCTGTCTGCCAAGATGTGTATGCACAGTTCAGCCAAGCTAGCTGATTTGCTGAGTACTCAGAGGTATTCAGAAACATAGGATTGCAGGCTAAAAATATTTGACAGCAATCTTTATTCTGTCTGCCAATGGTTTAGAGCTTGTAGCTCATATAACCCATAACATTTCTTTACTTCTTTCATGAACTACACAACAGTTGCATTCATACTTTTAGAAACTTGCCCGGTTCTGAGCCAGGCTCTGCATATATGTCTTTTTTTTTTTTTTTAATATATATATTTTCATTGCACAATAGAAGGCATTTTCCTTCCTAAATCTCTGTGGCTTTACTGGGATTGTTGTTCTCCTGAATCCATTCCCTCTTGTTCCCTGGGTCTGAGTATTGTTGAGCTATGCAATATGGAAAGCACGAACAGCTGCAAGTCTGCAGTCTGTGAACCTTCATATGGAACCTGCCATTGCTTTTTCAGCCTTTCTTTACATATAGCTATTTTGGTTACTGGTTTCCTAGCTTTCTCTAAACTTTTCCCTTAACTGATATTTAAGACTGGCTTTTCTTATCTACTTCCTGTTAAACCTTTAGAATTTTTGGAACAACCCCTTTTTGTGTGTTCATAGCTATTGTATATCAATCCCAGCACTACAGCTGCCTGACCGTGTCCTGTTCTATTCTTAGGAGGTATCTCAGCAATTGGATAAGCTGAAATAATATGGTGGAGTATGAATTAAGTTATCTTCCTTTTCTATAGGCAAAATCTATAGGTACTCTTGGAATGACTCTACCAAAACAGAGATGAAATTGGAGTTTCACAAATACAGAGCTGAAATTAGGGTTTCACAAATTAAATAGCAGTGGACCACAATTAGAGATAAATTTTATATGAAATGACCAGATGTTAAACTCCTCTAAATTTCGTGCATTTCTAGAATTAGAGATTTCTAGTCTGTAACTTGCCTGCAAGCCGAGAACAAAAAAAAAAAAAAAAAAATCAATGAAAGCTATACACTGAACTCATACTAAGCACATACCAAGTTCTGTGCACTGCTGTAACCATCATTACAGCATGACATAAAGCGCAGATTTAACAGAAAGTCACATGAATGAGATTTTCTCTTCAGGTTAACCTTTAGTTTTGTATGAACACGGTAGGGAACACTCTGGCCTAAGGAATTTCTATGAACTACAGTAAGTATACATCGATATTTGCAAATTATCCTCTTACCTGGCTGTGATGACATTATGTTGTTCATAAAGGGAAGTGAGATATTTTCACTAAATTAGAATGTTCAAATCATTTGCCATAATTGCTTTTGGTTAGTAATTAAGTAAAGGTTATTCTGTAATAATAATGTAACTATGGTAATATGATAATAAGTAGGGAAGTAATTTTGTTAAAACCAATCTGTGCCGCCAATAATAATTACACTCTCCTGTATTAACCACTGTGATTAAGAAATGATTAGAAAATGAATATCTAGAGTGTAAAAATCATGTACACAGGGTATTTGCTTGCAGCTTCCCATATTAGTATTAGACATCTTGCCAGGCTGCTTCTGCTAGACAACTTATGCTAACAATATAAATACTATAAACAACTGTTAGACTGGTTTTTAACCACATAGAAGGTTGATGTATGACTTTCTGCTTATTTCATGTGTCTGTCATGAAATGAACTTATAAACCATTTTTTTTAATTTTTAGGCCAACTACAATTTTAAAGTTTTCATATGTTATGCAAAATAGCGAGCTGTGTCACTGACAAATCTATTCTTCAAAGCAGCTGTCTCCTGTAGTGCGTTACCTGCCAACCTTTAAGAGCCAGTGTCCATCACCCTGAAAGAGGCAGTTCTCTTGCAGCCAAACGTGCTCGCATTTGTATTTAGAAGAATTCTTGCTTAAATAAAACTGAATATAGAATTTTACAGTGTTCATTGCATGAGACTGAAAATTTATACAGTCTAAAGTTTTTCCTACCTGTGAGACAAACTTTTATCATGTCAAATGATAAATCCTTGAAACTCCAGAGATATGCACAGCTATAGAATATGCACCCAAATCTTCCTCTCTCCATTTCCATAGTAAGTTGCTACAGGCCACGGACTGAAATGGGATGTAAAGGTTAGACATCAAAGGACAATCTACAAGCAAGTTTTACAGCAAGCACTAGGAATATTTGAAAGAAACCTGCTTTGAAGGAAAATACTATCTGTTCCTAATCCCATTGCAATGAACAAGTCCAGTGAGTCAGGAAAGAAGACATGCAATAATTTTACTCTCAGAGTGGGGCTTAAGTAGTTCACAGATTGTTAAGGGAAAAGGGTCATACCAAACTACAGGATAAAATAAATGCTGTGCATCCCTTTCTAGACTGTGGTGAAAATTCCATTAATAGCTTGTCCTACTACCAGATGTGTCAAGCTATGTAATTTACTTGAAGACACATACTACTCAGAACTTTCATTTCTTTCCCAATGCTTGCACTACACAGATGATTTTGCATTAAACATGATACTAACTGTGCATCAGAGAATGAAATCTTCCTCTTAGATTACTGTGGTGGTTTGACCCTGACTGGAGGCCAGACACCCACCAAAGCCACTCTATTACTCCCCTTTTCATCTGGACAGGGGAGAAAAAATATATTGAGGCTTAGGAGTTGAGATAAGGACATGGAGAGATCATTCAGCAATTAGCATCAAATTGCAAATTGCAAAACAGACTCAACTTGTAATAAGAAAAAAAGAAAATAATCTTATTTATTACACTACACAGCACAAACACAGAGTGAAACCAGAGTCAGATAATGAGAAGTAAAACCAGATCTTAAAACACCTCCCCCCACTCCTCCCTTCTTTGCATGAATCATTTATTCATGATTTCTCTCCATTCCTCCCCCAACGTGTCACAGGGTAAGATGAGGAATGGGGGTTTCAGTCAGTTCCTCACAAGTTGATTTCCTTCCTAGCAGGGGGCAGGGGGAGGCATGGGGGCATTCCTCCTACTCTTCCCGCACTCCAGCGTGGGGTCCCACCCACGGGAGACAGTCATCCATTAGTTTCTCCAATGTGAGTCCTTTCCTAAGGGGATTCAACTAGCTCTTCACCAGCTGCCTCAGCATGGGTCACTTCTATGGGGTGTAGTCATAAAACATAGAATGTCTCTCAGTCTCTCAGGCCCAGACTGTGCCAGCCTGGTCCCCCACAGAGTCACAAGTCATACTCCCCCAGCAAACTTGCTCTTGTGTTTGCCTCTCTCCACAGGCTGTAGGTCCTGCCAGGAGCTTGTGCCAATGTAGGTCACAGCATCTTCCATGTCTCCACCTCCTCCAAGGGCTGCAGGTAGGATCTCTGCTCCCCGTCATCTTCCATGGACTGTGTGGGGAGAGACAACCTGCTTCACCATGGTCTTCTCCACAGGCTGCAGGAGAGTATCTCTCTCTGGTGCCTAAAGAATCTCATCCCCACTTTTCTTCACTGGACCTGGTGTCTGCACAGTTTCTCACATCTCACTCCCTTCTCTGGTGAAAAAAAGCCGTTGCTTGTACATTTTGTCTCTTAAATGTGATTCACAGAGGTGCTATAACCATTGCTGATGGGCTCGGCCTTGGTCAGTGGCAGGTCCAGCCTTGAGCCCACCTGGTATTTACTCTGATGGGCTTAGAGGAAGCTTCTAGCTGCTTCTTGCAGAAGCCACCCCAGCAGCACCCCCACCCCTCCACCAGAACCCTGCAACACAAAATCACAACAATTAGCATTTTTTATGCCACTCGCAACCTGACTTCCTTTCAGCTGCAAGATTTACAACATATAAGATTACAGATTAGCAAGGATTGGATACCTCACCTGATTTCTAAACTACTCATTCTTGAATGACAGAAAGGATTTAAGAATAACCGATGGGACTGTGAAGAGACATTAAACATAGGCGTCTAACTTCAGGACCACCTGGAGATGTCCCAAACCTTGCTGAATTGCAGTGAATGAAGAAGCTAACTTTTGGTCAGACCATGGGATGTCAAGACTTGGAATTGCTTATGTTTATCAGCATACTGTCAGGCAAAACTAAGGACTAAATATTATAAAGATGGATGAATACATGACAAAAGTGCACACTAATCATACGTTCCTCTCTCCTTAATCACTGGATTATTCCTGTTCCTTCAAAACCTCTAGACTCCTTTCACTGGCAAGACTTTAAAAGGCCACTTGGGTTGAGAAGAGAGACAAAAGCTATTACAAAATCTGCCCAGCATTTTGTTTTATCTGGCACTGAGACACCAGGTCAGTGTCAAGGAAAACATAAAGAAGTGGATGCTCGAATGTTTCACTTCTTCACTGAACAACAATTACAGGTAAGTAATTTTCTCTGCCATGAAATATAGTAATGTGCTTTATTACCTTAACCTTTCAGTATTTTATCTTTTGGCTAGCAACTGCACCTTCTCCCTCAAATTAGCAAGGCCATCAACAAGAAAAAGAATGAAATAGCTAACCAGTCACACATAAAATGCAGAAAGGTGAAAACAGAATGCCACACTACTAAATTTTTGAGAGTAGATCAGACATTCATATTGTGAAACATCATTTTTGCTGCAAAGTTTGTGGACACCAAGTTCATGTAATTCTCTTATATATAAGAAGAGGGTTTGGCACAACTGCTTTCTGTGGGAATGTTGTTATGGTAAAGGGGCCTTTTAGAAGCAACAGTGCAGAAACTGCAGTTCAGTACAAAGCCCTGTAAATACAGGGATTTTATGGGAAGAAAGTTTATTTTCTAATACAAACTTTCAAAGTCCCTGCTGATTAAAAATTAAGATTTCTGGTTACAGGAGAAAGATATAAATCAAGATAAATATGTCTAAAACTGCATAATATGAGGAGAACTCTTTGCAGATATGCCCCAATAGAGAAAACTTTTGGCCACTCATCTTATTGTACACTCAAAGCACCAATTCTTTCTATTAATTTTTTCTTCGTAGAAGTAAAATTTGGAAAGGTCATTTTTTGGTACTGTCAATTCCCTTAAATGAAAACAAAACTGCGCAATAAACTTGAATTTTATGTATGAGAAACTGAGAAAGAAAAACTGTGATAGCATACAGAATTGGTAAATTTTAATTTTAAATGCCAGGGCGAAAAATTGTCTTTGTAGATTATTTTACTGTTCAGCCTTAGACATTATTCTAATGGCATATTTTTATATAATCACATTTTTTAAAATTACTGTCATAATTTATGTGCTTACAAGAAGAAAACAACTGCATCTTCCTAAAATCCCAATAGTAAAAGTGTCAAATAATATAAGCGGTCTTTAGACAAGAAAACTTGAATGCAGAGGTTTTTTAGTAAATAGTTTAAAATATTTTCAGTTTCTTAGAGGACTTATAAAGTGTTTAAATGGTATAAAGGCAAAGGATATGGACTCTTCTATGACCCATGTATGAGCTCAAACAGAAAATGATTGTGTCTTAACAGGTTTTAGTGCGAGAGGGTTGACATACTTCTAAGAATGTGCTGTTTCTCTTTTTAAAGCACTCTTCAAACTTGGAATGTCATTTAAAGAAGAATAAAAACATTTGTCAGCCTAGAGTTACAGCAGTTTAGTTATGAGCAAGATCTCTGAATCAAAAGGTAGAAATACAAAAATTATTTGAGTGGTAGTCATGAGAGTATATGTGCAAAAGCACTAGTTTCTGAAATGGACAATTTACAATCAACTTTTAGATACTGGATGTCAGCAACCTTATTATGTCTTAATAGCTAGAAGAAGAAAGATGCTTTTATTTTTCTCAGTAGGAAAAAATTACTGAGCTTGAAGAAGCAATATCCTGTATCCTATGAAACAAACTTGATCTGAAAAGATCTCTAATGAGAAACTGTAATCCATTTTTCCAAATGATTTATCTTTCATTTGGATAGAGCATTGTCACCTGTTGGTTGGAAATCACTCCTGATAGTATAAAAATGCATATGTTTTGCCTGTCCACTTTCAGATGCCATTAGTTTTCAAAGGGCGTGGATTGAAAAGCTTAGGAGAAATCAAATGGCAGTGCACAAATCCTTGAGCCCACAATTTCTCAGATTTCATGGCCTGTCTTGTGTCTTCTCCTGACCACCTATCCTGCTTCCTTCCAAAGTTCTAAGCGCTGGCAGTGTGGTCTGAATCTTTTGCAGCTCTCTTCTCTTGAGCTTGTAGACATTATTTCAAGGGCATTTTTAATATATATTATGTTGCTTTATTTTTAAAAAATAATTTCATAAAGAGGCAATTTTATCCCCACAAAAATGAAGCACCTCAGACTTTCAATTCGAATTCAAATTGAGCCAAAGCCTTTCTGAAAACAATAGACTGACCCCCAACTACCACACCACCCCCCCATACACCTTTCTGCCCTTCCCAGCTTGTGTTATTTTAATGACATTCTAGAGGAAAGAAAGATCTATCATCACAGAATTTCAGTCTAGTGCTAAAAATGCTGAAAATCCTAACAGCTTCCTCTTGTGAGATTTCCCACTGGACTCACAGTCTAAAAAGTCTGTGAATAAGGCAATATAGACTTCATTACTCTCTGAAGATCACTCTTAGGAAATACCATGTAGAATATTCATTTACATTATTGATGCTACATTTCTCTTGCAGATGATACTGTGCTAACGGCATATCACTGCATTTACGAAAAGATTTTAAAACCATTTTTAATGTTAAAAAACACACCTCAATTTGAATAAATATACTATTCTCAGTTTCCATCCATTTTAATTGACATGGTGTTTGTCTAGTTGCTACTGGAAACAGTGGACAACACACAGGAGTAAAAAATACAAAACAGTACTGAGATATGACACATACTGCATCATACAGTGAAGAAAAGTATAAAAAAGCAATAGTGATTAGTCTTTATGTATATCAGTTTGCCATGGGAATTCCTTAAGTATTTTCTTAAGAGAAAGCATTGGATTTTTAGTTGGCCTGTTTTACATCTGGTGTCCTACTCATTTACTATCATGTCATCACTAAGAAATGGTTGAGCAACTTATTTGTAAAATGTAATAAAGAGAAATCCATGCCAAATTTAACACTACTGAGTAGGACCAGTAGGTAAATTCAGAGAAATTAACAATTCATAAAATAGGAATTCCACTTCTTCAGAGTTAATAACAGATACATTTAAGCAAAGTTATATAAACATGTTTTAGTGTTCTACATTCAATATCTTTTTATCAGTACTCAGATAAATGAAATATCACTTTAACATCTATTCATCTTCATCTTTCTATAAAGTGATAGTGGCCATATTACGTGTAAAAGCTCAGGGAACTTCAAGTAACTGAGAAGCAGAGAAAGATCTTTGCTATCTCTGCTGTGTTGGAATACACTTGCAAGATCACCTGCATCCCCTCTGTGAGCAACTGTATGACTTTATTCAATTACCTAACCAATGAAAAGCATACAAGGACACACATCACTTTTTAGGTTGGGTCAGCACATGGACAGCCTTCAGTTTGTTCCTATGCTGCTCTATAAATGTAAAAATTTGAAAGTCAGAAAACTAGGATTGTTTAACTGATAAAGAAAAGGTAGAGAGAGGACAGTTTCCACTGCAGGTTTATTATGTTTCTTCTGTTTTGTTAGTGAGTCTGTAGATTATTTAATAGAAATTAAGTGTCTTATTTTTTTACTCACCAGTTTGATAGAAATAGAATACAAGTAAGGCAGAAATTAATCTATGCAGTGAATGCAATGAATGGAGAAAAATCCATTACTTCTTTTCTTTCCTATCACACTTAAAAAACCCCCAAGTTATTACACCCCTGTATCTCCTTGGTGTCTATTACCAGTAAGTAATTCCAGCTGGTGAGCACTGTACCAAGTACTGTGTCCTCTAATGTCAGAAAACCCAAGAGGGACACAAAGAAAGATATGTCAGACATGCTCTTACCTAAACTGTTTTATAATCACAGAAACATAGGGTACCACATTTTGGAGTCTTTCAAGTTTGAAATGGCTTTTTTTATTTCAGTCTTTATGAGTTATTTTCTGTTTAAAAAATTGCAGAAGAATAGTTTAAATTTAAATGAATTATTTCCTCTGAACAGCTTTTCTGAGTGCAGAGTAGTGATTACCAATAAAGTAATTTTCTTTACTGAAAATATATCTCAAGGATCCGAAAATACTTTGTGTAATTTATGGTAAATTAAATTACAAAAGAGTCAGCAGACACTGAATGATATATTTTATACTTATGTCTAGGTAGGAAGGACTATAATGTGTTTCACAGCTTGTGTGCCATGCTGCTTAAACACAAGAAAGGAGATACCAAAGCTGGAGAGGGAAGAATGGGAAGCAGGGCTAGAAGAAAACAGCTATCACTGATTTTCAAAAGAAAACAGGAGACTAGTTATACCTCTGTGTATCTTTTTCTGAATACAATTCACTACTATATAATATGCTGCATTATATTATGTACATTCCAACTTCCTTATAATGGAGAGAATCCTGTGATAGCAACACATCTTTAACTTCTGAAAAGGAAGATGCAAAGAAATGGAAGGTGAGTTAGAAGGGAGTCAAAAGAATTTGGTGAAAACCCAAAATATCAATATATAATATGATGTTATATATCAGAAATCAAAAAACATTTTCAAAATAATAAAAAGCAAAAATGTTCATTAGAAAAGGAAAAGGCTAAGAGGGCTAGAAAACATCCTTAACAAACAAGTAATTTCTAAATGGGAAAAATTAAAATACTGCAAATTATATTCAGTCAAATAAAAAATGTCACTATCCTTTGTAAGATGATTTTTTTAATTATTTTTTCCCCAGAAACAGCAGGGTCAGGACGTTGCCTAGAGGCAGAAATGCTGGACAGGCATTAGTAGTTTGCAGTTTGGATCAAGGATGGAGTTTGTCCATGCCATCCCTGCTCCCACTGGACACAGTGCTTTCAGTGCCTTTGTACTGCTCAGGGCCTTCTGGTTGCACCTTGGTAGCTGCCTTTCCCTGCATCTCTGAGCATGTTCAGCCAAGCTGATGTGGCACTATTTTCCAGGCAGTATTTTTCCCCATGGTTCTAGTGCCATTATTGTTATGTCCTTTAGTGCATAAATACTAATATTACTCCTATGGCTTGTTTTCAGGGGAAGCTACTGGCACTCAAATGAGAATCATCTCTTCTTTCTCCTTTTTTCTACCATTGGGATGTAGCTTTTTTATTAGGGTCTACATTTAATTTACCTTACCTGATAAAATGCACACACAGAGTTTAAGAGCAGGTCAGCACGCAACTGTCTGTTAAAATGTGGTCCAATCAGCACTGATACCATTACAAAGAAAGAAAACCAACAGGGAACTTGAGTGAGTCCTAACAAAAACTGTAGAGCTGCCATACCCAAACTATTATACTGGGATCTTGCTGCACTGAAGAGGATGTGCAGTGAATATATATTTATTTAAAAATAGATATAATTTTAAAAATATATATATAAAGAATGCATCACGAAATATGGATAGTGGCATAGCAGGTCCTCATCTACAGCTGTATTACTCTACAGATTTGTCTGAACTCCTTGCCACTGTAGCTATATCCAATGAATTGTAATATAAAAGGATCAACTATGAAAGAAGTATTCAAGGAAGGCAAGGCCTCATGAGGCCTGGAGATGAGGTTTCCATAACTGAGACATTCTTTACAGAAGGGGACACTGAGGAATCATCTCCAACTGGTTTGTCAATAGAAGAGGATTTAGAACAAGCAGAATAGTGACAAACTGCCAGGAGCAGATGGTATTCACTCAAGAGCTCTAAAAGAACTCAGATGTGAAATTGCTGCAGTGTACAGCTTATCATTTAAGTCAGCCAGCCTCCATACCAAGAGGTAGCAAATGTGACATAATCTGATAAAAATCTCCTAGGAGAGATCAAGGAATAATAGCCCAGGAAAGCTGACCTTCATTCCAGGCAGATCAATGTCATAAAGAATAGAATAAGGAAATATCTGTATAAGCAAAGTATCCTGAAGACTGTTTCCCTAAGAAAATGGCTTGTTTCGGTTTGTTTGGTTTTTTTTACTCATAGAGAGGGTAAACAAAGATATTGTGATCAATTAAGTATACTTGCATTTTCAAAAACCTTTCAAGTTGTTTCACTAAAAGCTATTAAGGAAATTAAGCCACTATGAGATAAGAAATCCTTTTAAATTCACAATTGTGAGGAAACAGAGGAAAATGGGGGGTTAGAACTTAGACCAGAGAAAGATCTGCGTAAGGCTGTGTATATATGTCTGTGACACTTAACATGTGCATGGGTGACCTTGGAGAATGGGTCACAAGTGAATCAGGAAGTTTGCTGATCATGTAAAAGTGCTCAGAGTATACCCTATGTCATTAAAAAGAAAACAATACATGCAAAAATGAACATGGCTATTCAATCACAATAACACTCTCTAAATGAACCACTGACTTTCAGTAAAGATTTTAAAAGCCTCATAGCCAGAAATATTCTGAGGACTGTTTATTATAAGCATAACTGCTGATGATAAATTCTTTTTTTATGACCAACAGAGGCATGAAACTGGTTAGAGAGTTGGTGGTACTAGTAAAGAATCAAAGAGAAAAGATGCTCTCTACAAGTCATAGGTTGGTGCTAGGTAATGGTTAAAACACAAATAAGCTAAAAATCACCAGAAAAATCATTGAAAACCTATAGAAATTACAGTATCTGTACATTATACTGTATGAATGCATGGTGAACGCACATTCTGAAAGCAGTGTGTAGTTTTATTAGAAAGATAAACCAGAACAACATAAAGGAGGCAAAGCAAAAAGAGGTATGAATAAGCCTTTGAAATGCATTTAGTAGGGTAGTGGTTTTATTTGAATAAAAGGAGATTTATATATACAAAAAATAAATCAATTTTGAAGCAAATTCATTGGGGATCACTTATCTACTATTATTCACTAGCCAGTATGTAGAAAGAACAAAAGCAGAGTCAAAACAAAAGGGAATCTGTTTTCCAGTATGTAATTAAGTTGTAGAAATAATCTCTACAGAACATAATAGACAGCAAAAATATAAATGAGTTCCAAGAGGAACTGGACTAAGTAATGTGGGGTAGGTTCATGAGTGGCCTTTATACTTGGAGACATGAGATGTCCTGGCCTACCTGGGCAAATTTTTTTTTAGTTTACAACAAAAACTTTTTAAGTACTAGGTAACTATTGCTTCCTTTGGTCTAGTTTTTGCTTAGCTCTGTGTGATACTTTGAGGAAACACTTCATGCTATATATATAATTTTGTAAAAAGTGGATAGTAATAATAAGTAGTTAATTTGTGTAGAATGAACTGTCTATGACTCTAGAATAAAATACTGCACCAGGGAGTAAAAGCATTTGGTGAATGCAGAGGTCTTGAAAATGTAATGGATGATACTGGGTCTCAATGGACATTAATAATACACCAATGGTCAATTATTGGTCATCAAAAGAATGCAATCTTGGAAACTGGATAAGCTAGCTTTAGAGTCAAAAAAATGCAGAGACATATGCAGAAATTAAGAAAAACACTGCAGACCAGTGAAGAAAAAGCAAGATGTAGAACATATTGTCATGTTTAAATTTTCATATAGAACACATGGAAATAGCCCCAAGTGTTCCCTGAGGGAGGGGTAAGAAGCTGTTGCCTGAGGGAGGGGTAAGAAGCTGTATCACTCTAATGCAGGCAAAGGTTTTGGGTGGCCGATGATTCACCTGTGCAGAACAGTCACCAATCTTGTGAGAATCAGCATAACACCAGAAAGTGACAGATACTGGACAGCTTCTTCTTATATAATTCTAGCTGCATATAAATTGAACTGTGATAACATCACTGTAACTAGACTAATTATTTGATTAGACTATTAATACTGTAGTTTTACCAGCAATAAATTATTGACTTTGAATATCAAGTATGTTTCTCTTGCCCATAACAAGATTTTTACTTTAACAAACTGGTAGACATTCAAAAAGTCTATTTTGTAGCTTGTGTAAAGCAAACTGATCCAAACCTACTAGCATAGAAAGTATCTGAACAACCAATTGTCAGAATCTGAAAAATGTACTAGTGAAATCATTTCAGTTCTCTAGTTTTCTACTGTCTAACTAACTGTCTCACATATAAATTGTACAAAGAATATTACTAAATGTTTAAGCTGGAAATTCCTAAAAGAGGTGTTGAGCAGTTAGCCAAAGTAAAAAGTTGTTAAAAACTCAACAAATAGAACATGTAACAATTGGGGGTTTTTTTTCAGATTTTTCAAGATTAAGTTGTTATAAATTATTTCAAGAGAAAAATAAAAGTTCTCTTACTTGTAGTATAGCTAATGCCTTAACTGAAGACTTTTTTTTTTAACTGCGCATGGCAGAAACAGGCAAACTAGACAAATTGGCACGATACAGGTTGGACAGGTGGTCTGCAGGATAGGACATTGGCTAACAGGATGCTCTCAGAAAGTAGTGATTGATGTTTTTACTTAATCTGGCAGCCTATAACAAGTGATGTCCTACAGGTACCACAACTGGACCCTGCACTGTTCAGTATCTTCAGAAATCATTTGCATGATGGGGCTGAAAGCATCTTCACCAAGTCTGCTGATGGCAATAAATTGTGTGGGGAGGTAAACACTTCAGAAGGGAGACCAATCATAGAATCGCAGAATCATTAAGGTTGGAAAAGACCTCCAAGATCATCTAGTCCAACCATCCCCCTACTACCTATATTACTTAATAAACCATGTCCCAATGCCCAACCATTCTTTCTGAGAAGAAATTTCTCCTAATTTCTAATCTGAATCCCCCCTGTTGCAACTTGCTGCCATTCCCTCTTGGCCCAGTGCTAGCTGTCTGTGAGAAGATAATGAACCCCAGCTCACCACAACTTCCTTTCATGTACTTGTCGAGAGCAATAAGTTTTCCCATGAGCCTCCTCTTCTCCTCTTACAGAGTGTCATGGACAAAATGGAAAAGTGAGCTATTAAGACCAGTAAGATATTTGACAAGCACAAAGTTCTGCACCTGGGATGACATAACCAAAGATCCCAGTACAGGACAGGATCTGCATGGCTGGGAAGTAGCCTTGCTGAAAGGTTACTGGGTTCCCTAGGTAAGAAGCTGAAGATGGGTCAGCAGTGCACCACTGCAGAAACACAGGCAAATTTGATCCTGCAATGCATCCACAAGGGCATTACTAGCAGAGGTAAAGACATGATTATCCTACTCTACCTAGCACTTGTCTGGCCACACCCAGACTACAGTGTCCAGTTCTGGTCTTTACAACTCAAGAAAGAGAAAAACAGACTAGATAGGGTCTCATGGAGGCTCAAAAAGATAATCAAAGGCCTGGAGAAGGTGCCCTGTGAGGACAGACTGAAGGAGTTTTTCTCCCTGGAGAATAGAAGGCTGAGAGGCACCTCATCACAGCATTTCAGTACTTAAATGAAAGATACAAAGGTGAATACTGTCTCTTCACTAGGAGCCACATAGAGGAGGCAAGGGACAATATGTACAAATTGCATCAGAAAATAGTTCAACTTGATATGAGAAAGAAATTTATTATACAGTGAGAACAGTAATTCACTGGAACAATCATTCACTGCTAGCAAGGTAGTGGATACTCACAAAATTTCACAGATTGTACCTACTTGACAAAGTGCCACTTAATGACTAATGCAAATAGTAAGGTATATATTAGGACAAAAATTGTACTGACAACGAAACAAAAAAGTTACCTGCAGAAATAGACCTTTATTTCTTTTTTCAAGAACAAGCTAATACATGTAGGTATTTAGATCAGGCACTTGAATTGCTAGATATTCAACTGTTCTGAAAAAGAAAAAAAGAAGAAAAAGCTGGAGTTCCACTGAACTCTGTTAGGAAAAAACTTTTACTTAGATTTTAGACATAATTTTAAACAAAGCATGTGGTTGCCTTCTGTCATGAATTTTATCTCTATTCTGAAAAATAAATCCCTAAGAAATAATTCTCATACATAATTAACAGTGGAAAAATCACTAATTTTTTATGATCTTTCAATCAACTGGAGATTCCAAAGGTAAATAATTGGCTAGCCAGTTTTTCAAGTGCGTAAAGGAGGTAAAGGTCCCACGTCATCTGGTGTGGGTCTCTGATTACGTGACACAGCTGGGGACGGAGTCCTTGAATTAAGAAGCTGAAAATAATAAGGGATGCATTTTTTGATGTTAGGCACTTTGAAAGGAGAGTGGTAAGGCAGACACGTATGGACATTCATCCCATGACTTTTAAGAGAATTCAGTGGAAAAGAAGCAGACCCCTGGATTCCGTCAGGGATTCTGATATGAGAGCTGAAGCATGTCAGGTTGCCTAGGGAAATCAAAGCAAGAACACTGAAGGGTTCTTTTCTTAATTTCTCTAGATGTGCAAATGCCTGGGACTGGCTAAAATAACAAGTGATGATGAAACCCTGACATGGTTTCTGTATTTCTCAGCTACTGCCTGAAGAGATGTGTTTTAATGAAAGTTGAAAATTTTACAAAGGGGTTGAAGATACAGCACAAACCCAGCTCAGATAGCTAAAAAAGCACAGGCCTCTTAAAATGAAAGCTGAGACTTGATAAAGTAACCAATTAGACATCTAGCTAAGAGGGAGACTTGCTTGCCAGAGCTATAACTGCATGAGTCTTTTTGGTCATGGTTTATCAGATAACTAATAAAGATAAATATTGACACGTTAGAGGTTTTCTAAGATTCCCTTGATGTACAACTATATCTTGTCATCAACCATTCAATCTAAATTATCTTAACTAATGTCATGATATGTCTAACAAAAACAAAAACAAGTCTTTGAAACAGACATTCAAAGCACCTGCTTCTGTTCTTGTCTTATGGGGCCCAGTGACAGGACAAGGGGCAACGGGCAAAACTGGAAAACAGAACTTCCATCTCAACATGAGGAAAAACTTCTTTACTGTGAGAGTGACAGAGCACCAGATATAACTCCGGAGATATTCATAACCTGCCTGGATGAGATCCTGGGCAGCCTGCAGGATCCTATGAACCTGCTTTAACAGGGGGGTTGGCCTATACAATCTTCAGAAATCCCTTTCAAACCCTACAGTTCTGAGAATCTGTGTTATTTTCTAGGGTCATTACCACCACCAGAAGAGTGAGCAAAAATCTCTTGATTTACAGACATGGCCCAGAGGTACAGATTTATTTAAACCTCTTTTTGTAGTCTAAGTCTGAAATGAATGCAATACTTAGCTAACATTATATACAGATGCCATGGCTTCACTCAACAAAAGGAAAATGTTGAACTATAGCAATTTAAGCATATCTCCAAGATCTGAATTTTATAAGGAAAAACAATAATGACAGCAGTTGCATAGTGCATAGAAGTACTCAAGCATTGCAAAGCATTTTTCACAGACTAATGAATTAAATGCCAATCTCTGTGTGAACTACATAAACTAGCTTCTTGCTCCAAAATGTTCAACATATCTGTGGAAGAAGAATGAACTTCAAATGCCACAGTTTCTGTACTGAGCACAACTATATAAGGAGTATGTGTAAAGACTGCCAATTATAGAGAGTCAGACCACATTCAAGAACTCTTAAAGCCTAATGACATGTTTGAAAAATAATTTTACAACATGAAATGAACGTAAGGAAGAAAGGTCAATCCATTTTGAGATTTCAAAAGCCACATATTATAATAGTGTGAGGAAATCATGAATTATACTGCAATCACACTTTGAATTTTACATTAATTTCTGAGCTCCTGCTGTGACACATGAAGTCAACTAAAACTAAACTAAAATGAAGACAACTTAGGCTTTAGATCAGAACAGAACTTACCACTTTATAATAATACAATAACTTAGTTAACACATAGCCTATTTTATCAATCAACCTCTAAACTCTTTAGCAAAAGGGTAGTTCTCATCCCATTTATGGTAGAACGAAAGACTGAGTACAGAGAAATGACAGCCAATGCCAAATGTCTTCATGAGTCCTAGCTCACACAAAATCTTTCACCATTGTCTTCTCAGGCCTTTTAAACAACCCAAAATGTGAACAAGCAGGCAAGAGGTGGATAACCACTATTTCTAGACTAAATGGCTAGGCATTGGAACAGATTGGAACAGATTGCCTAGGGAGGTGGTAGAATCATTGTCCCTTGGGGTGTTTAAGGAAAGGTTGGATGAGGTACTTAGGGATATGGTTTAGTTAGTAATATAGGTGGTAAGGGGACGGTTGGACTAGATCTTGGAGGTCTTTTCCAACCTTAATGATTCTGTGATTCTGTGATATTAATTAGGACTATTTCTGTGACTGCATCAGAATCACATGAGAATTTAATGAGGAAATAGAATCATAGAATCACCTGGGTTGGAAGATACCCTTTAGATCATCAAGTCTAACCATAGCCTAACTCTGACTAGTCCACCTCTAGATCATGTCCTTAAGGACTTCATCTACCTCTAGGGATGGTGACTCCACCACCTCCCTGGACAGCCTATTCCAATGCTCAATAACCCTTTCAGTAAAGAAATTCTTCCTGATATCTAGCCTAAATCTCCCCTGGTGCAATTTTAAGCCATTTCGTTTCATCCTATCACTTGTGACCTGAAAGAAGACACCAACCCCAACATCTCTGCAACTGCCTTTCAGGTGGTTGTAGAGAGCAATAAGGTCTCCCCTCAGCCTCCTTTTCTCAAGACTAAAAAGGTCCAGTTCCCTCAGCTTTCTTCATAGAACTCGTGTTCAAAACCCTTCACCAACTTTCCTCGTTGCCCTCCTCTGGATGCACTCCAGCATCTCAACATCCTTCCTGTAGCGAGGGGCCCAGAACTGAACATGGTATTCAAGATGCAGCCTCAAGAGAGCTGAGTATAATGGAACTATCACTTCCCTACTCCTGCTAGCAACCACACTATTTCTGATACAGGCCAGGATGTCATTGGCCTTCTTGGCCACCTGGGCACACTGCAGGCTCATGTTCAGCTGGCTGTCAACTAACATCCCCAGGTCCTTCTCCTCCAGGGAGCAATCCAGCCACTCTGCCCCAAGCCTGTAACATTGCCTGGGGTTATCATGACCAAAGTGTTGAATCCCGTAAAGCTGGCCTCTGCCCAGCAATCCAGCCTATCCACGTCTCTCTGCAGAGTCTTCCTGCTTTCCCACACAATCAACATTCCCACACAATTTGGTGTCATCTACAAACTTACTGAGGGTGCACTCGATCCCCTCATCCAGATCATTAATGAAGATGTTAAACAGGACCAGCCCCAGCACTGAGCCCTAGGGAACACCACTTGTGACCTGAAGCCAGATGAATTTAGCTCTATTCACCACAACATTCTGGGCCCGGTTGCCCAGCCAGTTTTTAACCCAGCGAAGAGTATACCCATCTAATCCATGAGTGGCTAGTTTCTATAAGAGGATTCTGTGGGAGAGTGTTGAAGGCTTTACTGAAGTCCAGGTAGACAACATCTACAGCCTTCCCCTGTTTGAGGAATGCCTTAGTTGCATATTACAGTCCCTCAGATCTCACTCTGGAAGTCAGTCTGCAATAACATGTTCATATGCACACACACACACACACACACACACATGCATATATATATATATATATGAGATCATGGGATGAAGTTTAACAAGGCCAAGTGTAGAGTGCTGCACATGGGACATAACAACCCAATTTAGCGCTACAGGCCTGGGGGAGACTGGCTGGAGACCTGTCAGGCAGAGAAGGACCTGGGAGTGTTGGTTGACTGCAGGCTGAATATGAGCCAGCAGTGTGCCCAGGTGGCCAGGAAGGCCAATGGCGTCCTGGCTTGTATCAAAAATAGTGTGTCCAGTAGGTCTAGGAAAGTGATTGTGCCCCTGTACTCGGCATTGGTGAGGCCACACCTCAAGTACTGTGTCCAGTTCTGGGCTCCTCAACATAAGAAGGATATTGAGGTCCTCACGTGAGTCCAGAGAAGGTCAGCCAGGCTAGTGAAGGGGCTGGAGGGCAAATCATATGAAGAACAGCTGAGGGAGCTGGGGCTGTTTAGCTTGGAGAAGAGGAGACTGAGGGGAGACCCTATCACCACCTACAACTAGCTGAAGGGAGGTTGTAGAGAGGTGGGCGATGGTCTCTTCAGCCAGGTGACAGGTGATAGAACAAGGGGAAATGGCACAAAGCTGCACCAGGGCAGATTTAGATTGGACATTAGAAAAAAAAAAATTACTGAAAGAGTTGTCTGGGCCTGGAACAGACTGCCCAGGGAGGTGGTTGAGTCACCTTCCCTGGATGTGTTTTAAAAAAGGGTAGATGAGTTACTTAGGGATATGTTTTTGCTAAGGATGGGAATGGTTTGACTTGGTGATCTTAAAGGTCTTTTCCAACCTTGTGATTCTGTGATATATAAAATAAAAATGCAAGAGAAAGTGTTGGAAAAAGCAAAGTGGAAAAAAAAGAAATGGCTATATAAAAATAGAAATCAACTGAGGCCAGAACTGAGGTTAAAAAAAAGATATCATCAACATAATGTGTTGGATTTTTTTATTCATCGAAACACTAGAACGTGAGGAAACTGCTTAATGAAGATTAAAATATGAGTGCCTTTGGCTGAGGAAGAAAATTGCATTTCATGTTCATGTGTATGCCATTTCACAGAGATAGTTTTAAAGTAGTGCAGAGTTGCAATATGTCAAGTCTGTATCAAAATTATATGAAAACTAGCATGATTTCACTTGGATGTCTATAATACAGTAGTAATAAGCAAAATAAAAGATAATTTTAATTTCACTTTTTTATATGACATAAAGTGTCCAATGCAAAAAAATTTCTAGGTGCTTTTGTAGATATTGAAAACTAATTTTTTGATATTACATTATATCATAAGGGATGCAGCCAACCTAATTACACACCCAATTAATTTTCTATTTTTTACCTTATCACACTTCCTAAAGTGGACAGAAATTTATGTATAACCTTAACTCCTAAAGTTACTCAACATCAAGAGCATTCATTTTCTCAAGGGGGTTCTGTGTCTGCTTAGTACTTTTTAGAATAAGGCATAAAAACCATGCTAAGGAACAGAAAGCTGAGAAATTTACTGAACTTCCCTTTGGTATTGCTTTAACATAGGTATACATACAGAGAGAGGAAAAGGTAAAACAAAACAAAAGAAACCTCAGGCCTTTCAGGCTTTTTCTTTCTGTTTGACATATTGTTTTTAGTGCCACTGTGTCACTTTAAATATGCTGTTAACACTGACAAGTGGTCCTGAACAGCGTCAGACTTTACTGTTTAAAAAAGTCCTCTGAGACAAAACAGACTTGTTTCTTCCTGTTGCTCAGAGAGAACAGGTAATTATTTAATCCTGGGCATACATTATAATATTGTTGTTCTTAGTTAGTAAACTGGCACTGCAAGTACCAATCATTTTTCCTTCTGCACCCTACAAGGTAAAGGACAAACATGAGAGAGCAGTTTGGGTTGTGCTCTACATCTCAGATTTAAATGGGGAATTCTTGTCTGTGTACTGGAAAGGGCATTAGTCTTATCACACTGTGCCCATATTGAACAGTGCCCACTGTCAGCAGCTACACACCAGTTATTTTCAGCTTGAAAGTTTTCATCGTTATAAACTCCATTGCTTGATGGGGATTTACAGACCTGTGATTCAATCCACAGGTATAAAGAGAAGTAGATCACGGCTTTATCATGTTACCTGAAACCTGTATTCGCTACAATAGATAAGCCCTCTGTTTTTCTTGTGCATATGAAAAAAGAATAGAAATTAACTCTAATCCTACTTTGTATATAGTCAGAAAGAGCTCACTAAGGATTAACTGTTCTTGATTGCTGAAACACAGACGTGACCTGCTCACATTGTAAATCAAATCTAAATTGATCAGATAACATAAGACTATTCCAACACAGTTTAGAATTAAGACAGAAAGTTACTGTCAGCAACATATTGGGACCTGCTGTCTTGGATTCATTAACTTTAAGGCCATGCTTTGACAGCTACTGAGTGGAAGAAGGAAGCTCTCATATTTCAAAAGGAGGAATGATCTGCATTGAACAATTTAAGTGAGGGAAAAATTGTATCCAGCTAGAAGCAAAGCTGAGAAAAAAAGAGCAGCTTCAGCAACAAGCAAGGTGGCGATGGAGTTTTGTTTTGCTAAGGAAAATCAAAAGAAGGCAAATGAGTTTATAAATTATTTTTCTTTTATTTAATGACTAAGTTCTCATTTTCTCGTTTAATATACCTACACCACAGACACACTTCAGCAGGAATTACATGCATAGTCACAGATATATACATATTTAAGAAATCAGACCACAATGTTGAATCTGCATGAAATGAGGGCCTGACAAATGCTCACTGGGATCCACAGGGATAGTCCCATTGACATTACAGGTCCAGAGTGAAATTCTGCTTGATATAGATAGGGAATTTTATTAATACACTGCAAATAATTGCAGCACACCATTTATTTTCAGAACATACACCTTAGCCAGACAGAAATATTCAGGTGTTCATCCTTTTAACTGTTGCATATATTTCAGAAACATTTTTAAGGCATAGCTGTTCCAGTGCTTATGTTGGTCCACTCTTGATTTCTGATGTAATTTATAGCAGCCTTGAAACTATTGTAAAACTTACCTGCTTGTCCAAAAAATAATGGCTAATTCTGTCCCCAAAGAACATCAGGCTATGGTCGAAATATGGTTGAAATTTCAGTTTCAGGCTGAGAAAAGAAATTTATATTTCTAGTTACTGCAGTTTATCAAACATCATGCTACACTGTAAGAAAATTAACTCCAGAAAATTAACTCAATCCTAGACAAATGCAGGGTACTAGCTAGCAATTTCCTGAAGTCTGCTTTAGAACAAGAATCTGAACTTTGCAGTACAATTCATCACACCCCAGATGCTTAGGGTTTTTGTTCTTTTCCCTGCAGTCAAACTGTTCTTGGAATCCTCGCCCTTCCCTTCTAGCTTACAATGTGAGGTATTTCAAATTAAAAACATCTCACAAAATCTTCACAGCATGACAAACTTATAATCAGCTAAGCGATTTTCAGACCCTGAGACACTCAGAAGTACTCAGCACATCACCTTAGAAATTTTAATGAGCATCATTAGGGCACACACTTATTCTAGTACATGCACTGCAGTCTGCGAACTGTTGAATGAGGAATTTATGATCCTTATTAAACTTCAGCACATTTTTCTTCTCATGATTTCCATAACTTTAGAAATGGTTTCAAACTTAGCTTAACATGCCTACAGTTAACCTTATAAAAGATGAAATGTGCTTTAATGCTCAGTTCCTCACAGGTATTCTTACTTTTTACACAGATTTCATATCTGATTAGTATCAATTTCTTAAGGAATCTTTCTTCAAATAATCTGAGAGTTTTGATGGCACTGCCTTACTTTAAAGACTTTTTCATCAATAAGCATATTTTATTTGTTGTAGCTATTTTATAAATAGATCTACATTAAAAAAAAAAAGATCTTACTTGGTACTCATTACTGTAGTAATGGTGCAGTTTTATACACATACTTTAGCTTTGATAGCTCTTTTTATGTTTTGCCCAATAAAATCCTGTGTCAGTTATTCTGTTCAAGACTGCATAATATATATCTGTCTTTCTTTCAGATTTCAATTTCATCAACTGAAACAATTTGTTTTCAGAATGATTAGAAAACGCTTTTCCTTATATTTCCAGTAACCAATAATTATCAAATAGTTATAAAGATACAAAATATTTTCGTGACTAATGATTAACAAATATTTTCAAAGGAGAATTATCAATCACAGACTATTTGTGGTTTTCCTTAATATCATTGACAAAGGTTCTATATTCTCCTGTTTTCCCATAACTAAGTTTCTTCAGTAATTTTGCATCACAAAATTCTGAAAATGAAAACTTAAATGCAACAATTCACCATTGAATCCTTACCCATGTTAACGACATTCTGTATTTAGGCAATGCACAGGAATATCTGTTATATCAGGCTTTAGTGATACCTTTTTTAATAATTACAATAGGCTTCCTAGAGAGGTGGTTGATGCACCAAGCTTTAGGAGATCTTTGGATGAGGACCTGATAATATGCATTAACTTTTGGTCACTCCTGAAGAGGTCAGGCTGTTGGACTAGGTGATCATTATAGGTCCCTTCCAACTGAAAATATTCTCTCTTCGCTTTGCTTCACTTCACTCTTTCTTCTATTCTATTCCCTTAACCAATTTGAAAGTCTTCCGGAATGCCACTGTCGAATCTCATTTATTTATACAGTGAGATACAAACTATAACAGCTTGGCTCTTGTTAAATAACGTATCAGCTAGCTATTTTATTTGCAGTAAGAAAAAGAAAACATTTTTTAAAAAATCAACATAAACTGAAAATCACCTCTAGTTCAGTAATAGAATAAATATGCATGTGAACAACTGTACAATATCATTATCAACTTGAATAAACATTCATAGAGTGATCTTGAAAGCTTTTTCTGATGTCTAAAAAACGTCAGAATTTAAGCATATCCAGAAAATTCTCAGTCAAAGGGCTTTCAGCTCTGAAGATGTCCTTTTTACTGGGACACTAGCAAGGTGCAGCTCTCACTTGAAAGACAACGTAAATCTACTGCTTAAATCCATATTGCACACAAAATTACCTCTCATGGATGCCAGAAGCACCTAGAATTGTCCATGTCTGTAGAGGAACCACTGCATGAATATCAGTTCTCAAAGTCACCCCAAAGGTGACATCTATATGAGCAATCTAATATTTGAGCAGCCCATCCAAACTCATATCTACCTTATTTACAAAGTTTACGGGGGCATATGGGAGTGCTGTTGTTTGGGGGTTGTTGAGTATAGTATTTGTTTTCTGTCCTATTTTGGCACTGCTGTTTTAAAGATGCCTAATAACACATTTATGCTATCACTACCAACACTTGGCAACTGGCTGAAGCACTTGCCTCTCTTTGGATGTCACTTTAGAGATATTTATGAAATGTAGATTTTAGTTGCCCAGCTCTAAGCAAGGAGCTGACTAAAAATGAGACCCACCATCCTGCAAATCATATACCTCCTGTTCTTGAGGTCATACAGCAAACAGTCACATCTATGTTTTTATGTACATTTATGTGTCAAATGAAGTCGGCTTTATATTAGGCAATATAAGATGGAGTTGGAAAGCCAAAGAAAAATTACATTATAAATGTATATTATAGCTGGAGTACAAGTAAGTTCTTTGTATTGTTTCTAGGCCCTAGTGGTCCTGTGACTTCTTTCTGGCATGACCCAAGGGTTTGTGCTCATTTCTACACAAATACTCAGGATGCAGATGGAGCCAGTCCAGGTCTCCCAGAGCCCTGATAGACCCCTGCCAGAGCTGTGCTTGCTCAAGAAGCAACACATGCACAGTTAATATCACAGTGACTGAACTAATGAGTCCTGCTAAAGTGAAGTGTACTGGATAGTCTGTGCATCTGCATTGCCCACACAATCACTGCTGGAGTGCTGCCCTCCCTTGTCCTTCCATTTAAAGCTGTTGTGACTCTCACTTTCTCATTTACAAAAAGGGGTTCAGTTCACTAATGATTCCTCACTCATCAAAGAACTGGCAGTGGCACAAAGTCAGGCCAGCAAACACATACTTGGTTTTTAGCTGTTTTCTATGCGAAAAGTGTAAAATTGAAGCAAAGACAGATATGTAAATGCAGGAGAAAACCTGCAACTAAAATTTGGGTAGAATATTCTAAAGCCCATTTCCACCTAAAGAGTTGGCCGGGGCAGGGGGAGTGGGGGTGGAGGGTGGAAGGGGGTGCCTGGGGAGGGCAAGGAACTCAAGCTGATTAATCTACACCAGAACTTTAATTTGAAAATATTAATAGAAAATTGTGGAGGTATGTAACAGATGCTGGTCAGGCCTCACTTAAAATATCATCAGTGTACCAATGTTAAAGTGAAAACCTCTTGAATTATATGGAGGATAAAAAATACTCAATATATAACACTCCATTATAGACAATACATTGCAAGAAAGGGTTACACTTTCAAGGATTTATATCTCCAAATCAGAAAATACTGGGTTTGTAATATACAAGAATGTCATCTCATAGATTATACCAAAAAATAAAAATAATAAAATCAAGATGCCAGTCTGTTCAGAGGACAAAATTTCATTTCAGGACTAAATTTCCATAGAGATCAGAAATAATAAGAAGTGGTTACAGGAGGGACTTGAAAGATTACCTGGCAAAATTATAAGAAGGAACTCAGTTTTCACAAGGTTTCAGCTCCTATACAGTCCCTTGAATAAATGACAGATACTCATAATTGCTTAGCATTTCCAGATGCTAAACAATTAATCTCCAGCTTGTCAACAACTCACTAGACACAGTGGGCTCTTCTGAGAATTTAAGCATCTACCTGTCACCCAAATGGGAATAGAGAGTTACAAAATCTGGCCTGTTCTGAGTACATCAAATACTTTTGAGGTCTTGTCATTAGTGCTTTTATTAGGATCAGGTTTTGAACTCTGCTTTGATGTGAGCAGGAGGCAAACAGCCACAAAGTAAGTGTTCACATCAGCCCTCATTGCTAATTAGGTGTTTTCTGTACGCTACAACAGCTTGACCTTTTTTTGTTGCTGTTGCTTCCAAACCCAGGTAGATTGAGTTAAGGAAGTACAGCCTGCAACTGAGAAAGGAAGGAAGGAAGGCAGGCAGGCAGGCAGGAAGAACTTAAAACAAAGCAAGAGGAAAATATCCACATACTTGCTAAAAATACCTGTTGCCAAATGCAGCATTCATGCTGAGTGATTGACCAACTCTCACAAAAAAAACCTTTGATAAATTTAATTGAAAAAATAGTTATACTTAAGATCTGTATTAACAGTTCTAGTTATACCCAGAACAAGGTTCCTCTAAATCACATTCCTGCTCCCTCTTAGACTAGGGAGGGAGATAAATGAAATACTCTTAATTCTTAGATGGTCTACACCCAGGAAACAGTCTGATTTGCTCTAAACTGAATTTGTCCTTACAATACCCTAGCAAATGAGAAATGGTAACACATCATTTGTAATCTTGGAAAATAAAAGTTACTTCAGGCTTTTTACCATGGCTCAGTGTAGAAAAATATTTAGAAAAGGAGAACACTATTTTCCCAACATTTGAGAAGACCTATTATTATTAAATTACAGCAAACAAATGAAATGTTTGAATATTTTATGTTAAAACTTTAGTAGAAAAAGAATAGTTTCTGAAAGATAAAGAATAAATTTATCATCCTAACACAAACAATCCTGGATTTAACCATCATGGCTGACAAAATGTTGTGAGATTTCCTGTACACAACAGAAGTATTTCTGACATTAACAAACAGAATTGTGAGAAAGTTGAAAAAGTACTGCTTATCTTTGTCTGTGTGTCAACTTCTTTTTCTAGAAGTAAGAGATGTGCAAAATACAGGAAATTACTAGTTTTGGAATCACAGGTTGTAAATAATTTTTGAAAAGTATTTTATTTAAGATCTTACAAATCTTACAAAATCATTCTGTTTCCATCTACGTATTGTACTTTTTGACATTATTGATAAGCATTACAGCAATTACTCATATCAGAATACTTCAGAGCTGTGTGTAGGGCAGTTCACATAAATCATGTACAGTTTAATTTATAATTCACGGTACTTCATCCTGCTTGTAAAGTGGAAAAACAGAACAACATTTTTTATTTCCAAAGATATGAGTAAAGAAATATTCATTGTAAGCCTTTGGTAAAGATCTTAAATAAAATATAGTAAGTACAGATTAAAAGAAATACATGGAAAATAAAGGAGAGATCGGTTCTGAGTATGAGTTCTTAAGGTTTCAAGATTATTTATACTGTCTCTTTAATTTTGTATTGGTATCACTGCATACCAATACAGTTGGTAACTGTAATATGTTGAGGAAGGCAGGACTTTCATGAAATATTTTGGCTTGAGGAAGATACAGAGTAGTTAAATAGTAGGAAGCAGAAAATAAATTTTACATTTGACAATAATCCGTATAACAGTGTCAGAATCCTAACAAAATAATAAAGGAGGAGAGGAGAAAAAGCAAACCAAACCAAAATAAAATAACATAAGCAAACAAACAACAAATGCTAATGACCTTGGAGAAGCCATTTAATTCAGATCATTGTCAAAGTCCTAAATCTAATTCTAAATTCCATGTTATGTGACTGTGTAAACTGCTTGCTTGAAAAATTGAGAAGTAGGGTTGTTGTGACCCAAGTGCAGGATCCAGCACTGAGACTTGTTGAACCTCATTCAGATGTCCCTTCCAACCAAAAAAATTATATGATTATATGATTCTATGAAATGCTATATAATAAAATGCATATAGAAAAAAATAGAAAATTAAGTCTATCAAGGAAAAAAAAATAAATTGACTGGAAGCAATATTTACTTTAAATTTCAAAGCTGAGTCAATAGACCAAAACAGATAATATCTATCATTATTATAATTTGTTAATGCCATATTAAAATACAGTTGTAAAACTGAGTGTTTGCTACTAAACACCACTTAGACTATCCAGAAGGTCAGTTCTAGAGTGGATCTATTCCTGAGGCTGCTGCCTGATAGTGATAGTTCCCATTTATTGGAAAATCAGTAGGGCAGATTATGAAAATATAAAACCATTAGACCAAATATTTTGCATCAGTGAATATTGTGTACAGCAGATAAAGCTGCTGCAAATGTCTAGCACCAGAAAAATGAATCCTTACAATGGAGTTTGTTAGTTAAATGATAAATGTTAATTGGAATCTACTGCCATTAGATTAAATTTTGTCTTCCTTTCGCAAGAAACTAGGGTTTGTCCTTTAATTTGTTGTCACAGCTAAATCTTAGTTCATGGTTAGAAGTCACTGACTAATAATCTACTGCCCAAAGGCTGTTCTATTTATTGTTTTACTATGTAGGGTTATGCATGGTGCTAAAGTTATAAATTATAAAGCACATATGCACTTAAATTTTTATTTAGCAAAAAAGTAACTCTTCCTTTTCTATTAAAGGTACTGGGATAGGGCACATTTCCATTAGATGCATATGCTCACACATAGTCATATAAATTAGAAGGCTTGCTGAATCCACTAGGGAGACAATATCACTCAAAGAGCATTAATCCAAAAATGTAATTAAAGCACAAATACAAATTCAACAGAAACTGCACTGAGACAAGCTGACATAAGAGGGTACTTCCCTTGAGCCAAGGCAATTCAATACAACCATCTTCAGTCTTGGCTTAGATGGATCTTGAGAAGTTCCTTCTCTCAAGCCACTTTTCCTGCACTTGTCAGAGAATTCAGTGCCTCACTTTGTCCTTATAATTATTTGGGAAATTGTGCTGTAAATTGAACTGACTTCTGTTAAAAATAATCTACAAATTTTTTTCAATGAATAAGAGCAATCCAGCATTTTCCTATTTGAAAAGATTCTTGAGTTAAGAATTCTTTAAGACATTTTTAGGAATTCACTGGGTATACACTCACATTGTCATGATATATGATGTGATGTTCTTGCCTAGGGCTTTGAAGTGTCTAGATGAAGAAAACTTTAATATATATAAAATAAATAAGAATTTAATAAATACATTAACTGCTATTAGTGATGGCAGATTCTACTGAGATAAATTAAGAAGCCTCTGTTGTACCTGTGAGTTTTCTGTTGAAATGTCTTTTAATGATAAGTAAAACTAAAGGTCTCAAAAGATCATCTAGTCCAACCCGCCTGCCAGAGCAGGATCACCGACACTATATCCCACAACAATGCATCCAGATGGGTTTTGAATATCTCCTGAGATGGAGACTCCACAACCTCTCAGGGCAGCCTGTCCCAGTGCTCCATTGCCTGCACAGTGAAAAAGTTCCTCCTTATATTCACATGGAGCTTGCACCCATTGCCCCTTGTTCTATCACTGGCCATCACTGAGAAGAGCCTGGAACCATCCTCCAGACTCTTGTCCTTTGTGTATTTATAAATATTCCCTCCTTCCATGACCTGTAGACTCCCTTCTTCCACTTGAGTTTGATGAGCAATTCCCTGTTTATCCACGCAGGTCTTCTGCCTCCCTTTCTTGACTTCTTTCCCATTGGGATTCCCTGATCTTGAGCTTGGAAGAAGAGGTCCTTGAATATGGACCAACTAGATTGGGCCCCTTTTCCTTCCAGTGCCATGTCCCATGGGATTTCCCCCAGTAATTGCTTGAAGAGGCCAATGTTGGCCCAGCTGAAGTCCAGGGTTGCCTTCCTACTTGATATTTTCTTCCTAATGTGTATTACCAGAACACTGCCTCACTGGTGGGAACCCAGCAACAACCCCATCCCACTTCAAATCTAGTGTAAAGCCCTATGGATAAAGCCAGTTAATTCTCTTCTTCTGGTTTTGTATCTTCTGCAAATTTACTGAGAATGTACTTTGCCCCACCACACAAGTAATGAAGGTATTAAAAAATGTTGAGCTAGTATTGAACCCTTGGGATCTCATGACTGGCTTCTGGCTGGATTTCACTCTGCTGATCACAAAACTTTGAGCCTAGCAGCTCAGTCAGTTTTCATTCCACCTCACTGTTGACTTGTCTAGCTATCAATTTGCTAGAGAGAATGTTATGGGAAACATGATCAAAAGCCTTATTAATTTTGAATCACTGATTGAAGATCTAATTATTTTTAATACAAACAAAAGGAATTTAAAATATCCAGTTAAAAATTTGTAGAGTACATGGAATATTTTTTTTCTCCACTTTCTCTTCAGAGGGTACTCTCTTAAGTTCTAAAGGAAAATATGAGTGTAACTTGTGCATTACAGTGCATATATATATATACACAGTATTTTTGTTTTCTACACAGCACATAATACATGAAGATATCCTATGATTTATTAAAGATCTATTTCATTACTAGACAATGAAAAGAAAAAAATCCAAAAATGCTCTTAGCCTAAGAAAAAAATTTTATTCTTCTGATATTCTGAGAAAGGCTAAAATGTTTACCTAATAAGGAAAAAATTGTATATAAAGCAAAAAGATGTTTTTGACAGTAGAAAAAAATTAGCACATAATACCACTATGAACAGACATGAAATTCACAAACAAAAAGCAAAGACAAATAAAAATAGAATATTGAAACAAATATTTTCAGCTGGAGTAAAGTAGTTGATGCCATACCAATGGAATAACTACCATTATCATATGGGACTCTTGACTTTTTTGTCTATTCTTTTATGCCCCCAAAATCTTATCTGTCCATTAGTAGTGCACAGAAGAGCTCTTTGTATCTATCCAGAAGCAAACACAAAGAGTGTTGGGATCAATAAGACTAAACAACAAAGAAGCAGACCATTAAACCTGACTATATGCAGGTAAATCAGAAAACTGTCATTAAACATAATTTATAACTATACTCATTTATCTCAAGGCAGGTGACCCCCTTTTCCAAGCTTACATCTTTAAAGACGTGATCATTTAGATTAAGGTATAATTGCCTCTAATGAGCTCTATTGGAAGTTGTGAGTTATTTACCAACAGCTAGAATGGCATTCAAAAGAAATCTCTTCCTGCTTTGGAAATAATGAGAACAAGCCTTAACAACAATACATGCATTTCTAAACTTCTACATATATATGAAAGCCCTATTGATCAATTTTTAAAAGATCAGACAGACTAGCTTTTGGATAATGAAATGTGTACTTCAAATGAGATCTGCTAGTCCTGACCAAAGTTACCAAACACGTAAAACATATGACCCTAGTTGACCTGGAGTAGCAAAGCAATTTTCAGCTGTACAGCATATAGCTGTTTTTAAACATACATTAAATTTTTTTTCTTTTTTTTTTTTCCCCATCAGCAAGTCTATTTTCTCATTTGCAAATCAGCCAACATATTTTTCCAGAATTCCTCCAAGCTGGGTCCCACATGTGTCTGACAAAACCAATGAGGAGAGACCAACAGTTCCTGTGTATTTTCATAGCAGATGAGAGGACCCAGAGGCTTCCATAGGGCAACCAAGCACAACAAACTGATCATGTCCCTGGCATATTTCACTGCAAGATGAATCGTTTTCAAGAAATTGTATTGGAAAAGTAAATCTGTTCTTCACAATAAATGAGAAAGCATATTTAATTAACTAAAATTTTATTTACTGCCATTTCCTGAAGAAAAGTTAATTGTATTGGTTAACAGCCTGTTGCAGCAACAAAGCACTACCAACAAAATAATTACATGAAAATAATTAGAAACTTGAATGTAACCAAGAGTTTTTCACACTGCCTATCTCTACCTTCTCTTGTTTAAGCAAGTCATCTTTTCTGTTTTGCCTGTTTATTTGTTCTGTATTTCCTTTCTTTCTGTAGTGGCCAAATATAAATCAACAGAGGAAATATATTTCCCCTAGCATCTTTTTCAGGTTGGTGGTTTCCGAGTTTGTTGGGGTCTAGAAACCACAGTCTGGACATCCTCAGTCTGAATGCAATAAATATGTGCTTCTCATTTCCTCAGTGCATGTTTAAACCATGAGTTTACCCAACCCCTAATTCCTCTGTGTCTCTTCTCCCTTCCCAACTGAAGTGGGATTACAGTTCATACACAAGAAGGAAATTTTGGGTACTTGATTCTAAGAGCAAAACCAGGATCAAAAATCTGACCTTCAAGAAAGACTTATTGCCAAATGTAGGTCAGAAGTTACTTCAGGAGAGAAGCTCATCATTTCATGTTCCTGATTGTCTGTGTGTTCATGGCCATACATCAGATTGTGGAAGTTGAATTATTAATTTCTATTATCTTAAATAAATTGTTTTCATATTTTATACATTCAGTTGTTGATACATAGAGTACACAAAATGGAAACAAAATTCTGAATACTTACATAGTTCACCTGTATTACACTGAGGTCTATTATATTAATCATAGAATCATAGAATCACAGAATTGTAGGGGTTGGAAGGGACCTCAAGAGATCATCAGGTCCAACCCCCCTACCAAAGCAGGCTCCCTAGGACATTTCACTGAGATAGGCATCCAGATGGGTCTTGAATATTCCAGTGAGGGAGACTCCACCACCTCCCTGGGAAGCCTATTCCAGTGCTCTGTCACCCTCACTGGGAAAAGTTCTTCCGCATGTTGGTGCGGAACTTCCTGTGCTCCAACTTGCAGCCATTGCCCCTTGTCCTGTCTCCACAGACCACTGAAAAGGGGCTGGCTGATTCCCCCTGCATCCCCTGCTTAAGATAATTAGAAACATTAATTAGGTCCCCCCTTAGTCTTCTCTTCTCAAGGCCGAACAGTCCCAATTTACTCAGCCTTTCCTCATAGGGGAGATGCTCCAGGCCCTTAATCATCTTCGTAGCCCTTCTTTGGACTCTCTCCAGGAGATCCCTGTCCTTTTTATACCAAGGCGCCCAGAACTGGACACAATACTCCAGGTGGGGCCTGACCAGGGCAGAGTAGAGGGGGAGGATCACCTCCTTTGACCTGCTGGCCACACTCCTCCTGATGCACCCCAGGATCCCATTGGCTCTCTTAGCCACCGAGGCACACTGCTGGCTCATGGCCAACCTGTCATCAATCAGGACCCCCAGGTCCTTCTCCACTGAGCTCTTCTCCAGCAGGTCATCCCCCAGCCTGTACTGATAGAAACGGTTGTTCCTTCCCAGGTGCAAGACTTTACACTTGCTTTTGTTGAACCTCATCTGGTTTCTTACTGCCCAGCTCTCCAGCCTGTCCAGGTCTCGCTGGATGGCAGCGCAGTGTTCCTGCGTATCAGCCACTCCTCCCAGCTTTGTATCATCGACGTACTTGCTGAGGGTGGATGCTATTCCCTCATCAAGGTCGTCAATGAAGATGTTAAGCAGGACTGGAGTTGAGTTGCATCGCGTGCATATTGCTTGACACCTGAGGCTGAATTTCTCTGCTTATAAACTAGAAGCGAGTATATATGCATGGTAAGCAATGTGCGAGTATTTTGGTCCAGATCACCCTGTCACTGTATATCATTTCATCAAGTAAGTTTTTTAGTCAGGAGAAGATGCTTTGCAAAGAACTAGCAAGTTTTATGAGAGAGAGGGGAAGAAGGGAAGACTGATTATTAAAGGAAGTAGCGGTCCAAATCCTTAGTTTGCCTCATCCAGCATGTTCTAGCAAAAAAATCTGTCATGTTTCATGTATAGCAGAACAAAAAAATTGGTGAAGAGCCTAGAGCAGTCTTATGAGGAGCAGCTGAGGGAACTGGGATTGTTTAGTCTGCCTACAACTACCTGAAAGGAGATTGTAGTGAGATGGGTGTTACTCCCAAGTAACAAGCCATAGGACAAGAGGAAATGGCCTCAAGTTGTACCAGAGGAGGTTTAGATTATATATTAGGAAATATTTGTTTATCAAAAGGGTTATCAACCATTGGAACAGGCTGTCCAGGAAAGCGTTTCAGCCATGGTCCCTGGAGGTATCTAAAAGACCTGCAGATACAGTGCTTGGGGGTATGGTGTAGTGGTGGACTTAGCAGTGCTAAGTGATCTTTCCAACCCAAATGATTCTATGATTCCATTGCTCTGTGATACAGAACAATGTACTTGAACCTGGGTTTCCCTCACGCCAGGCCAGTTTCCTAATTATATCCACATGTTTTAATACATAAGCATTGCATTTGATAATTCCACTACTTTTACAGTATTCCAAAAGTTTTTGGTTACGTTCCAGGGTGGAATGAAAACAAACATTAATGTTGCTATGAAATGGTGTTGCCCTAGATGTGACACACAGCACAGTGCGTCTTTTAAAAAGTATATTATACATAAAAACATTAGTTAAGAAAATGTCCACCCTGTGGTGTGCCAACACTCCAGATAGCTTTAAACAAACTAGTTTGGGTGCTTCTGATGATTTAGACAAAAAGGCTTAGATACAAACTTCTAGTGACCTCAGTGCCACAGCAATTGGACTGCTTTGATACATCCAAAAGCTTGTTAAAAGCCACTTTGTATACTACTGAGCTGACATGAGTTCTTGTTGGTCTTCTCTAGGAAATATAGTGACAAGTGGAATTCAAAGAATTTTGTCCAGTGATTAGATCATTATTACCCTAAACAAACATGAGCCAGGTATATCTGTCTAGAATAATGAAGTGTTCTTACTTCCTTATTTCTGGTAATGGGAGATGATAATGGCAGAAGGCAAAAGAGCCAGAAGCAGGAAGATAAGATAGTTGTCCCATAGTCATTGTTGTGTCATGTGTTGTGCCCCCACACCCACCTCTGTCAAGGTTTCAGTCCAGGTGAAGAGGGAATTTTTCCAAATTTCTTAGAGAAGTAGTTTGAATATTCACACAGTTAACCGCAAAGAATTACAGAATCACAGAATCACAGACTCTGC
The DNA here is from genome assembly GCA_027925045.1 of Hypotaenidia okinawae. Lineage (NCBI taxonomy): Eukaryota > Metazoa > Chordata > Aves > Gruiformes > Rallidae > Hypotaenidia > Hypotaenidia okinawae. The sequence goes on along the minus strand of BSDF01000002.1, from coordinate 135,893,909 downwards.
TCCACTGATCACCACCCTCTGAGCTCAGCCCAACAGCCAGTTCTCAACCTACCTCACTGTCCTCTCATCTATCCCATACTCTCAGCTTTGCTATCAGGATGTCATGGGAGACAGTATCAAAAGCCTTGCTGAAGTCAATGTAGATGACATCCACTTCTCTCCCTCCATCTACCCAGCTGGTGATGACATCATAGAAGGCTACAAGATTGGTCAAGAATGTGATCTCCCCTTGGTGAATCCATGCTGACTAATCCTCATGACCTTCTTCTCTTCCAATTACTTGGAGATGGCATCCAGAACAAGCTGTTCCATCACCTTTCCAGGGACAGAGGTGAGATTGACTGGCCTGTAGTTACATGGATCCTCCTTGCTCTTTTTGAAGACTGGAGTGACATTGGCTATTCTCCAGTCTTCAGGCACTTCTCCTGTTCTCCAAGACCTATCAAAGATGATAGAGAGCGGCTCAGCAATCACCTCTGCCAGCTCCCACAGCACACATGGACGCATCCCATCACAGCTCATGGATTTGTGTGCATTGATGCCTCCGAGATGCTCCAGGACCACCCCCACTTCAAAAATCTTGATCATGCCAGTACAGAGTTGCATATAGTATCAGCCAAAAGAATGCACTTAGAATTGGAGGTTTGCAAGGAGAAATGAAGCGTTTCTGGATGTGTCTGTGATGGGGTATAATTATTTGGTATAATGGCTCTTGTTAAAGCCTGCAGAAAAGCAGGTCTGATTCAACTATCTCCACTAGGCTGTATTCTGAGACATGTTTATGGTGTTTTGCAAAAATTTTCCTTTGAGAAAATTGATTTTGTTGAAATATTTTTCCTAATGAAATATCTAATTATAAACCAAGGAAAATCATGAGATACATACAATATATATTACTATTTAATAAGAGAACTATACAGCTAATTATGAATTTAGTTATAGGCATATTCTTTTACCTTCTGTTTCAAGAAAGTACCTTCCTGTACATTAGGAGCTTCATGTAAAACCTTAGTTCAAACCATGTGTAAATTTCTCTTTAAACAAATAAAATCTTTCCTTTTGTGTTGTATCTGTTCTTACTGTCACCCAAGACACAGTATTTTCCATCTAGAGTGAAAACATCAATATTAACAGGTAATAATCTTTTATTTTAAGCCATACATCACACAGTCAACAGCTTAGTGCATAACAACCTTTATCTTAGAAAAAATAACACAGTTGAATGAATACATATGTTGCCTTAATATTCTACAGTTTTTGCCGTAGTCTAATACAGAAACTGTACCCTGTTGGAAGCAGAGGAGAGAGAAGGGAAGGGAAAGAAAATGGATAGGAAGAGGGACAAGGAGCTGAAGTTTTTGTGATGTTGTAATAGATAACCTGTATCACTCATAGGTCATTTGAAACAACTTAGGCAAAAACTATTTCATAGGACATATTTGATTTTATCAAAAGGGTTTTCAAAAAAGTTTCTGATTTCTTCTTGAAACAAAAAGGGTTTGTGAATATGATTAATTACTGTCCTACAAATTATCTTTTTTTTTCCCCCTATATTCAATACATCCAAAAGCACCACCCTGTATTTCAAAGTGTGTATGAGGAACAGTTCATAGTGTTGGAAACTTGACTGAAATAGATTCGTATCTACTTTATCCACTGACCTAAGTATGATTAATACATAAGTGTCTGCATTTATTTTCCCTTCCCTTCAATAACCACTAATATCCTGTAGCTTTTGACCAGATGTTCAGTAATTGAAGTGATACATCTACATCTGCCACTGAAAATTATTCCAGTTAGGGAAGAAAGCTTCCAAAATAAGGAATATTCTCTTAACTTTTAACTAAAAACACAGTAGCAGGAAAATATTTCACTTGGGAAGGAAATTATCTTACTTCTCTTTTACAAGTGGCTGCAGTACAGCGCACATTTGGCCATAGTTGTCAAGTAGGTGATCAAAGCTGGTGACAGCAGGTTTTCTGAACATAAATGATCACGTGCCTTATCCATAATGTCACAGTGAATACAAATTAGAAGACTCTGTTGGTTGTAAGCTGTGACTGTCAAAGCCAGTATCCATGGTCTGTGTTCAGCACCCCTTGGAACAGAAAGCTCAAAGTTGGTCTAGAAGCTGTGGAAGGTATTTTCTGTCCAATTTGAACTAAGTACATTTATTTAAATATAAATGAATCTCAGATTAACTTTGTACTACAGTAGGTAGGAAAAACAACATCTACAGGCAAATCTTGAGTGAGAACATTCCTGCTAGCCTGCTTTCCAGTATTTCTCACTTGTGAAATACATTTAGCACTGCTGAGTTAACTGCACAGAAGGCATGATACCTTTCAAGAACAGTTCTTACAAAGGATGAAGTTTGGACTATTTAGCTTTACAAAAACTTACATGAAGAATACCATCAAAACTTAAAGGGAAATATGCTTTGAAAGTAAACAGTGAAAGCTATTGTTGTGCTGTCATGATGCTGGTAGAAATTCTTTCAGCTAGACTTTTTTTTTTAAATAACAAAAGTCATGCACTCCAGCATTTAGCAAGTTGACCTGGACTTTGCTTGAACTTCTGAATGTCATGTCAGGAACACAATTTAATCTCTTTGAAAAGTAACTTAACCGTAACGTTGTTTATTTTAATGGAAGTGAGATTTATTTATTTTTATTTATTATTTAGTTTTCTATATAGGTGCGTTTGCCTGTACCAATACCTAGATATATGCACATAATGTTATGTACGGTGATGAAAGCAATCTAGTACTGTGACACTTTCCAGAACACCAAACATACTAACAGATTTTTTTTGAATCAAGCTGCAAGTCAATTAGGTTTTGTAATAGCAATTTCAATTTTCTACAAGTAGACTTTTAAATTTCCATTTTAGCTTACTTTATACATTCATAAATAGCATTAATATTGCTCAAATTCTAAGTTCCAGATGTTATTAACTCTTACTCTTTCATCAATAGTTTAATGTATTTGCTATAAACAGGTAAAACCTCAGCACTTGGAAAACGAGTGATTACACACAAGTTTCAGTCTTAGCAAGGACAATCACAAAAATAATCAGTTCACTGGTTTTGGTGAAAAACTTACAGATGCAACATAAACAACAAAAAGTGCTAAAATAGGAGTAAAATAAAAACTACTTTTTTGACTCATGAATATAAAACCACCCCTGAGAGTTTTAAAAGTTTGGGACTGACAAAGCAGAGCACTCCAAAATTCTTAGTGCATTCTGGTTTTTGTTTATACAGCTTTAATAGAAAGCTGTGTTATAAATTGATCATTGTTAGATTATTATGAGTATGCTTTCTATCTGTATCCCAACTTTTAAAGCTGAGGGAGCAAAGTTCTCTTATCTGAGTAATCACATTTTCCAAGTGTTATCTTTTCCATATGTTCATGGACAGGAAAAACAGCAAGTCACTTGTGAAAAGACTTCTTAATCCTTTGCCTTTTTGCTTTTTGTTGTATTCATTTTTGATCTTTTAATACTCTTGAGTTTATAATCTAATTTCATATTCTAATTACAACATTAATTTTCTTCTCATGAAAATGTTAGCACCAAAGATTTAGGGTAACATAGCATGCAGGAATTGTTGGTTGCTTTTGTCAACATCTAGAAAAATCCCATACAAAGTTTCATAGGTATAGGCTTAAGGCCATATGACTATGAAGGGTTGGTTTCAAACTGACTCTGACTTTGTATCCATGTGCATATTTCTTGCCAAATGTTTGCTAAGCAAAAATCAAACAAAAACAAGGCTGTTCCTGACACAAAATGAGCAGTTGGTGACATAAAAATTACTCATATTTTTGAATGCACAATATAGCAGTATACACCTTTTTAAAAAATACACTTTTTAGAAAATATTTGCCAAACAGATAATTGAAAAAAATGCCCTTCTTAAAAATATCAAAACTTTAAATGAATTAACTTATACTGGAAGCAACTTTGCATCTAAGAGTGAATGAGTGGTGGGAATATGCAATAGCTTGTTGGCTACTAATTTTGGTTTTAGCTATTAAGACTGAAAACCATGAAAATGGTAAAACAGAAGAAAATTAACAAAATCCACAAAAAAGCTCATGCATATGCATGTACAAGTCATATCAGGTCAGGTTAGTATATTCTTGTCATTCTCCACTGACAGAATTCAGGACCATACCTATACTTCTAGATAAATAAGCACGGATGAAGCTCAGACACTGAACCCCCTACAACCCATGTGGCTAGGTAGTTAACCAGCTCCTAACTCTTCTCTGACTACTGCAGGCAACAACTTCCATTAGTTTTTCTGCAGCTACCAGTTTTCAGTGTAGAGCCTATCAGGGGCAAAGATTAGCTATGGTCTCATTTTTTTCTGTTTAATCATATGGATGTAGCCGAGGTCTTCCACAGAAAACCAGTTACAGTTCTGGACAAGAATTCATACTCTGAGTGAGTATACTCACTTTTGTTGGGCTAAAGGGACACTGATTTTAGACTATTTTTATGGTCATAAAGTTTGTGAGTACTATTAGTAAGCATTAGAAACCATGGAGAGGCAGGCACTAGAATTTATCCCGGTTACTCTGTTTCTGCCATGCACTGCACCCTAGAATACTCATTTATGAAAGACAGTGCATCAAAACTAGCATTTTGAAGAGTGTCTCAGTCACTGAGACATAAATGGATTCTCTATGCATTATAAATTGCCGCATAAGGGGGAATATTTTGTTATTTGATGTGTGTACAGAATGAAAAGCAAATATGAGCAGTGATAAATGAGACTAGGTTCTTCTGCTACTGGAGATGTCAATTCCCTGCACTAAGTAGGCCATTCACAGCTGAGCTTGCTGCTCTTACACTACTTACCCTATATATTCTCCATTATCACCAGCTACAGCTCATTCTCCTTTTTTTTTTTATCAGTCCATGATCCTACAAGTGCAAGAGACAATATTTGCAAGTGCACTTAGGCCCAGAGGCCAGGCCGCACATGAAACAGAAAACTCAATTATGGTTTTCTATAAAGTATCCAGCTGCTACATTTTAAGGCTTCTAACTAGTCACATCAGCGAGTCCTTGCGTTTCAAAGACTGCAGATCAACTATACCCTCCAGCACCCACCTGCTAGTAACTTTGGGTGATAGAACGTTTGTATCTAGAGACCTGTCAGATGAAAAGCATCTGTTGCATCTGACTGGGCTGCAAACTGTAAAATGTAAAGCCTTTTACCCTTGTCATTTAAAGAGACTCTATTGTCAACCACCTTCATCAAACAAGTAATGCACGAATTGCAGTCAAATATCTTAGTATGATGCAAGCCCCTTTTTCATGCATTCAAATGTTTTCTTTCCAGCCACCACAATTCAATTCTGTCAAAACATGGTAGCATGTTAAAAGCTGGATAGATTTTTTTTTTTTTTTTTTTGTAAAACAAATGTAATATGAGAGTATAGAACAGTATAACTAGGTTCTAGACCACATTCACATTTCATTCCACATTTTTATAAACCGATTATGAAGTACAAATCACCCAAGAGAACCTTTCTACCCCCATATCTGAAACTGTTGTTTTGTTTTGGTTTTTTTCTTAAAGTACTTATATCACAAAATTGCCCCTCTGCACTTACAGGCACTGACAAACAATGATGGATTTCTGCAGAATTAATATCCAGAATCTAGCAAAATTCACAATGCAAGGATATGGGGACAAGAATAAAGGTATGGCTTTATATGTAATATGATTTCTGGTTTTACCTGAAGTCTCTACATGGAGAGCAAAGGGAAAAGGTAAGTCTTCCCACTTTATAAGGCAAGCACAGACCTTTCCTGAGGAAGATTCAAGTTATCTCCTCTGCAAAGGAGTAGACTTATTTTTTATATCTTTGGTGTGGAACACTACTACTTTTTTCCATTGACATGCTTTTTTCAATTATTTCTGCTAAAAATTCACACACATAACATAAGCAAGGGGGAGAGAGAGAATTAGAGAAAGGGAGAGCTCATGGCTACTTTCCATAATGAAAAAAATACCACATATGAACAACAGATGTAGAAATATTTAATATTCCAACACTAGGCAAATGAGTTCATCTAATAACCTCAATATAGAAGGCTATGGAGTTATGAAAATACTTTATCTGCAAACATATTAATCCTAAACAACGCAGGATTCTGTCTGTGCCAAAACCTCCCATGCTAGACTAAAAGATGTTAAATCACTTGAAAGAAAATATGATGCTGAGATTATAGGCTTGCTGTGGGTATTGATTCTAACAAACTGATTCTTTATAATGAATCAGAGATGTAAAAGTTTAAGATTAAATAGCAGTAAACAAATATTTGCAGGTTACTGCAATATTGCCTGTATACCAAGGTATTGCAAGCCCTTGTTATGTTGTAGCCTCAAATATCCAATAAGATCTATTCTGGTGAAGCTTTAAAACTCTACAGGGTTAGCAATTTCCTCAAGGGTCCACCCTTGCAAGTACAGCTGTAGTAGCAGTTGTTATTGTTGCTCTCACATTACCCCCCAATTATTAATAATACCAATTATTTGTGTTGCTGAGCAGGAGAATATTCATAGACTTTTATCAAAGATAGATCTGAGCTGCATTAGACAGCATTTTAGTGATGGCACACATTATGTCAAACTACTTTTACACAGTTGCATAGGTCAGTAGACCAACAGAAACAGCATTATATGTATAATAAAAATACATCATGGGAAAACTCTTCATGAGGGAATTGCTAAAATTTTAGAAAATGCTAAATTCTCACTCCAATGAATTTTGGGTTTATAGTTCCGTATTGATTCTTCATGAATATAAGACCCAAATCCCACTCGATGCTGTAATCTTTTTATTTCTCTCTGGTGAATAAATCACTACCTTAGCAGAACTGAAAAAAAAAAATAGCGCTGAATACCATTGTGCCTCCCATTTCCACTGTGGTAAACTAAACCATACTGGCAATTCACACCACATGAGACAATGACTACAAACTGTAATTACTACCAATTTTATCTCTTTTACTTCTGTTCCTCTCCCTTTTCATACAGAAGCAGTATACAGACTTCCAGCTTTCATTCAATTTATAGCCCAAAATATTCTTTAAACTTAATATGTAATCAGAATACTGACACAACCAGTTATGATGCTGTTACTGCCATTTTAAGCAACACTGAGTTTAAGTTAATTTTGAAATTACTTTTACTTTTATACACTCTTCAATGAAGAACCCATTTATAAGTTGAGGTATCAATTTCCTCTTGACAGTCTTTACTCTGGCCTTCGTATGGTGGTGTCATGGTTTTGCCCCAGCTGAGAGCTAAGCACCATGCAGCTGCTCTCTCTAAGAGGGTGTGTGGGGGTAATTACGTGGTGGGGGAAGGGAAGGGGAGGAAAAAGAACCTCAAAGAAATCCCAAACCTCATGGGTTGGGATAAGGACAGTTTACTGGGGCAGCAGAGAAAGAGAGTTACGGCAGAATATACGAAACTGGTGATACACAATGCAGTTTCTCACTGAACTGCACAACTCAGGCTGTACAGCTCAGAGCTGTCCTGAAACTGGACCATCCACAAACCTGTGCATCCTGGAGCCATACATTCCACTCCCCACCAGCCCCCCTGTTTATGCTGAGCATGACATAATTGGCATGGAATACCCCTTTTGGCCAGTTTGGGTCACCTGTTCTGGCTGTGTCCCCTCCCAGCTTCCTGAGCACCCACCACCTTCTGAATATGAGCAACAGAAATGTCCTTGATTGCCTGGCAATGACTAAAAACATTAGAGTTTTATCAGCACTGCTCTCACCCTAACTCCCAAACATGGCACTACACCAGCTGCTAGAAAGAAATTAACTATATCCTAGCTGAAACCAGAACATATAGGTACAGGTTAAATTTTCCAGTAAGTATAAATATTCACATTCTTGCAACATATTCAAGGAAATTCAAGGATCAAAACATTAGAAAACAAAAATTCAGGTTGTCCAGGCAGCCTTGATTTAATGTCTTCTATGCAACACCTAGCTTAAGGACAACTAATGCCATGTGACTGAAGACTTTAAATTGTGGTATAACACTATTTTTCACAGCACCTTTTTTTTCATTCAATACCTAGTAGACATGCTGCTTACAGTACTTTATCAATATTCAGGGATGGCCCATGCGTTGTTTACAACATATGCCATCCACATTCTGCAATGAGTATGGATTTGGGTTTTGTTAAAGGATTGCCATAACATTGCATTAAGGATTGCCAGAACATTATGTTTCTCAAGTTACATATATGGTATTACATATATGGTTCTCAAATATTAAATGTAGTCTTCATAAACCCGCAGTCACAAATTTCTCTGTCTGAAGATGGTTGGCTGAAACTTCTAATGACACTTCCCTGTAGTTCTTCATTTTGTCTCATCACTTACTATTTCATACTCTACAGCCTTGAATCTGACTCTTGGAGGACAGTCAGTAAAAAAATATATTGAAAATATTACTTTATCATTGCTTATTTTCACTTCTTTTGCAACTGTATTTCATTATAAAATACCATTTCATATTAATCAGTATATATGGGCAGGTCATAATAATGAATCAAGTAACATATTTTCTTGTTTGAGTATGTATACTCAAACATCTGTCTTGTGTTTATGGGTGACAGTAAAGAAAAATGTTGCAAGTCAGAAAGGGAAAATTAAAACATGTACACACACTATAGTTCAACACCACCCACAGAACAATTGCAACCATAACTTAAATTCCTTTTCCTTACTCCGTGCTTTCTTGCTTTCCCCATGAGAAGTCTTTTCTCCTTCCATGACCAGGAATGGTAATCGAAAGAGGAATGGCGGGTGGGGGAGAAAATAAGACTTTCAGAGAGGTAAGCCTGAGTTCTCTGCCTGTTATCCCAGGAGATGGTAAGATGCACAATTTAGTTTGGAGAGTAAAGTGAGGATTTTTTCAATGCACACCAGAATTTTTGCTCAGTCACACCCTTTTTTTGTTATGGTTGAATATCTATCCTTTCCAAACTATCTTCCGTCTGGAAAGGAAGTCATGTCACACACATTTTTGAGGAATGCATGTGACATATCTAGTGTTTAGTCCAGAATGCAGCAGCCAGAAGCTGTGGGTTTCTTCCCCATTCAAACTACCAGATGGAAATCTCTGCTCCCCCCAAAAAAAGCGTATTGCCACTAAAATTTTGTGACTTTCAACAAATCAAAGATCTCATTAGTAAAAGTAGACAGGAGATTTCATAGTGTGGACATAAGTAAAGTGAAATGGATTGGTTCCTTCTTATTAGTAGTTTATCAGACTGTTCTGAGAGTCTTACGAAAAAGCAAGATGCTTTTTGGGGCAATTTGTTCTGGTTTGTAACAGGGGTAATGAGACCTGAATATTTTTCCATTCTGTTTTCCAGTTCTGAAATTTTTGGTTCCAAATTTGGCATTTTGAACTCTGCCTACTGAATTATTTGATCTGGTATGAGATAGACCATTTTAAGAGACTTAACATGAGCCAGCAGTGTGCTCTTGCAGCTCGGAAGGCCAATGGTATCCTGGGGTCCATCAGAAGAGGACAAGCCAGCAGGGACAGGGAGGTTAATCTCCCTCTCTACTCTGCCCTCAGGAGGCCCCATCTGGAGTACTGTGTCCAGATCTGGGGCTCCCAATACAAGAAAGATGTAGAACTGTTGGAGAGGGTTCAGAGGAGGGCCATGAGGATTGTTAGAGGGCTGGAGCACCTCCTCTAGGAAGAGAGGTTAAAGCAGCCTAGAGAAAGCTGTGGGGGCACCTCATTGCAGCCTTCCAGTACCTGAAGGGAGCTTATAAACAGGAGGGAAATCAACTTTTTAAAAGGGTAGAAAAAGGCAGGAAAAGGAGGGATGGACTAAAGCTAAGGGAGGGAAGGTTTAGATTAGATATTAAGGGGAAGTTTTTTACAGAGAGAGTGGTAAGATGCTGGAATGGGCTGCCCAGAGAGGTGGTGGATGCTCCATCCCTGGAAGTGTTCAAGGCCAGGTTGGATGGGGCCCTGGGCAACCTTGTGTAGATCCAGGCCTGGAGGTTGGTGGCCCTGCCTGTGGCAGGGGGATTGGAACTCTTATGATCCTTGGGGTCCCTTCCAGCCCAGACCATTCTATGATTCTATGATTCCATGATCCTCTGCAGTCTTAAGAGTGATGCTCACCAAGGAGCAAGTTTGGTTATCTCTGTTCCTGCCAGTTGTCCATTGAAACATTTGATGGTTGATCTGTTTCCTCATCACAAGGAACCATTACCTGACCACAGAGAACTGCTAGCTAGTCCTCCAAGCATTTCATGTATTTCCTTGGAATTTTTTCTCTTTGATACAGTTTAAGTAGTAAGTTTCCTTTATTAAGAGGTGGGACTGTTGAAGTGCTCGAAGCAAACATCATTTTTGTTCAATGTCATAAATCATAACTTTGAAGGTCTACATTTTAAAGTAATGTTATGTGTGTTTGTGCTGCATGTTACAGTCTCAAAAAAGGATACTGGTTTTGTTAGATTTCTGAAGAAAAAAAAATAAAAAGAAAAAATTTCCTTTTGCCATTGGCAAAGCCGGGCAAAGCAGTAGCCAAAGGCAAACAGTGCTTGTTTAATGTACCGATAGGACCAATTTAGCAGACACTAATGTACACTTCCTGAAATCTTATTGCTTTTAGAAATTACTGTAAATGTTTACATGTTCTATTGTTTTCAAGTTAATAACTCACTTCCCTTCCCCTAGTAACTTATCCAGGAGGGTAAAATATCATTAGAAACATTTTAAATTTGTATTGCACAACTTTGAGAAAAAAAAGACATCTTTCCACAGAAATTCCAGTGAATTGTCCAATTTATGACTGAAACACTTGTTGTCTTGTATTGGTTTTATGTTTGATTAATTTATCTCTTCTGGCATGTCATTTCTTCTGATATTTTATTTGCAAAAGAAGAGGCACAGAGAGTTACAAAGAGATTGCAATTGGTGTGTTATCTTTGAAGTACCTTTTTAAAAGAAAACTCTATAGAACTATTGTTACATATTTCCTACTTTAAAGTTCTTCTGATATTATATATTTTAAAATTCAAGTTTACACGTCTTTCTAATCATGTTGTTACTCTGCCCTGGTTCCTTGAACAGTGTAAACAAACATGACTGCCTACTCTGTGGAAGGAAGCAATTGGGCCAGAGAGGAAGACTGCCTCAAAAAATCAGTCTGGACACTTGAACCTTCAGTCCAAAATTTAATTGATGAATAGAGTTTCAGGAAAACATTCAGCTGCCTATATCTCTCTGTAAAAAAGTATGTAATGAATAATAACGCAAATCCTGACTATAATTCCAGAAAACCAGTTTCCCTAATGTGTACCTCAGAGTCCTCCAAACAAATCTGAAAAAAAAAAAAAGTTTAATAACAACAAATACAGATTTGCCAAGAGCAATCACATTAAACAAACAAAATTTCCTTTTGGATAGGAGAGAAATAGTTGTTGTCATGTACCTTGCCTTTAGAAAACATTTGCCTGATTTTACACATAAGTTGAGAGAAAATTTCTTTATGACATGCCTATACAAAATTGCTTGGATAACAGATTCAGAAACTGTTTATGGTCAGCTTATGTCAGCACTCCTTTAAAGCACTACAGATTCTTTGAGGTTAAACAGGACTTTACATGGAGTAATTTGATTAATCAATACAAATGCAAATTTGAATATTATCTTGCTTGAGGAAGACAGGATCAAAATGTAAAGGGATTTTCATTAAGGTTTATCTCCTTATTCCCCTTCCCCTTTCTTCTCCTCTGCCTTTTAAAGCAATCATATAAAGGAGAGTTCCTTCTCTTTAACAGGTATAGTGTCAATCCTTCCTTGGGGTAGCTTTCAGAATATGTCTCATTATTTCTATCCTTTGAATAAGAAATCTGAACATAAATCTATTGATTGTGTGACAAGTAAGTTATTAAATGATGTGATGTGAAACTCAGAGATTAAAAAAAAAAATTACAAAATTGTTAGGGTTCAGCTCAATTTTGAAAGATGGTCAGTTTTAAGGTTTGGTCATCTAACGCATTTTAGGCATTTGCTTAAGATTAAATTAATTACATAACTCAGCCAAGCACTCCACTCTTCATATGAACTATAAATTCAGCATGGAGAGACTAGCTCACATGCAGATATAAGGCCTAAACTTGTAGCACTAATTAGAATAAATTAATCCAAATATGAAATAAAAATATAATGGAAAACCTAGAAATGACTAGGGGGACATACATTCAATAGATTTCCACTTATGTTTTCTGGGAAAATATGACAGAGAAGAACACAGGAAACTCCATATTAGGAAAATTAAATACCACAAAGGTCTACTTGATAAGACAACAGCGTGACATATGTCATGGAAATATGATGCTACTTCATTGGTGTCAGAGATCTGATCACAAGAAATTATGTCACCACTCTGATTTTAGGTTAATGAAATAAGATTAGATTTTATAGTTAGACATCAAAATTTGTATAACTGGACTCTGATAGTTTAACTCTTTCTACCATGAGTATTAAGAGCAGAAAGTTCAGAACAGAAAAAAAAAAGTGAAAAAAGTACTGTTCTGAAAGTACTGTGTTTTTTAAAAAACAGGAAAATGTATATATGAAGAAACCAAACCATAACACAGCCTTCTCCTGTTATTTAAATATGAAACAAAGTTGAAAATACATCTTTCAAGCCAAAATATTCAATCTGGATGCTTTAAATATTGAAAACTATGTTTTCAAACTCACATTTGGAGAATGAAGTAAAATTAAATGCCTCAGAATGTGATGCAAGTCATATATAAATATTGTGAACATATTTGTTATTTATAAAGAAGATTCTTAGCACTGAAATTTATATTGTTTAAATAGTATTAGCACCATAGAAGCACAAAAATAACATTATAAACAAGTTCTATGCTCTCTTTACCCTCGAAATTTGCAATATAAAACTTATCAGTTGCTTTGACTTCCACCAGGTTCAACTTCATACAGATAAGAGAACTGTTGACTCTCCTTTTTCACTAAAAAATACAAGTAGACATAGTTAAGATTTTGTATTAAAATTATTAATCACTCAATTATGACTTCAGTTCTACCAAAGTCAAGAGAATACTTTGAAGAACAAGTTTAAAATCTGGAAAGATGCTGATAGAATAATGCTAATCTTTTAGGATATGAGATTTACCATTTAAAAGTAAGTCATTCTATTCAGTGAAGAAGAAATAAAATGGGCAAACATAAAATGGAGAATTAGTAGTAAAGTAATAGGACTATAGAGAGCAACTGACGTTTATAATTTAGCTTTGGGATTTTAAAAGAAAAAAAAGCAAATTGGAAAGATTCCACGGTGGAGGTTAAAAGGATAATTAGAGTTTTAGAAAAATAACCTCTGAGGATGTTGAAGAACTTTGTTTAGTCTAGAAAAGAGAAGACTGAGGCAGGAAGGACATTGATAACAATCTTCTAATAACTAAGTGGCTTTCACTAGGGGGAGGACAATAAATTGTTCTCCAAGTGTCTGGAAGTAGAATGACAAGGAACCAACATAATTTATTTTAGATAGCATGGACATTTTTTGCCTCCCTGAAACATATCAAACAGTATTCTAGAGGTTTTGTGAAATCTCTCTCTTTTTTTAGGAAAAGACTGTACATACTCTGGTATGATCTAAGTATACTTAATCCTGCAATCTGCAGCGAACTATATGGCCTCTTAAGGTCTTTCTCTGACTTTCTTTTGTATCATTCTGTAACAGGATAACACAGAAAGCAAAGAGTAACTACATGCTCATCCTCATTTTCAAGTGTATAGGGACAAGACTAGTCCCACAGCAATTAACCTTTAATTTTGTAACAACGTAGACACACATGCTAATGGTGTATACCTGTCCATAGGAACTGCCCACAGACGGTTTACCTTTCACTGTCGCATTAATCGCTCACAGGAAGACAGGAGTGGGACTTTAAGTATGCTTAGTAGGCCTTCTGAGACTTTTCTACACTAAAATTAATTTCTTCCAGTCTGTAAAATTACAGCACTCTTTCTGGACCACAGAACATATTAAAAACAAAGAAAGAAACAAAACCCACCAAAAAAGAAAGACGAAAACTAGAAAAAATTGTCTCTTACCTTTACTTTAAATAAATAAATAATTGCTGGAAGTAACTTTTATGCTTATGATCTTCCCAGAACTTTTTACTGAGAAGCCATTAGTACACGATTGTCTAGGATTTCATTACGGTTATAATTTTGCAAGGAATTATTTTGAGAGTGACTGCAAATATGCAACAAAGCACATTGACTCCTTGTGGTTTAAAATTTTTATAGAGTAATTACTTTGAATGAGCTTAAGAATAGAGCTATCTAGCTTGGAGCAGAAAGCTAAACTAAAAAAGAATAAAATCAAACAGATTTGCTTTGATTTTTTTTTTTTGGGAGGAGTATCAGACATTAAGTAACACTAACAAAACATGTTCACTAATTAAGACAGTAGTTAAGTATTCCAACTCACTGTGTGATTAAAACTGCTTGTTATTCATGACTGCAACAAATGGCGGTTAAAATGTTAACGTGATTCTTGAACTAAAATTTGACTAACAAAATATACTTTTTGATTAAGATATTTGCATAAATAGTTACAGGAGTTCTTAATGACAGCATTTGTGAATGCGTCAAAGTGAAATACAATATTTTGACATATGACGATCGATTACAAAATTGTCTTAAATAAACTAAATAAACATTAAAATGTTCAGCTGACTTCAGTCACAAAATTACTATCATCATCTTATTTAAAATTCTTATTTATCAAATCATGTCTATTGGGTTTGTAAAAAAAGGATTTATTGGTGGTGGGTTACAGGGGTGGCTTCTGTGAGGAGTTGCTAGAAGTTTCCCCCATGTCTGATAGAACCAATGACAGCCAGCTGTAAGACAGATCCACCAGAGGTCAAGGCCAAGCCCATCAGTGATGGTGGTAGCTCCTCTGAGATAACATAGCTAAGAAGTGGTGGGGGACACACCCCCCAAAACACCTAGCAACAGCATTTGCTGCCAGAGAGGGAATGAGAAGCTGAAAGAAACTTTGCAGACACCAAGGTCAGTGAAGAAGGAGGGGGAGGAGGCACTCCAAGCACCAGAGCAGAGATTCCCCTGCAGCCCATGGAGGATTATGGGGGAGCAGATAACTACCTGGAGCCTCTGGACGACCCCATGCTGGAGCAGATGGAGGAACTGTGTTGCAGTTTTGTGTGGCTGGGTCCTGGTGGAGAAGGGAGGGCTGCAGGGGTGGCTCCTGCAAGAAGCATCTAGGAGTTCTCTTCAGGCCCTGAAGATTAAACATCAGCCAATTCAAGGCCGGAGTTTCTGCTGACAAAGCCAAGCCAATTGGCAATGGTCACAGCGCCTCTGGGAAACACATTTAGGAGAAAAAAAAAATGCAAGCAGCTGCATTTTTCCACCAGAGAAGGGAGTGAGAAGATTTAAGGAACTGTGCAGAGACCAAGGCCATTGAAAGAGGGGAGGAAGTGCCAGAGGTGCCAGAGAGAAAGATGCCTCTGCAGCCTGTGGAGAGGTAGAGACATGCAGAAGATGCTGTGACCCATGTTGGAGCAAGCCCCTGCCAGTACTTGCAGCCCATGGAGACAGATAGATACACAGAGATGAACCAGGGAGAGATCTGCACTGGAGCAGGTTTGCTGGGGGGAGGCTGGTGACCCTGTGGAGGACTGGGACTGAGAGACTGAGAGACATTGTGATTTATGACTGCCCACCATAGCAGTGACCCACACTGGGACAGCTGGTGAAGAGCTGAAGCCCTGTGGGAAAGGACTCACTTTGGAGAAGTTCGTGAAGGACTGTCTCCTGTGGGTGGGACCCCATGGTGAACATGGTAAGGGAGTGTGGAATGTCCTCCCCCATTCCCCAGCCAAGAAGGAAACCAACTTGTGAGGAACTGACCAAACGCCCCCATTTCCCCAGTCCCTGTGACACAATGTGGGAGGAAGAAGGGAGTGAAATCTTGACTAAAGTGAAGTCTGCTAAGAGGGGAAGGTGTTTTAAGATCTGGTCATGCTTCTCATTATCCGACTCTGGTGTCACTGGG
Organism: Hypotaenidia okinawae; assembly: GCA_027925045.1. Taxonomy (NCBI): domain Eukaryota; kingdom Metazoa; phylum Chordata; class Aves; order Gruiformes; family Rallidae; genus Hypotaenidia; species Hypotaenidia okinawae. The sequence continues at coordinate 135,877,755 of BSDF01000002.1, read as the reverse complement.
TGTGCAGTGTAGTGTAAGAAATTAGAGTTTTCTTTCCTTTATTATGTGCTGAGTTTGTTTTGCCTGTGACACTAATTGTGGAATGATCTCTCCCCATCCTTATCTTGACTCCTAAGCCTCTCAATATATTTTTTCTCCCCTGTCCAGCTGAAAAGGGGAATGATAGAGCAACTTCAATGTCCATCTGGTTTCTAGCCAGGGCTAAACCACCACAGACTGGGAGGAGGCTGTGATCCCATAGGAAACCCCTAAAGGAGCTGGCTCCTGGCAGGACCCGTGGCCCCGTGGAGAGAGAAGCCCACACCAGTGCAAGTTTGTGGGCAGGACTTCAGACTCAGGAACAGACTGCACTGGAGCAGTCTGTTCCTGAAGGTCTGTATTCCACGGAAGGGACCTGCACTGGAGCAGTTCATGAAGAACTGCAGCCTGTGGGAAGGACTCACACTGGACAAGTTTGCAGAGGACAGTCTTCCATGAGAGGGACCCCATGCTGGAGCAGGGAAAGAGTGTGAGGAGTCCTCCTCCTGAGGAGGAAGGAAAGACAAAGACAACATGTGATGAACTAACCCCAACCCCCATTCCCCAACCCCCTGCACTGCTTAGGGAGAGGACGTAGAGAAAACTGGGAGTAGAATTAAGCTAGGAAGAAGGGAGGGGGAGTGGAGTGTGAATTTGTTTTTTAGATTTGGTTTTGATTCTCAGTGCTCTGAGCAGAGTAATGATTTGTTTGGTAATAGATTAGATTATTTTTTCTAAATTGAGTCTATTTTCCCTATGACAGTAATTGCTGAATGATCTCTCCCTGTCCTTATCTCTACCCACTAGCCTTTTGTTATATTTTCTAACCCTTGTCCAGCTGAGGAGGGGACTGATAGAGCAACTTGGTGGGCATCTGGCCTCCAGTCAGATCTGAGCCACCACAACATCCAACCTGGAAGACTAGGCAAACATCTTTCCAATGCATCAGCCTAAAAGTGGGCAAACGTTGTATGGGGAACCAGCATGTACTTGTATTTTTTCTTCTCAAGAAACCATTGATTTGAAATTATACTGCACTCCCTTCAACTGCCTTTCACATAATACAGTAAACTGTACAGCAAGTCCTCAGTCCATCCCTAATCTACATAGGTGCATAACAAATTGCACAAATGAGGACATGGGAATTATCAACACTGTTAAAAGCACAGAGACGCTTGAGAATTCTGCTGAACAAGGGACCCTGGTTTAGGAAGTCTGGAATTATTTGCTGTAAGATACACGTTAGTTCTGCTTATTAGGAAAGGACTAAGCTGAAAATGAGTTTTAAAGGTGTTTCCAGTAGTTTACACTATGTAATGTAGTAGCTTATTTTATTTAGAAAAGAAAAATAAAAGGTTGTTTGGGGGTTTGTTTGTTCATTTTTTACAACATGTGCTCTGCTATTTTAGTAGATTATTTGCAAATATATGTCAAACAAAAATTATTCAACACTCAAGATTATAATTCAAGAAAAAGAAAAAGTCATTCATAGAGAAAATATGTGGGAAAAAAACCCTCTGTGTGTATGCTGTCAATAAAGACATTTCCAAAACCATGGAAGTATAGACTTGGGGAACACAACTAAGACAAAACTAGAAAAAAGTCTTATAAACCAGCCTTTAAACTACAGTCTTAGACATGCCTTCCAAAGGGGAAGAATGACTAGGTAACGTGGAGTTAAATAGAGCAGTGCTTAGAATCAAAGCTCTCAAATATCTAGACCATGAAATTTGCATAAAATTAAGAAAAATACAAAATTCCAAATAGGAAAGAAAGTTTTTTATTGCTTGAACTTGATTTTAAGACTTTATTTTTTTAATGGAAAATTCCTGTCTTCTTTAGTTCTCAAAATTAAACATTTATATTCATACAGCTTTTAGGAACTTCCAGATTTATCATCAGACTATATCTCTGACTGAATATTAAGAGTCTCTAACTTTGTTTCATTGTTGTTTTCACAATACTTTGAGTTTTGTCCTTTAAAGACTAAATCCCCAAACCGCCATCAACTTGTCAGATCACAGACATAGATCTGTTCTGCAGTTTCTGAATTTCATTTGCTGCAGTGACATTATTGCGTTGCTAAGATAACTATGTGCAGGCATTAGATACAATACCAAGATGCTAGTTAGCTGTCCTCTGCTGCAACTAGACCTAATTTTTATTCAAGTTTCACTACTCCACAAAAAATTATTAATTCATTTGTTACCTAAGCCAATCTTCTAATATTATTTTGCTAATCAGCCTTAATTGAAAAATAGGCAGTATGTTTATTCTTTTACTGGAACAGGAAAGACTACTACTGAGCAGTACATTAACATGGCAGGTTGGGTTTTTTTCTTCTTTTATCTCTCTGATTACAAAACTTCTTCAAACATATCTTTGAAATTGAAATTAGTAATATGCATGAGATTTCTACTCAATTCTTTACATGATATAAAACTAGAAAATTAGCATTTAGGAAAAATGTGTAAATACAATAGATATACAATTTTAAAAAAATTATCAAGAGACAGTCCTCTTTCTGAGTCTTTATAGAGCATCTAATAAAAGCACAAGGAGAGTGCGTGCATTAAAAATGTATGTCTGCTCATTTTTGCTGGTATAGTGTTAATTTTCCTCACAGTAGCTAGTATAAGGCAGTGGTTTTGGATTTGTGCTGAAAACAGTGTTGATAACACAGGGATATTTTCGTTACTACTACTATTTCATTACTGAGCAGTGCTTACACAGAGCCAAGGGCTTTTCTGCTTCTCACACCACCCCAACAGTGAGGGCGCTGGGGGTGCACAAGTAGTCAGGAGGGAACACACCTAGGACAGCTGGCACAGACTGACCAAAGAGATACTCCATAGCATATGATATCATATATATCTGGGGAAAGAAGGTGGCAGGGAGGGATGTTTGGAGTGATGGTGTCTGTCTTCCCAAGTAACCATTACATGTGATGAAGCCCTGCTTTCCTGGCCATGGCTGAACACCTGCCTGGCCATGGGAAGTGGGGAATGAACTCCTTGTCTTGCTTTACTTGTATACACAGATTTTGCTTTACTCATTAAACTGTTTTAATCTCATCTCATGAGTTTTCTTACTTTTACTCTTCTGATTCTCTCCCCCACCCTTGCAGGAGAGAGAGTGAGTGGAGATGTCATGCTTAGCTGCTAGTCAGGGTTAATCCACAACAGCATGAGAACTATCTCCACAAATATAGAGTAAAATTATGGATAGCGATCTCATATAAAAAGACTACAAATTCACTCAGAAGGTTCTAAAAAGAATATTAAAGACCTAATTCTGTTCTGAGTAATTCTCCATAATCTCCTATCATCAAGCAGTAAGCGGCAAGTAAAGTTAAATCTTATTGCTCTTATTTGCATATACTAAAACATACACAAAAGATACTCATGACATAATAGGTCCCTGAAACTAGAAGTCAAAACCCATCCTAGACTTCTACAATCTTTCATGTCTCATGAGATCAGGAATTTAACAGTGCAAACAGGAAAGTAAAGAATAAACCTGAAAGAATTCTTGCCGGTTAACAGGTCTGATGCAGGAAAAAAATGAAGACTTGCCTTATAAAAAGGCTTTATAAAATGTTACAAAGACTAATTCCTTGCATTAGTATAGAAATATATTTCTACATATATTGACTAAGATTTTATGGGGTCTTTTTTTTATTGTTTCTATTGATTTTAAATGTTACATTTATTGAGGACTGGGTACCAGGAGACTGATATGAACATTGTCGCTTTCAAAAGTCCATTTTAATGCAGACACACAAAAATAAACATTTGCTTAAAATCTCAGCCTTAGAACATTATGGTCATTATAGGAATTTGTGATCATTATTTCTCTGGCAAGTAAACAAAAATCAGATAGGATACCATATAAATGAACAGATATCTTTTGCCAAAAACTCTCACATATTCTGACATGTGGTATGACAACCAAAGGGGATACAAGATAAGAGAATTAGCAATGTAGAAATATTATGTTCTTCTGGCTACCTGTATAATAAATTAAACTGAGATTGCCCAACAGTGTTAAAACTTATCATGAGAAACCAAAAGGAACCAAGAACATGACCGTTAAGTGTTGCTTCTTTGGGAAACCAGCTTGAAAACAAAACAACTAATTTCAGTTAGTTTATAGTACAATGTGATGGTTCCAAATGGAAAAATAATATTTAGCTAGAATGATATTTAATAATTTTATATATAAAGGTATATTTTTCTTCAGATTTTTTTGAATGAACTGAGCCATTCTATACTGGTGTGGTGAGCCTGCATGGTTAGGAAGAATTAGAAAGGCCTTTTGTTCAAACTGTCTGGCAAAAGCATCATCTTTTCCACTACAGTACATGCTTGGAAGCCAGAGCTGTTGAGAAAAAGAGATAGAGGCTACTGTCTTGAGATTCTTTGGGCAATTTGCTTTGTGATACTGACTAATCTCCAAAAACAACAGCAAACTCATTAGTATTCTTTTTCATCATGTAAGTAGAAGAATATCACGGGGAAATGAAGTTACATTTCCACACATTTAAGATTGATTATCAAAGAGCATATACCTGAATGGAAAGAAATACTGCAATACAAACATGACTTTGAAGCCTAACTTGGAGCCTAGGGACAATTCAAGGAAACAAGTGAAATCAAAATAGCACTGTATATTCTACAGTGAGGCTTGTGACTTGACACATCTGGGAAGCTTAAAAAAGAAGTTCACTTGTTGAGTGTTAATGCTTAATGAACAGTTAACTCTTCTATTTCTGCACCATTAAATTGCTTTTTAATTGAAGCAGAACCAGAGAAGTGAAGAAAGCAACTTTTAAAACCTAGATGACAGTGTTGTTCAAACAAGGACTAGCTGCATCATCTGCATAATAAGAATATATACTCCACAGAGGACATTGAATAGAAGACTAAAACAGGTTCTTTGCATGTAGTGAAATTTTAAAGTTTGAAGCACGTGGAAAAAAGATACTCATATCAGTAAGAAAAAAATGTTAAGCCAGCAGAAATCTTCTTTGAACTTCATAGGAGTTGCAGGAGATTAAATATCAAACTAAATGAATTGAGAAATATTGCCAATACATATTTTAGAAAGTAATCTAGTGCACCCTGCTTAGACACATCATTAAACCAAAGGCCACAATGTGTCCACAATACACATATGCAAATCTAACACCACGCTGAAACAGAGAGAAAAACAGTGCACACACATGATAAAAAATTCTCAAGAGAAAAAGCAGTGTAATTCAATAAAAGGTGGTTTGCTGCTTTTTTTTTTTCCTTTTCTTTTAATGTAGGGTGGGAATTTCCTATCTGAAATAGAAGCCATTGTTGTAATAAAAATATTTCAGGGAGTAAAGATTTAAGCAAATCTTTGCCGTAGAGTGGCCATGCTACATTTTTAATAAAGGTCATAATGACCCAAAATGCTGTTTTGTATTAGATGAGGAAAATACTGAAAATGAAAGAAACTGGAAGATGGATTTACAAACAGGAAGGATCACTATACTTGTTGGAGCTGAACTTGAGGTGTGTTGCCTTTGCTTATTACCACTCAGCTACAGGATAAAAATGATCAGTAAAAGCTTCTGCTTGGATAGACTCTGCACTGGGGACTGTTTGAATCCCATCACAAGAGTTCCTGGAAAGCATCAGTCCTCATTCTTCATAAAGAATTTTCAACACAGTTGTTAAAATGATGTTACACAATTTTCCGTCCATTTCATGTCTTTTTCTCAGAGAATAACATACCTACAACTACTTCTGTCACTTCCAGTTGCAACCAGGACTGGAGGCCAAGCAGGTGGCATCATCTGAAAGAATAAACCAACTGGTTTATTCTCCACCACAGAAATGAAAACCAAAACATTCAGACATTTTCCTTCTTGAAGAATTGATTCATTTACCTTTTTCTCTAAGTCTCCTGTAAGTGTTTGCATTGTACTCCTAAGTTTCCTACCTCTGTGATCACTTCTGTAACTTGACTCTTCACCCTGCAGTTGGTCTCCTTTCCTTCAACCATAGCAGTTAAAATGGACACAGTATCTCAGCTCAGAAAGGTGAAGGATCACTTCACTCATAAGCCTTTTTTTCTAATTATGCTTCCTGTTCTTTACCATCTTTCATTTTCATGAGATTGCTGACTTTTGTTCACTTTGTAGTCCTCCAACTTTAACCACTTCCCAAGAAGCTGTTACTCATACCTGTCTCCTCCTGTGATTCCATAATAGTTTTATAAGAGCAATCATTTTTGTTGTCTTAAATTAAATACCAGACAAAACACATATTGGGCAGAAAATGAGACTACACTGGTTGCAGATATCAATTTTAACCCTAATTTCAAACCGGTCATTACAGTAGCAACCTATCAGGAAGACACATAAGGCAGATTTAAGCATGGTAGAAGAGGAACAGAAAGAACATGGGGAAGTTACAGATGTCTAAAACACAAGGATCAGCTTCTAGAGGATGACAGGTTAAAGACCAAAATATTTAAAAAAAAAAAAAACAAAATTTGCTATGCGAATAATGAGGTAGTTAAAGGGAAAGGGATACTATATTTGTCTCTTGCTTCCCTGGATGGAAACAAACAGCAAAGTGCTGCAATCTGTGTCTCTTAGTGTTCCTGGCACTTCAATCCAGAAGTTACATCAATTCACTTAAAAAACAGAGCAAAAGTTTCTGAGAACCATGAATCTTGAAACTTCTACTTTGAAGTTAAATTTTGTTTTCAAACAAGAATTCTGAAGCAAAAATAACCTGATCAAGTTTTGCCAGCTTCAGCTAGCTACAAAATGAAAGGAAATTATTTTACTTCACTAGACCTTCCCAGATCTCCTGACCTTTGGTGTTCCATTTATTACCCTGCATAGGAGGCAGGAAACCTTCTATCTGCCTTCCTGCTGGATATACAGATATATACATACATACAAATGTATGTATATATATGTATATATATATATATATGTATATATGTATGTATGTATATACATATACATACATATACATACATATATATGTATATACATATATACATGCATATATACATATGTATGTATATGTATATACACATATATGCATATACATACATATGTATATACATATGTATATGTATACATACATATACATCTATTAGCATTTTGGATCAAATAGATCGAAAGTTTCACAGAGCCCCAGGGACTACAAAAGATTCAATAGGTGTTTGGGTTTGCATGGCAAGGTGGGGGTTTTTTTGGCAGTGGGGGCTACAGGGGTAGTTTCTGTGAGAAGCTGCTCTAGGTCTGACAGAATGAATGCCAGCCAGCTCCCAGAGAGCCACACCACTGCCCAAATCCAAGCCAATCAGTAAGAGTGGTAGCCTCTCTGTGATAATATATTTAAGAAGGGAAAAAAATATCCCAGAAGTAGCAACAGGTTTTTTCTGCCAGAAAGAGGAGTGAGAATATGTCACAGGAACACCTCTGCTGACAGATGAGCCTTTTATTATATCTTCTCTCCCCTCTCCATCTGAGAAGAGGAGTGATAGAGCAACTTTGGTGGACATCTGGCCTCCAGCCAAGGTCAACCCATCACACTGCGTTGTGCACACATACTTGCAGGCCCCAAGTTCTGCTAAAAACACATTTAGGAACATTGTCTCTGAAATCAGTTTCCATGAGTTGTTGGAAAAAAGTTATGCTGATAGTAAACAATCAAATAAATAAAATTGTACATCAAACACTTAATCCCACACTCTTAAACATGCAGAGAATAAAAAGCAGCACCTGAAATGACTGACAATATTGAAGAATTAAAAGAGATCAAGAAGTCAGTTAATAAATGATGTTGGAAGTCATGAGGTTGAGTAAAAATGGTTGAACTATTTATAGTTCATATAGTTTCATTTAAAAACTATAAAGACTACTTTCTGGAGTTTTCTTATGGTTGTTGTTTGGGTTTTTTTCCTGAACAGTATAACCACACCTGGCAAGGGGCATGTAATCACTAAACAGAGTTAGTTCAGGCACAACAGTGCCATCACATGTCCAAAGTTCATGCATTTCAAAATGTTAATTTGAGAATCAAAGGGATACAGAACAAAACAGAGAATAAAGTAAAATGGTGGTTTTTAAGCACATGAAAAGTGCAGCACAAAGACCTTCTGTGTAACTAGATGTTGCACATTTCATGATGGAAACAGTTCTTCCGGGTCAGTAATAAAAGACAATTTCTATTTTGTTCAAATAGCTCCTAAGAGACTCAGAACTGGAGTTCTGTGTGCATAGAAACCTGATGAGCAGAGTCACTGGGAAGAAATCCCCTATGCAGACAGATGGGAAATAAGAGAAACCAAAGAAGAATCAAGCAGCAGCTCCACATGTATTTTTGTCCTTGTCTTTGAAAGTGCTCTCTAATTTATTGTTAGTACTGAGAAATTTGGTAAAATCTGATTCCTATCATTCCAGAAGCCAACAACCCCACAGTGGGTCTGGGTTTACTTTTCCTAAAGAGAATCACTTACAGCCAAGCCTGTGGCCACTGAAGTGAAGCATCCTCAATGCCATGAGCCTTCTCACTTCTACCAACTCTGGAAAAACTTCACAGTATCTCAGATCTGCTAAGGAAAAGAGGATTCTCCTTAAATGAGATTGATCATGAATAATCAAATCTGCAGCCAATCCTTAAGCTTTTATTCAGTTGCTTTTAGATTGTCCCTGGCATTTTCCACTTAAGATCTGCTATAAGTTTTTTATAGCAATAATGTTTGGTGTTTCATAAAAGCTGCCAGGGGAAATTGAAGATTTTCACAGTAGGATATTGGGCAGCTGGAATTGTTGGCACCTGTAAAAGCAAGGAAAACAGCTTGCAATTGAGAGATAAGCATGGTGCTTGGATTCTTCAGCTCAAACATTTGGAATAAATACTGCAAGCAAGACAGACTTTTCTCTTGCCACTATGAAGTTTCAGAACAACAGCATAATTCAGAAATGGATACCACTCACACACTGCTTCAGGGTGGGGTTTTTTTGCAAATTCAAGAAGTTATTACATTACTGCTCTAGTAATGGTGGTTCATATTTTCACAGAATCACAGAATTTTAGGGGTTGGAAGGGACCTGAAGAGATCATCGGGTCCAACCCCCTGCCAAAGCAGGCTCCCTAGGACATATGACTCAGATAGGCGTCCAGACGGGTCTTGAATATCTCCAGAGAAGGAGACTCCACCACCTCCCTGGGCAGCCTGTCCCAGGGCTCTGTCACCCTCACTGGGAGAAAGTTTTTCCGCATGTTGGTGCGGAACTTCCTGTGCTCCAACTTGCAGCCACTGCCCCTTGTCCTGTCTCCACAGACCACTGAAAAGGGGCTGGCTGATTCCCCCTGCATCCCCTGCTTAAGATAATTATAAACATTAATTAGGTCCCCCCTTAATCTTCTCTTCTCAAGGCCGAACAGTCCCAATTTACTCAGCCTTTACTCATAGGGGAGATGCTCCAGGCCCTTAATCATCTTCATAGCCCTTCTCTGGATTCTCTCAAGGAGATCCCTGTCCTTTTTATAACAGGGAGCCCAGAACTGGACACAATTTAATTTTCACTGCTTCATATTTTCAAAGGAGTACTTATAATCCAGAATAGTTGTTCTTTAACAGTCATTCTGGAACAGAGGCATTTAAATAAAAGGCATCCATATCCATTGCACATACTATGGAATACATAAAATTTCATTTTTTTCAAGCCTAACATATTCAGACACAAAACCTGTTGAATAGTAAATTCTGAATGTTTCATTTCAGTTCCCTACAGTTAGTGATAATTAAACTGAGGATAAAAAGCTAGCAACTGTAAAAAATATAATGTGATATAAAGAATTACAAGTTACAAAGTGACACAAATTTCCCCAGAATTTGGGTTATATCAGAATGGAAACTCATTTACAAAAAAAGGAGATATTCATATTGCATTCTACAGAGTATATAGATACGATCCAGAATTTGTCCAGTAATGTGTTACAACTTTTACATTTCTTTTTTTGTCTTGTCAGCTAAGCATCCAGGACAAAATATTTTTTGATAGGACTGTGAAGATAAATGAGTAAGTCTTCACCATGACTTTAGTTCCATTTAATTTGATGGACTTACTTTGATTTACATTAGAAAAAAAATGTAATAAACAGAATACCTCATTTATGTATAAATCCTGATAATAAATTTAACTGCTCTATGCAATTTGTTCAGCTGAAGATAAATTATGAAAAAGTCTAACATCAGACCTGATACAGGCTTTTATATCATGATATTATGTATGGAGCAGTGTTGTTAATGAAAACTTGCAACTAGCACAGTAAGTGTAGTAAGTAGTAATTCAAACATTAAAAGACCAATATTAAACTTCAAAAGAAAGTGAGGCAAAGCAGAAGTCAGTTTTTCAAATTTAAAAGATCATCCAAAAAATACTGCTTCCCCAATAATTTCATGTGGCAAGGTGTCCTGTCCACCATCATCTAATTTGCTATCAGAATGCTGTCTAACATAGCATCAAAGAAATAAAAACAAAACAAACCAAAAAAAAATCAGCGTTTGCATTACTATTTTTGAAAAATACCATTCAGTCTGTTGGGTCTGCTAAGAAGCTGACCAAAGGAGTTTAAAAAAAAAAAAAAGAAAAGAAATAATGCTACTTCTACTATGATCTATTATTCCTTCAGCTATTCCCTGTGAAATGCATATGCTTGCCTGTACAAAGCTGTTGGAGTTTTGTGTGGCTGAGTTCTGGTAGAGAAAGGGGGGATACAAGGGTGGCTTCTGCAAGAAGCAGCTAGAAGCTCTCTGCAGGCCTGAGTTGCACAGTGCTACTCTAGTAAGGAAAACCTGAATGGAAGTCAGTGTACTGATACTCCATTTTGAATCAATTTTTCGTTTAAACATTTTTTTTTAGGACCAGTCTGTATGACAATTTCACAGGCAAGGACATCCATCATCTTGAAGCCACAGCTCCAGCAACATTACTCATAATGACAGTATCAAGCTTCTAATATAATTTCAAACAGTGGGATCATCTTGATTTGTGTGATTCATGTAGTTAATATTTATAATTCTTATGAATTTAAAATATAAGTTTTCACTTCAGGAAATAGAATACAGTTTTAAGGGCTAAAGGGTTATGGCAGACTGCACTTTTGTTGTGGGAAAAGGACTTTGATTAAGAAACATCCAATTAGTGGAACCCAGAAACAGACTTTGCATGAAAGAGATCTAAGCAGTCCAAGTAGATTACAAAAGCAGACAGATGACTACCTTTCATCTCTTCTCAGAAATTTGCCTGTCATAGTCACTTGAGTCACATGTCATCCATTTGTTAGGAAGTCAAATTTGGATAAGGAACAGATTTTTAAAATTTCTAGAGGATATAAATTATGATCTGCAAGTTCTATATAAGGGGATGGGGGGTGGGGGGGATGAACTATTTCCAGAACTTTTTTCTCAGAAACCCAAATGCCTTCATCCTCCCCCAATTTGTTCTTTTGGTGCCAGCACACACTTGTGAGAACTCCACCAACTGATGTTCTGGATCCTCACTTATGTACTACAAAATTTTGCATGGTCAGTTTAGATTTAGCTATATTTGGTAGAGGAAAAGTCACATTAAGATATTCCCCTTTCCAATATTTTTTATTTTTTCACAATTCCCTTGGTTTTGCACATTCTGGCTTCAGGTACTTTTCCTGAAGAAATAAATTACAGCCATATACGTGCAGATTCACTCTCAGTTATGTAACATTTTTTATAGTGATGTTGTCAGATAACTTTTGGAGAAGTGAAACTTGATCTAAAGGCTTGCTGACATGGAAAAGTTTTGCTAATACACCCTGTGGGAACAGCTGACTACTGCCTGGACTGTGGGAATGACTGTGATTTTTGGATGGGGCTCTTCGGAACAACTCTGTACTGAACATTCTGGTATCTCAAGCTATTAACCTCATCCAGAATAACACTTATAAAATGTGTAAAGTACTTTTTTTTCCTCTCCTAAAAAGCTGGGCTACCTTTCCCATTTTTTTCATATACTCTGTGTGTGGGGGAGGGGTGTTGGGGGGCAGTTCAGGAGTTTTTTGTTCTTTTAAGGAAAAATAGTAAAGTATTCCAATGTTTAGAAAATAAATATGTTAATGATTTGGGGACTATACACATAGATTTATGGATGTAAAACCTTGGAAATATAATCATATGGACAGAAAAGTTTAATAAAAAAATAAAAATCCTCTAGAAAATCACATCCATTTCAGTAAAGAAAAAACAAACAAAAAACCAACAAAGAAATACAGAAATAGGAAGAAAAATAATCTATCAGTGTTGATGTATTCTCCATTTAGGGATGTATGAGACAGGATTTTTAGAGGGAGTGAAGCACCTAACTGACTGGGAAAGGAGTTCAGAGGAAAAACTAACATAGATTATCTCTAAGTAATAATGAAAAATGAAGGAGATGGTTGACACTGAAAAAACTTTCATTATCTAATTTTCCTTACAGTATTCAGTTCATTGAATTTATGAATCTACTGGCAAAGTTAAAGATTGGGCATAGAGGGTTTTTTTCTAGCCATGCTGAAGATTCCAGTGTTAAAAAAAGCTTCCAGTTCACCATCACCTACAGTGGTTACTATAAATTTGTAGTAGCATTATTTGTGTTCAGCCACAAGCAAGCATTTAATATATCTTAGACTAAAGTTTAAAGAGCCCACTTGGTGCTTTTTTATCACAATTGTAAAGGTGAGTTTAGAAGACTAGGACTTCACTTCAGAATAAAATATTGAAAGAACATTTTCAAAAACTGCTCCATAAAAGGTTTTGAAATGGGCAATCTTCCTTCAGAAAAATTAATTCCCTTATTAACGTCTGCACTCATTCCCAAAATTACTGTTGTTAAGATAGGATGTTAAGAAAAGTAACATAATTTAGTTGAGTTATGGAAATAAAATAAATGAGGCTCATAATAGTTATCACATAACACTGATAAACTGATACCATTTTAAAATAGAAATAGGGTTTTATCTTTGTTCTGACACACACAACCTTGTGGCAATCCACCATACATTCATTCATATATCAGCATAATATTTATCCAGAAAAAAAAATCATTATTACTTGTTCTTATAGATTTTTATATTTAATGAGATTATATGTATTAGACAGAGAAACATTAGACATAACAAAACTATGCCTTAGCAAACTCTTATATATACATACTTTCAATACATGCACAAAATATCCTGGGATTTGCAGGAAATCAACCAAAGACACTTTACTTTAAACATCTTGACTGACATGAAAAAGAAATATTTTGCTACAGGCTAAGAGCCTGGTCCTGACTGCAAGTGTATTCTGATTTGGAGAAAGGCTTCAAGAGAAGAAAAATCTCATCATTTGTATTACACTGGGTCAGGAAACATCTGTTCACAGAGGCAGAAAAATTATTTTACTTGCCATGCAGAGCAGGATGACCTTGAAAACTGGAGAAATGTGTTGATACAAACCTCATTCAGTTCAACAAGGAGATCATTGTGGTTTTGCATGGTGGGGAAGCTAGAAGCTAGAAGGTTCCCCTGGATGCAACAGAGCAAACAACAGCTAACTTAAGGCTGGAGTCATTGCTGACCAAGACTGATCCTACCAGCAATGGTCACAGCACTTCTGGGAATCACATTTAAGAGAAAAAAAATGCAAGCAGCTGCTTTTTGGCACCAGAGAAGGGAGTGAGAAAATGTAAGAGACTCAGCTACAAAGGAAAACTGGTGAAGAACCAACAGAAACCCCCATTCTTCCCTGCCTCTCCCCACATCCTGGAGCTAAATCATGAATAAAGTCTGCTAAGAAGGGAGGGGTGGGGGAGGTGCTTTAAGATCTGGTCGCATTTCTCATTACCCAACTCTGATGTCACTGGGTGTGCAGTGCAGTGTCATAAATTAGAGAATTTTCTTTCCTTTATTCTGTGTTGAGTCTGTTTTGCCCGTGATGCTGATTGCAGAATGATCTCTCCCTGTCTTTATCTCCACTCCTAAGCCTCTCAATATATATTTTCTCCGCTGTCCAGCTGAAAAGGGGAGTGATAGAGTGACCTAGGTGGGCATCTGGCCTCCACCACAGAGATTCTCAAAGTCCTGCTCCTGAAGAGGAAAAGCCCCACGCTGGGGAAAAGGAGCTTGGCAGAAAAAGACCTGTAGTTCCCAGTGGACACGGAGCTGAACATAAGCAAGTAATGACCCCTTGCAGCAAAGAAGAGGAGTTCTGCCCCAGGCTGCATTAGACAAAGTATTGACAGCAGGTGGAGAGAGGTGATCCTGCCCCTCTGATCAGCATTGATGAGGCTACACCACAAGTGTTGGATCCAGTTCTGGGCTTCCCAGTATGAAAGAAACATGGACATACTGAAGAGTCCAACAAAGGGTCACAGGTGATAAAGGGACTGGAGAATCTCTCCTATGAGGAAAGGCTGAGAGACCTGGGACTGTTTAGCCCGGAGAAGAGGCTCAAGGAGATCTCGTCTATATATATAAATACCTGAAGGGAGGGTGTACACAAGACAGAGCCACAATCTTTGCAGTGGTATTTTCGGACATTATGGGGATTTTTAAAATCTGTCCTTATATTTTTAGAAGAAAGCCAATGAAAAACTAGAAGAAAGGTGTTTTTTTCTTTTTCTGTTGCTATGAAATATCCAAGAGACAATATTTAGAATTTTTTTCTTTCCAAATAACAGTGAAGAATATCTTTGAATATTCTATGATACAATTCTTTATTACTATTAGCTAATTTGCAAAGAGAACTGGATTCCGTTACTGCTTTGAGGTGACTTCAAAGTTTGGGATTCTTTTGCAGCTTTTATATGTACATAGTTATCTGTTGTTTAATTAATAGATTTGCAGCTGAGGAACTTGAAACTATGACAAGAAATGACCTTTTCAGAGAGCTCAAGGAGAAGTGTTTTGACATTTCCACTGGATTTTTTACTTGTGAGGTCAGAAACCAAGAAGGTCTAGTACCGTGGGAGTTCAGAGAAGTCTTAATGCAGAAGACAGCCACAAACATGAAAATAAGGGGATTGTTGTTTGGTAGAGAGTGGTTTTGTGGAATTCCCTTTCTACTAGCTCCATTGAAGCAATTTTTAAAAGCTTTACATATATTCATTTAACAAAGGAAGCAAAAAGAAAATCGGGAAAATATCGCCAGACAATAATACTGTAAGATCAATTATAAAACCAACAGAGTGAAATCCTGAAGTTATTATTCATTCTTCTCTTCAGGGGAGCCACACATACAGTAGAATTTTTAAATGAGGACTTTCTTTTAAAATAATAAGTGCTATTTTATGAAAATATTATTGTCTCAAGCTATTTGGTTCCTCTGAGAGTAAGGATTTCCAGAAATACTTAGCATAATTTCATTTTACTTCAGTTGAAACTAGTAAAGGAGCAGAGGCAGGTCAATAACAACTCTGCAAAACTCCTCACCATTAGCTTCAATAGATCTACTCACATCCTAGAGCTGGGAATGTGATATCAAAGATGGCTGAGTAAAGGTCAAAGAGTTAACGGTAAAATCAGTATGTAATCCATTTTTGTAACTGGAAGAGCACCAAAATGTCATTGGGGATTTTTCATCTTTTGAGAATATTTTTGGTTGAGATTATAACCAAAGAGAACAAAACACAAAGTTTAGAGCTCTCAATGAGACAACTGTAGGAACTTTGAAGACTGATAAGCATAATTAATTTTTAGTTCCACATTATACTGATTGTGGATCAACTCATTGAATCATGGAAAATTTTTTTGTTTTGTTATTTTAAGGATTGCACATACCAAAACAATCTGCAAAGGGAAACTTGTGGCAAGACCACTTGGGGAAAAAAATGGGAGATAGGTTTTCCATCTACACTCCCACAAATGTCTACACAAGCATTTCTTCCTGGAACAAGGACAAATCAGGGTGGAGACCAGATTGCTTTTCTACAGTTACCTATCTGTGCCTCATGAATCATCTAGAGAAAGATAAAGCATTGAACATATATTAAATTTTGCTTAAAAATACCCCAAAACAAAGCACAGAGCTTCAGGATTCACAAAGTAATCATTAATTTGTATTTAATTTAGGTAACAGTTTGGGGAGGGGGGTGCGGGGAGGAATGAGATACAATGTTTTTACCATCACAGTTTTCTGAGTGAGTAAAATACAAAGTAAAAAAAAATATTCCATGTTTTACTTCAAATAGACTTTTTATTTAAAATAGGAATGAAATTTAAAATAAAAGTTAAAATGTGATCTTACACTGTCAAAACTGAATATGCCATTTTGGATTAAAGGAAGCAATTCAAGGATTTTTTTTAAATACAACTTGTTTATCTCTAAAAAAATCCCAAACTTCTACCCACAGGTTTGAAAAAATTTCCCAGGTTTATCAGTCAGTGAGCAGTGCAGGATACGTCAACATACATGTGCTGGGAAAACTTGATCCATGACGGGGTCCCCTAGCATCATTAAAATACCCTTGCCTTGGTGTTGCAGGGATAAATGGGATTTTCTTAAAGAGGGAGCTCTTTCCTACCCCTAATTTGTTTTGAATCTGAATCTGGTCCACAATGCCTTCAAACTACAACATGCATATTGTCTGTCCTAACCAGACTGCTGCATTCCCCCTTCTGTACAAATAGGACAGAAAAATCTCGAGACAGGCATTAAGAATGAAAAGGAAATGCAATAATATGTATCAACCCACAGAATAGAAAAACAGACATCTGCTGGCTGAGGGGAAGCCTCCCTTGGTCCTCTGGGACTGTCAGTAATATCTACCAGACACAATCACATATGCCAACAAAGGCAAGATGTTAGCATCTTCACCAGCTACGAAGAACTTCCAAATCAGAGAGTGAACCATATTCTTTACTGTGGCCACCAAGTCAACTCTTGACTCGTGATACTCCTGGGACTCATTTTTTGAGAGGTTTGTCCTTGGAAAAGCCTTGTATCATCATGCTGTGGAAAGTTAATGATCTGCAGATCCATCATTCTCATACAAAATGTCTAACTGGTGGGAGTAAAAGGGATTTCCCCTCCCTCCCCTATTTTCTCTCAGAGGGTCTGAAACTTTCTGGTAGATTAAAAAGGCAAGAAAATTTATAACAACATGGTATACTGAAAAATCAAACTGAATCTTTTCACAGTTGATTTATGAGTTCATCTCCCCTTAAATGAGTTACAGAAATTTAACCCAAAAGTAATTAAAACAATTAAGAAAAACAAAACCTGCTTTTTGTAACAAACAAATAGCTTTTCACAGCTTTGATTATTATAGAATCATTGTTTTGATCATCTTTAACAGGAAACCCATTTCTATACCCTATTTTTGGCTGCATAAAGAAATCATATGAGAAGAAAAATAATTTCTTCCACTGATATCGATTCTGATCACTGCTATGTTCCACTGTGCTAGAGTTATTGGTTTTATACAGCAAGGCTTTGGTAGTAGGGGGCTGCAGGGATGGCTTCTGTGGGAAACTGCTGGAAACTTGCCCTATGTCCAATAGAGCCAATACCAGCCAGCTCCAAGATGGGCCTGCTGCTGGTCAAGGCTGAGCTCCTCAATGACTACAGTAGTGCCTCTGGGGTAACATAGGTTTTATTTGATTTAATTTTGATTTTAATTTGATTGCTAATAAATTAATCTTCCCAAGTTGAATTTTGTCAATGACTGTAACTGGTGAGTGATCTTCCTGTCCTTATCTCAACCCAGAAGACTTTCGTTATATTTTCTCTCCCCTGTCCAGCTGAGGAGAAGAGACACAGAGAAGCTTTGGTGGGCACCTGGCCTCCAGCCAGCATAAACCACTGCCACTTTGAAATAGCAGCAGGGTGATTAACAGTGTTTCAGTTTTGTTTTCACTAATTAGCAATGTAAAGCTAAATTCTCAGTGTCTAAAAAATAGAAACACTAAGAGTGAAAGAACTAGCCATGTCTTTCTTTCTACAATGAAAATATTAATGTCATATTGCTGTTTGCACTGGGGACATCAGGGAAGCACCAGATCAGTGCTGTTCCTTACTTGTACCAGCCCACAATATATATATTTAAGGGAGAGATTCACTAGCTGCCTGAATACATTTAAAATCACAGCTACTAAAATCCGTTTCTTCTGTTTCTGTTGCTATTCCACCTGATAAAGCAAAGAGGTGATCTGAGGAGTCATATGGTCAAAACCAAGTCATCTTTTTAATGGAATTAGTTACTTCTCTAAACCTGGTTGTCATCACATCACAAGAACACTGACCCAGATGTAAAGGAGGAAACTGGAAGGTGCAGCATGAGTGCAGAAGTCGTGGTTTAGATTATTAGGTTCAAGTTCCTTAGAGCTACATCCGAAGTCCAGAACTTTACATGCACCTTAAGCAAGGGTCCCTTTTGAGAAAAGCATCCTCACTTTAGTCCTGGCCTCTAAAACCTTTCCCTCATGGCATTACACATGTTTGTATCGCTATTTGGTAAACTTGATCTAGGCTGGTAGGACCGCAGGCCAATTCTTCAGCCCCACATCATTGCCACACAGATAGTCATGCTGACAGGAGGGGAGGAAAGTGGGCTGGAGGATGAGATTGTTTCTTCCAGAACATGACAGCATGTTTGGAGAAACCATGAGACCAGAATGGTCTCTTCCCCAGACCCAGCTACTGTTTCACTCCCTTGCATCAGATGTAACTAATCCACAGATGCAGGATGAGTCACTTTAGAAACCCAATCTAATGCAAAACTAATTTTTGTTTGCTTTGGGTTTATGCTTTTAGCAGTGGGCTAAATTTCTGTCATTGGATCTGACTCAAGGGAAATAATAGGCTCATCCAGCCACAAGCAAGAGTAGAAGAAAGGGGGAGTTTCTTTCAACACAGCTCACATTTACATCTCTTCAGTAATAATGTAGTATCTGATAGTAAGAGGCAGACAGTATCTATTGACTGCTCCACACCATTGACTTCAGTGGATTTCAGGCTAACTGAACTCAACAGTAGTTTGCTTCTGAACTTGCATAAATATGAAATTCTGGTCTTTATTGAACACTGAGAGGGTTTTAATTTTCCATTCTTTGGAATACAGCAGTCTGATTACATCAAGAGCTTACATTAGAGGCTTCTCAGCAGCAGGTCTGGTTTAAATCACTATCGCCTCTCGCCCAGTGTCAAATGTTTGTTCCCACGCTTCTCTTCTGCCAGTCACACTGACACAACTGTTTAACCCTTCCCTAAGCCAGATCTGTGAATCGATCAAAAACTGTTTAAAACCAAGAAACAAACACATTCTACACACATCATTTCACATATTCTTTTGAATGAGCAATGCAGTATGTAGTTATGCCAACAGAAGTGTGGGGATAGAAACATCTAGCAAAGTTACAGAAATGGTAGGAGGAAGCAGGCTAAGGACATTTTTGATCCTATTTGCTCTTAGTTACAACAGAATCATCCATGTGTCCTGAAGGTAACTAAATTGTATTATCAAAGCTATGCAAACACAAAACAGCCTTTTAACCAATTCTAAAATGAACAGGAGGTTGTACCACTTCTCTTTCAGTGACAAAGAAGTTCAACTTCTGAGGTAAGACAATTCTGCATGCTTGAATCAACAGGACTCCGACAGCAGCTACAAAAAAAAGCAACTGTTTGTCTTGCACTTTGCTCTCTTCATTAGCTGTTGGGACAAATCTACAGATATTAAATCTGTTGACTTTACCAATTGCAAGTTCCTTTCACAGTGCACACACAGTCACCAACACGTCTTCCTCCACAATTCCCACATCCCTACAAAAACACACATGCACACAGCTCAGCACAGACACAGACTGGCAAAAAAAATGGCAGCAGCAGTACTGTCAGATATTTCTGGAAGGTTAATTACATTATTAAAATTAAACAATACAACAGGACTAGAAGCATTTTTAAAAAAGCGGTTATTTAAAGGAAAAATATTTAAAAAGTAATAATAGCTACTTAAAGCAAAGGAATTGTCAGTTAAATCAAATAAGTGGCTGATATTGCATATATTACAACAGGTATATAACAAATGTCACATGTCTGTATGAACCAAAAAAAAAAATTGTGCCAACTTCAATGGGGAAAGTAAACAGCCAAGTGAAGGAACAGCCATGCTCTAAGTTTCTAGTACAAGATCAATATACTTTAAATTCTTAACTTAATCTGAGCAGGGTAGAAATACTACTGTAAGAAATAGATGATGCACTAACAGTAGTGATTAATGGATCAGTTCCTCAGCACAGAGAAATTCAATAATGTTAAGTCTTCAATAAAAATCAGTCCTAAACTTTCGGTTCCTCCAGTAACATAACTGGTTTTTTTCTGAAGGTAGTAATTACTTGAGATAATAAAATATGTACTTGCAATAAAATCTAAGTATCAGTTTTGTTTTTTTTTAATACAGTAACAGAGTATGTACTATACTAATAGGTGTGAATCCAAGATTCCTCTTGCTAAAGAATTTGCAGCCTAAAGACGTAACAGGAGCAAGACAAAGGGAAAGTGTTGTGGCTGAAGATTACTGATCATATTCCACAATTTAATAGAAAATATTTTTTTCTTGGAATTTCCCCTTCAATCCATTTTAAATTATTTTTTTCCCTTCAATATCAGTATTTTTATTAAGATGTCCATACTGCTCTTTTCTTAAAGAGATTCATACTCAAAACTTGAAAACATCATTAGTGAAAGGAAGAGCTGTATACTTAAAAAAAATGTACTCATTTTGGAAAGAATCCAATTCCTTTAACTAACCATCAGTTTGTAATACAAGCAAAAATTCACTCTTCAGTCAGAACAGCAGAGGAACAAAATCATCCAACACTTTCCCAGAGCTACTTTCAACTTTTTCTATTCCAGGTGCAGCTTACAGGCAAGATTTGTCCCTTAGAAATGCCATGCAGTTCATGTATAGGCTTAAAAATGATGTTGAACAATTTGAATTTTAAGTGTTAATAGTGTACTTACTAGCTAAGTTCTAAAGGCAAATTAAATGAACTACATCATAAAAAGTTTTTTATTAGTGATTCTTATTCAGAGGTTGCTCATTAGTATTCTCCACGGGTCACTAGAACTAAATGATACATCTGTTTTAATTTTTACATGACTACAATTATTGTAATTGTAGTTTGTTGTGGGGATTTTGGGGGTTCTTTTCCTATTGACACTGTGTGTTAAAAAGAATAGATTTGGCTTTAAGCTATATCTGGGTCATATTGCTTGCTGCACAGTAGATCTCATGGATCCTTAGCTATTCATGGCTTCATCAGTTCTAATTTCAAGATATGCTTTCAGACACCAACCAATTCCACTACCAGAACAGCCCATCACTCAGGCAGCCTGAGAAAGGTTCTTGGTGGAAAATATTATATACATTTTATACATTTTTAGGCATCAAAATACTTCTTTGGTGAAGTGCATCTTTAGTTTACTTTTCATGACTGTTGTTTCTTCACTTTTTCTGCACTCCTTAGAGATGTGTCTTGGACAGATTCAAAAGAAACTTTAATCATATTTTGTGTGCTGTGAAGAAACTACCACAGTTTCTTAAATAAAATCAGTCCTCAAAATTTAGGTGAACTTCACAGCCTGAGGATGTGTTAAGGCAAAACTGGCCAGTAAAAGTGACCAGTTCTGAATTGTTCATAAGTTTCACAACTGCATGGACTTAGTGGACACTGAGAGCCTAGTGATACATACACTACAGATAACATTGTAAAATCCATATGTGAAATTTCCCTAATACTTCTATCTATGTGGATACACATTTCTAAGTCAGCCCATTACAGGAAGCAGAGAAAAGCTGTAAGTTTGCACAGTAAATGCCAAAGTTCATCGAACTTCAGATTGAGACTTTGCTCATTGAAGTATGCATCACCCTGGGTAGTGTGCTGAACAAACCAAGCTCAATGTGTCCCCAGGGCAGTATATTACATCCAGTATGCACAGTGTAATTGATGACAAAAGCCTCTAGGTAAAAATCCAGCCAACCTTGCCACCCACTCACTCACATTCATGTAAACTGACTTTGGACCAAAACCTTTCTTCATGGTTGTATTACTCTTTTTTGAATATGTAAGTGGATGCTCACTAAACCACATCCACGGTTGGATTGTATCAGATTCTCTGGAAAAAAAAAATTCCTCAGGTGTTTGTTCTTTTTCCATTTGCATAGAAATACTTATAATAACACCCTGAAAATCAAAGTTAGCTCCCTCAATTTTATAATTTATCACTGTTATTTGATACCCATGTTATGGGAAGTCTGAAGATCTCACTCAGGATCCCCTTGCAGGATGCTATCAAAGCACAGGGTCTCTAACTTAAAGAGCTGATTGTGTAACATTTGCCAGAACTGTGAAAAGAATGATTAAGAGAAGTGTTGCACTGGGTTTGGCTGGAACAGAGCAAGGTTCCTTCCCAGTAGCTAGTGTGGGACTATATTTGTGATTTATGCTAAAAAGAGTGTTGATAACCCAAGGATGATTTTGTCACTGCTGAGCAGTACTTACACAGAGCCAAGGCCTTTTCTGTTTCTCACAGCACCCCGCCAGTGAGGAGGCTGGGGATTCACAAGGCGTTGGGAGAGGACACAGCCTGGGACAGCTGACCCCAATTGACAAAAGGCATATCCCCCACATACTATATGACATCATGTTCATCAAAAAAAGCTACAGGAAAGAAGACGGAAGGTGGGGGACACATTTGGTGTGATGGCATTTGTCTTCCCAAGTAGCTCTTAACTCATGGTGGAGCCCTGTGTTTCCCAGACATGGGTAAAAACCTGCCTGCTAATGGGAAGTAGCAAATGAATTCCTTGTTTTGCTTTTCTTGCGCACAGGGTTTTTTATCCATATAAAAATATCTCTTTCTCAACCCACAAGTTTTCACACTTTAACCCTTCCAATTCACACCCCCATAGTGCTGGGGAAGTTGGAGCAAGCAGCTAGACAAGGCTTGTCTCCCTACTGGTGTTAACCCACAACAAGTGTAGTTTCTGTTGCCATTACATTGTATTTAGTTTGGAAAAGGCCTTTAAGATCAAGTCCAGCTGTAAACCTAACTGCAAAATCCACCACTAAACCATACTCCTAAGCACCACATTCACTGTTTTTTTAAACGTTACCAGGGTGGTGAAGCAACTATTTCCCTGGGCAGTCTGTTCCAGTGCTTGATAACCGTTTTCGTGAACAAATTTTTGGTAAACAGATACCCAATCTAAACCTCCTACAGCACCACTGGAGGTCATTACCAGTTGTTACTTGGGAAAAGAGAGACAGACACAACTCACAACAGCCTCCTTTCAGATAGCTGTAAGGACGATAAGGTCTATCAGCCTCCTTCTATCCAGATTAAACAACTCCAGTTCCCTCAGATGCTCCTCATAAGACTTGCTCTCTAGACCCTTCACCAGCCTCGTTATCTTTGGACACGCTCCAGCACCTCAATGTTTTTCTTACAGTGAAGGTCCTAAACCAGAACATAGTATTCAAGGTGCAACCTCACCAGTGCCCAGTACAGGTGGTCAAGTCATTTCCCTAGTCCTGCTGGCCAGACTCGTCCTATCTTCCTGATTACTGATAAAGATATTAAAGAGAAATGGCCCCAATACTGAGCCCTGACGAACACCTCTTGTGACCAGCCATGAACTGCATGTACCTCCATTCTACAACTATTTGGGCCCTGCCATCCAGCCAGTGTGTTACCCAGCAGAATACACTTGTCTAAACCGTGAGCAGACAGCTGCTCCGGGAGAATGCTGTGGGAAACAATGTCAAAGGCTTTACTAAGTACAGATAGTCAACATCCACAGCCTTTCCTGCATGCACTGAGTCATCTTGTCACATAAGAAGATCAGGTCAGTCAAGCTGGACTTGTTTTTCATACGTCCAGACTAGGCTTGATCACCTGGCTGTCCTGTACATGCCATCTTATGTCACACTGACAGGCCCATGATTCCCCAGATCTTCCTCTTTTGGCCCTTGTAGATGGGCATCACGTTTGCTAACTTCTTGTCAACAGGGACCTCCTTGTTTTAGCCAGGACTGCTGATAGATGATGTCAAGTGCCTTGGTGTGCACTTGTGCCAGCCTCCTCAGTACACTTGGGTGGATCAAATCTGGCCCCATAGACTTGTATGTATCTAACTGGTGTTGCAGGTGGCTAACCACTTCTCCTTGCATTATAGAATCATAGAGTATGTAAGGTTGGAAGAGACATTTAAAGGTCATCTAGTCCAACCCCCCTGAAGTAAACAGGGACATCTCTAGTAGATCAGGTCGCTCAGAGCCCCATCAAGCCTGACCTTGAATATCTCTGCCACTATGTCCCTGTGCAACCTATTCCAGTGATCTACAAAATTATAGGTAGATCTCCAAATTACGGGGGCTTCATTCTACTGTCTGTCCCTGTCTTCCAGCTCGAGGGCATAGGTGCCCAAAGAACAACTGGTCTTCCTGCTAAAGAATGAGGCAAGGGCATTATTACATAGCTCAGCCTTTTCCTTAGCCTTTGTCAATATTTATCTCCCTTTATCCAGTAAAGGATGGAGATTCTCCTTAGCCCTCCTTTTGTTGCTAATATATTTGTAGAAGCATTTTTATTGTCTTTTATGTCAGTAATTAAATGAAATCTTAATTGGGCTTTGGCCCTTGTTATTTTATCCCTGCATAACCTCAGAACATCCTTGTAGTCCTCTGGAGTTGCCTGCTCCTTCTTCCGAAGGCCATAAACTCTCTTTTTTCTGACTTCTAGCCAAAGTTCTCTCTTCATCCAGGCCTGCTTGTCTTATGACACATGGGGACAGCCTCCTCCTGTGCTCCTGTGCTCCTGACCACAATCAGGTACTTCTGTGGTTTCTAAACATCAATAACCCTTGTGTCTCTGCTGTGATGTGGATCTTCATCCTACATTAACCTAAAGATGAAAGATAAAGAGGCACTGACTAGCAAGTAAAGAAGTGTAATTAGTATTTATATACTAAGACTTGCTTTTCTATAAATCCTCCTTTCCCTTCCTTTTATTTTGGCCATAACCATTACCTAGCTTCTGGGTTTTACAGACCACACTAACTCCTTCCTTAGAGACAGCTAGTCTGTTTTCTCTCACTTGGGAAATAAATCTGCTCCCACTATATTTATTTCCTGTATTACTGCTTTTCATCTTCTTTAAAAGAGAAAAAAAGATTAATTAAGCTGAGTGTGTGAATATAATTTGTGTTTCACTCGATATAGATACACTAGAAGAAGCTGTTTGCACATACATGAAAAATGAAATAATTATACGGGAAAAAAATATTGCAGGAAGCTGAATAGGAGTTAGAGGAGCCCCAAGAAGAGGCATCTCTATTTTTGAGATATCAGTTAAATTAGATCTTGACACAAAGTCATTGATGATACAGAAAATGTTATCTACTGATACTATAACTATGGTAGGATTTAACTTAGCCTTCACTGTAGACTCCTCATCAGAGTTTTGTAATTCTTAATAAGAAAATATATGTCAATAGTACTGATATAAATATAATCGCATAGCTTCCATGTCAACTTTATTTTGGTTTTACAGTATCCTGTTTTTTCTTAGCCCCCAGTTTTCTAATTGCTTCAAAAGTACCAAATAATCAAAAAATACTGTTTAAAGCATAGCAGACAAGAGTGTTCTTTTTCAATAGAAAATAGGAAGTTTTACCAGTGTTAGTATAGTTATAGGCTTTGCAATGCATTTTCTTCATACAGAAAAGTTCTGACAATGCCACATACTAAACTATGCAGTACAGTTGGCTTCAAATGAGATTCCCTTACTAGAGATTGTCAGTTTTGCTTCCATCTGTAACACCAGGGAGTTTTGAGATATTCAACAGATTAAAGTAAATGTAATCTGTGGGACTAGTAAAACAGCTTTGAAAATCTTTATTTCATGACTGTAATCAAAGGCATTGAAGATGACAGCAGATGAATAAAATAATAGTAACAATGAAGAGAGACTTTTATAGTAAATAATAAATAATACATTAATTAACATAAGATCATCCTTCTTTTTGTGAGTTGTCCATGGAAAGACTATTTTTAAAAACTGGCATGTTGTTCAGAAAAATGTATTGTGTGAACACACTACAAAACTGGCAGAATATATGTGATTTGTTCACATCAAGGAAAACCTAGAGTAATATAGACTTGCAAATAATTCTTAGAAGAACAGTTTGGACTATATCACATGGTACTGCTACTGTTCTACAAACTTTTACAAGGTGATGAGTAGATGAAAGAGAGCATATTGATACAGAGAGCACAGTTCAGATGGACAAATAGAAAACCT
The DNA here is from genome assembly GCA_027925045.1 of Hypotaenidia okinawae. NCBI lineage: Eukaryota > Metazoa > Chordata > Aves > Gruiformes > Rallidae > Hypotaenidia > Hypotaenidia okinawae. The sequence goes on along the minus strand of BSDF01000002.1, from coordinate 135,851,364 downwards.
TGTTAATTTAGTTAGAATCATAGAATGGTTTGTTTGTAAGGTAGCTTTAAAGGTCATCTAGTCCACTGCCCCTGCAATGACTCTGACCTTGACCCTGATCTTGACTTTTTCCAGGGATGGGGCACATACCACCTCAAAAATGGCCTTGCATTTCTTCCTCTGAATATAATCAGCTTAACATTATTTGCTATTCCACTTTCAAGACATCCCAGTTTAAGCATGATTATGTCTTGGAAATAGTGAGGTTAGAATCATAGCATCATAGAACCATAGAATAACTTGATTTGGAAGGGACCCATAAGGATCACAGAGTCCAACTCCTGGCTACACATAGGGTCAGCCAACTCAGAGCATGGGGCTCAATGCTTCGTCCAGACTCTTCTTGAACTCAGTCAAGCTCAGTGGTGTGACCACTTCCCTGGGATTGCCTCTTCCAGTGCCCGACTACCCTTTCAGTAAAGAACCTCTTCCTAATATACAACCTAAACCTCCCCTGTCACAGTTTCATACCATTCCCTTGGGTTCTATCACTGGTCGCCAAAGAGACTAGATGAGCACCTGACACTTTGCTCCTCCTCACCAGGAATCCATAGACTGTGATGAGGTCTCCCCCAGCCTCCTTTTCTCCATGCTGAAGAAACCAAGGGACCTCAGCCTCTACTTATAAGACTTCTCTTCCAAAACCAGCACCATCCTTGTTGAAGTCCTCTGGACACTCTCCAATAGTTTTGTGTCCTTCTTGTACTGTGATGCTCAAAACTGCACCCAGTACTCCAGATGAGGCCACACCAGTGCAGTGTAGAGTGGAACAATCACTTCTCTGGACTGGCTGGCAATGCCATCCATACTCAATTCACCTTAGGATATGGTTGGCCCCCCTGGATGTCTGGGCACACTGCTGACTCATGAAAATGGTTGAAACTAGGATTGCACAGATAGCCAAGAGACATTCATCAGGATATGGTGACTGTGTCTGTCAAAACGGTGTGCTGGAAGCTACTGAGTGTACAACTGTGTATTACACCTCCTTTCTTCTCACAGCAGCTTCCTTCAAGTGGCATTGACAGGTAAATATAAATCCAAGAAAACTGGAAGCTGAGTGATTACTAGTAGCAGGAAAAAAATCACAGCAGAAGGAATATCAGGGAGGGAGTCAGAGAATTTAGTGTCTACACAGTAAACATACGTGCCATTCACAAAAATGAACACATAAAACAAACTGCCTGGCGATGACCTTACTTCTGTATTGTGATTGTTTCATGTCCTTTTCACTAGAAAGTAAAATATTTGATATGTGAAAGATGAGAAAGGTGGGAGAGTGGGTAAACAGGGCTAAGTCAGTGAATACAAGCAGCACCATTTGGAAGACGTCACTAACAGTCAAGCAAAAAATGCTGCCAGCAGCAGTGAGAGTCTGGGTGTGAGAAATGTTTGTTTCTCACTGATGTGAAGTTCTCTTTCTGTGAAATTTAATTACACAAGTACAGCCACAAGTGTTTTTTGCAAATGTAAAATCCACAACCTGCTGAGGAGAGTAACTCTATTTTGTAGCTTTATAAACTATGAACTCAGGGATAGAAATTGTCTCAAGCTAAGGCCAATGGACTGCTTATATCTGACTGGAGCCATAACAGGCAGTAAATAAAGAGCCTCCTTTTACATACACCACAGCATAAATGGTATGTACTGGGAAATACATGCTCACCCTGATGTATTTGCACATGGCTGTGGAAATGTACAGCAAAGGTATTGGGTTTACATAACAACACCACATTAACACCTTTGCTAAGACAAGATTCACTTGGGAGAGGAACAAGCTGTGACACGTGAAATGAGGATAATCCTTCAAACACTGTCAGAAAGAATAAGCATCTAATTTACGGGCCTCTGCTTAACTGTATGTCCTTCTAGTACCAGGAGTTTGCCTACATGATTGCAGCAGGTACAATTCTGTGCACATGAGGAATAGAGCAGGAATGATATGAGGAGAGATCTGCAATTCATTTTATAGATTTGAAGATTTTGCTACCTATCATGTAATGTCATCATAGCATACACTCATGGACAAGTGTCGGCTTCACTTAAAATAAAAAAAAATATTGAGAGAGATCACAGTAGGAAAATGGCTCAAAAGGCTGCACATGCAGAGACAATGGGAGCAAAAACTTTTAAGTACTACTTACAAAAATGGCAGTGGTTTAGCTTAAATTCCTACATAGACTCATGTTTAATTTTAGAATGGCTTATTACCATTCAGCTTGCACTTATGCCTATGTCCATTTGAACCACACAGTCTTCCACTCTGCAGTAACCATTAATTCTAAATAAGTCTCAAGACAAAGCTTATAACAGCACAGACTTTATACTATGAAAAATAGGCATTTTTTTCTGAAAGTTTAAATTAACTTTCCAGCATTTGGGAAACACCATTTGAGACCAGGAAATCTTATTATGAACTCTATTTTATTTTCATTGAATAGATAGCAATTTAAATTCTTTTTTAAAGGAAGTTTCTACAGCTCTGTACAGACCTACACACTGCCAAATCATGATTTTCTTGCTAATGAAGAAAACTTAGAGAAAGTTTTAAAACAAATGAAAAAGCCTTTACTTAAATGAAATTTGATCTTGTTGACATGCTTCTCAAGTGATGTCCATAATTTACAATGATCAATATTAGCCAGTTGCTAGTGTCCTACTCCAGGTAATGCTGCTTTATAAAGATGCTCTGCTCATGAGATAGTTTTACTGGTACCTTTGATGTTTTTTTATTAGAAAGTGGATTAATACTTTCAAAAACAGGTAAAATACAAGAATCAATTTAAGAAAAAGTCATAAAGCTAGTTTCAAAATGCATTCTTTCTGGGCTTTTATGTACATTAAATTTGTTATATTTTTAATTCTTAGCAAATTCTGGCATTTTTAGCAGAATAGGTGTGGTCTTTGGGGGATTTTTTTTTTTTTTTTTTTTTTTTGACTGCAGGAGGAGGGGGATAAACAACTAAACCTGGTTGTTTGAGGGTTTGTTACATGAAAGATTTTTTTTTTCTATACATTTTGGAAAAAGCTCTGGCAAAGTACATGACAGGTTGACTCCATTCTTACTTCCAAGTCCAATAAGCTACTCCCCTTGCCCAGTCTGAGAAACTTTTTTAAAGGATTGTCTTTGTGCCATCTTCATTCTCTGGAGTGTAAACTTTGAATTTGGCTTGATTATGTAGTCTGGGTTTTTTTGCAATGTTAGAACATTTTCATTAGAATTATTTATATTCCTCAGAGAAACATTAAAGGGAACTGCTGCTTACTTCACCACCACCCCCTTTAGATAACAGGATTGTCCATCAAGCAATAAACATTTCATTATATATGTACATCTTTATTCCTTGCACTTGGTAGTTGAAATATATATATGTGTGCAAACTTATTAGCTTGTCCATCTTTAGTTCACTTGTAAAAGAAACTACACAGGATATACAACAATGATTTAATGGGTCATTCAGAATATATATTGCAAAAAGAGTTTTCAGTGCATCAGCAAGAATGAAGGTTTCTGCTTCAAAATATGCGTATATATATATTTCTTCTATCTGAATCTTTGACAAAATCATCACTGATGATCTGGTTTCTCTCTTGTATAAAAGTAAGAAACAGCCCCCTGGGTGCTGTAATTTATTGAATGACTTCCTGAAAGAAAAGATATTGACTGTCTATGACTGCTCCTGTTACTGTAAATACTAGACTAGATTATATTTTAATAATAAATTTACATAACAGAATTTATTCTGAATAACCTATAGCCATCTCCCTCCAAGACATTTCTATTAGCTCAAGGATATCAACTGGGAAGATTACTGCTAAATATATAATACATATTAATTGCTCTTCAAGATTAAAAATTCAAAACAGTTGTTAAGCTGTGTTCTCTGTATCTACTAAGATACCATAGTATATTAGAAGTGCCAAAGTAATACCAGATTTTAAAATTTCACTTGCACAAGTCAGAATATCCAAGTTTGCAGCAACTTCTCTACCCTTACATTCATACGTCATGGCGAGCTCCACATGATTGTGAAAAACTTCTGGAAAAATCATAGTAGTAAGCTTGGGTTTTTCTTGTTGAAGCTACAAGACATGAGTTTTACTGGGATCTTAGATACAGTGTGTACATGAAGATATTATCTCCTTCTTTTGGACTGCTTAAACATCCTCAGTTCTAAACTTCTGAGGTAGGACTTAAAGAAGTGTAATGGGGAACAATACTGAAGCTGGCAGAACTCAAAAAGACCTTGAAGAAAAAGAATTTGGACACTTTTTCCTCACACTTTTTTTTAAAAATCTTGAAGTCAGATGAAACTACCATGATCCAAATGTCCACTGCTCAATATTCATAGAATCACAGAAAAAGTTAGGTTGGAAGGGATCTTTAAAGGTTATCTAGTCCAACCCCCTTGCAGCAAGCAGAGACACCTTTAATAGAAATTCAAAGCTTCTTTCTTACTTCAGACAGAAGAGAAAGCCATTGTGCCATTCCCCCAAGGTTGCCTTGCTGGTTGTGGCTCTTATTTAGTGGAAGTTGTAATGATGGAAAGTTCCAGCTCTATCTTTATTGCATGCTTCAGTACTATTTAAGTCCCAGGCTAATGGCTCTTTTGCCACTACCAAAGACAGCATGTTTTTGTGAGAACCTGTATCACTTAAAAAGAAACCCAAAACAAAACAAATCAAGGTTAATTATTGCTAGCAGAGAGAGCACTATAAGTCAGGAAACCAGTGTGCACTTTACATGACAAGCATGAAAAGCCATAAGAAATTAGCAGTGTTAATTTTGCCACAGCTGCATGCCAAATGGTGCAAACTGCCAGCACATTCCATAGCCTACATGAAAATTGTTGGAGTCAACCTTGTAAGTCTTCATTAAATAGACTCGAAACACATTTACCAACTCTGCTGATGTTGCACTGCCAGTGAGATACTAAAAACGTTAATCTAGGATTAACTGAAAAGGCCAAATGAAAGGAGGGAATGAGGGAGGGAAAACTCACAAGCATGAGAACCCCTCTCAAGACACTGGACTTCTGTTTCTGGCCCAAGGTCAAATGAACTGAAATGGGTTAAAGAATTTTCTGGCCAAAAGATTTAAGTGCCTCGAAATAGCAGCTCCACTGAGACAGGATCAAGAGTACTTCATCCCAAAATACAATGTAAATTAAAGATGGGAGACAGACAGAAAAATGATTTTGGATGTCCCTCCTCTCAGATGGATGCCATAATCACAAGAATACTGCTTTTATGCAGAGATCACATCCTCTTTTTTCATCTTTGGTGGTCTCTTGAAAGAAAGGCTTGATGAATATGTGTTTATTTAAAACAAGTCTTAAGACTCAAAGCCTTGAAGCCTTTCCTGAAATTAAATGCCTAAATACCACTACAGTAAAAGCCTCCTCACTCTTAGAAAGTGTAAAATGATGGCATTTGCATCTCTTCAGAACTTTTGGTGAGCTATTTTCTTGGCATATTAAGAGTGGCTTTTCATTCTAACATTTAATTTGGATTTGTAAATTCCTGCTGGCAGCATTCCCTGGCTCCATCTAAGCACCCTGGTGGTTTTTTGTTCCTTTTCCTAAGGCTGTTGTAGGCTGTTACAACATCTCCCACCAGGTTAACTGGTTGATCTAGTTGACTGGTTTTCCATTAATCTTCTCCTGTAACAGAGTTTTCCTCATCATGAGAGCCAAACCAGAACTTTAACAAGGCTGTTGCAGTGAACTAACTAAATTATGTACAAAAAACGCTTTTATATCATATTAGCCACAGACATTCAAACTGTCTTGCTTGCTTCATATCTCTCTGACCTCTTGAGGTGCTTTATTGGTGTATTTAGAGTGCAGCTTTCAGAGAATTCTCTTAGGATTCCAGGTTTGACCTGGATCTGTGGAGGCAAATAGCTTTCTCAGGTATCATCCAATGATTTATTAAGTGAGATACCATATTGGTCACACCTCTATTGCAGTGATTCTATGTGCTGTAAGTATTCACATTTTAAGAATCAAAGTCAGAATAGATTAGTATATTCAAAAGATGTTCACATGATCAGATAGGAATTTTAACAGGGAAGGAAATGTTTGGGGCAGGAAATCTAATGGAAGACACGCTTCCATAAAACAAAGGAGAGAACTGCCCAAAATAAGCATCAGTAAATTATCTTCATGTGGGAGGCGCTCGCACATGATTAAAATCTTGCATTCCAACTTCAGCAGACCCAGAAGAAAACAATTACAGATCACCTTAAAGCATGGATTCAGTAGCAGGAGAAACTAAATATGCAAAGCTCAGTCCTGCTTTGTTCAGTGCTGTTGCTGCAGGGGTCTTTTCTATAATCTAGCAATTACAATATTTGCCTAGTACTATGAACAATTCCCTATACAGTGCTCTGCAGATAAGCGTGATGCAAACAAGCTCAAGTCACTAGGCCAATTTTTCTCTTCAGATACACATCCAATAATTCCACTGATACCTGTAAAACAAATTCTTTCCAAAGGAAAAAAAGGAGAGCTTTTTCCACAAGTTTGGATCCCAGTCCCTGTCAGCATTGACAAAGGGTAAGGTAAAGATAGAAACAAAGAAACCATACTACTGACATATTTTGCTATATAAAACAGTGAAACAACAATCAAAACCAAACCTCCTCCCCCAAAACTAACAACCAACCAACAAACGAACGATCAAAAAAATCCCAGAGGGGAAAATAATAGTGCTTAGTTCAAATGTGTTAACGCAGATTTTATACATCTCAAAGTTTTACAAGCAAATAACATGTAAAAGCAAGATTTGTAGTTCTCCTTGGAAGGTGGTGAGTCTGTAAATCAAGAAATAATTTGATCAATGACCTAGAAATGTAGGGGGTTTTTCGTGCTTTGGGTTTTTTTTCCACTCAAACTGTAGCTGTATAATACTGATAACCTTCATTTCACTTCTGTTTTATAGAGCACTGCTTATGTGACACAACATGAGAGGATGTAAATTATAAAAAGGTGTGAGCAGAGGCAGAAGTAGTTCATCATTATTTCAAGCTCTCAAAGACAAATGCTTCCATGAAGCGTAATTTTTTTTCTTTTTTTTCTTTTTTTCTTTTTTTTTTTTTTAATTCAGGGTTACATGCAGAACTAAAAAGAGTAATCAGCCTCTACAGACATTGAGTCACCGAAGCATCTTGGTATACAGCAACCTTAAAACTAATTAAAATACAAAATTAAAAGCAGGAGTTCACATGTTGCTATATCCTGTATCTCCAAAATAAAAGTGATATTTTTTGTAAAATTTGCCATTTCAAGAGACATCTTACAGAAAGCAATTAGATATTTGTCTGTAGTATATTTATCACAAAACTTACTGCTTTTTTTGTGAGCAATTACTAAAAATACTTATTAAAAAATAAGAAGTCATTTTTAAATGGCTACAGAATATTTTCAGAATTCATCTTTAGCACATCTTTACAACATGCAAATTTTCATGCTAAGTGCTAAGCAGAGAACATCTTGACTTCACTTGTCTTTTAATACCAATTTAAAAGTCCCTCCTAGTCTCTAAGTGCAAAATCTTGGACTGTAAGTCATCCATATAGTACTGTATATTGAAAAGTGTAGGAAGACTGTTCTTTTCCAGTATCATTAATGGATTTCATGCATTCCTGGAAGACCATGATTTTCAGCATGTTTAAAAAATAATCAGTATTAGGATTAGCAAATAAACAGTGCTAGACACAATAATGAATTTTAGAAATGACACACTCCCAAGTATTCATAATATTTTTTTTGCAAGTGAACAATGAAAAAAGATTCACTTTTATAGCTTGCTTAAAAAGAAATTTCATCAAAAATGGGGTTTTTTTAAAAAAGATGTTGTTAATCTAAAGGAAAAATATTAATCATTTTGCGCACGTCATTCTAAGTAGAGTAGTGTCAAAAAGAGAAAGAAACAAAATAACCCAAACCAAACCTATAAATTATCATAAGTTAGTAGACCACATGCAAACTAATGTTCATCAAGGGCATGCATTTCAGTGAATTATGGACTTTGGGTGTAATAAGTGTCCTACAGCGTACCACCACCACAGGAAGCAAAACAAGATAAAACTGTGCTTCAAGCAGCTACTGCCACTGTCAAGTCTAAACACGGGCCAACGACTGCTTGGGAGTGGACTGGGGCTGTTTGGGATGGAGCTGAGTTTCCTCATATCAGCCCTCATAGTGCTGTGCTTTGCATTTGTGCTGGAACAGTGTTGATAACACATAAATGTTTTGGCTACTGCTGAGCAGTTCTCCAACAGCATCAAGGTTTCTTCTCCAACTCCTCACTAAAACTTTCTTTAATGTAGTTGTAGAGAGTGACAAGGTCTCCCCTGAGCCTCTTTATCCAGGCTAAACAACCTCAGTTCCTTTTCCCAAGATGCTGCTCCTAAGTCTTGCTCTCTAGTCTCTTCCCCAGCTTTGTTGCTCTTTGGACATACTCAAGTGCCTCAATGTCCTTCTCACAATAAAAGGCCCAAAACTGAACACAGTATTCAAGGTGCAGCCCCACTAGTGACGAGGATAGGGGGAAATCCAACCATTGCATCACCTACAAGTCCTCCGTTTGCAAACAACAGGTCCAGTAGGGCACTTTCTCTAGCTGGTTTACTCACCAACTGTGTCAGGAAAACTTTATTGGTAAATTCATCCTTTGTTTTTCTTTATTAAACTATTTTTATCTGAGCCCATGATTTTTTTTTCATCCTATTTTTATCCCATTTGAAAGAGCAGCTTGGTGAGTACCTGAAAACCTACCAAGGTTAACCCACCACAGGGAGTAACTGTGATCTCATAAAAAGCAGGCTCATCATCAGGACATTACAACATAGGTGTAAAGTATGATGTAACTAGACTGGCATATATGTAGTTTCTCATTAGCAATTTACTTTCTATATAGCTCACATGTTTGCAAACATATAATGCAACAAATAAAAAACAGCCACACTTTTAATCTTTCCCCTCCAGCACACAAACTCGGCTTCACACTGAGAAGTGGATATGTATAACTAAAATTTTTTGAAAGCTTGGACAAATGAACTTCTCAGCAGTGAACAGATGTTTTTGCTCATGCAGAAAATGAATTTACCACTAGCTACTAATCTTTGTCTCCTCCAGCTGCTCCATTGTATGCAGTGGCAAAGCTTGACCTGATAATATCTTATGCACTTCTTTCTTAATCTCTCTCAAGAACAGCAAGAAAAGAAACTTCATTCCACTACCAATTTTTTTTTTAAATTATAATTTTAAAAAATTGCTTTTTGGGATGTGCTGTAGGAATTCTTGGTAATATACTGCTTTCCTGGTAGAATACTTCACAATGAAGTTCAATAAACTTTTGATTTTCTATGAGCTCCTTGCATGAACTGTTTTATAAAAAGATATCACAACAAAAACATAAAACACATATCTTAGAAAGAAGACACAAATGCAATGTAACTAAACAGATCAAGTTTGGTTTCTCCAGAGCAAATAAAACTATTATCTAAACATAATTATCATAATAGTTTTAAAAAGCTGCCAAAGTCAGTGAAGATTTGTATATTACTTTCTAAGAGAAGGAAATATCTAAGATCTGTCTGGTATGATTATAAATATATGTAAGTTAGGACATTCATACTTCTTTCTTTGCATGCCAAGATCATACTTTGAATTTGTTAGATATAGAAATAGTAATCTAAAGCACATGTTTTTTAATTGAAATAGTCAAGGGAAATGCAAATACAAAAAAAAAACAAAACAGTTTGACATGATTTTAACCAATTTCAAAAATATATAAATATACTCATAGCTGAATTATTTCAACTGGGTGTTATGTTGAAGAAACTTTTATTGGAGTTATTATGAAAAACACTCCTGAGATGTCACAAAGTAAAAGGTTATTGACATCAATAGATTATTCAGACATAGCTTTAAATTCATACTATTTCCAGCATTTTTACTTTTGCATACATGTGTTATATTTGCTCATTCTGTCATAGAAGAGCAGAGCTGTGCGTTGCTACTGTGTTCCTCACTGCTGAGCAACCACTTCCCTTTTCGATTTATAAGGGGACAACTGTGCAAGTCAGAGTGGATACACACAGTAAAGTTCAGGTGTCCATCTAGTTTTCAGTGTAGTTACACTGTTAGAAATGCACAAGGAGGTAGTGTTACAGTTTCATGCACAGTTGTGGATTTTTGTTTTCTTTGCTGTACAAATATTTGAAGTTGAAAACCACATTTTGCAATAAACTCTTCATCATAAATTCAGCAACTTTCTTCTCTTCTGAGGAGCACCTTCATAAGGAAAATGTAAAATTCTGTAGTCCAGACCAAAAAATTATTCTAATGAACAACACCAATGTAATGTTTACCCTGGCAAACTATCAAATCAGCTTCAAAAAATAGAAGTAAAGAGGCAGGCTCTGCACAGAACATGTCCTGACTGTGAACCACTTCATGAACTAAAACAGCTTAGCCTGCACATTTCATAAATGTACTGAACAATTCTCTTCAAGCTCTCTGATCTTATACTGACAGACATATGACATCCTGTACCATAATCAGTGAAGTTCTATAGCTGCTCTGGCCCTGTATGAGCCAAAATAAAGAGCTCAATACCATAACAAGAATATATTACTGACTAAATGTAACTTAATGCTTGTAGGTTTTGTTAATTCACTTTGGGGTTTTTTGATGAGTTTGTTTATGGATTTGTTTTATTTTATTTTTAATTTCACTGTGCAAATATTAAGAGAGGTCAGAATTCATATTTGCTGTGTATCTGTTGCTGGTTTCTTCTCTCCTACCCTTCCCAACTAATTATTTGAAAGACCATGGGATTGCTTTAAGTATAGTATTTGGAGAGCAGTTGGCATGCCTTTAAAAATGGTATTAATTCATGTATGAGATGTTTTTCTCACTTTCTCAGCTGAGCCAAAAAAGGCATTTAGAATTCCACAGATTTTTGCTAGTGTAAGGCTGAATTACAAAGTTGTTTTTATACCATCTTTCTGTCATGTGCTCTGTGGTAATTGCAACCTTGGGTCACATTAAGCAGACTACACTCCATATCATCTAAACTGAAAAACAATGATCAGAGCCTCAGCCTCACATATGGTCATATTAAATATTTTCTGACTATATCGTTCCCGTAGTTTTTTGCTGTGAGATCTGTCATGTGGGAGTTCATATTAAAAAACAAAAATCAAGCAGGAATGCCACTTCAGCAGAGAGGATATTTGCTTTTCTGCTGAAGGACATATATTTTATATTGCAGTTATATATAAATGTTGCAAACAACAGTGAGGCTGTTTCCTAGCAAAGTCAAGTTTCCCCATTTCCAGTCTTTTGTTTGCTAGATTATCATAGGCCAAGACTGACAGATTATATCTGAAAGAGTAATTCCCAAATATTATGTCCCCAGCACTCGAGTTCAGGGTAAACCCTACTTACACTAGCTGGTAGCAATAATAACTGAAGCATGACCCATAGGAGAGGTATGCACATCATGATGGAGCTTTGACACACTGTTTAGTTTCCTTGAATCCTGAGACAACAGATAACACATGGAAAGGCTTCCTTTTGTTTGTTCCAATGCTTGGAAAGTAAAACCCTATTTAAAGTGAATCCTTGAAGAAGTGCATTGCTTTGTATAAGCCACTCTTCCAAGCAAACTTCTCAAACTTTTTCCTTTCATAAGGAGCCTAACAGAAGACCAACTATAGGATTGACACTAGCAATCAGTTTAGCCTTTATGTGCCTGGGCATGTTCAAATGTGGTTTTAATCTATTTACACATAGGAAAATTCTCTAAATTATGATAATCAAAATTAGTTTCCTTTACAAAGAAGTTCCAGAGTGTGAACAGGATGAATTCATATATCTAGCTAATTCCCTTCCCACTGCTGTTTTAATCTGCATTTTGCTATTTAAAGGAGTTCAGGAAGAACAGTATTTAATTCCTGAGACTCAGAAAATATAAAATCCCTATTTGGCTTCTTGAAGGAAAAAAACCAGTGTCAGAACACAAACCAGTAAGCTTTCCTCTTTGAAGAAAGACATTACATCAGTCCTATTGAATATTGTCCTCTTTAATTAATCTTAAAAAATCTATGCCTCCAATCCTACTTGTTTGTTCTGATGATTTGTACTGCATGCTTGTAGCAAATAAAAACCTAGCAAGGCAAAAATGAGGCATCTTTGCTCTGAGGAGCTGCTTCTGCTAACAGATTAATTATTTTCAGAGTGATAAAGCAGCTCTGAACAATTCATGTACAAAGCATATTCTCCAAACTCATAGAATGGTTTTGGACCTTTGAAGATCACCTAGTCCAAGCCCCCTGTCATAGAATCAAGTTACTTAAAACCCCATCCAACCTGGCCTATAACAATTCCAAGGAGATGGAATCCACAACTTCTATGGATAACATGTTCCAGTGTTTGTTTCATCACCCTTATCTTAAAAAAATTTCTTCCTAACCTATACTTTTTAAATTTAAAACCATTACCTCTTGTCCTATTGCTACAGGCCCTTTAAGTCTTCTATTGGAAGGCCAAAATAAAGTGTCTCTGAAACCTTCTCTTCTCTGGGCTGGACCACACGGTCAGTTGGAAGGGACCTCGAAAGATCATCTAGTTCAATGCTTCCTGCCAGAGCAGGATCACCTAGACTAAATCACACAGAAATGCATCCAGGTGGGTTTTGAATGTCTCCAGAAAAGGAGACTCTACAACCTCTCTGGGCAGCCTGCTCCAGTGCTCTGTCACTCTCACAGTGAAAAAGTTTTTCCTTATGTTCACATGGAACCTCCTACGCTCCAGCTTGCACCCATTGCCCCTTGTTCTGTTGCTGGCCATCACTGAGAAGAGCCTGGCTCCGTCCTCCTGACTCTCACCCTTTACATATTTATAAACATCAATAAGGTCACCCCTCAGTGTCCTCCAAGCTAAAGAGACCCAGCTCCCTCATCCTTTCCTCATAAGGAAGGTGTTCAACTCCCTTAATCATCTTGGTGGCCTTGCACTGGACTCTTTCAAGGAGTTCTATGTCCTCCTTGAACTCTCAGGGGCCCAGAACTGGACAAAATATTCCAGGTGTGGTGTCACCAGGGCAGAGTGGACAGGAAGGAGAACCTCTCTTGAGCTATTAACCACACCCTTTCTAATACACCCCATTTGCCATTTGCCGCCTTAGCCACGAGGGCACATAGCTGGCTCATGGTCATCCTGCTGTCCACCAGGACCTCCAGGTCCCTCTCACCTACACTGCTCTCCACCAGGCCAGTCCCCAACCTATACTGGTACCTGGGGCTGTTCTTCCCTAGATGCAAGACTCTACACTTGCCCTTGTTAAAGCTCACTAAACTTCTCCTGCCCAGCTCTCCAGCCTGTCTAAGTCTTGCTGAATGGCAGCACAACCCTCTGGTGTGTCAGCCACCCCTCCCAGTTTTGTGTTGTCAGCAAACTTGCTGACTGTGCACTCTATTCCCCCATCCTGTATATATACTGAATAGTACAGGTCCCAGTACTGACCCCTGAGGGGCTCCACTAGATACAGGCCTCCAGCTACACTCTGTCCCATTGATCAAAACTCGCTGGCTTCTTCCCTTCAACCAGCTCTCAATCCACCTCACTACTCTACCTTCCAGACCACACTTCCTCAGTTTAGCCACAAGGATGCTGTGGGAGACAGTGTCAAATGCTTTACTGAGGTCAAGGTAGACCACATCTACTGCCCTACCATTCTATCCACCTTGGTTATATCCTCATAAAAGGCTATTAGATTAGTCAAAGTTGACTTCCCCTTGGTAAACCCATATTTACTTCTCCTAACAACCCTTTTATCCTTGATTTGCCTAGAGACAGCACTATCAATAAGTCATTCCATCACCTTTCCAGGGATGGAAGTGAGGCTGACCAGTCTGTAGTTACCCAGGTCCTCCTTCTTGACCTTTTTGAAGATTGGAGTAACATTTTCTCTCCTCCAGTTCTCAGGCACCTCTTCCATTTCCCAGGATTTATCGAAGATGATGGATAGTGGCCTGGCAATGACTTCTGCCGGCTTCCTCAGCACCCTCGGGTGCATCCTATCAGGACCTATGGATTTATGGATGTCCAGATGGCTTAATTCATCCCCAACCCAATCCTCATCAACCAAGGCAGACTCATCATTTATCCTGACTTCCTCCAGGGCTTCAGCCATCTGGGGCTCCTGCAAATAGTCTCCAGACAGGGGCAAAGAAGGCATTCGGTAACTCCATTTTCTTACTACCTGCAATCAGCAGGGCACCCACCTCATTCAACAGAGGGCCTACATTGCCTCTAGCATTAGTTTTGTCTGCAATGCATTTGAAGAAGCTTTCTGTTGTCCTTGACCTCCCTTGTAAGGTTTAATTCCAAAGAAGCCTTATCTTTCCTAGTTTCCACCCTACATGCCATGACAACAGTCTTATACTACTCCCATGTGGCCATTCCCTCCTTCCATGACATTTAAACTCTCTTCTTTCACTTGAGTTTACCTAGCAGTCCCGTGTTTATCCACGCAGGTCTTCCTCCTCCCTTTCTTGACTTCTTTCCCACTGGGATGCTCTGATCTTGAGCTTGGAAGAAGTGGTCCTTGAATATGGACCAACTATCTTGGGCCCCTTTTCCTTCCAGTACCCTGTCCCATGGGATTTCCCCCAGTAATTGCTTGAAGAGGCCAAAGTCGGCCCTGCTGAAGCCCAGGGTTGCAGTCAGAAAAAAAGTTATTTGCTTGAGATTTATCTCCTCCAAAAGTCAGAGAAGCAACTTATTGCACATTAAACCAAGTGATTTTTAGCATAATAAATGAAATTGCTGCATTAATTAAGTCCTGTGGCTGAGATTCTCCAAGCTCACAAATTTTGACAGCCTAAGACTTCTGTGTTCTTTCAAGGACAGAATTCTGTATACTTGTGTTACTTAGAGGACCATATCACATTAAAGCTTTTCAAACATATATATCTATACCAATGCTGGACAGAACATTAATGATGCCTTAATATTATTAATACAGGCAGATATATTTTTTCAAATGTTAAGTTCATTAGTAGCATAAATTAAATCATCATGAGAGTTATTTTATTTTTTCCATATGATATTGCCAAGTAGTTGAATTTGCAAAAAAGTTTCTAGGAGTGACCCACCCTTGTATACTCAATTTTTACTGTAGTTGCCATTCTAATTGGCGTTAAGCCTACTTGTAATGTGTGTTGGAAGATATTATCTTCTCTTAAATAGCATAAAAGGCTTTAATTAGTATTGGAAAAGTGAAAAAATGTGTATTTCCATGCTACAGTTTTGCAAAGCTGTCCTGATTCGTTAGTGATTTTCACTATAAGTTGCAATACTCACAGCCCCAAAGAAAACAGTAATGAACATAAGCAGGGAGAGAATTACAGCAGGTATATTTTCCCCACAGACTTCTCAGGCCAAAACCACAATCCAAGAGTCTTCATAACTACTTTTCTCCTTCAGTGCTCTAACAAATACACTGGCATCAGCTCACAGCTACCTGTTCTAGAGCCCACTGATGTTATACAATTCATCCAAGTGATCGTAATTTACCCTTTGAGAAGTTCTTTTCTTATCTGAAAGAATACGTAAGTAAGAAAATATAAATTGCATTCCCAATAAAAATGAAAGCTTTCAAAACTATTCAGAAAGGATTAATTTTTTTTTTTGGACAAGGTTTTAGATGTCAGTGACAATCAATAAATGACAATGATACCTGGAGAGAAATAAAAGCCAAGCCTGAATGGCCACAAATAGCTTGAAATAGAACCATAAAAGTCTAACACATATCCCACTGTAATTGCCTCTTACTTTTTATTTTTCTGTTTTTTTCTGGTCCTGAACCTTTCACATATAAACTGTTCTGTATATCCAGTTCAAAAACCCTAGCATTTATCTTCTAGGTAGCAACACAACCAGAACTTAACCTTTATTTATCTAATGTAAGATGAATTGAACTAACGAGGTAAAAGAGAAGTAAGTTAATACATTAATGTCTTTTCCATCAAAAGAAAACTAAGAAGTCCAGGTCCTCAGTATAGCTTTAACATTTACAAGTCTGAAATAACTGCATTGAAGCTTTATTTTTACAGAACTTATTCCAGGCTCAATAACACAGGATATTAGAAAACTGTGCAAGACCTACACACATGAAACTATTCATATATGTAAATATTTATGTAACCTAGGATACATAATATATGATAAAGCTAGATTGGTAAGAAAATGTTGCCTAATGTAACTCCTTAAGAGACTAGTTTTATTTATTTATAATTTTCTTAAACCAATCAGACTGAAGCTTTCTACACCAGCTGGAATCCCAGATCTCAGACTGAAATAAGATTGTTTCTGATAATGCTTAGATTTTCTTCTTTCTGTGATCTTTGCTTTCCAAAGAGAATATTCTGAAACAAAACAGTTTATAACAACTTGTTCAAGTGTGGCTTGAAATGCAAATACTAGTTGGTTAGCTTATTTTGTATTAACCTAAATGACCTAGACAGGGATGTTAGATATTGCCATTTTCTCTACCAAAAAGAATAAAAATCATTCTTATTTGCCCCATGTTGAAACTTACTGAAATCTGAAGAGCAGATATACAATGAATCACAGAAAGCTTTACAATTTTATTATGGAACCAGTGAGCCAAAAAAAGAATTTCCTGGACAGAACTAGGGACATATAAATTTACTCAGGAAATTATGCTCCAGATACAAAAGTGATTTTTTTTTTTTCCTGAATATGCTAGTAGGGCATGCCTCCAAAAGAAACAGGTTTTTCCTCAGGGTTTGGTACTGAAAATGGCACTATTTAACATCTTTGTTGGTGACATGGACAGCAGGAGCAAGTGTACCCTCAGCAAGTTAGCCAATGACACCAAACTGTGTGGTGCAGTCACAGGCTGAAGGGAAAGAATGCCATCCAGAGAGACATTGACAGGCTTGAGAGGTGGGCCCATGTGAACCTCATGAAGCTTAACAAGGCAAAGTACAAAGTCCTGCACATAGGGCAGGACAGTTCCAAGCACAACTACAGGCTGGGCAGAGAATGGATAGTGAGCAGCCCTGAAGAGAATTGGGGTGTTGGTGAAAAAGAAGCTCAAGGTGGCCCAGAAAGGTGGCAGGTTCCTTTCTGTCCTAAGGAACCTGCTTTGGCAGTGGGGTTGGACTTGATGAATTCTTCAGGTCCCTTCCAACCCCTATAATTCTGTGATTCTTTTATTCTATGAGATGTGCACTTGCAGCCCAGAAACCCAACAGTATCCTATGCTGTGTCACAAACAGTGTGACCAGCAGGTCAAGGTGAGGGTGATTCTTCCTATCATCTACTCTGCTCTGGTGAGACCCCATCTGGAGTACTGCGTCCAGCTCTGGGGTCCACCAGTACAAGAAAGATACTAAGCTGTGCGAGTGAGTCAGAGAAAAGCCACAAAGATGGTCAGAGGGCTGGAGCACCTCTCCTAAGAAGACAGGTAGAGAGAGTTCAGCCTGTTCAGCCTGGACGAAAGAAGGATCTGGTGAAATCTTATAACGGTCCTTCAATACCAGATGGGGCCTGCCATGGTTTTACTCCAGCTGGCAGCTATAACCCCATGCAGCAACTCACACACTCACCCTCCACCAGAATGGGAGAGAGAATTATAAAAGTATGAAAGCTTACTTTTGAGATAAAGTCAGTTTAATAGGTAAAGCAAAAGCCATGCACACAAGCAAAGCAAGACAAGGAATTCATTCACCACTTCCCATGGGCTGGCAGGTGTTCAGCCATCCCCAGGAAAGCAGGGCTCCATTATTACTTGGGAAGACAAACACTGTCACTCTCAATGTCACAGCCCTCCTTCCTTCCTCTTCCTCAAGCGCTTTGTATGCTGAGTATGACTTAACATGGTATGGAATATCCCTTTGGCTAGTTGGGGCCAGCTGTTCGTGTCCCAGCTCCTTGTGCACCCCCAGTCTACTCACTGGTGGGGTGGGGTGAGAAGCAGAAAAGTCCTTGTCTCTGTGTAAGCATTGCTCAGATATAACAAAAACATCTCTATATAACAAAAACATCTGTACCTTATTAACCATGTTTTCAACACTAATCTGATACATAGCCTCATATTAGCAACTATGAAAAACATTAACTCTACCTCAGCTGAGACCAGGACACAAGCCATTAAAAAAGCTGGAGAAGGACTGAGAAAACGAGTCTTGCTTTCTCCTAACAGCAGACTGTATCAACACCAAGTCTACACTGTATACATTAACATGATTTGCTTTAACATTATAACTATGAGCTTTTCTCTCACCTCTCTTCAATTTAGGTTGTTCCCTTACTTTATCTTTCTCTCAGCTGTCAAGCCAGGATCATGCTTGAACATTGCAAACAGGTGCTTTAAGTTAATGTCAAAATCAGCTTATTAATCTCTTCTTTCTGTGATACTCTTTAGACTTTTCACGTCATCTCACAAAACAATTAATCAATGTGTCTGAAATTAGGAATTCAAAACTTTAAATAATAAATAAACTTTCAAAAGTTTATTTCTATAACTTGCCTAATTTTTCATTGACTTTAAAGATCTGTAAACTTGCACTATTTGAAACCTTAAAGCTTATGGGTGGTGCGGGGGGAAAGATAAATTCTCCCTGTGAGTCTTGGATAGATCATATACAAATTTGAAGAACAGCCCATATAATTCCCACCCTACAATAATTGCACAAATGCAATCCACTAACCTAACTGTTCTGGGGAAAGGTTGGTCTCAATCCCTGTGAAATATTTTCCTGGCTGCAGGTTGTGATCAGCTACAGCAACGTACGTCCTGTGAGCTGAACGCACTGAAATTCATCATGATTCTTTGTCATACACCAGGAATATTTGACATTTGGCTCCTGATATCTTAATGTGAACATTCCAGTTTTTAGAAAATGTGGGGTTTTTTTCAGTTCAGGGAAAAAGAATGTCAGTAACTAAAAACTTTTTTCACAGTAACATATGTGGATTAAGAAATGTAAGGCAAAATTAGTCCAAATAGATCCTCCACCCTTAGGCAAATGTCCTAGAAGCTGTGGTGTGGATCCATATCCAGTCCCAAAGAGGCACACACAAGGAAGGCCTTGGTTTGATCACTTTGCTTACCTGATTTCCCTTGATTTAGTATGCAGCAGACTAGACTGGGTCCATACAGTCCCAACACACTGATCTTGGCAAAGAAACAGATCAAAAAGTTTCCATCTTTCTTTATCTCATCCCCATTTCTGCCCATGTGTTGCTGTTTGTGCCTTCTTTCCAGAAGGTTATCTTTGAGGTTAGAGCAGCCCAGTGATTCACTTTCTACTGAAGTCAGAAAAATAAGCCAGCAGAGCCAAAGAGATTGTGACATTTTGAAGTTAGGTGAGCATGAGCAGTAGGAGAAGCCCCTTCATAAATTATTTAGCGAACTACCTTTACTGCTAAATCCGTCAAATCCTGAAGTACAGCCAAAGTAGAGCCCACAAGAGAAGCAACATAGTAGCTAAGCAGTCCTAGCCTGGGTCATCAACCAGGTATTATTTGTCTTTCTGTAGATAAGACATATGACATGTGATTGCCAAAATTAAGCAAGCACAACATTCTGGCATCCCAGTAGCTGAGTGAACAGATCAGGGACATTATAGCTTTCTTAGGGAAGAAACCTTTTCAAGACAGCAGCCAAAACAGCAAATATGGGTAAAAAAATAATAAATTCCTACTACAACTGAGGCCAAAACCAAGCTTCTACAGACCTCAGCAGAAGTGTTTAAATCTTTTGTAATTTAGATGAGACTGTGATACTTCACAGCCTGATTTCATAAAGCTCTTCTCTTCCTACCATTAGAACAGATTTTCATAGACTGCCGAGCCCAAAATGTGTAAGCTTCCAGCAAAAGGTTTTCAGAAAGAAATGGCTGTTATTTCTAAGCCCAAAAAGAACTGTTCAGCCTCCTTCCACCCCGTGCTGCTCACAGAGAATGGTACAGATCCTGCTGGGATATTCTTAATTCCAAAATTACGAAGTAAAAAAGCTAAGACCTCTAAACTACTACCACTTTTTATTTCGTATTTTTAGATAATGAAAATGTTGCCTTGCTATGCAGTAAATCTTAATGGGAAGATAGAGCTGTCTACAAATTAATCAGCAATGACAGATGCCACAATCTAATTATAGCACTGAAATGTGCAAAGAACTATAATGAAAACTGATTAGTATCCCCATAATTTCTACAATTTTAATTATAATAAATACTTTAAATGACTGATTATAGAAGTATGTCACATTTGCCTACTGTGTCCCTCATCAGAAAAATTCTACAGCAATATGGTTGCTATGCTCTATATTTTTGTTCCATTGGTTTACTTATTCCATGCAACCTATTTTAAATTGCTTTTTCTGAATCAGAAAATTTAATTTACATGTTACTTCTGTATGAAGATGCTTAAAGAAGAAAACCAAAACATCTCATCAGTATTTAAGCCACAAATAATACAGAAAAAGAAACTTGTCAGTCTTATGTCTTTAAAGATAAAACAGTAAATAAACAACCAAAGACAGACAGCCTGCACAAACTTCTCTTTTAAAAACCCTAAGAAAACCTAACAAGCCCTGATATATGTCCAAAAAGTCACCATGAAGTGCTGATTTCAGGCTATGTTACCAGAAATAGAAGCAAATCAGAACTCAGTCAGTCTTCAGAGAAAGTGATGTGTGTTCTGAGTAAGAAGCATTTTCTGTACTATCTTCAGCTAAACCATTTGAGGATGATGACAGATCAACGGAGTTGGGCTATAAAGCCCTGAAGAGCTCAGAAAACAGAAAGATGAGTATAGAGCCGAAGGGAAGTTTCCTCCTAAAAAAAAAAGAATATGATGAGTTCCCTCATGAAGGTAGAGCTGGAAGAACAACAGTCACCTGGGGACTGAAGTTCCATTCCAAGTTAACCTCTCCCATTACTACCCTAAAGTAGGACACTCAAGAAAAAAAAATGTAAATTTTGGTGGAGTGATACACAAAGAATCTCTTGTGCAGTTTAGGGACTAAGCATACTAAGTTTTAAGAGAGTTTTATGGTCATCATGGAGAAAATGGCTAGATAGAATCTCAAAAGGGCACCGTGTCCTTCACTTGTGACATAATTAATTTCAACAATACCAAATGCAAATAAAAGCAGTACTCCTGATACACAAAGTGCATGTGCAGCCTGTGAAAGTAGTGTCTGGGGAGCATGCATGCACAAACACTTACACCTAATTTTTATCAAATAGGAACACCCATGCACAGTCTTGGGCAGGTGGCTTAGGAACAGCAGTTGCCTTGTCCACCCTCCTCCAATTGCTGCTGCACCTGGCTCTGCATACACACCCTCACATGCAAGGAATTTGTGTGCACATGCTTAATTCAAGCCTATACTATAAAAGTGCCGTATGGTGGTGTTGCCTCCAGCCTTAAGAGGCTGGACCATAATGCTTTACCACTTGGCAAAACAATTTCTTTATCAAAATAGGCTTTGCAACTGGGTGAATATGTCACTTTGTAAAAATCCATCCACATCAACCTATATTCTGCATATGCCAACACTTGCTCTGCAATGTGGGACTGAATGACCAAAGGGTATGTTCTGATGAGACTGGGAAAAGGGCAGGGAAACATGCAAAATATTTAAAGAAAAAGTTTTCAAAGTATAAAAGTCTAAATTGGCCCAGATGCTTAACTGCTCTGAGTGTCCCTGGGCATACAGCTTGTGCCTAATGAAGCAGAATTAGTATAGCCTTTGGATGTACACAGCGCATTCAGTCCCCCTGACTCATCACTGAAAATAATTGGACCACACTAAAGGATACCACAAGTGCCAGAGATACCTGTCATTCAAGGTGTAAATGTCATAATTACTTCAAATAGGAGAAGAAATGCCCAAAATACAGTCCTGTAAAGGCTGACAACATAAAGAGCGTTCTTGTTTTGAAGACAAAAGCATTTTAAAATAAACCATTTATTTCCTCCTCAGAGTTGCAGTGTTCCATGGTTTTATCCATAATTTACTGTTATTCATTACTTAATTCATTTTAATTTTGGTAAATTAGCTTTATTTTCTAATCTTCCTTAGCAAGTCAATGTGACAGATGGAAAACTATCAATACTAGAGCTGATACTCTTCACCATTGAGGGATTTTCATGGGGTTTCTAAATAAGAGTGAATGGAATAATTGTCCTGCTTGTACAAGACAATGTTTGATACAGAAAGGAGCAGCAGCCATTTGACAGAAGTAAAAAATAAATAAGTAAATACATAAACAACCAAATAAATAAATAAATTATCTAGGGTAAAATCAAATCTCTTCTATTGCTGTTGAACTAGATGCAAGTTTTGTCACCAGACACACAGACATCTTAACCCCATAGTTTCAAAGCACCATGGTGCTTCAGCTCTTAAGAACAAATTCTGTTTCCTCAGTGCCCTCTGCAACCAGAATGATCCTGCCTGCTGTTCTTAAGGACAACAAGGAGCCTACTATAGGCTTGGAACAAGCAGGTGGCTGATTAGTAAAGCAAACATCATTAGCATTTGATTGTTTCAGGTGAAAAGGGTCCAGATATGATCCTCCTAGTCAGTCACATCCCTGTGCAACTATTGTCCTTCACTTTGATGCATGAAAGTAGTATGAGAGACAATAAGCATAAATTGAAACAAAGAGGTCAGACTAGAAGGAAATAAGGAGGTTCTTTTTCCCCATTACACTGCTTTGAGTAGGAGACTGGATAGACTAGAGAATTCCTGAGGTCCTTCCCAATCTGAATCACGGCCCTGCATATGTAGAAGCTATAGGAATATGGTTATTTTTAGGTCTGCTTTGTGTATTTGCATGACACCATGCAGCAATGCCTGCTACAAATCCATTTAAACCAGAAGAGATTACCTACCTTTTTGCTAAGTTTTCTGATGAAAATTTTACTTTGTAGCACATGTGGAATTTTTAAAGCTTTATATAAACCATTGGTCTTTATGAAAATAAACTCACATCATACAGAGTAAATAATAAGTACTGCTTGTACAGACTTGAATTGCACATTCATTGAGTATTTATTCAATATTCATAAAAGTCTCAGATTATTTGAAAAAAGGAGACACCAGGAGAATCTGACCTTGATTTGGTTTCAAATGAAACAAAAAAATCAGAGCAGAGTCATTTCAGGTGCTATGAAGTGTTTGAATCTCTAACTAAGACATCATTAAGGTTTTTTTTTCCTAATGTAGAAGATCCTCTCTCTTTCCTACTACTGTTTCAGTGATCTGAACAAACACGGAGGAAAACTCTTCCTCGAGAACCTGTCAATGTACCACAAATGCATAATGAATTCAGAAGTAGTAAAAGATTAAGTATTTTCTTGCTCCCTTGATTATTAAAAAACATGCTGTTACATGGGAAAAAACAATCAAAACAAAACAATCATAGCTTCTCAATTATTTTTAAAAACAGTTAATGTCATCCTACTTGTTTTTCAAGCATTCTAAAGAATTTTATAAAATATACATTATTTTCTCAAAAGGAACTGCTGACTCAGATTCCCAGAAGCATTTCTTTTGGCATGAGTGCATACCTTCACTTCTCTATAACTTGTAGACCTTGGCTTGGCTAGGAGCTCACTTTCAGCACTTAGATTTCAGCTCGTGTTAGTAAAACATCGATCTGGCAGTTTCTGCTGCAGTCCTCAATGCTGAACAGGGGTGTAAGAGGCTGCAGTGTCAGTGTTGGAGCCAGAGCCCTTTGTCTTGTGCACACTGCTTAATGTGACAGCAACAGATGCACTCTGTTGCAGTGCAGTGAGCACTCTGGGCGGGGAGAAGACCCAGGTTCTGACCAAAAGATGAGATATCAGAGCCTGCAGCATTGCAGAAAGCACACATCAGGAAGCAAAATTCAAATTCAGGCCTGGGGGTGGTGGACGGCAAGGAGAGGTGTTGAGAATTATTGCATGAAACTACATTCGGGTTTAATGCAGTAATTCTCTTTTGAAGTCTCTTTTTTAGCCTAGAGGGCACTGACCATTTTGTTGCATGGTGGCACGCTTCCAAAGAATAACCTGTGCACGGAGCATTCTTCAAGTATGGGCAAATATGTATGATAACATCACAAGCAGCAGCAAGCCTTCAAACTGTGTCTTCCGCATATAAATCAAATTTTAGCATTTGGTGTTTCCTGATGGCACTCTGCTAAATCACTAGAACTGAACTGTAGTGTCATCACAAGTGTCCAAGGTAGGCTAGGACACTGTCTCAAAAGAAAAAAAGTCAAAAGACTCAAACTGAAGATATGAGAGACAAAGAGGAACAGTAGTACTAGGACAAATGAATTTTAAAAGGATATGTTACTAAGCTTTTGAAAAAACCCTGACATTTTGCCTCAATGAGTGATTTAAAATCTTCTCATGATGAAGAGTTCCTGACTAAAAAAAACCCACAAGTTGTGAAAGTCATTCCTGCTTAAATTTTCAAAAGGATCAAAGATCTCTTTGTCTTCCTCTTCATGCTTCTGGAATTGGTTTCAGATTTTAGCACTCTCTGTATGGCTCTGAAAAAGGGCAATCATTGTCAACACAAATTAAGCTGCTGAATTTTTTATTTCAATCCCATACGAGTGATCAAAATGCTTCTCCTCTTGACAGAGATTTCTCAAGAAACAAGACTGAAGCATTTATATATTCCATCAGAGGAAGACAATCAAAGAGAAGGCCAAGCACTCGGTAAAGTACTCTGAGAAAAAAGATGACGGAGAGCACACACTTCCAATTTTAAATGCAGAAACAAGTAAATAAAATCCCAGACATTTATTAACTGATGTTATTCTAAAGCATTTTCTTTTGACAGATGGAATATCTCGCAGTCACAGACTGGTAGCTAATGAGAATCCCTGTCCTGGTGTGTAGTTCCTGCTTTGGTACTGCAATATTCAGGGCACCCTGAGAGTCCCCTTAAAACTACAGGATTGTGTGTGTGTGGTGGGGGTTTGATCATGATTCAGAGCAAGCTATTTCCAGTTTCACCATTTGCTATCTCGTGTTTAATATTTACATAAAGTTCACAGAAAAACAATAATTATACATCCAGTAAAAAACACTATGAATAAATGTTTCTCATAAGACTTTTTTAATAGTTTCTTCTCAGAAGTCAGTAATAAAAGAAAGATGCCCAAAGCCAGAAATGTGCTAATTAAGGTGCACAGATATTAATCAAGAGACTTATGAAGAGAAAGGAAAGGAATTTTTTCCCTGTGTTAGAAGATGATAACCTGGTGTTAATTCATAGGAAATGACGACCATGGAATACATGGTAAAAAGAAATGCAGATAATTTCATTTGGGACTGAAGGAGAGAAGTTGTGCCCCAAACCCTAACCTGAATGACTTCAGTAACCTCCTTCCAAAACATAAGCAGGAGAATTCCAAGAGGTGTTCCAATGCCTACATGACTTTCCTGGTAGTTATCCAGCTTTGAAGGCCAGCTTAGATGCTGAATCTGCTAGAGAAAAATCTTTGTTGTTTTTAATATATTTTAATATTTTTAATGAATTTTTAACTAGTTTCATTAATTTAATTCTAAATCTATGGTCTTAAATCTATTTTATTTTAAGTGCTGTTACATGTAACATGACTGAACAAGCAAGGCATTCCTCCACATAGAGGTGGCAATTTCGGTAGAAACATCCTGCACCATCTACTGTTTCCCCTGAGTACAAAGTCGTAACAAGTCTTCCTGCCTGCAAGCTGCAGAGCCAGGCTCTGCACAGATGCAGCCCTCCCCAGGGATGAAGGACAAGGAAGGAAAGCTGCTGCTTGTAATAAGTCATACCAGGGGAGATAGGGATTCCCAAAATCTTGGTCTACAACAATTCAGTGTTAAAAGTGGTACCTCAGGAAAAACCTGAGGGGAAAAGTGGCTCTTTACTACACCGTAAAAGCACCTAGCTCATAAACACTCAAAGAATAAGATGGAGGCTAATAAATAAAATACTATAGAGATTCTGGCCTTTGCTACAGACAGCTGTGGGAGCAGGTCAGGAACTACACTGTACCTGCCACAGAGCAGCACTGACGTTCTCCAGTTTAACTAGCAAAACCTCTAATCTTCCTAAACTTCCAGGTACCTCTCATGTAATAAAATGTTTGTTCATGTAATTTTATACATCATTAATCCCTACTCACACAAGAGACTTAGCTTTGATCTCTCTTGTCTCCTAACAAAGAGTAATTCTGGTAAAGTAAACAATTATAGCAGAGATGCTGAAATCATAACCGGGCCAATTGATGTGAGTTTCACATAAGTTCCATCAAAGCACCAATCATGCGTTTTTACTGACTGCAGCCTCATCCTCCCATTTGTGTCATTTTCTTCCCCCCACCTTCCACAGTCTTTGTTATGTGCAATCTGCTAATCATAACACACCTCTTAATCAGACTTCATTTTAAAAAATTACATTCTTCTGTGATACTCCTAAATACACTGCTAAAATGTTTGTAATAACTTCAAATACTTTACTTTCATTGGTGCAAGGTGGATAGAAGTTCTGTCTTCTCCCTGCTATATCTTTCATTTCAAAGGTCTTAAAGATTCTCAGTGTTGTCATGTAGCACCTCCTCCCAGTCCACAGCCCACCATCCTTCAGTGGACATCTTCTAGGATGTCAGAGAGAAAATGTTTTTCTTTTAAAACCTAAAAAAAAAATATAATAGTTTCCTGTTTTGGACACAGGCTTAACACAGAGCTGAATAATTCTTTTCATCATATTTACCAGATAACTGATGTAAATGACTGAATTACATTTGAAGAATGGAGTAGAATATTTGTTTAGGGAAAAAAAATATTTTTCTCAGCAAGAGGTCGGAACTTTCATTTACTCTTTTTATCTTAACAATCTTTTATTTTCTTTTTTTTTTTAATTATAGAATAGAAGGCACACAGTCCCCATCCTATAACCTGGTTAATAAGGTAAACACACAGTAGATTTGAATTTGAAACTCCTGACTAGGAGGAACTGCAGTTCAATCTTCTTTGTCCTGAATGCATGCTTGATACTCTGCCTCTATTTCAGGGGTGGTGACAATAGTGACAATAATTCAAAGGAAAGAAGCTGCCATATCTAAATATTGTCCAAATTGATGCATTTGGCACACACTTGTAACACTTACTGGATCCATGACAGACAGAGACGTACCTAAGCTCTGGACCTTAACCAGGCAGGAAACTAATTTGAGGTTTTTGGTCTTACTGAAACTAAAGCTTTTCTGCACATTTCCAGGCAAGTCTTTATTAAAAAAATGCTGGAAGCTGAAGTATCACAATCCAAGTAAAAAATCAACATTTTGAACCGATTGAAGCCACATAAATCTCAATTTATGGGAAGGCTGGGATGATAGTTAAGGAATAACATAATTAAAATCTAATATATTCTTTCACTAAGAAGGCTGCTATGGATGAACAAGTAAGAATCCTTGATGTCAGAAACAATAAAACATAGTTTATTTTAGAAAGTTTAAGGGTTTTCTTTAGCTATTTTGAATTATAATATATTCTACATACAAAAGTTAAATAGTAATTTGCAGAAAGCAGATTCAGTGTAGGATGCAGAGGCACACTTCAATTGTAGAGCCAAGGGGTGTGGAAGTGGGAACTGGGGGGCGGGCATTGGAGGGGAATACTTTATGAAAGTCAGGATAATGAAACTGATCCAACAAAAGCTGAAGTTTGCTGGGCAGATTATGGTTCACTAAGAGTGTTTCCTCTAGAGGTTTTCATGCTGTGTTTGTTCTTAAGTCTGACATGCTCAGGCATCAAAATAGCCTCCAACCAGAAATACTGTATCTCCTGACGAAGGAGACAGAACTCCTCCACAGGTACACATGATGATGCAGGACATTTTACCCTGTGAAGGAGGAAGACACACGAGGTATAGATGGCTTAAAAAGCAGCATAAACCTCATAAATTAATGCAAGAAGAATAGACAGGAAGTATTAATCATACTTTGGTATAATCTGAAAGGAGGCTCTAAAATAAATGTTTCACAAATTTGCAAATATCCTGGTGCATGTATCTCAGGTTGCAATTTGACAGAATAAGCCTGATCTTCTAACAAAAATTATTAAAATTTATCAAACAAGTGAATTTAAGTAAGCATGTTACTATGCTAATTATTTTAGAATAAATTTTAGTAACTACCTTAGCCAAGGATAGACTTCAGTTTCAAGGTAAGGTCACAAGGAGGACTACATTCATAAATTCATAAATAAATTCAGCAGATAATCAGATTAAATCTGAGATTGGTGCTACAGGGCAAGGGATACTGCATGCTCCCTTTTGCTTATGCAGAGTACGTTTTTCCATCTACTCCCCTTCAGGGGCCACTTTTATAGTTTTGGATTAATGAAGTGTTTAAAAAAAAAAAAAAGAAAAAACAAACAAAAACCCACACAAAAATCGAAATTCTCTTACGGTTTAAAGCCTGTTTCACTGAGAAGTTTCATTGTTTGAAAAAGAAAACAATTAAGCAACTGTAGATTAAGGAATGTTTTGAGACTAAAATATCTAAAACATAGCTACGGATATATTCTTAGGAAGCAGACACTCTCTAGCTGACTTCAGTGATTCGCATTTAGCAGTAGTAGTTTGTTATTGAAAAGTCAGCAGTAGTAGTTTTCTATTAAAAATACTTTTAATTAATGTATTTTCTCTGTAAGTTTTGAACATGTCTGTTAATGCTAGTACTTTCAGCATTTCCTAACATGATCCAAATTACTGACTGCTGCAACAGGCTGCCCAGAGAGGTGGTGGATACCCCGTCCCTGGAGGTGTTCAAGGCCAGGTTGGATGGGGCTCTGGGCAACCTTGTGTAGATCCAGGCCTTGAGGTTGGTGGCACTGCCTGTGGCAGGGGGTTGGAGCTCTATGATCCTTGGGGTCCCTTCCAACCCATGTCATTCTATGATTCTATAATTCTATGATGAAGAATTAAGGGAAATAACAGCAACAAATTCATTACTTCTCAGGATGGCATCTGTCCTGAAAATACAAGCTGCCTTTTATATTTTATTAAAAAGAAGTCTATTCATAAAAAATTAAAGTTTTCCCAGGTTTAAATAATATTGGCCTGAAATCTCACAAGGTTATATATTAGTACTAGAGTGGCATATGGAATACTATCAGCACCTGGAAATTTTCAGAGAGAAAAATTGTGAAAAGTATCCCTTGTATAATATATTAGATGGATGACATTCCCATCACAAGCAGAAACAAGCTGAACAGATGTCCACCCCAGAGAACCAACATCAAGAGATAGAGACATCAGGACATGCTTTAAAGAAAGTGCATTTCATGAGTCAAAAAAATGATGTATGCTAGCTATTGATAGATAGGAAATTCACCAGAGGCAAAAAACCAAAAAAAAAAAAAAAAAACCAAAAACCAAACAAAAAAAAACCCACCAAAAAATTACCCTCAATACTGCAAAAACCAACAAAAACTATGACTATACTTACTTATCATTACACCTATCTCAAGTGTTTCAAACTATTTCCAAGCCTTTAATTACTTTCTGGGGAAGGCTGTCTTTATCATATGAATATCTGGGAAGCCTAAAAAGCTACTTGGAACTATTTGTCCATTTGGCAAAACAAAAATTAAACCTGTTATGCAATGTTTCATATGCCAGATATAGACTTGTCTCCTAACAAAAGATATTAAAGATTTGCCATCTTACCATGTTTCCAAGTCAGAGAGTAAGAATGAACAAAAATACTAAATAGAAATAAAGTTTGTAAGAATATATATTCATACAATTCATATATATATATATATATATATAAGTATATATAAAATTAGATTTTTCTGTAATGCTTTGGACAGATTGTATGACTTGGGTATTTCTCTTCCATGAGAAGGCAATGGCAGCCAAAGTAGCTATCCAGCTGCACACTGGTTTTTAATATTATCAGCATATGACTTAAAGAGTAAATATAAATCATTTATCACCCTTCCACTGGCCAGAAATTTCTTGACAAACAGGTGCCAGAACAATCTGGTTTTGAGGAACATCCAAGAGAAAACGTTAGCAAGGAACTGATTTAGGGAAGATGTGACCTTGTCCCTGTGTACCAGACAGCTAGCTAAAACACTGCCATGGAAGACAGCCCTACAAATTTGTAGCCCATGGTACAGAGCAGAGCAGTCATCGCTGATGGGACCCCAGTGGTTCCAGCCATCCAAGCCCCTCCAATCTTGCTGCGCACGGAGCAAGAGAATCCAGTCACGAAGTATGAGTGCCTACCAATCAGATGTACCTAACTGTGGCATAGGAAAAAACCTTGTTGAAAAGTCTTGTATTTGGACAACCCCACCCCTACCTGTAGGATTTTATAGCTCTTTCCACTCCAGAATTCTCCACACAGTCACCTCTGGTCACTCATACAGACTTTGAAATCTTTCAATCCCATGCAGTGGAAAAATTCTTATTCAGAATGATGCTCCTGCCAGGTAACAGTAAGCACATGCCATCACCTCAAACAGCTCTGTGGGAATTTGTGAAATACAAAAGTTTGCAACAATTTACAACAACAGTTGTCACAAATGGAAGACCAAATTTTATATATATGGAGTTAAATACATACTTTAAAGTTACAAGAACAAGAATGAGGCTAAGCAAATTCACAGTTCTCCATATATCTGACTTCAATTAGTCTGGCAGAGAGAAGCCTAGAACTGTTTAATTGAGCATGGTGTAATATCACAGGGAATACCTGAAGCAGTACTGAGGTAGGATCAAAGGGATTACAAGGAGAAACATTTCATAAATGAAATGCAACATTTAAGAACCAAGTTTCAGGAATGGAACTCATAAATCCAAATTAGGAGCCTAATTTCCCTGTTGAAGAAGAAGACTCAGACTCTTAAATATGGTTAACAAAACATATTATGTTAAAAAAGATGACATTTCCTGAGATAACTGGAAATGCTGGAAAACCATCCCAACTCTTCCTGCATATAGAAAAGGTTCTCTTTTCATGTTTCAGCTGTCAGAGCCCAGAGCTTGAACTAATTGAGAGGTGGCAGAAACACTTGAAGAGAAATTCATGTTCACTGACTTTAGAATGTATGGCTGATATATATATATATATTTTTATACAGGCTGATATTATTCTTCCTGTTAAACCAGTAGAGAGAAACAAGCACTTACAAACATGATTCACTGGACTCATTTAAGTCATTCGTACTAGCAACCAATAACACATGCGTTAGAAGTCCATCTAGACAATTAGTTCTACTAGAAACATTTTAGGTTGGTTAAGATGAATAGTAAATCCACTATCAAAAGCTGAATGTGTACATTATATTTTCTATAACAAAATGAAGAAATTTAGGGAAGTAGCAAAAAAAAAAAGTCATGAGTAACATCATCAATATTCTGATTAGTAGATTGTTCTGAGATTACTCATCTTACTAATTAATTGTTGCATTAGTTAGACTGCTGACAGTTCAGAAAGCCTGACAGTACATAGCCTGACAAGCCCTAGGAGGAAAAAGTGAACCAAGGAGAACAGCCAGCAGGTTTTTTTAGCCAGTCTGTTTTGATATATAGGAGCATATTAATTGTCCATATCCTTACCAGGTGAAAAGCTGTGCTAGTTTTAGATGGGATGAAGTTAATTTTCTTCAGAGAAGCTAGTGTGGGGCTGCGTGCTGAAAAGAGTGTTGATAGCACAGGGATGTTTTTATTACTGCTGAGCAGGGCTTACACAGAGACAAGGCCTTTTCTGCTTCTCATACCATGCCACCAGAGAGTAGGCTGGGGGTGCACAAGGAATTG
Source organism: Hypotaenidia okinawae (assembly GCA_027925045.1). Taxonomy (NCBI): domain Eukaryota; kingdom Metazoa; phylum Chordata; class Aves; order Gruiformes; family Rallidae; genus Hypotaenidia; species Hypotaenidia okinawae. The sequence continues at coordinate 135,819,438 of BSDF01000002.1, read as the reverse complement.
GGAAGGGACACAGCTGGAACAGCTGACCCCAACTGACCAAAGGGATATTCCACACCATATGATGTCATGCTCAGCATATTAAGGGCTTCTGGAAGAGGAAGGAAGGTGGGAGTGATGGTGTTTGTCTTCCCAAGTAATCATTATGTGCGATGGAGCCCTGTGTCCCTGGGAATGGCTGAACGCCTGCCTGCCCATGAGAAGTGGTGAATGAATTGCTGTCTTGCTTTACTTGTTTTCACAGCTTTTGCCTTACCCATTAAACTGTTTTCATCTCAAAACTTAGTTTTCTCACTTTAACTTTTCTGTTTCTCTCCCCCATCCCGCTGTGGGGGAATTGAGTGAGCAGCTGTATGTTCCTTAGCTCCTTGCTGAGGCAAAACCACAACACAAGCTCAGGTTAGCTGTTTTATATTTAAATCTACTCTCATCTGTGTCTTTCATGACAGGCAAAAATACTTTAGATGCAGTTTTGGGATAGAAGCCTTTTTATACCTCCTTGCTGATGCTGAGTTACTATCCAAGCAGTGTGTGTGTGTATATATAAAGTCATCACATAATGATGCCCAGGGAGGTGGTGGAGTCTCCTTCTTTGGAGATATTCAAGACCCTTCTGGATGCCTCTCTGTGCAATATGAGCTAGGGAGCCTGCTTTGGCAGGGGGTTGGACCCAATGATCTCTCGAGGTCCCTTCCAACTCCTACAATTCTGTGATTCTATGATAATATCTTGTAATCTATTTATTTCAATCAGATACTTGAAAGTATAATCTTATATTTGTATTAGAAGAAAAAATATTGTGAAAACACATTTTTTAATGTAACTGTTTTAGATTAATTGCAGGAATTGACAGAGAAAGTTCACTGCAAGATGTAACTATGCAACATTTTGGACATTTTGACACATAAAATTCTCAACCATCTTTGCAGTTTTGACAAAATGGATCAATAATTTATCCTCTCTCCTGGCTATACACATTGAAATTTCTTAATTAAAAACAAACATACTTAATCTATACCAAAATTCCCTTTGATTGACTGTGGACATGAAATAATTACTGGGAAAAAACACTGCCATTTTTCCAATACTGTGTTCAGTTTTGGGCCCTTCATTACAAGAAGGACATTGAGATGCTGGAGTAGGTCCAGAGAAGGGCCACAAGGCTAGTGAAGGGTTTGGAAGACAAATCTAATGAGGAACAGCTGAAGGAGCTGTGATTGTTTAGTCTAGAGAAAGAGATTGAGGGAAGACTCATTGCTTTCTACAACTACCTGAAAGGAGGTTGTAGTGAGGTGGGAGTTGGTCTCTTCTCCCTGGTAGCTAGTGACAGGGCAAGGGGAAATGGTCTGAATTTTCATCAGGGTAAGTTTAGTTGGATATTAGGAAAATATTCTATACTAAAAAGGTTGTTCGATATTCCCAGGGAGGTGGTTGAGTCACCATCCCTGGAGGTGTTTAAAAGAAGAGTAGATGTTGTACTTGGTGATATGGTCTAGTATTTGACGTAGTAGGGCTGGATAGATGCTTGGTCTTTTCTTAAAGGTCTTTTCCAACTGTAACAATTCTATGATAATTTTGCTTGTATGCATTAAAAAGCCCAACCAACCAACCAAAAAAAACCTAAAAAAAAAAAGCCATCTTAGTGGTTTTCAAGTTCCAACTTTTTATTGGCCTAATTAGATAAAACTTGACAGAGTTCTCCTCTTATCACGATACTCTAAGGCAACAGAAAAAGAAAACAGTGGAATTTGATCGTGACAACATAGAAAACTCAAAACTTTTTTGCCACAAAACATGGAATCCATCTTTTCAAATTTGTTGCCACTGCTGTGCATGGCAGTAAAGATCAAGAAGGCATTTACAAACGATGGAAAACAGAATGCCAGTAGGCATTCATAGTAAATTTTCACAGACATGCTTGACTAGAAAGATTAATTTGTATCTAAGGATCCTTTTTCTGGATTTGTTCTTCAAAGATAACAGCAAGGTATAATATACATGAATACTTGTTAGTAGAAGGATGAAGCTGTCTAAGCATTATTTCAACAACAAAATTGAAGTGTTTCATGGCAAAACACTTAAAATGTTTTATGTGTACTTAGAAGATTTTCTAACATTATAAAAACAATGCACAAAATATATTTTATATCAGAAAAGGTATTACATGATTTCTGAAGACACTTTATTTAAAGTCTAATACTTTAGCCTAAATAGTAAAGATGCTAGTAAAAAATTTAAAAAAAAACCAAACTGAAAAATGATTGAGCTACACTTCAATCTTACTGCATTGTAACAGACTGAAGTAACTTTCAAATGCCCTCATGTAGATGAAAGATATGTTGAAAGATAAATTCCTTCTTGAAAAGTTCTTTAGTGTAATGAATATCAGGTTTTAATGCATATGGCAATCGTGTAGTTTAAGCATAATGAAAAACCCTTGGGACACAAAATTTTACTAGACCAATGCAGTCTCATTTCACATCTTAAAATTTCAGTTATCTTAACTTATAAATTATTCATTGTGAATACTTTGCAGCTGTGTTAAGCTGTTGGAATTTAGGCAAAGGATTTGTTTTCTTTATGAAATTTTCTATGACAAGCACATAACCAACATTACCTTAAATAAATATGTTATAATCTGTTCTTTTTTATGGTATGGCCAGACCTTGCCGTAATGTCTCCAAAATGATAAACTGCTCTTCCTTGCTGATATGCTTTTTTTGTTTTTAAATCAGAGCATGAAGTGATAATGAGGAAAAATTAGAAATCTAAGAGAGAAAAAAAATACAGAAATTAAATTCTCTAGCAGATGTAGTGAATGGCTGTAAAAAAACTCTATATCATCCATTGCACTCTGTGCCTATGAAATATTCTTATTGAACCATGGCACCCTTTCTCACTAGAGCTGATCCTGTGTGAGTTATACTCACGTAAACTGGAGTCAAAATGCAAATAAGGGGTGATGTTATTCCATACTACTGACTTGGTGGACAGCTCTGCTGGTGGCACTTTTACACATACAGGCACACACACACACACACACACACTCACCTTGCCTTTCTCAGATTTTTACTATCTTCTTTATGAACTGCAGTGGGTCTCGATGCTAAAAATACATGTGTAAGAGGTTGAACTAGGAAGCATTTGAAATGCAAGGAAATAGGTCTTTGTTAGATTCTCTGCATTCAGTTGATATGTCCAATGGGTTGTTCATGGCCATATTTTCAAGATGGTATATGAATGTAAATTCTGTAGCACATGTAATTTCCTTCAGGAACACAATAAAATTAGAACAGAAGAAATATTCTGCGTACCAAAGATCACTGGTCTGGCTACCCCTAACTTTGTGCATAGACAAATTGCCTTGAAAATCTGAGAGGCTCAAAGAGAATTCAAAGTCCCAACAAAGAGCATGTGGGATAGATAGTCTACTCTTACTGACTAATGTACTCCACTACCTTATATCAAGTCCCCACCATGTAAAATTCAGTCTGTTTTGTCACCTGCCAGATTTAAAAAAAAAAAAAAAAAGAAAAGGTTGTACTTGTGCAAGTGTCTTGATTCAACAGCTTTGTATGTTTGGACTTTTCTACTCTCTCAAAGAATTCCCATTCATGTATTAGTTTCCATCCAGAAGAATGAAATGGCAATGAGGGAGTTGGGTTTTTCAGGGTTTTTTTCTTTTCTGTAGAAATGCAATAAATACAGTTCCATAAATAAATAGTTTAAAGGCACCATTCACAATTGCCTTTCAGCATGAAATAGAACACATAAAACATTTTGGAACATTAGTCTGGTTTCAAACAGTGCTTTTCAAATGCTGTGATAAGAGGTCTTTTCAAAATAGAAGACCGTATGATGGAAATGTATTGACTGAAGGCAAGATCTGCCTTTTTTTGTTATTCCATATGTCGTTACAAGCTTTTGACATTAGAACAAGTTTTATATAAATGATATACTCTGCAAGAACTACCCTTATTCTAAGAAAAATACCAGAACCCAGTCAAGATAGCAAGGCAAAAAGCAGTCTAATTTAAAATCTGTCAGAAATACAGATCCTTCCTGGTGAGATTCTCTATGACAAGGTCTTAGATATGAGATCACATCCAAAACCCAAGTTCTGTATAGAAGTTACAGCTTCAACTCAATTGCTTTTTTAGCCCCCCACTTATACAGGAATTGAATTGTATCAACTAAAGAGCAAACTTTATCACTGTCTACAGCTGAAGAAGCAAGTGCTGCTATATTGAATGGAGGCTTACACAAGACAGTAAAGTCAGTAACCAGGGCAATTCACTTATAAAGTGTTCATCTGGTGAAGACAGCAGAATACTCTAATCAGATTCAATAGGATTACATCAGCAATTAGCCCAGAGGTTTAGAGTCTCTGACACACTATACTCTGTAGAGTTGTACATCTACAAAATGTCTACATGGGAGATTTTAAACAAGATCAGTATGGTAGCATTTTACATCCTTTTTTAGGCAAACCACATTACTGTAAAGACTGTATTTCCTTTTGTATAGCCTTTCTGTACAAATATTAGACACTTTTTTTTTAATTAATATACAGAAATCTGGGGTTTAGTTATTACATAACCTTCAAAGTATTTGAGGTTCATTAACAGCTATTGAGTCTTGCTACTCTTTCACATAGATCCCAGAGCCCAGAAGTTTCCTCTTTATTCTGCTGTTGAGCACAAGCATTTTTCCATTGTAATGGAGAAAAGCAATCATTTCAAAGGCACGCTAGAGACCACCCACTGAATCAGCAGCAGAGAAAAGATGAGCTCTCCAGCATTTAGAGTGCCACTTCTGTTTGACTGAAAGCTCTGGAGACCCCCACCCCAATGTATGTTCCTCACATACACTAACCTCATTGCATCATCTCCCATGAGGATTACTAGGGTGCTGGAGAAGGACATCTTGTTCTTTCAAGACCCTCAGAAGTATCTTGCAAAACAGAAATGGGCCTTTAATCCCATGAACTGTCCTTCCTCAGATTTCTCATCTATCCTCAGAATTCTCATTTTCCTCTAAACTCAGAAATGGTAGGAAAGCATTCATATAGCTGCCCATTTTAGAATGGTTGCTTGAGGTATCAGAACTATGCTCAGACAAATAACGTTCCCTCCAAGTATAACTTCCTATCCTTTAAAAGAGAACAAGCTTTCAAAGTACTGAGCAATCAACGGTTTTCAATTCTTAAAGAGTTAAAGGGTACAGAAAAGCAGGCTTAATTACTTTCCACAATAATTTACTTTTGAAGGAGATAACAGTTCATATATTAAATGAAACTGAAGATGAGGTTTGTGTCAGATAATTTCATATACCTAAACAGTATGTGTAGTAGGTCATCTGACCTGTTTTAGGACACAAATTGTAAAGAACCTTGCTTCTTTATTCTTATACCCTAATCTTATTTACAACAAAAGGAACCTGATACAGTAAATCATGATTTAGATGTCTAGGTTTTAAGTGCCTAAGCTGTAAGAGATAACTTGTATGGTCAAGGTACTGTGACTCAGAAATAAGTTCCTCCAATGGTAGAATTCATCTAGTAATTTGCTTTGTCCCAATACCACTTTAATGCTACTAATTTCATTGCTTCAAATGTTGAATATTTGAAGCCAGACTATGAGATGGTATATCAGTGAAGATTAACATCTTATGAAAACAAAACCCACTAATAAACCAGATTTCCTCCTTTTTTTCTTCAGCTGTTTCTGTGCTATTGTTGGCCTACAGGCTTCTGAGCTCTGCTGTCCCAAAGAATTTCTATAGGTCTGAAGATTTTAGTTCAGATGTTTCTTTAATCAAACACTTTCACCAGCATGACATCTTCAGGTGACAAAAGCTCAAGTAAAGCCTAAAATTGAAACTCAAGTTTTACAACACCACAGAGCAATCCCACATTGTCATCACCATCAATGGCAAGCAGTGGGGAGAAACAAGGGCCTACTGTCCTCCATATCATAAATCTGTCCTGAAACTTAATAACACAGCTACTGTCACTCACTAGTTTTAAAACAGAATAAACCATAAACCAGAATTCTGGCACTGACAAGAGGTGTAAAAGGGGATCTCAGATTTGAACTAAGAACTCCCTCTTTCTTGATCTGGATAAGAAGGTGGTGAGTCCTTTTATTTTCCCCAAAAACAATCACTGATTCTTCTGGCAGAGCAAAGAAAAACAGAGAGGGGAGCTCAGGAAAAAAGTATAATCCCACTGTAAACTGACAGCATTTTTTACCTTATTTTTACCAGACTTCTAGGTCAGTAAAGATCTCGGCATTCAAGTCCAAGAAATTAAATACGTGTTGAGAAGGATCAAGCAACCTGCATGGCCATGTAATATTCCCAGTGCATGCCAGGTACCCACCAAGCTGCTCTATCACCCTCCTCAGAAGAAGAACAGGATGGGGAGAAAAGAGATGGAAAAAAAACCTTATGGGTCAAGACAACAGCAGCTCAATAAAGCAAAAGTAAAGGTCATACATAGAAAGAAAGGAAAAACAAAAGGTTTATTCTCCAATTCCTATCAGCAGGTGATGTCCGGCTGCTTCCCAGGAAGCAGGACTTCACTATGCAAACTAGTTGCTCTACAAGACAAATGTCATAAATAATGAATGCCCAGTCTTCTTTCTTTTTCTTAGATTTTATTGTTAAGCAGACATTATATGGTATGGAATATCCCTTTGGTCATTTTGGGTCAACTGTACTGACTGTGTCCCTTCCCAAGATCTTGCCCACCCCCAGCCAACTGGCAACTGTGGTGGTGGGAAAATGTTCTAGTGACAGCCTTGATGCTGTGCCAGCACTGTAACAGCCAAAACCCTGTTGTGATATCAACACCTTACTGGCTACCAAAACAAAGCACAGCACTGTGAGGGCTGCTCTGGGGAAAATTAACTCCATCTCAGCCAGACCCAATACAGAGAACAGCAGGAATTCATAAGGCATTGAACAGAACAGAAACAACAATTATTCTTAACTGTAGACCCAGCTGGCTCCCAATCTTAAAACAGCAAGAGTTTTGCTAATAACCATAGCAATAGAAGAAAAATAAATACTTTTGCTCAACACAATCATTATTTACTTGTGTCTACCCCACTGGTGCAATTTAAGTCTTTATTCTCTCTGCTCTCTTCATGTCTCCCAACCCAGGTATCAAGGACATATGACACTAAAAGGATATTTTGAATACCTTCTCTTCTCCTGCATAGCAGAAGTGGAGCTAAGAGCACTGAAATTGTGTACAGGTCTCTCAATTAGCTTTCCTCATAGACTTAAAATAAACTTGTGTATCAAGGTAAGGAATATCATCGGTGACAACAGCATTGAGTACTGTGATTTCTGTCAGGGAAGAAGATTTCAGAGCAGGTATCTAGAATTTAATTTTTGTAACACGAATTAAATGAAACACAGTTTTCCAGGCACAACAGTAAAGTTTTCAAGGAAGGAGAGGAAAAAAACCTGAAATCTGAGTGCAACTGAGTCATGATGTGAAATGGGAATGTCTCCAGGCCGTTAATTCAGGGGAATATAGACTGGCAATTGCTAGAAATTAAATGGAAAGTAAGTTGTGACATTCTGTCAAACTCCACCTGCAAGTGCAGAATATTTTAAAAAATAAACTCAGCTCAACCTTTCTGTTTCCACAAAGCGTGAAAAATAGAAGATTGAGGTTATTTTCTCAGTGTAATAAAAACGAATCTGTTCAATACATCCAAACTGAAAAACACGTTTTGCAATTCTAACTACTGTATTTATCACACTTACTATATTCAGAAATGTAGAGTAACATTTTCAAAAGCACCCAAGATTTTTCATTGGCCAGACTTGTGTTCCCTTGAAAACTTAGGGTTTATTTTAAATTAAATGTGCGGTAGAGCAGTTCCCAGCTGTCCCTGGTCCTTGGGTAACAATTCTGTGAAAGCAGTGTTTTGAAAGCCGCCGTGAATTGTGTCTATCCCAATGTGCTAAATTTTAACCTTTCATTTTCCTCTGACTGGGACATCACAGCAGCATACACAGATTTTCCCCACAAGCTACAGATTAGGAACTGATGCTCTGAAATAGCTCCAAGAGATAAAAAAAACATCCAAATATGTGTTAGATATGTTAGTTTTACTAAAAATATCTTAGACTACTAAAACTTTACCTTTTACTGTTTATATCAACTGTTCAAACTACAGTCCTGCAAGCTGATGCATGCACATGGATTCTAGTTTTTAGTTCTTATATTAAACCCCACCAATTTCTGTGAAGGTTTTTTTCAAGCATATAGTCATATGACTAATGCAGACTTAGAGCTTTTAGCACCTCATTCTTTCCAAAGCAAAAACAGATAGTCAAATGCCATTTGTCTCCATATTTGTTTTTTATTGGCTCAAACATAGCAACATTACCCTGAGATTCATTGTATTACCTTATGTTTGTTTACACACAAAAAATATATGTACTATAATGGAATTCTTTAAGATAATCACCAACATGCTTCTCTTCATGTAACACTTCTTTAGCTTGCTCTCAATACTCACTTTGTTGGGGTTTTGCAATAACACTTTTTAAATTTTTCGGTATAATTATTTGGCAGAATACTCTTGTACTGACTTCTGCAGTCTGTGCAAGATCTTTGGAAAGTATTATATTGTTCTGGAAAACAGAACTGACCTAGATGAGTGAAGGCCACTTGTTTGTTTAAAAGTAAAACATATTTAGAGAGGAAAAAATATCACACTTTTTTTTCCCACTCAGACTGGAGGGGAAGGGAGGACACACAAAGGATGTTTTAGAAATTTCCCTCAGATGTTATGCACTCTGCAGCCATTTCTGGTGAGATGTTAGTACACAAATTAATTATTCTCAGAGAAGCTTTGACCCTTTCTCTACCTAGGGTTTTACTGGTATAATGTGCAGTTATAAGTAGTTTATTGAGCAGAATATGGGCGATATATTCCATGTATCTTATATATAATTAGATGCTTATAATAGGAGAGGAGAAATTGAGATGAGAGGTTCATTGCTTTACTTATTGCAGCAACCTTAAATCAGCATATATTTTCAGTGTATGCAACACCTTACCTGGCTTCAGCAATCACAACGTATCATGTAGGAACTTTTCACACCATGGTAGGAGCCAGACTGTTCTAAGCTCTTGCAAGCTCTGAGAAGATTTTGGGAAAACAGACTGAGAAAGCGCAGCAATAGGTGACACTTTACAAGCTAACAGCAGAACCCTTATTGAAAAGGACCTGTCAGTCACAGTAGATTATACAGCTAAAATGCCTGCAAGTACTTTGGCTTTGTATATAAGAAAAGTATAACCAACTTTCATTAAAAAAAAAAAAAATTAAATAGCATTATAAGGGTCTTCATCAGAAAAGAAAGACATGCCTTTCATTTACAATACAAGACCTGTGCAGCAGCTACATTCCTAAAGGATGGTTAGATCAAATGCCAGAGTAAAGTGGTCTAAATCTCTGTGGGTGATGCAGAAAGCCAGAATTACACTACTGAAATGGGAACATATCCTGAACATGCTAAATTTGTGATAAATTAGGCAGGCAAACACCTGCTGCTATTGTATTTTTTGCAAATAGTCCATTAAACTGCTTGTAAATAGCATCCATCCTCCCTTCAGAAGGAAAATAAAAAATAAAAATGTACATTAAAACCATCTAAAATAAGGAAATTACAGAATTAAGGTGGCCCGTAAGATCTTGATAAGATACCCTGTGTATGATGGCCAAGCCCAAAGAGTTGTCAAAAAATAGAGTTAGGTCCAGTTTGTGTCCAGTCACAAGTGGTGTTCCCCAGGGCTCAGTACTGGGGCCAGTTCTCTTTAGTATCTTTATCAATGATCTGTATGAGAGGATGGAGTGCATCCTCAGAAAGTTTGCAGATGACTTCAAGTTGGGCAGGAGATTTGATCTGCTGGAAGGTAGGAAGGTTCTATAGAGGAATCTGGACAGACTGGATCCATGAGTTGAGGCCAGCTGTATGACACTCAACAAGGCTCAGTGCCAAGTCTTGCACCTGGGTCACAACAAATCCATGCAACATTACGGGTTTGGAAAGGAGTGACAGAAAAGCTGCTGTTGCAGTTTTGCGTGGCTGGGTTCTGGTGGAGAAGGGAGGGCTGCAGGGGTGGCTGCTGCAAAGCAGCTGTAGGCTCTCTGCAGGCCCCAGAGAGAAAATATCTCTGATTCAAGGCCAGAGTTGCTGCTGACCAAGGCCAAGCCACTCCGTGATGGTCACAGTGCCTCTGGGAACCACATTTAGGAGAAAAAAAAAAAATGCAAGCAGCTGAATTTTGCCACCAGAGAAGGGAGTGAGAAGATGTAAGAAACTCTGCAGACATCAAGGCTGGTGAAGGGGTAGAAGAGGCACCCTACGTGCTGCCCCTGCAGCCCATGGAGAAACCCATAGTGGAGCAGGTGTCCCCCGCAGCCCATGGAAAAGGCTGAGACCCCACCTGCAGCCCATGGAGAGGCCCCACACTGGAGCAGGTGGAGACACTGTGATCCATATTGGACCAAGCCCCTGCCAGCACTTGCAGCCTGTGGAGAGAGATCAAAATTCAGAGAGGAGCAAGGGAGTGATCCGCGTCACAGCAGGTCCCTGCCCCTCCTCATGCCACAATGTAGGGGGGAAGAAGGGAGTGAAATCATGACTAAAGTGAACTCTGCTAAGATCTGGTTGAGCATCTCATTATCCAACTCTGGTGTCACTGGGTGTGCAGTGTAGTGTAAGAAATTAGTTTTCTTCCCTTTATTATGTTCTGAGTCTGTTTTGCCCATAACCCTATTTGCAGAATTATCTCTCCCTGTCATAAACTTGACTCTTAAGCCTCTCAATATATTTTTTTCTCCTTTGTCCGGCTGAAAAGGGGAGTGATATACTGACTTTGGTTGGCATCTGGCTTCCAGCCAGGCCTAAACCACCACAGCTGCCCAGCAGAAAAAGGACCTTTGGGTGTTGGTCAACAGCCGACTGAACATGAGCCAACAGTGTGCCCAGGTGGCCAACAGTATCCAGGCTTGTATCAGGAATACTGTGGCCAGAAAGACTAGGGAAGTAATTGTGGCCCTGTACTCAGTACAGGTGAGGCCATACCTTGAGTGCTGTGTTCAGTTTTGGGCCCCTCATTGAAAGACGTACATTGAGGTGCTCAAACATGTCCAAAGGGCAATGCAACTGGTGAGGGGTCTAGAGCACAAGTCTTATGAGGAGAAGTTCATGGAACTGAAGTTGCTTAGCCTGGAGACTTTATCATTCTCACAACTACCTCAAGTTATTCCAGAACCCTTGCATCTCGGGAAATATGTATTAATTTAACATTAATTGAATGAAAAAATACACTGAGTCTTGTTTTGTCATTTCTGATTTCTTTTCTAGCAATTCACTAACCTTGTAAGTCTGCTCTGAAGAGGATGATTAAATTCTTTTAGCCATCCTGTGATGCTTTGTCTTGTTTGACAAGTGATATTTCATTTCAGTCTCTGACTGAAGATAAACGAGGATAATCCTCACTTTACAACTAGAGAAGTCAATGAGATATCCCAGACAAATTTCACAAGTTTGCATGCTTGGTTTGAGGCACTTAATACTTAACTCACCTGTTAACCTCTCTGAGAACTCACCCGTTCAGTCTACATCCATCGGAGGGTTACAAACTTCCACAAACTGGAACCCAAGACCCTCAGTCAGTCCACCAGGAGAGAAAGCATGAGACATTTGGGGATGAAAATGGTAAGCCTTATTTTAGTTTCTTCCTACTATCTAAAGGATCTCTGTGGACAAGGCATAATCCAGCCACTTATCCAAGGTGGAATTCATATAATTTGGAAGGAAGCTACACTTGCAATGACATCTGATTCAGTACTTTCCTTACAATTAAGGTAGGGAAGCCACAGGCTGCAGTTTCCTTCTCAGATGCTACAAATATGAATCATGACAAAATTAGCCACATCACTATACTATGCACTAAATAAATTAAAAAGCAATCTCAGTTCTGCCATATTCTGGTTTACAACTGTACAAAATAAAAGTGTCCAAATATAAGAGTCCAAGTATAATTGCCTACATTAAAGTGAAAGAAAAAGGAAAACACAAAAAACAGAGAAATCTCACATGTGCCACCACACACAGCCTTCTGGCAGTATTTTGGAGAGGCATGAGGATTTTCATGGAGATATGCATTAAAACATTGTCTCACTCCAGCAACAGCTTTTCTAAAGATATTGTATATAGGCTTTTATTTGATATAGGATTGTCTAGTTGAGGAAACATATCTTTAGCTGCTCCAAGCAGGTTATAGTTAAGATTTAAAGGGTTCATAGGCCAAAGGATCATGTCTCACAAACTTTTCTGGTCACTAATTAGATCTATTTTGAGGTAAATCACGATAACTTGAAATGGTCTCACCACAGCCTCAAGGTACTCACTTCAAATATCCCTGAAGCATTTTTTCCAAGGCAGGCCTCTAACCCTCCATAATCCCTTTGAAGCTTCATATCAGGATCTTTGGATGCTCTTGCTTGTGTTACTCAGAAATAGATGAACAGAACTTGAAAACATCTCTGTAAATCTTCAGATTGCTGCTTCGTTTTCTCCCAGTTTTATTAGGTATGTTTGCTGCTCATTGGTTCTGTCTGTTCCATTCTGATTTCAGAATGAGATTAAGGACTTCCTGGGACCATAAAATATGTCAGATAATCCACAGAAATGCAGGCACAGTTTCTTTCAAGTATTATAGCAGTTGACATCATAAACTCACTGCCCACATCCCCTGGATGATACAGGGTGACAGGTAAGTTGCACCCACACAGTCCTCTGGCTGAAGATGCTAACATGCAGTAGGGATGGTTAAATTTTTTTCCAGGGTGCTTTCCATCAGCCTGTTACAGTGGGTGAAAAGATCTCCTAGAGGCAGTTGTAGAAGGCTATATAGACATGCAAAAGTGGAAATATTACTTCCAGGAGACAAATTATTATATTAGGTTGATTCAAAGCCAACTCATCTTCCATTACTCTGTATCAATAATTGTCTTAGTACATTGTGTTGGTGTGGTACCATGCAGGATCCTGTATATCACTTTGTTTATAGAATGCCATGGCAAAACAGTATTTCTCTCCCAATCACTATGGCATCCATTGGTAAAAAACATGTCCCACTCCAGACCGACAATTATCTGAAGAAGTGGCAAGGCAAAGTGAATTGTCAAAACATTATTTCTAATGCTTTTTGGGGAATTGAATCTGTCTCAAACCATGTTAATGTAAATTACTGTGGCAAATGTGACATCTCTGTCTGAGAGCATGTTAATGTAATTTACTGTAGTGAATATCACATCTCCATCTGCTAAAGCAATCTGTTAAAATTCACTAAGATTATTATCTTCAAGAGGCAGAGGCTTTTAATCTTTCAGGTTGTTGTTTTTTAAGTTCCTTCTGATGGAAATACTATTTAATGTGATGCTGACTGACAACATTTGATTAAATTAAAAATGGAGTATGTAAATTCTTAGCTCTTAACCAGCTCACTGTAAAATAGCAGCTGGTAGAAGCTAAGGCCAGAATTTCAATAGCTCAAAACAGGCAGTTTCAGGCAGGATTTTATGAAAAGTCATAGACAGAGACCAAGAATACAAGAGTAATATGATTAATTTTATAGTTGCCTAAGTTATGTAAGCTTTTAACAAGTCTTTGATCGTCAGATAACAAAAAACCTGCTCCAAAGTAAAACATCCTAGTTTGAGAAGGGATCTGAAAGTAAAAAATAATTAATTAATTGATTAATTAAACAATCACTGACAGAAAGCAATGGTTATGATTATTTCATCAAAATAGTTTCTAAGTGTTTAAAACAGTAGGATATAGCCTGTAGGCACTACCTCTGTGGAAATCTGGAAAAAAAAGCCAAAAACAAAGAAACAAAACTATGTCTCAAGGAATCACATATCTTTGCTGAGAGGTACTCAGTCTGTCTATATTGCTTAGTGTATAATAGTAATATAAAAAAAAGGATATTTTTACTATTAATTGAAAAAATTCTAATGTCTAATCTAAGGAGGATGTGTCATGTAACTACACAAAACATCACAAGAATCTATTTCATGAAAGTCTAAAATGTGTCCAAAAAGACATTACTTACACATGATGATATAAATGCTGGAATTGTCATTGAAAAAAAACGCACCAGATTTTTTCACTTTAGCAGATGACAGGTAGTATGATCTTAAATAGAAAACTATCCATTAGTATGTTTTAGAATATCACCTTTAGGATAAAAAAATTAGGGTGCAATAGCACTCTGATAGCTTTGATTAGGGTCCCTTGCACTGATCAAAACAGTCAAGTATCCCACTCTTAGCCCCTTTTAGCATTTGGGTCGATGCACCCAGACTGTCTAGGAAACACAAGGGCTTGAAGGATGAAATCAAAGACCACATAGCTTTGGAGTTGTGGAAACAAGGAATAAAAATACTATTACTACAACCATTTGGAAAAGAAACTAAGAGGTACCTCCTTTCTGGATGGAAGGGTTGATTAAGTTCCCTTCTCCCTTTCCCCTCAGAAGATGGCTTCCTTCCTGGTGGTGATACAGCACAGAAGAACTTCACAAAGTCAGCTTTCAAAGTGAGACATCTAAAGTACATAAAATCCCTGCTCCAGCCTTCACACTTTCTAACTGTATTTGGCTGCCGGGCAGCTTCTTCACTTTGGGGTATTGACACCTGTTGGCCAGTATAAAAATAGCAAACTGGTTTTTCTCGGGAACACAGTCCCAGTGCTGGATGCATATGGTTTCATATACTTTCGTTGCCATATGGTAGAATCTTTCTGATTCAAACTGGTTGCAAGTAAAAATCATAATTTAAAACTATTACATCTTTAAAAACTATCTGTTTTGGAATTTGTTGTAATTACTAATGCCAAGACATCCTGAGCAATGGAAGTATCACCATATTTTTCCAAATACTCAAGTACACTGTAAACAACAAAACTGTTCTTTGGTTTCTGATTTTCATGGATTTCAATAAATCCAAAGAACTGTGTACTTCAGGTTTTGCTGGTTAATAATTTGAATTTTTTTTTAGAAGGGGGTATATATATTATATATCTATATTTCTCCTTTATCACAGGCAAAACAGACTCAACACAGAATAAAGGAAAGAAAACTCTCTAATTTCTTACACTGACACTGCACACCCAGTGACACCAGAGTCAGATAATGAGAAGCTTGACCATATCTTAAAACACTTCCCCCACCCCTCCCTTCTTAGCAGAGTTCATGATTTTGCTCTCTTGCTCCCTACCAGGTGTCACAGGGGGAGACAGGAATAGGGGTTTCAGTCAGTTCCTCATGAGATGTTTTTCTTCTTAGCAGTGTGTGTGTATGTGGGGGTGGCATTCCTCACACCCTTCCCCTGATGTACCGTGGGAGACAGTCCTCCACAAATTTCTCCAACATGAGTCCTTTCCCACAGACCTTCAGCTCTTCACCAAATACCCCAGTGTGCGTCACTTCTATGGGGTGCAGTCTCTCAGGCCCAGACTGCTCCAACCTAGCCCCCTGAGGAGTCACAAGTCCTCTCAGCAAACCTGCTCCAACGTGGGCCTCTCTCCCCATAGGCTGCAGATCCTGCCAGGAGCTTGCTCCAGTGCAGGTCACAGCATCTTCCATATGTCTCCACCAGCTCCAGCATAGGTCCTCTCCACAGGCTACAGGTGGCATCTCTGGTCCCCATCATCTTCCGTGGGTTGCACTTGCTTCACCATGGTCTTCTCCATGGGATGCAGGGGAATCTCTCTGGCATCTGCAGTGCTTCCACCCCCTCCTTCTGCACTGACCTTGGTGTCTGCACAGTTTCTTACATCGTCTCACTCCCTTCTCTGGTGGCAAAATGCACCTGCTTGTGATTTTTTTCTCCTAAATGTGATTCCCTGAGGCTATATGAGCATCGCTGATGGGCTCAGCCTTGGTCAGCAGTGGGTACAGCCTTGAGCCCAACTGGTGTTTACTCTCTCAGGCCTAGGGAAAGCTTCTAGCTGCTTCTTGCAGAAGCCACCTCTGCAGCCCCCCCAGAACCAGTTCTTCTCCAGAACCCCATCGCAAACGTGGATCTAAGAAAGCTTGGAATCTGAGACATCATGAGAGGAAATGCAATGTACTTGTTAGTTCTGCTTCCACTATTCATAATTTTTCCTAGGCATCCACTTTTGATTATTCTCAATGACAAGATACAGAGTCAAACTGCCTTCTGCTTTAGTCCCATATGAATATTCTTGATACTGGAAAATATCTATAATGAATGCATGCTATCATAAGTAAGTAAATGCTGTGATTCTACAACTAGCATCCTACTGTTTGCAGCTTCGGGATAGGGACAGATTCATTTGTATTCCATTATGATTTTTTGAAATCTGAACATCAGAAGAATTTTCTACTTAATTCTACATCAAATAATATCTCAGTAAGTGTTTTCCTTAATTATAAAAAATAAAGCTTTACATTAGATATGCCACTATTGGCACTCCCTCACTTATATTTTTCAGACTGTACGTTCAATACCCAAAATAGTAAGGCAAACACATTAAGGGTGTAAATTCAGTAAAATCTTCTTCATACATTAAATCCCTGTACAAACTCCTCCATGAAGAGTCTGAAGAATAGAACATTTATAATTAACTGCAGAATAAACCTTAGAAAATTAGCATTGAGGAGTTCATGATCTCTGACAGTTTTCTTCAATATTTCTGAATGTTCTTGTGTAAACAAACCCTAAGAAGGGTTAACTTTGTTCCTCTTAATCTTTATTTTGGATAAACTATCATATTCAGAGAGTATAAAAGTCAATTAGCCATGCTGATGTGGAAGATTGTAATCTGATTCTCATCATATTTTCACTGCAGGCTAGATGGAACGACTCATTTCCTCTGTTTCATCTCCCTTCATCTCATCCAAACAGTCTGAGCTACTGTAAACTGAAATGTCATGACGCATGACTGAAGGGACATAGCATTGCAGTAGATTTTTATTGCCAGATATTTTACACTTTAATTTATACAAAATCTTTTCCACCTTTATTAACATTAGCAGACCAATTTCCTACTCTATTTCATGAGAAGAAAGAGGAGGAATTATAGTCATTGCTAGACAATGAGAGGCAGGTATTGAAACTTTAATCAGAATGAGAGAAAAGAGGGAAGGAAGGAAAAAAATAATCTTTGTTATCTTCATGAGTGACAGTAAAACATTTAAATAAGCAAACGATGTAAATCTGCATTATGAACAAATGGAAGTGTCACTTTTCTCACTGTGAAAAACTCTTAGTCTGAGATGGGACAGGACAAAAGAATCAATAACATGCATGAGATTAGCAAGGTGAGAGAAAGAAGAATGCTAAGAAAAAATAGTAGTCATGAGTGGGTGATAGACAATAGCCTCAACAATCGAAGCCATTCTGTGTTTTGACAGACTTATAGATGGAAGAAACTTCCTTTTAATGAACCACAGGGATTGAATAAGCTTCTTCATCATCATCATCATCAAGATCTACCCATAAAAACACTCTTACAAATAAAGGAATATATAAACCCCAGAAATTAACTGATTCATTGCAATATCACCTCATGTGAAGGAAACACTGATTAGTAGCTTAGCAGAAATACAAACAGAAGCCTTTGCACATTAAGTTCCCATCCAGAACACAGTATGCAATAAAAATGACTGCAAAACACCGTGCCTGGAAATACAGGTTGTAACTTACATGAATCACTCTGTTGTTCAGGATGTTCTTCTCACTTGCTTTATTTTAATTTGCAATTCTTTTACTTATATGGTCAGAGCATAACACTGTTTCACCCACATGGTTGGCACCAGTTTCCAGGTCTTGCTGAAACCAACCAGAATTGTTAGAAGGGAGGTAAGAGACAGTGAATGCAACACCATGACATCTGGGGAGCTAACTGAATTTCCAGTCTGGTTTTAGAAACTCTGACAAACCAAATGCTCTTGGTTATCATTCTCTATCTCTTAGCTCTACCAATCTTGCATTGAGAGGAATGGCACTTGGCTGTGTCATAGCTGGAAGAGGGCCAGATGACACTTAAATATTCTTGCTTTAAAGAAAAGAGTTCTGAGAGCACTGTTGATTTACTAATGTTTCTGTCATCACACTTACCCTTACTGAGACAAAGGAACAAGGTATGAGGAGACACACAAGTTTAACACAAGTTTAACACTCTTATCTAATCCAATGCTAACATACTGCTTGAAACCTGGTAGTATTTCACCTCAATTTGTAGCATTTATTTCCACAATACTCTTTCACAATGGGACAATATTATTCCTCACATTATCTTCACATTCCTTAGGATGGAAGCAAGTTGTTTGCAGTTAAAAAAAAAAAAAAAGTATTAACCACTGTGTTAAAATGAAGTGGTATTGCTGTATGAAAACACCTAACTGAGAAATGCCAACTACTAACACTATACCTTGAGAAACATTTGCATACCTTATGTTTTGCAAATACTATCAGAATTCTTGGATTCCTATCGGTTTTGACAATTGTGATCCCTGGTTCACATGCAGGTCTGTTTGGGGATCACAAGATAAGCATCCCTATAAATAAATTCCACTAGCATCCCAGCTCCAAAGAAATGCTAAGAACACACCACCAATGCAAAAGTTCATACAAAGCATAACAGTTTCAGCTGTTCCCATTGAATACAGAAAAAGAAAGATATGGTTATCAAAGTCTGTTCTCATGCATATATTGGGAGCTTTTTTCAGTAACTACTTGATTTGAAATGAATAAAATACCCTTAGAAGCTGGAGACTGGCACCAGTCCTTTCCCCAATACATACCCTAACATTATTGCAAAGGCATGTTCCCTCATGCTCATCTTCTTTTATTGTCCCCTGAATCTTGTGTTGCCAGATACATAATGGTCCAGACTCAGCAAAAAGGAAGAAAAACATCACCATAACATCACCAGACCACCCACCTGGATGCCTATCTGTGCAATATGAGCTAAGGAGCTGCTTTGGCAGGGGGGTTGGACACGATGATCTCTCGAGGTCCCTTCCAACCCCTACAAATCTGTGATTCTGTGATTCTGTGATAACACAGGTGTGCCAAGCATACACAGGAGCATATAGACTTTAAACTGATCATTTTGTTTGGTAACCAGGAACTTAGTACATTCCCCAAATAATATCACTTTGGTTTTCATTAAAGGAGACAGGGATGATACAGACAGTCCTTCACAAAAGCATATCCTCAGTACATAAACAAGTTCTTATTGCATGGCACAATCTGTTGGCCTATTTAGGCACCTGGAAATTCAGCATGTGCTTGTGAATCTCAGGTTAGGTCCTGACTTACCTGAAGGTTGAGATTTTCACTGTCAGATTCCACCTCCAGGCTGAGTTTTCGCAGACATGCACGTCACAGTACTTAAGGTTCTTTTTGTATCCAGAACTTCTGAAACATTTACCATTCCCTCTTTTGGTATATTATCAAGCTGACTTAAAACTCAGAGTAATTAATTTCAACTGGTTGGTCCCACAATAAACTCTGAATTATCCCTCTGTTTCAGTAGTTCAGAATTTTAAAACCGTATTTTAATTGCCCTTAGATTATAACTTTCATATCTCCTTAACATTAGCAATTTGAAGAGATATGAGATTGCCAGAGGGAAGAAAGGAACAGAATGGATTTACAAATGCAATAATAGGACAACTTATGAAACAAGAAGGGTAATTTTTATATTTGTATTCTGTATTTGATTATAAATCTCTCTGCATGCAGACTCTGCTTCTTACACCTTTCAGGATTTCCAGGATAATTTTTTTAATATGCACATTGGCCTTATGCAAACAATATAGGGAGAAAGAGAAAAATGTTTAATCTGTTTAATATTAAATTCAATCACTGCAAAGGTTTCATGCAGCCCATGAAATATATATTAAAATGAAGGTTGTTAGCCTGTATTGGTGATGTGAGGTATAATACAGTAATTATCTATATTTTATAAAATGTGGGCCTATACATATTATTATTTTTTTTCTGATAAAGAACACAACTTTAATGAAACAAGACCGTTATGCATTAATACGGAGCTCTTGCTTTCTGAAGCACTTTGCATGTGGTAAGGGAGGGAAGAGAGAAATGAAGACAAGGGAATCAGAAATTTATACCTGACGTTCCAGCCCGTTGAACCCGCTAAGCTGTCCTTGCCAAAACTGCTTGAAGAGATGTCTGACAGCTTGCATTATGTGGTTCTTGGCCTTTGGGCATGACAGAGGAGGCAAAAAATCAGTATTCACAACGGAGCTGCATTTACCTGTAGCTATAAGGCACTGAAACATTGCACTGACCCTGTGTGTGGAGATTAATGGCATTTTTTTCTGGTGCAAAGAAGTTTTGCCTAGAGTAGAACATTCACTTTTTCATGTTCTGACATCACAAAAAACCCTAGACTGATTATGGCATTTTTGTGTTTGTGAACTCAGGTTAAATTAAGTGGTTTAACCACTTCACTTGATCTTTCTCGGCAAATGAAAGATTAAGGCAGAATTATGATTATGTAAGTGTCTTGGATAAGTATTTCCATACTCTTACACAGCTGGATCTAAATTTATTCCTCTCTCTGAACTCCCTGGGTAAACAACATTTGGCTTCCTAGCAACATCATTTGTCCTAGGTCATTCAGCCACATTATTACAACTACATTCTAAAAGAGTTAGGTATGAAATTATATAAATACCTGTGTTGCAGATGTATAATTTCTTTTGCTGGGAACTGCTTGCACTAAGCAGCGGAAGCAAGCTGGAAGAGATACTTCAGGCAGCATACTCTGTTAATTTCTCTACTGCTTCTTACATTCAGTAAAAGGATGTTGCAGGCATAAAGCAGAAGAAAAACAAAACCATCCCTTGCCCTTTGTGTATAGCAGAAACCTGAGGGATACAGAGATGTGACACTGAAATGAGTCCCACAGGGACTACCCAGATGGACAGTGGGCTAAAGCTCAGGGCTTACAGAGTGAAGCTAAGAGCCAGGTTTGTTCAGTCTTAAGGAGAAGGTTCATGGTGGTGTAGCTGGAGACACAGCCTTAATAGGGCATTGAGACAATGGAGTCAGACAGCTCTCGGTGGTGCACAGCAGTAGGGTGATGAGTAGTAGGCACTGGTATTAGGAAAAAATATCACAATGAAAGTAATGATCCATGGGAAGAACTTACCCAGCTGAGTAATCTCCATCCTTGAAGGTTTTTAAAAATGAGTGGACATAGTCATGAGGAAATGTCCTAGGCCATCCCTGATTTGAGCATGGGCTGGATGAGATGACTTTAAGAAGTTCCTTCATTACTCTACAGTTCTACCTTCTCTATATGCAACTGTTGCTGAAGCAGCTGTATTTCAACTACGCAGACCTACTAGGTGTTACAATACAGAGCGGGTCCCAGACCCACATTAGAAAAGTTCATTTGGGGTTCTGCAAATGACTTCAGCAGAAAGAAGCCCTAGGCTTCAGGTCCAATTATTTGCATCAATTAATCATTGCAAGTTTACAAGTTCCAAAGCTCATAAAGAAATGCTTGAAGTTGTTTCCTAACAGTTCTGCTTCATTTGAAGTATATGCAAGTAACCCAAAGTCAAGTGACTTGAAACTACCATTAATCTTTCCCCACAATGAACTACTTTGTTTCATCTCAAAAACTAAATTAATAGCTTTTCTTTTTGCTGCATTTGCACCCATGACTTCATTTTTTTCCCATGTTTTTTTCTTTGACACTTCAAAGAATGAAAATAGAGAATGCAGTGTAAATCAGACAAAGTTTTTTCTTGGGTACTCTTTATTTAAAAAAAAGAACTAGTACAGAATTTTATGGTTTCTGTGGCTGTTGCTATCCCATTGAATCCTATATCCCAAATGATCTCTTATAACAGTTGAAAAAAATGCCAAACACAGGAATTAGTGTACTTCTAAGCCTTGGTTTATTACATTTGATATTGCAATTCTTGGATTATTTGTTGTAATTGTTTTACAGACACATCTCAAAACCTTAGTCAGAAATGAAACAAACTTTTGCAAGCCACATAGACTTTAGGACGTAATCTTTTTAATGTTATGTTCAGTATTATTTTCAATCTGAAAATTTTTGTAAGTAAGGTATTTCTGCATGTGTAATGTGTTACTTATACCAATTAATGACATTTTTAAGTGGCATCTAATTTTTTTCTGGTTTGTTAAGTAATTTTTAGTTTGAAATTTTGCTGTTCCAAATTTCACATTATTTCCCTTAAAAAATGACACTGTTCTGGTTTTGACTGGGATAGAGTTAATTTTCTTCACTGTGACTAGTGCAGGGCTACAGTTTGGATTTGTGTTGAAAACAGTGTTGTTAATACAGTGATGTTTTCAAAGGGATATTCTATAGCATATGGTATCATGCTCAGCATATAAAGATGGGGAACGTTTGGAGTGATGACATTTGTCTTCCCAAGTAACCATTACATGTGATGGAGCCCTGCTTTCCTGGGAATGGCTGAAGACCTGCCCATGAGAAGTGGGGAATGAATTCCTTGGGTGCTTTTCTTGCATGTGTAGTTTTGCTTTACTTTTTAAACTGTCTTTTTCTCAACCCACGGATTTTCTCACTTTCATTCTCCCAGTTCTCTCTCCTATGCTGCTGGGGGAAAGCCAGCCAACATCTGTGTGGTGCTTAGTTGCTGTGTGGGGCAAAACTACAACAGTCACTTTGAGAACATCTATGTAAACATTTTCTCAGTACATCATAATTACATGCAAACTTCACAAGTGTAGCTATGTGTATGGTTCTGACTATGCTGCTCTCAAGAACAAGTGTGTACTGGAAACCAGATGAAATGGAGCTTTTCAACATTGGTAGACCAGCACGCCTAATGGATGCACATCTAGTGGAACATCTGAGGTAAGAGTTTCAAGGTATCTATGCATCACTGTTCCCTGCAGTCCCAGTTCTTCAGCTGAAAATGCAAAACCTGCTGAATTTTATTGCTCCCAGTAACTTACCCTGTCTAGTTCCTCCATAGATACTTTGATTATTTCTGCATTGCACTGTACCCTGGCTTACTGGTATGTCTGCAGCTGGATCACAGGCTACTGGGGCACGAATTAGCACCATGCAGTTTTAAGGATGAAAGTATTATTACTGTTTCTGCTACCCAAGCCTACCCTGCACTAGGTGGATCTTAGGTAGTAAACAGATCCCAGGACAAACTGTAATGATAACAAATACTACTCTAGCTACAACTGAATTTTTAATGGTGATAAATTAGAAATACACAGATTTTCTTCAGATGAGGAAGCAAAGCAATTATGCTACTCACACAGTGCAAAGAAAATTGAGAAATAGATCTGAAACCCTTGATCCTGAGGTACCTGATTTACATGCAAGACTACTGCACTTCTCACATTAAAAAATGGTAATGACATCTTTCAAATACAGAGTTACTGGAGAAACCAAAAGGATGCTGTATCCAAGATTAGCAGGACTAAACTTCCCCTGATTTTACATTCTCTTTTTCTCACTTAAGGAGAGTGAGGAACTTCATATGCCTATCTGCCATCATTTGGATCTCCGTATGCAGAGCTGCATATCT
Organism: Hypotaenidia okinawae; assembly: GCA_027925045.1. Classification (NCBI taxonomy): domain Eukaryota; kingdom Metazoa; phylum Chordata; class Aves; order Gruiformes; family Rallidae; genus Hypotaenidia; species Hypotaenidia okinawae. The sequence continues at coordinate 135,795,776 of BSDF01000002.1, read as the reverse complement.
CACCTTTAAGTGTTTTGAACACTAGCAAACTCAAACTGCTAAGAACTGCCTTAGGTAAGTATGATTTTCAGAATGTGACCAATGTATTTACTCTATTGACTATACTCTCTGAAGTGAAGTGTGGAGAGAGATATCCTGCAGAGATTAAAGTAACTGTATCTACTTCCCATGGGTAAAACTGCCTTTTTTTTTTTTTTTTTCTAATTGCATTAACTGGCCTGATTACCCTCAAAATGGAGCCACTTTTACACTGGAACAATTCCACCATCTTCAAACAAGATTTTCTTTATTTAAATTTAATCTGAGGAAGACTATCAGATTCTGAACATGGATAGGATGATTCTATTTTAATACACAGAAATTCATAGGAAACTTAAAGTAGGTCAGTTTAAATGTTAAGCTATTTGATCATGTCTCTCTTGAAAGAAAAATAAATCTTTTAGCACTGAAGAAGAAATTTACCCATCATAATTTGACTTACATAGACTATTTTGTGCAGTCTTTTCTCCAATATTACTAATTTCTCCCAGTTTCCTGTTTATTTACTCTACTTCAAAGGAAATTAAATAAGCACTGAACAAAATCTATGTTTTACAGTCTTGAGGTCTCATACACAAAATAATTTTTCAACATTTAGAAGAAATTCTCCAGTATTATAACAAGTATTACAGGAGTTTATCAAGGCAGAACTCCAAAACAACTGGAGAAAATTATTCAAATTAAATTAAAATGAATCATGAACAGTAGTACTTCTATGCCTTATATTAGATACATTTATTAGACTTCCAGGACTTCCTTTTCTCCTTCCAAAATATTGATGTGATTTTCTAAGTGGAATCAGAATGATTTTGAGCTTTAAAGGCAGAACACTTGCTCCAAAGACCAAATTACTACAAAAAAATATTAGGCATTGGATGAAGCTCCTGAAAAAAATATTCCTAAATTGATACATTTCTGTATTTAATTGTTTAAAAAAAAAAAAAAAAAAGCAAAACAAAACACCCTACAGAAAAGTCAACAACAACAAAAAAATCCAAAACAAAACAAACTCCCCCACCACTTGTGGACATCATTTCCCAAGCAGAAATAGAAAAGTGATCTCTGTGTGCCCTACAGCACCCCTCCCATAGACAGTAAATTATATTTCCCTTTCCTCCTCCAGATCCCAGATGTGTGATTCATCCTGCCCCACCACTTCGGTCAAGCACAAGCCACCATAGAGCTGGTTGATTCAGAGCTACAGACAAACTGATAAGTATTCACAGACTTCTTGGCTGGCTGGTTTCTCTTTGATCAGCTCAGGGCTAACACCTACCTGCAGTATCAGCAGGAACACACATTCATGTATCAATGTAAATTTGTAAAAGCTTTATACCTTTATGTTTTGACACATTTGGCTAAATTGGACAACATAAAAAAATTATCAGGGTGAACTAAAGACAGGTGACATAACTGTAGAACTCTGGTTTTATTAAAAAAGGCTAAAAAGCCATTATCACTTTGTTATTGCAAGCAATGCTGTTCTGTTACACTTTGAGTCACATTTGCATTCAGTAGTTTAAAGAACTGCAAAATCACAGAAATCCTGAACAAGTATATGCTGTAAAACCCAATAAAAGATTATCATCCTCTGAAAGTACTTTCATCTTCTGGTTCTGTGAAAACTTTCCACAGTGTTCCAAAATCTTAATGCTACGCTGTGTAACTTTGTCCTTAAATTAAGTAGAACAACAGAAATGCTATGTTTGCAGTATTATTTATTTGACCTGAGAATGCGTTGGGATTTATTGTGAATTTGGAAGCTGCAAAGCTCTGGAAGAAGCTTTTAGCAATTTGCTAATTTACTGTCTTTTGACATATCCTGAAAGGTAGAGATACTCAATTTACTTATTTACTTGGTTTTGGTTTTTTTCTCAGACTTGGACTCTTTTATGCTTACACTGGGAAACACAAAACCATTTGTAAGCAGAATACAGAACAACTTTCCAAGAAATTAGTGAAGATCACAGACAAAAGGGCTAGAACAGTTACCTATAAAGGACTGTATGTATGACAATTATCACTTAATTTCACAGTGACTGAAGTCTTCAGAAAAAAAATCTTATTGTTCAGCATTAGAAAATAGAATACTATACATGAAGAATTGTAAAAGCCATGGAAAAAGGAGTACCTTTATACAGCTACATTTATATAAAGCAAAATCCACCTTATCCATGGTATGTCAGATGGTCAACTGGCACACATTTCCCACAAGAACTGCTATCATCACTCTCTCTATCAATTCAATTCTATGGTTGAGTGTAGTTTTCTTAAAAGTTTGTATCATGACTCAAGGAGATTAACCCATTTTTAAAAAGACTGTATTGTTCCTGATATAGACTCTTTGCTATCCAGTTCTGATATTTATACTAAATAGTTTAATTGTACCATGAAATTCTTAAATATTTCATTTATTGTAGCAGGAATTCTTACTTTTAGAAAAATATGAAAAATCTGCAGCTGCATTACAATAACCAGGAGCTGAGTAGTTAAGTGGGGGGGGGGGGGGGGTGTGTGTGTAAAGACTCAAGGTTCTGCATAACATAGTCTGGAGATGCCCCTGAATCTCACCAATAGAAGAATGAGAGGAGTGATTGTCCACAGAGCTGAATGATTCTACTGTCAACTGGCTGGCTGGCTTTTGCAGCCCTTTTACACAGGTTATTAACCAAGATCCAATCTTAACCCACATAACCAGAAGCAACCTCAGAAAACATAAACATAAATAGAACTAAAAATTAAAAAAAAAAGTCTGGGTATTGTGTTGGGTTTTTTAATCAGTCTCTTTCCTGCTCTTTTCTTGATTAAAAAATTCTTCACTCACTTAAAGAGTGTTGTCTGTCATATTCTTTATGTCCCTTTCTGGGTAATGTTCAGTTTTGTGGAAGCAACATTTTCTGATGGAAAAAAAAAAGCCTTTCCACTGCAAAATTCCCCACTAGCTCTAATTCAATTCCTTTTTTTTTGGGGTCATAATAAAAGTCACAATATTCATTTCTGCTATGCTTTCAACAGAACTTCAAACTGGACATGTTGCTCTTCCAGAAGCATTATTCTGGGTCCCTTAAATTGCTGCCCCCGAGGTACTTTGCCCATCTGAAAACCAGATGAAGCTGAAGTTTTTACTCTCATTGTATTAAAATGCCTGCTCTTGAAGCTGATGTGGGCTGCAGCCACAGAAACTAACTGACATAACATGGAGAAGCCCTAAAGCACTCACAAAACTCGGATGTGGTGCGTGTCCTTCAGCACCACCTCCTGCCATGCAACAGGGTCCTAAGGGTGCAGAACAGCTGCAGGTCTCACAGTGGTGGCAGTGGGGCTGGATGACACAAGCACAACCTGTTGCCGTCTGTCCCCAGTAGTGGTGACTTCCAATCTAACACAGCCACCCCAGATATTTGGGGAAGTCACAGTAGGGAAAGATTCCCACCCACTCCTACTTGCAAGGCAGTTTTTCTTGGCGCAGAAGCTGCTGGAAGGCAAGACACTGAAAAGATGCATTTCTTCAGAGCTTGCTTTCCCTCACTCACGGCTTCATTACAGCTGAATTCTGACTTAGTGCCATTACAAGCTCTTACAGGTTCATGCTGCCCATATACATCAGGATGTCTGCACACCCCTAGAGGTAAGCTGGAGACAGAAGAGTGCTAGGCTGTGTCTCCAAATTTGTGACATAGTTATAAGACAGAGTTGTACTAGATACCGAATTAATCATTTTTCATTGTCACACATTCAAGAAAAAAAGAAAAAAGTCTACTGTGAAATAGAACAGAGATATATCACCATCCAAGTTCAATCAAAAAAGACAAGAAATTCAGCGTACAATCAGCAGCATTTTACGACTTTGCATAGCTGGGAGATGTAAAACCATTGCAAATATAGTACCCAATAGATATATGGTATTAGCAGTACAAAAGCTTATTTATGTGGCAGTGGCCTTAACAATAAATAAAATGGACTTGACAAGGACAGGCTTAATGATGTGGTGCTCTCATTTTAGCTCCTATTCTGTCTCAGGACAGTGGGCAAGAATTCATTCAGTCCTAAGTGGGTTCTTCTAGTGAGAACTCCCATTAACCTCTTGTGAACCTTTTATAAACTGAGGAGTACTGAAAATGTTCTAAACCAGTTAATGCTGAAAATACGAAATAAATGTTGCAGAAACACAAGTCTGCTGGGATTAATTCTCTGAAATCTTTCACCTTGCACAAATTTGGAGACAAGGACTTTCCTTCATAATAGGCATAATTTGAGTGATTGATTGCATGGTTGAAAATTTAATTCAGTATTTTTGAAATATGCTTCTTTCAAGAGCCCAATATATTTGAGCCTGCTTTTGTTTATGGCTCAGTAACTGGTCCACTAGCTTGCTTTCAAATATGCAGTAATTTTTTTCCCTCTGCTTACTGGCAATTAGTCTAGAAAAAATATGTATCTTGATTAATTATTTTCTTCTCCAAATCTCTTTCAAGTAATTTAAAACTTTTTCTTTCAAATAAACAAACATACAGGAAGAAACCCTATAAAAATTCTTATCCCAAGAGATTGTAAGATTTATGTTCCCATCCCAATACAAATTCTCCTCACAAACTCAGTAAAGTCTATGATTCACAAATGCTATGGGATTATTGCAAAGCATTAAAAACATATACACAGAGGTGTACTTTTCATCACTAAAAACTACAGCAAACAGAGATCACTCTATACAAAGATGCGAATCCAAAGTTTATGGCTTCATAGAATGAAGCAGAATCCACAGAGAAATAAAGAAGTGTTTTATTTCTTTAATTTGCTGTTATTCCCAGAATTGCTGAACAATTAAACAATCCCCAAAACAGTGGGAGAACCCACACACCCTGGTTCTAAAACACAGCAAAACTGGAGGGACAGTCTTTAAATTTAAGATATATTCCGGGATTAAAATACCACTGAAAGCAGGTGTGAGGGTGGAGAAGTTTCTTCCTCTTCTTAACAGCGAGTGTGAATTCATTATGACTGTGACACTAAGTCACATTTACCTGTTAGTCCTAATGGGCAGCCATGTGTATTCATCATGGGAGCTCTAGAAAATTCTCCCTTCACAATATGTAAATATCTCAGTATTTTTAACATCAAAGTTCTGTGAAAATTGCTCTCATCTTGAACTTTTTGTACTAAACTTCCAAAGAGCCTCTTGGCTATCCAGTCTTCACAGTCTCATTTTCAATAGCTTGCTTAATTGCAACTTCTATTCCCCTTTTAATCATTCATGCCATGTTCAACCCATCCATGGAATATAACCTACTCTTCAACTACATCTCTGTTAAAATCCTATTTCAAGTTAGAACTCTTCATTAATTTCTCCACTTATGCACATATTTCTCAAATTTATGAAAATATCCTTCCCTCTTTGTGCCTCTTTTATACCATTAACTCTTCTTAGCAGAACATGTTTGTCTTATGGAATTAATTCCCAAAGTTGAAGAAATATTTATATTTTCAATAAAAGCATATATGTTGGATCAGAACCTGAACCCCATTTTGAGTATTGCATAGTTTTCATGTATTTTTGAGCTTTATGTGTGTTTGAAGAAGCATAATGGTTTTAAACTAGAAAAGGGTGGATTTTAAGTTGGATATTTGGAAGAAAATTCTTCAATATTAGGGTAGTAGATCGCTGGAACATGTTTCTCAGAGACGTAGTGGAGGCCCCATCCCTGGAGATATTCAAGGTCAGGTTTGATGGGGCTCTGAGTGACCTGATCCAGTGAAGATCATAGAATCATAGAATCATAGAATTGTAGGGTTTGGAAGGGACCTCGAGAGATCATCGGGTCCAACCCCCTGCCAAAGCAGCTCCCTAGCTCATATTGCACAGAGAGGTGCCCAGACAGGTCTTGAATATCTCCAGAGATGAAGATGCCCCTGCTTACTGCAGGGGGTTGGACTAGATGGCCCTTAAAGGTCCCTTCCAACCCAATATGTTCTATGATTAGGCACATTGATGTTAGGATGTATGGTCTTTTAATAGATGTATAGATGAACAGGTGATCAAATGAGAAGATCAGTGATATACCACGAATGGATGTTATGGGGATTTTTTTTTAGTTCAAGTCACAGAAAACTGCACTTCGGAAGTCTGAGACAAGCAGCCAACTGAGAGGTACCTAAGAAAAATAGGTAGTCATCCAAGGCAGCATGACAATGCCTGCTACCCTCCTGTCCTGCTTTTGCCCCAGCTGAAAGCCGAGCACCACGTGTGCTTGCTTTGTTTGAAAGGGGGAGGGGGAGGATGGGGAGGATGGGGAGAGGGAAAAAAGGGAAAAGGAAAACCAAACCAAAACATCAAAACCCCCGCGGGTTGGGATAAGGACAGTTTTACTAGACTAGCAGGAACAAAAATATAGATACAACAGTGATAATGCGATACACCATGCAGTTTCTCACCAAAACACACAACTCGGACCTCGCAGCACAGATTCCTCTCGGGAACCTGTCCCTTCCCCTCCGAAAACCGCGCGCCCCGGAGCCGCCCCCTCCTCCTTTTTATACTGAGCATGATGTAATTGGCATGGAATGCCCCCTTTGGCCAATTTGGGTCACCTGTCCTGGCTGTGTTCCTTTAGTAGGGAAAGTTAACTCCCTCCTAGCCGAAACCAAGACACCTTCCTACACTAAGATATCCTGACTTCTGTATTTGAGGAAGCAATAAGGATGTATGTCAGCTACTACTAGGAGTGAAGGGAGATATCACCCAAAAGTAACCACAACCCTTCTCTCTGTCCACAATGCAGGAGTGGCAAATTCAACCATCTAGTCTACTCTCATCCCAGCTCATAGCCTTGCCACAAGAACATGGGGTAGATCCTCTTTCCTGAAGAAGCAAAATTCAATTTCAATTTTTCTGATCGACTCAAAAGCAACATTTTCCCAATCATAATACAAGTATCACAGAATCATAGAATCATAGGAGTTGGAAGGGACCTTGAGAGATCATCGGGTCCAACCCCCTGCCAAAGCAGCTGCCTAGGACATTTCACTCAGATAGGCATCCAGACGGGTCTTGAATATCTCCAGAGAAGGAGACCCCACCACCTCCCTTGGCAGCCTGTCCCAGGGCTCTGTCACCCTCACTGGGGAAAAGTTCTTCCACATGTTGGTGCGGAACTTCCTATGCTCCAACTTGAGGCCATTGCCCCTTGTCCTGTCTCCACAGACCACTGAAAAGGGGCTGGCTGATTCCCCCTGCATCCCCTGCTTAAGATAATTAGAAACATTAATTAGGTCCCCCTTAGTCTTCTCTTCTCAAGGCTGAACAGTCCCAATCTTCTCAGCCTTTCCTCATAGGGGAGATGCTCCAGGCCCTTAATCATCTTCATAGCCCTTCTTTGGATTCTCTCAAGGAGATCCCTGTCCTTTTTATACCAGGGAGCTCAGAACTGGACACAATACTCCAGGTGGGGCCTGACCAGGGCAGAGTAGAGGGGGAGGATCACCTCCTTTGACCATCCGGATGCACCCCAGGATCCCATTTGCTCTCTATCTTTCTATGGTACCTGGAGCATATTAATTCATATTAATTCATTTGAATAATCTAGCATCCAAAAGCAGCAACTCTTACAAGAGTTTACCTTTCCACATTGATAGTCTGTATTTTCCCAGATGAGAGTACAAGAAAAGCAAGAAAAAACCTCATCCCCAACATCCCTCCTATTATTCTTTGAATTACCTCACAAAGGTAAACAAACAATAGATTGAACAGCAGCCATGGTCTTCCACTGTGCAGAAGGGAAAAGGCATATAAAGGTGAGGCAGGAGAACTCTAAACTATAAATTATGCTAAGAGCAGTGCTCGGTGACTCAGTCCGGAACACAGAAAAGCTGTGCATCTCCTAAGATGGGAAGGAAATACTGAAGGACACTCTTTTCCCTGGGTACTACTGCAGTATCACTCCTGTGTTACGATTTATTATAGATTTAACATGCACCACTGAACAAATTTTTCCTGTCTGTTAGAGAAGAACTCTTTACATTTTCATGGCTTTACTACCAGACTTCTAAGAAACTATGAGAAATAACTTCATCTACAGGCAGTCATCTGAATTGCCCAACCTTAGAATTCAGTTGTCCTGACTCCTTCCATAATGTCTTGAGAAGAAAGGCATAAATAAACCTAAGCTCCCTTCAGGAAGGCTATTGCTCCCCCTCCAGATAGTCGGGATGAATCACACTCTTTACACTCAGTTTACCAGTGGTACTGCTTGAAGACATAGCAAAGAGAATAAACATGGTACAAGATGGGTGTGTAACTCAGATACTGTAATAATAGGGTCTCACAGATGCTGAGGAGAAACAAACACAGGGATAAAAAAAAGGACAAGTTTATGGAGAATGTTGCAAAAAAACCCTTTCCCTCACAAAACATTTTGTTTATATGAAATACAATATATATTAGTGACAAGTGATAAGACAAGAGGAAATGGCATCAAGTTTAGATTCTTTATTAGGAAAAAATTCTTCACAGAGAGGGTTGTTAGGCATTGGAATGGGCTACCCAGGGAAGTGATGGAATGTCCATCCCTGCAGGCATTTAAAAAACAGTTAGATGTGGTCCCGAGGGATGTGGTTTTCTGGTGGTTGGCAGGTTAGGGTGATGGTTGGACTTGATAATCTAAAGGGTCCCTTCCAACCAAGAAAATTCTATGATCCTACGTACCGACTTCCAGTACAACCTGAAAACTTTTGTTCCTAGACTATTTCCATGCTCTGACAGCAGACTTTAACCATTACCATTCAAAACACGTCTTATCATCCACCGTCCACAAACCAACAACATATGCAGTACAACAGAGAAGAAAAAAATACCAATATATCTCATAAAATTCTATTAACATGGAAACCTGAAGGATAATATTTCTTCTTAATAAAAATTTAGCAAAGAAAAGTGATTTGCATACCTGAAGCTTGTATTTGAAAAATAAATATATCTCAAGGCAAACACACCTTCCTAGGATACTGCTGTGACTGCACACTTGCAAAGCAATCTCCTTATTTGAAGACTTTTCTGACTAACAAATAAAGTTTGAAGAAAATTTGTTGGGTTCTAGAAGTAAAATAAACTATATCAAACGACAATTTTTAAACACAGTGCTTATCATCAAAGTAATCCTTTTCCAAATTGTCTTTTTCAAATTCATTGGACAGGTGTGTGACAAAGAGTAAATCAACATAAAAAGGAGAGCAAATAAAATACACAGCAGGGTTAGGAAACAATTAATAGAACACAAAGACCTAGCAAGAAAGTGACTGATGATTTGGAGCCTGCTATTTATCAAAGGCTAAAGCATAGTAGGCGGCTGAGGTTATTGTATTTTTCTATAAGTGACATCTGGTTTCTTGGCAGATTCTGTAGGCTGTAAGCACCTCAAAGCCATTTTAACTTTGCATGTAGTTAGGCTACTGAGTCCACTGGGAATGCATAAACATTGCTGTGTAGCTCATCCTATTGGACGTATTTATTTTGTGGTATTGTGCTACAGAGCAGTAGAGTAGAACTGGCTTGCTCCTACCCAAATAATACTTACAGAGGCATCCATATTAAAATGTTTGTGTATTCAGTATAAATTACTTACTTCATTTAGAAATAGCAAAATATATTTTTCAGTCTATGTTAAAGAAGCTGAAAGGGATAACATGATCTTGCCAAACAGGCTGCTCCTCCTGTGAATCTAGAATCATACCTGCACTCTTAGAAAATATTTGTTACTTTTTTTTTACCTCTTTTGGTCCTTCAAATCCAATACAGCTGAGAGTGAACAAAAAAGATTACACTTTTGTCCGGCTGACAGTGATGCAATTATCTCACAATTTCCCCATCACTTGTGCCTGAGGGCACCTCTAAAGCAGGAGTAGTGCTGGAAACAGAGCTTGGTTATTTGTAAGAAATGTCAGGACAAATCAGTAATTTAATTACAGGCTACTCACATTTTCAGAACAACTTCGGCATAGGAGACCGGTAGCTGAAAGTTTGAGTAATGCCTAAGATGAAGTTTGACTAGTTTCCAGAAGACTGAAATACATATCTACCAACTGTGATATGCAAGAAAGACCTGATGACATGAGATCTCTTCTCCTACAACAATACCTGCTAGAATAAGTTAAAATGTGGACAATTTTAAATATTATTGGCAGAAAAGTAGTGACTGCAGCAGGACTCTCTGAATCTATAGCATTTGCTTGTAAAATCACCAGACCTAGTCCCTAAACATTCAGGATTACATTCACAGAAGGCATTTATGCATGCCTCATACTGTAATATTCACTTAGTATTTACTGACTTTAAAGGGAGGTAAGCAACAAAATCTCTTTGTAGATCTAGCACTTAGCTCCCACCAACAACTAGAGCACTTCTAATTTACTGGTATGAAAAGGATGAATGAAGCTACAAAAGTCAATCTATTATTGGGGCTTAGAATTGCCTTCAAAACTGCTTGGTGTGTGTACTGCTAAATAGCAGGACTCTTCAACTCACAACCCTCTACCTACTCTTGGTAAATAACAGAAAAAAACATATCTGGTGAACCACTGTCATCTCTTGCTCAGTCTAAACAAAGTTCTCCAAACACCTAGCTGAAGACCCCTGGCTGTTTGCTTTGCACATTAGTGATGCAAGGAGGGCCTCTGAGCAGACGAAGTTGCCACTGTTCTTGTCAATAGAGCATCAGTTGAGGGTACCAAAGAGCTTGTACAGGCGGCTTTCTCTATGACAGACTTGACAGAGCAATAGAAAAGAGATTATAGAAGCTTAATAGAAAATAAATTAGAGTCAGGAAGCAGATAAAGGACACATTCTTTACCGTCTAACATGATTTTAAACAGGACACAGTGCTGAGGCACTGACTGAAGAAGCAAGGGAAGTCTCATGATCTCACAACAAAGTGATACTGAACCTCATATTCTCTGGTGTTATGGTAGGAATCAAGATAAAAGCATCTAAGGAAGAATATAGCATTTAGTAGTTATGAAGGAGCTGAAGAGGGAAATCTGGAGATTTAAGATGACATTCCCATGTCATCATGGGAATGAGGTAAACAGGACTTTATACAAGTGAATATGACTGATAACAGGACCCATGGGGTTTTTGTTTTGACACTATCTAGGGGGTGAAAATGTGGAAGAAGTTTTTCTAAACTACACAATGCAAAGGATGCAAAAGAGCAGGGTAACTGGAGGTATGAGTAGACACCACCCTCCTCGCTCACACACATGGACATAGAAGGAACTGGATCATCCAAGAGCTCACAGTGCTCTGCTCCTAGCCCACCACCACCCCCGGTCAGATGTCTTTAAAAATAAGGGTTCTTTGCTAAAGACCAAATAGTCATCTATGAATAAACAGGAAAGTTGTAGCTAAGAACAACTTTTCCAGATTTTATCTGAAAGAATACTGACGGCTGGACTGCTGCTTTAGAACACTGAAAAAAATATAATTTTAAAGTGATACATAAATCTTCTGCTTTCCTTGATAAAATTTACTGGTCTTCATAAGCTGCTTAATCACAAACTTGATAGTGCTTTTGATTAATGACTGGGGAAAGAAAAAAAGTCATATTTTATCTGAAAAAGAAATGGCAGTTTTGTAGCAGTGAGAGCTATAACCAAGCTAACTCTATAATAGAAGGGAAATGGATACTTTCCAGCTTTTACAGTACTGATTGAGCTTTTAATACTAAATAAATCTCTTTTCCCACACTGCTGAAACTTTCATTCTTCCAAGAACAAGCTTAAACCTGAGATGATATCAAATACATTAGCAAAGTCTAATACAGGAAGGAAGGGGAAAGCCGTATTTTAACCACTCCTTTAAATCTTTCAGGTGTTCTGGTGTGGGGGAAGGAATTGTCCTCCTTAAATAGAAGTAGACTTCCAGCTCTAGTGACCTTTAAGAAGCAAGTATCTTATTGTCTTTTACCACCAAACATTTGTATTGCCTTTAGAATCAATTTATCTGGGTTTATCTCCAGATAGCAGTACTTGGGAGTAAATGAACATTCAAGTAGAACTCCTAACTGTTAAGACACAGTCTTCCAAAAACTTATGGATATAGTGAATTTTAAAAAGAGAAGTAATTCTGTAAAATTCTTCCCCCCACCCCCCGCAACTTCAATGAAGGAATTTACCTTTTTGGAGTTAGTCATATGCACATATCTCAGCAGACCCAGAATCAAAGAGCATAACGATTGATGCTCTTTGATCGCTACAGAAGGATCACTACTGTAAGCAACTGTCTTTCACAGCTGTTGTATGTATATAAGAATCATTCCAGTGTTATGTGGGTCAGAGAAGACAGACTAGTATTTCAAATGGATGCAAGTTAATTTCAGTATATTGAATTAGAAAAGGTGAGATTACCCTTCTCCCTAAATTATGTGACAGCTCTGTAGAGGTAACCTTAAAAACAAAGATGTTTTTTTGGAGAGTTTGCAGTACTGAGGTTAAAGAGAGAATCAACTAAAATGAAAAGAAACCAGTTAAGTTTAAGAATATTTTGGCTAGCAGGACTCCAATGGGTCTTGTAAGATTCCCCTATCTACAGGATGGAAAAATTAGAAGGAGAGCATGTGCTAGTAATAATCTATCAATTTAAAATTTGCAAGAGGAAGAACAGCTTTTCATTTGCATTGCCCTGAAAATCTAAGTAAAAGGGAGCATTAATTCTTTACAGCATTACCTGAGGATAAGCAAACTCCTTGCTATGGATATAAAGAGAAGTAGTAGGTGAGTCAGATCAATAAAGGGCATTTTTGCCATGAAATTATCTTTTTAAACTTCACTGTTCAGTGGGAGTGACTATTAATGGTGAAATACTAGCCTCTACAACTTCACTTAGAGCTGATGCATGTTATCAGAAATATAATCAATGTTATATTTGTAAACAACAGGTCCAGGAGAAGCAAGAAGTGGAGCCCGACTAACTCAAAGAGTCATCACTCTTCTACCCTTTTTCACTGAATCAGATGAGTTGCCAAATCAAACTAAATCACAAAAAATCAAACAATCAGAGAGTCACTAGGTTGGAAATGACCTTTGAGATCATTGATTCCAAAAGAACCTGTCCTCTATTAAACCATATCCCTAAGCACCTCATCTACCCATCTTTTAAACACATCCAGGGATGGTGACTCAGCCACCTCCCTGGGCAGCCTGTTTCAGTGGCTAATAACCCTTTCATCGAACAACTTTTTCCTAGTGTTTAATCTGAACCTTCCCTGGCACAGCTTGAGGCCATTCCCCCTTGTCCTATCATCTGTCACTTGGGCAAAAAAGACCAACATCCATCTCTCTACAACCTCCCTTCAGGTAGTTGTAGGTGGTGATAAGGTCTCCCCTCAGCCTCCTCTTCTCCAGGCTAAACATCCCCAGCTCCTTCAGCCGTTCCTCATATGATTTGCCCTCCAGCCCCTTCCCCAGCCTGGCTGCCCTTCTCTGCACACGCTCCAGGACCACGATGTCTTTCTTGTAGTAAGGAGCCCAAAACTGAACACAGTACTCAAGTTGTGGCCTCACCAATGCCAAGTACAGGGGCACAATCACTTCCCTGGACCTTCTAGACACGATGTTTTTGATACAAGCCAGCATTAGCCTTCTTGGCCACCTGGGCACACCACTGGCTCACATTCAGTCCAGGCAGCTTTCTAGCCACACTTCCCCAAACCTGTATTGCTGTACAGAGTTGTTACGTTCCAAATGCAGGACTCTGCACTTGGCCTTGTTGAATCTCATCCTGTTGGTCTCAGCACATCAATCTAACCTGTTTAAATCTCTTTGAAGAGCCTCCCTACCCTCAAGCTGATTGACGCTTCCTCCCAGCTCAGTGTCCTCCACAGACTTCCTAAGGGAACATTCAATCCCTTTATCCAGGTCATTGATAAAGATACTGAACAGAAATGGTCCCAGGACTGAGCCCTGGAAACCACCACTTGTGATCATCCTCCAGGTGGATTTAGTTCCGTTTACCATTACTTTTCGGGCCCAGACATCCAGACAGTTTTTTATGCAGCAGAGGATGCACCTATCCAGGCCAGTGGTAGCCAGTTTCTCAAGCAGAATGCTGTGAAAAACAGTGTCAAAAGCTTTGCTTGAAGTCTAAGTACATTATATCCACAGCCTTTCCCTCATCCACTAAGCGGGTCACCTTGTCATAGAAGGTGATCAGGTTAGTTTGGCAGGACCTGCCTTTCATAAACCTATGTTGACTGGGCCTGATCACCCAGTTGTCAAGCATGTGCTGCGTGATATGGGTGCAACATCTGCCAGCCTCCAGACAAGTGGAACTACCCAGTCAGACAGGACTTCTGGTAGATGATGGAAAGGGGTTTGGCAAGCATGTTCAACATCTCCCCTAATATCCTCAGGTGGATCCCATCCAGCTCCATAGACTTCTGAATGTCCTGTTGGCCAATCATATCTCTAACCGTATCAAACTCTAACTCAAATCAAATAACAGCAGACCCTCGTGAAGTGCAGGTCAAACAGACCTGAGTAATATGCAGTCCAGTCTTACTCAAAGCATTTTCCTTTTGATTTTCATGTGTTTTACCCAATATGTTGAAATTAAATTGTGTGTACAAAATTTCTTGTCCTTACAGTAGAAGTTGTTGCCTTGCTCTGCCCTACCCAAATGATGGGCTATCACTTGCTCTTGGTCTCCCTCTTTTTGGTGTTTCAGTTAATCTTTGAGCTATAATCTATACAACTACACTGATTCAACAGGAGATATTGAGAATAGTTCTCACCTTTACAAAAGGTCAACCTAGTATTTCAGAAGAGTGGGAGCTGTGAATCTGAATCCTTTTTTGTCAGAGATCAGAAATGAAGCAGGTTCTGTATTTGTGCTGTATTTGGAGACAACCAACTAAACAGTTGCATTAAAATGTTCTCCATGCTCTCTTTTAAGAGAGGATGATAAAAGAAAAGAAGACAACACAACACTCTGAAGGAGTTAATCAAGTTAGGCACTACTTTTCTGAACCAAGCTACTAAAATAAAAATGAAAGTTTGCCTGACATCTGGTTATTGTAATGCACTATCTAATCAGAGTGAACTGGGATGCTAATTTGCCTTAGAAGTACCATTAGCAATGGATTAAAAATAATAAGAATTCCTATCCTTTCCACCAGAGGTTTTCCCTATCCAAATAGCCAATTTGGCAGTCACTACAACCGCAAGAACATAAAAAAACTAGAATCAAAACCAAATAGATTGGTCTCTATCCATGCATGGCAGGGAAAACCTCCTCAGATAGTAATTACAACTCTATCTTTAAGTAGAGAAAAATGCACAAAGGAAAACCATAAAAGTTTGATGGACTCTGCATTTAAAGAGGGTTTTTTAAAGAGGGTTTTGGGCTTTTTTTTCTGCTGCTACTGTTTGTGCAGTGCCTGGATCTCAGTTTGTTGCTATGTTGTTGACTAGATTAGATAGCTTGTGTAAGTGTCATGCTTTAAATATTTATGTTAGGAAAAACATAAGGTTTAGCATCACTGCAGTGGGAAGTGGATGTTCT
Organism: Hypotaenidia okinawae; assembly: GCA_027925045.1. Taxonomy (NCBI): domain Eukaryota; kingdom Metazoa; phylum Chordata; class Aves; order Gruiformes; family Rallidae; genus Hypotaenidia; species Hypotaenidia okinawae. Next base: position 135,780,190 of record BSDF01000002.1, on the reverse strand, counting down.
GAGGGTACGTAAAAAATATGATGGGTTTAGAGGAATACATTACTCACTTCTGAGAGCCTTCATTCTTTCAATAATACAGTGGATTTCAGCTTTCCAGAGATTAAATTTATAACCAAATTCCTATTTCCATTTCTCTCAGATAGAAGTGTTAACATTATACAAGCATTAATGGTACTGCACACTGTAAATGCATCACCCTGTCTCTCCTCTCCCCATGATTACCATTTGCTTACAAGACCGTATAGGAAAGCAGTGGCCACAGATGTTTGTCCTCCATGTTTATTTCTGCTCTCCCTCACAGGTGCCTGCCTTGCACCTCTGGGCTCTTTCTCATAGAAATTAAGCCATGTGTTCTTCTCCCCAGTCTCTCTTCAAGAAAATATGTAAATTTTGTAAAAAAAAATAAAATTAAAAAGTAAAGTAACCTTATGGAAAAAGTAATATTACTGGACCACTTAAGTTATCACATTTTCTTTTGTTTCTTAAACTTCTCAATTTTATTTAAAAGGGAAGCTTCAAAAGCTCACAAATACTGAACATGAAAATCCACCTCTGTTCTAATCACCTTTAGATATTATTATACCAAATAAATTAAAAATATTTTCTTCTCTAAGCCTTTTCCCCCTTTACTCTTAAAGGAGAATAAAACTGAGGAGTGTTGAGATACCATTGGCCAGTCTCTAGGCATCAAAAATGAGATTATGTATTGAATATTTTCTGAATAAGAGATACCTATTTCAGTACTTATTTATTTGTTTAATCCTTTGTCAAAGTGCTGTTTTGGTGTGTGCTTGCCTGGTTCTGAAAAAAATTTTACTGATCTTACTAACATTTGGGGGAAAAAGTTTTATCAAGTTGATTTACTTTTCAACCTCTTAATGCAGATAGCCTTCAGGCAGGATAAAAACCACCTGTCTAGTGGTTTTCCATGAACATTTCTAAATTCAGTGCATCTCTATACTGATGTACAGGTTACAGTCCAGAAGTCAGCCTTCTTGAAAGGAATGGTTGTCTACCCTCCCTCTCTTTTTCCTGGGGTTTCCTTCTGATGACACTCAGCAGATGAACCCTTGTTACTTTCCCTACAGTAAACATCTGCAGAAAATATTCACAAGAAATTTAACAGTACAGGATGGTGTTTGAGCTTATCTCCTGTATTTTGAGAAACTGTAGCACTTGAACTTCTTATTTTGAACAACTACAAGTCTCCCAGAATCAGTTCACACACAGAGGGCTTCCCATAGGAAAAAATCCATAAGATCACATACTGATAATTTCTGCTACAGGATGTGGCAGAGAAACCATTCCCTCCTATAGTAATCTGTTCCTTTCCTTGGAGATGCATGAAAAATAGGAAAAGAAATGGGACTATGACCTCAGTAGCATAAGATTATTAAATGACTACATGTGGCATAAGAACACCATTTTTTAGGTTGTTTATTTCTGACGTGAGGATGACCTCTAACACATTCCAATCCAGTACATCTTATCAACTAAGGTGGTGAGGTGCCCCAAAACTGCCATATAGATTATGTGGTCTTTCAGTTGGGGCTGCAGGAGTCCTAATTCTTCCAGTGACCTAGCCCATGGCCTAGACCCCTCTAGACAGGCCTCACGACTATCTTGCTGGAGGGGCCATTCTTTTTTCCCCTAGGTCCAGAGGTTTATTTTGGATATTCATCTCAGTGAAAGAGCACAACCCAAGTTGATAAAGCTTTCTCACATCTGAGTCATTTTTCAGACAGTAACATACTGTTACTAAAGAAATTCTGCACACAAGAACCATAAGAAATACAGGCATAAACATCTAGTAATGGTGGTGAAGAAAAAAACCAAAAAAAGCCAGACATGATAAGGGAAGTGTCCTTTCTACTAGTAGTGAAGAACATTTCCTCACCTTTCATTATGCCTGCAGACCAGTGGCATAATTATACATAAGTGGGTTACATTTTTCTTCTGTCTTATACCCCTTTCATTTGATTCACATGTTATTTTCATCAAAAGAGGTCACTAGCAAGAGGTGGCATCAGCCGTCATAATTTTGGCAGGCTGACAGTCAATTTTTTCACCTCCTCCAACCCACCCATCACATTATGGCATGATGATAGTATCACACTCAGGGCTAGCCAGTATCTGGGGAAGATTCCAGAAAATGAGTCTTTAGGATATGGCTCCTACCTTAACTAAGTAATTTCATATAGAGGAATGTGAAAATGAATAGGAAATGTCAGCACCGTCTTTTCCAGCCTATTGCCACAGAAGTGTTCCCATCTGTTTTTTCTTGTAAGCTGAACCAATTCTGTAAGCTGAACAAATCCTGTTAGTTGGATTTGACATATAAAACTGAATTTGAAGGGAAAAATTAGAACCTGCATTCCTTGAAGACCAAAACTATCAGGATTATTGTACATTTCCAGATACCTTCCGACCATAAAGACCTATTGCTGCCTCAAATCTAGGATGCAAAAGATGATTCTGGTACATTTGTGCCAGTGTATAAACTGCAACATAAGAAAACCCTCATGAATCAGTTCAAAATTAGCTATATCAAAAGAGTAAAGAATCATCCTTTAATTAACTTTTGCTATTTCTAATGATTCTTCACTGAATACTGCAGTTATAATGCATACATCTATCCATAAACCTGATAATATGGTTAAGGAGACATATTCCCATTAGAAGCTTTATTTATTTATTTATTTTTAATTGAGGCATAGTTAGTTAGATGACAATATCAGCTGCATTTAAAATAAGAAGATATTGAGTATATAGGGGAAATATTAACTCCAGACCATTTGTTTTTTTTCCCCTGAGGAAAAAAATGTCTTTTAAAAAGTCCCCAAAATTAAGGAAGATAGATAAATTAGTGCTATCATTTTTTTTAATCCATAAAAACAGGCAAATTTTTCAAATCTTACATGGTACAGAGGAAAAACATTGCAAGTTCTAGATTCAGCTGCTGTCTGACTACTATTGCAGAACTCTAAAGAAAGATGTACTATTCTTAGCTGTCAAGATCCTTGAATCATGGAGAGAAACAGAAGAAAGATACCTGTGAAAACATTCTGCACGTTACATTTTGCATTGTGGAAAGATATGAATGGAAGTGAAAATCAGGCTTTGATCTTTTTAACATGCTACACCTGATTTAATACAGAAATAAAACTTCAGATGATGTCTATTGATCTGTACATTCAAACAAATGGAGCAACTGACACAGCCTGATGAGGATGCAAAGCAGTCCTTGGAATTCATTCTATGCCTATTAAATACACTGGTAGTTAAATCCGGGCTTTCATGCATTTTATACCAAGTACTAAGGGGAAAAACAAACCAAAATACCCAAAAAACCCCACCCAAAGACCAAACACCTCCAAGAACAGTTTTGAAGAAAGGAATCTCTTCCTCTTCATTCAGAAAAAGAGTCATTCTTCCTTTTTATATTTTCTTGTGACATAAGAACTCTTTAACACAGCTTCAAATTGTGTGGTGAAAGAGTCCTACCAATTGTTTTAGCAGTGATTATAAATCAAGTGAACATCCAGCATTTAAATTACCTCAGTTTTAAAAGACCTGCTACATTTCATGAAGAATAATCTCTTGCAGAAGTTTAGCACAAAATACCTAGTCTACAAGTTCCTTGTTTCAAATTTTACCTTTGGATTTAAAAAAAAAGTGTCTGAAAAAGAAATTGTTATCCAAAATATGGAAAGCCTATGGATATATCACATTTTTAAATAGGTATGCATTATTTCCTTGAAGAAAAAAATGGGAAAAGGAATACATCATTAATAAAATAGGGTGTACTCCACTTGTATCTAGACAAAGTATGAGACAGGTTTGAAATCCCTGTACCCTGTAGGGTTTACATAAATATAGTATATAGTAAGCACCAGTCAAAACCAACATACCTAAGGAGCTAACTGGATACAGGCTATCTGCTTTGCCACTGCACTCTTAATCTCCTTACTTAACAGTGCATCGTGATAATCAGTTAACTGAAGTGCTTTTAGCATGTTCAGAGACTGACAAAAATAACTAAATCGCCATAGTGCATAGAGGAGAAATGAAATATTGAAGTAGATTAATCATTTTACCACGGTCAGGAGGTGAACTTGTACCTCTGTTGGTATCAAAGTATTAGGTCTTTTGTGGTCTGGTTATTATTTACAAAATCACATCATATGAAGGGGTTTCAAAAATATATTTAATTAGTCACAGGCTAAAGCAATATAATATTAATTAACTGTGGATGTCAATAGTTAGTAACTGGTTCCCAAAGGCACTTTTTCTATAATGTCTGACACATTCCTTCTGCATGCCTTTTAATTATAAATTAAAATTAGCATAAACAATGTAATAAAAAAAAAGAATCAAAACATGTTTATGCCTGGCATTTTTTAAAAGACAAATGTGCATAATTTTGCCAAAGTTCTTAGGAGATAAATATTTTCCTCTAATATATTATATATTTTTTCATTATTCTATGTTTTATAAACAACTTTACAAATTTTAATAAACAAGGAACAATATTACATATTCTAAAAAAAATAATAATTTAATTTTTATAATGAGAATACAATTACTCTCACAAAGGCTATGTCTGCAGGTATAGTTTACATGTGGCAATCAAGTACATTTTCATGCATTAAAAAAATTAATCCACTAAAATTTCTTATAGTAAAATAAAAATGAATTTTTTCTCAGATTTCTTCTGAGATTCCTCTGTTACAAGCCAATGTACAGGAACAGAGAGACAGGATTTCAAATGCAAAAGATACAAAGCTACCTGTTGTCCACAGCTGGATAAATAAGTGAAAATACTTTAGATATTAATTCATAATTTAGCCATTCACACACTAAGCTACAACACAGACTGAAGCATTAGCAAGATTTGCACTGCTTTAAACGTAAACCAGAACACAGACCTTAGTAAAAAGGGAGGTTCCAAGCTCTTGGCTGGAGTGATCATTGATGGGGGTTGAAAAGGGAGGGGAAGGTCCCTGTTACAAGATTCAAATCCAGTTAACTATTACAAAGACTGCCTGGTAAGTGTCAATGCAGGAAAAAGTGTTGCAAACTAACTTATGAAAATCGTTGGTTTGTTCCTACAGCTACTACTAGGTTAGAATGAGAATTCTTGCCAGACAATAGAAGCCCCAGGGAGGCAGCCCTTGGGACATTTTCAGTACTTTAATATAACTGCTAAATATGTGATTACAGAACTAATGGATAGGGTTAGGTTTCTGCATTTCTGATGCTTGGATGACCAGCATAAATCGATCATAAATTGATAGCTAAAATTCAGAGCTTTAAAGTGATACCATGGACTTGGAATAAAAGCAGAACTAAGGACACAAAGAGACTGCTAAAGGTCTGTTAACAGGGATTGATTCAACATGGCAGCGGAGGTATTTGAAATTGAGTTTTATCTCTAAACTGAACCATGCTTGATTTTACCCAAAACCTGTAGAATCTCAAAAATATGTCCTTGTTATAAACTCTATAAAAATGTATATTTTACTGATTTGTAGGAAATTCACCTAAAACTTAATTTCATCAAAACTGTAGTTAAGACTGTCTGTAAATCCAGGAGGGAATTAAAAATGAATTTATTCCTTGGTGGGTTTTTTTTTTAAATAAGAAGGGTGGAATAAAACCAAGTCTAAACCTGATAAAACAAACCCCAACAGAAGACCTTTTAGTGTCATTCACTCAAAAAATAAAATAAATTTTTAAAAGCTTTAAAAAGTTCAGGTTTGTAAAGAAATTAAACCTCTTGCGATTTAATGTAATTTACTGGGTAGCTGGTGATTATTAGTCAATTAACTTTTTAACTTCCTGGTGAAACTACAGATATAGTTTCATTATTCATCTCTAAATGTTCAATATCCATTTCTAAATATAAACTAAACTCTTAATATCAAATATGTGAAAGGTAGGATTTATTGTAACCAGAAAATGTTCACTCTCCTCTAAATTTGTACACTAACAGTTGAGTTTGTATGTAGTATAACCATTAAACCTAGAAACAACAGTCTACAACATAAACCAAAAGTACTAATGGTAAAAAAAGCCATCACTGAAACAGATTGTGAACAGAATTTCTTTAAGGCATTAATCAGACCTAAACCTGATTAAGTCCCTAATTGGCTTGATTACTGATGACAAGAAGACATGTGCTGTATACCTCTTCATGGTAAAGGAGTTATAGAGGCTTCAGGAGAGTTGAAGGGGCAAGATGTTTAAAAAACTAAGAGCAGTATTTTCAAGAGCCAAATTATCACCTGAGGAAGCAGATGACAAGAACGAAGATGTCTCTCCACCACCCAAGGCATCTACAGGCCAGGTATATTTTTTATTGTTTAGTATAGACTTAGTAATGTTTTGTTTAGAAAATATTTATGAAAGCAAGTGTTAATGACTAGATTTTCAAACATACTTACTGCACCGAGTATCATTTTTATTTAGCAAAATGAAATAAATGCCTTTATTCCTCTCCTACCTTTTCTTTATGAAGAAAATACAGATTACCTCCTTTTGTAAGTTACTTTCCAAACAGAACCAACCTGCAATAGTACAGGCTTAGAAGAGGTCTTGATCAACATAGCAAATGAGGAATTATAAATACAGGAATGGCTGCTTTTGATGTCCTTTTTGTCTTGTTCCCTGATGGCAGAAAATACCAGTATATCCTTTCTGAATATCAGAATGGCATGCGAGTATATATCAGCCTGTCTCCCAATAACTGTTGGAAGGGAAAAGTAATTTTATTTGGCTTTATTTTACTAATATTACTCCTGTTTGAAAAATACAGTAAGTCATATTAGTCTATAATTTTTATTCAGTAGCTCTTTACTGTAAAAGTTAACTCATTCCTTTCATTTTAATTAATGGACTCTTTTTAAATTAGGTAGGATAGATACTTCATTTCTTACCTTTGAATTTTTATCTTTTCTCAACAATTTCCTGGAGAGCGTTTTGATTTTTACCAGCTTGACATAATAAAAACTTTACAAAGCAAAATGGCAACAATTTAGATTTTCACCAAATAACTAGGAAAGTGAAATGAGTTCTTTAGTATCAGCCTAAGCTATGAATCTGAACAGATGCTGAACATATCAACTAAAACTCCACCTCTATAGACTTAATCTAACACTCATAATTATCAAGCTCATACAAAACTTCTGGGGCCTTGATTTATGTGTATGACTTTTACTGTTCTAAGTAAAACTGAAATAAACATAAATGTTTATAAGACTGAATCATTTCCTAGAAATTGTATGTTTCTGAAGCTCATCAGTTTGTATAATTTCAAGAACAGGTGTGGGTTAATCCAGCCCAACTACAACTTAAATTTGATTTGTGATTATTCTAAATATTTTTTTAATTGTTTGATGAACAGATATTTCTGTACTGCCATCTACATGGAATGACAAAATATTCTGTGTTTGATAAAGTTCATATATTGCACATCTGTAGACTAAGTATTGTTCATGTGTGCTTTAAAGGTTTACACATTGGTTTTCTGGAGTCAATAAAATACTGTTTTGAAAGAAGAAAAATCCTGAACCTCAACAGCTGACTTTGGTGTAGCCTGATACCTTACTTGGGCAAACTGTCTTAGGAAGAAATACATATTTAGATTTCCCTGGAGACATGGATTACTCTTTTTCAACAGAATAATTTCATACATCAGTGCATCATATGACCATCAGTCTCCACAATTATAGGTACCATTAAGATAGAGACAGATGAATGGGTCTAGAATTAAGACATTTTCTGCCTGCCTACCAGGAGAAAGCATCTAAAGAGAAAAGAAGAAATGTACATAATATCTGATAACTGTAAAGGGTTTTTCTTACGTTAATAGGAGGAAGCCTGAAACAAAGAAAACAACTTTTACAACAAACTATCACATAAGTAAAATTAGTGTGCACAGAGTGCTTTCAATTTTCATATTAAAAAATTATATATATATATATGTATATTAGATCTTCAGTGCAAGATTTTCTGTATAAAAGCAGACAGGAAAAAACAAGTACTTAGTCTCAGAAACTCAAAGAGAATGCCATTGAGTTGGGAGAAGAGAAAAAAGTTCATGAAACCCTGAAATCTCCAAAAGTCAAATAATTTTTCATATATTTATACTATCTATCATTCTGAGTAATAGAAAAGAATATTGAACACTAGGAAAATTCATTCTATCTGGGATAAAAAATACTCAAGGGTTTGATTTACCTTATGCTTTTACATAGTACTGCAACCTTACATAGTTACTGTAACCTACAACTCCCCATGTGCTTCTCACTCCCTCTTCCAAGGGCTACACTGTCAAAGGTAAGATGAACCAAGGTATCGGTACATGAGGACTTGATTTGTGGATCTAAGCCAGTAAGTGTGGGAGGAAGTTAATTTTTTTTCAGTAAAAGTTGATACTGTCTGTATTTTGTAAAGATTGAGATCTGTCATTGTGGTAAGGTAGCTCAAAATATACCAGGTCTATTAGCCCAGCAGAAGAATGAATAATTCAGGGATGCAGACTGTCTTATGAGTGGCAGCACTGACCATGTGACGGAGGCTGTGGGAGTATGTAGCAGCAGAACTGCAGGCTAAAGAGGTGAGTTTGCACAGCAGATATGAAGGCATCTGTTATCGACAAAAGGACACTCACCCCGGGAGTGTAGCAGCAGCAACAGTTTATTCAGAGAGAAAGAATCGGCGCCGGGCGAGTGAGGACAGAAGTCTCATCACACCGTGCCTTTCAAGTTTTGTTACAGGTTTTTATACAATATGAGAAGAAAGGAATTGGATTTTGCAACCTAGTTAATTATGCAGCATCATTGGTAAAAGCACATTCATAATTGCATGTTTCACCACAACTGCCCAGTTTTGATTAACTACTTCTGTTTTTCTTCAGTAGCCGTGTCCTCCTTCTTCAAAATTGGTTTAGGCTGGCATTGTTCCGGTACTGCGGTTAAGGGGGCTTCCTGTTCTGTTCTTGGTTGTATCAACTCATTTAGTTCTGTAAGAAGCTCCTTGTTCAAAGCATATCGCGTTACACAACTTAGCAAGCGCGTTATCTTTGTGCAGGATCAGTTCATACCTCTGCTAGCTCAAGCAGAATCAGCAAACGCTTTTAACAGCATCAGTTTGATTTCAGCATCCAAATCCTTTTCTGGACCTATCTGGAAAGTTTTTTCCATGAACACAAACAGAACACCCAAGAACAAAGTGTAGCACATGTAAACTTGGTTAATGAAATTCCTGGCTGAATGCTGCAAACATCAAACCATCGTTATCATTCTCAACAAAGCATCATCTACAGTTTCTAATCCTGCTTATTTTTTTTAAGGGTGAAAACAAAAAGCCAGACGAACCACAGAAAGCAGGTGATGATAAAAAAGCAGAACCCTTTCCAAAGCAAGGTCAGTAATAAGCTATCTATGAGTATTCAAAGAAATATTTTCTGGGCAAAATAGATGCAAAATATATAGGTCTGTAAATATAGTTGTTCATTCAAATTCTCTGCCAGGTGCCAAACTCTTGTATTTGTGGAAGACATTAAGAACTCTGAATTGTTATTGACCCTAAACCAAAGATTTGTTACAGAAACATGAGGACCATCCAACAATAACAAAAGGCAACACGCTTTCAAGCACACAGTATGTTCATGAGTTTGTCCACTTTAATCAGCTAGTCTAACAAAATCTATTTTCTTTTACTGTAAGCTGAATTCTTAGAAACTTTACTTTAAAATAAAACTATTTATTAGCTTAAGAAAGAAAATGTGATATGTTTAATGTATTTTTCCATATACTTTTCATGTATTAAAAAGTATAAAAACAAAACCGACTTTAAACTGACATTCAAATCTTTCATCTAGCAGTCATTCAAAACATTAAAAAGAAAAAAAAAAAGTAGATAATTTTGAAAAGCAATGCCATTAAAAGTATTTGCCATCACCATTCAGAAGACATCTAGGAACAGAACACAGTAAGGTGGAGCTCCGGGCAGAAATACAAGGTAATTATTTTCCCAAGTAGCTGGTTTCTAAAAAGAGTGGCCACTGGCCATAGCTATTCTGCTCATGTGTTGTGTGTCATCTCTCACTCCACCTCCCAGTAGCCAGGACTCTTTTGCTTATATCAGAGCCAGAATGACTGCTGCAGCAGCTACCAAACTAAAGGTTCAAGATGGGTGAAGCAACAACTGTGTCTGGGTCGTGTTCCCTCTTCCCCTCTCTCTCACAGCATCAGTAGTGCAACCCTGTCCTTTTCCATTTTCCGGTACTGGAAATGTCCAATTTTCCTGTAGCCTCATGCTTTTCCTCTGGGACAGCAATTCAGGTTCCTTTCACTGAAGCAGCAGAGCATAGGCTGAGGAACCTCCAGCCTTCTGTTATAAAAATCATTTAAGGAGAGAGGAGCAACTAGAAAAAGACTACAAGCATGCTTGCATAATCCTTAATTGCTCTTTGTGTAATATAGCAAGTATCACAACAATTGTTCTTCATACAGTGAAACTTTAAACAAAGACCATTTAATGCAGTTATCTTGTTTTATAATGACTGAAGCACTAAATCTAGACAGAACAAAATCTGACATGAATTAACCATAGCAATAAACTAACAATTGGAAAAAAAAATCATCTCATATTTTGTGGCTTTTTAACAACTTTAAATCACAGGTGCTGTCCCATGACAGAATGAAATGTCATTATGGATTGTTTTGTTTGTTTCCATCTGATTTTACAGATTAATGTATTTTATTAATCTATATTTTGGAATGCTAAACATTTTTTTTCCTTCTAAAATATAAAACAAGTGGTGGCATAGAAGCAACTACCTCATCAATTACTTTAGGAATATATAACAACATAGTCTATGTTTGTCTGGATTTCTTTAAATTCATAGCTTTCTAGAAGGTGCTTCATGTGTCACTTTCATACAGCTACAAGGTAGTTTCTCCGTTTGCATTTGGATATTAATAATAAGCTGGGACTGTTCAGTCTTGAGAAGAGAAGACTAAGGGGGGACATAATTAATGTTTATAATTATCTTAAGCATGGGATGCAGGGGGAATCAGCCGGCCCCTTTTCAGTGGTCTGTGGAGACAGGACAAGGGGCAATGGCTCCAAGTTAGAAGTTCCTCACCAACATGCAGAAGAACTTTTACACAGTGAGGGTGACAGAGCCCTGGGACAGGCTGCCCAGGGAGGTGGTGGAGTCTCCTTCTCTGGAGATATTCAAGACCCGTCTGGGCACCTCTCTGTGCAATATGAGCTAGGGAGCTGCTTTGGCAGGGGGTTGGACCCAATGATCTCTCGAGGTCCCTTCCAACCCCTATGATTCTGTGATTCTATGATTAATAAATTAGATAGACAATAGCTATATAAGCCAGAGAACTTACACAGGCAACCCACCTCAAGAAAAGCTTATGAATTCCAGCACCTGCCACCTAGCTTCTCACCATCCCAACGGAATTAGGAACTCCATTATCCCTGGCCAGAAAAGTGAGGCCGGTCTCAAGCAGTCTGCAGTGAGTCTAAATAAAAAGTCCCACAAAACTTGAGAACTGGTGAACTTTGTATCAGACCTAAAGTCGCGTGGACTGTTATTTTCTTATTCTAGCATCTGTGGGTAACCATAGGCTAAGAGACCAGAGAAAGCATTTTGCAGTGTATGTACAATTTGGAGAGATTTAAAGTGCAGTCAGGTCTCAACCAGCAGTAGTTAAGGGAGAGCAGTTAAATGGAAACTTTATAACTAGTTAGAGAAATGCCTTTCCAAGATGTGTCATTAGTTACTTCAGCATAACCAGCTTAAGAGACCATTAAAACCAATAGTCACATTTTGCAACTCCAGAGTCCTGAAACACAAACCGACAGAGCAGAGCTAATCTCCACCCCCTTCTTCTCACATGGCCAGAACCAGCCATCACCTTCTTTCCTCCTAGCACTTCATAAGGCAGCATGATGTTCCCTGCACAGATGAGAACTCAGCAGTAGGCACAATTGGCACCCATGTGGTTAAAACTTGGCCACTTACATTTCTCAGCAACACCTGGTACTTTTGGCTTCTTTGCTGGCTACTCATTGCCTCATCTCCACCTCCTCAGTTACCCTTTCTCTCACTAGCTTGCTTTGTTATTAATTCTCTGCTTAATTAGTTCACTCTATAATTAATTCTCTGTGCATAGTCAGTTTGTTCCATAATGGATTCATTTTTTTAATTTATTCCCTGCATTTCTTTATGTACTTAACAAAGTGTGATTCACCTAATTACAGGTTCTCCGTGACATTGAATCCAATTGCTATATTTTCTTTGCATATTTATCACCTCCTATAACTGACTGGCTATACAAATGCTTTACTTGTTTTACACATCGTTGTTCAATAGCTGTTGGTGGTTATGCAATTTAGAAGCCCGTGTTCGGCCTCTACATGCTAGTTGGTGTCTGAATAATCTGTATCAAAATTTCTTTCATCCCCCAGCAGCTCTCTCCAGCATAGTTCTTTCCAACTCATCCTTTCTCATTCCCTTTCACTAAACACTTCTCAGGACCACACTTAAGTACTGTTCTTCTGAAATCTGTCCTCATATCCTGAGAAACTGTTTTGTTTCAAACATTCTGGTTTTTGATGTTCCACAAGTGTCTTTTTTTTTTTTCCCTGATTCACTGATATATTTATGCAGCTTTTAGTAAAGTCCAGATTGCCATTGCTTTGTAGGACCTGAATGAAAAAGCTAGACTAAAACTATCATAGGTATTTCTATGCATGCTATAGGTGCTCTACTGGATTGTAAAATACAGAACCTCGTATCTCAGAGATTACCATGTTAATTTTCAGTGTTATTTAGTATCTTCAGAGCCCAGATGCTTTGAAAAGCACCCAGAGGACATACAAAAGCTATATAATTTGTGGGCAGGTAAACGCAAGTGCCATTCTATTGTGTATGAGATATTGGTGCTTATATCCTAAGGGAGCAGCCCAGATAGAGTAAAACAAAAACAAATCAACAGCTACAACAAAAAACCCACCAACCAAGAATTTTAATCAGCGTCCCTGAATGAATAGCATCTCAAAGGAAGGGCTGTTCAAAAGGAACTTCAGCCCACCCCAGACACTCTCTGTGAGTACGCTTTTGTTTAGATACTCGAGAGACATTCACTTTTCCACTAAATGTTTGGCTAAAAAAGAAAAGCTGCAGAAGCTGCTGATAACTGCCACCTTTCCTATAATAGCCTAGCTGTTTTACCTCCACTCTTCCGTAATGAGTGAGTTCAAACCTGTGTGTCTCATGTTCCAGTAGGCATTCCCAAACTATCCACATAGAGTCTAGACTAGAGAGGTGTGGGAGGAAATTCTGTGGCCTTCCTAGTTGCTGGGCCACTGTGCAGAAAAAAAAGTGTAAAAACCTGTGAAGTCTGAGAAGATAAGAATACACCATGGAGCCTGGAATTAACGTGACAGGTAACTGCAACAGTAGCTTTGTGGGAGGAATGAGGAACTTTGATTTCACTATGTATTTATGCTACAACATTGTTGAATCTTTAAAAAGAGGAAAAAATAAGACCCAGAGCCAAGGTTTCCTCTTCTCAGAGGAAAGCTTTGATCACTAGCTGCTGTGTAAAAGGTGGTCACTCCCTCTTCCTGTAGGCAAAAGCAAAGCAGATATATTTATTAGGGGTACCAAACTTCTGCTGCTGTTATAACCTGACTACTTTCTGCTACTTAGGCATCGACTAATTTTACGTGGATCACACCAAGTAATAAGCCCCTGAAAAGGAAGATTTGGATTCAGTGTGAAATTTCACAGATAAAACCTGCCTTTGGCCTGTTATGAATCTGACTCTTAAGCTGCTTTATAAAACCTGTCTCTTAGCACCTCGAAGTCCAGGGTTAAATAAGTAGTCTGCATTTCAAAAAATACAAGTACAGCATTTTGACATACTGAGCTGCAGCTTAATGAACAAAACCTGTCAATGCAAAGGGACTTTTATAAATAATAATCTCGTCCCTTGTCTTCTTATGCTTTATAGTTTTCATTGGCACTCAGTCAAGAGGCCACTATTATTCCCATAAAATGTATGCTTTAAATATTACCAAGAACTTGAATATGTTTAATCAGCTTGTTTCCACTCCTGCTGATGTGAAGTCTTCCTTTCAGATCTTCATTTCTCACATGATTGACAGGGTTAAATGCTAGGAAAACAAACCCAGCTTCTTCATACAATCTTTCTTTCTTTACATGGAAAATAAAGTTCTGCAATGCCTTTGTTAGCCACTAAAGTTGAGGGTTAAGATGGACCTACTTACTGATTGTTTTTTCTTCAACCCCACTGATTTCTGAACTGTTTTCCCCTGCACAGAACATTTGCTCAACAATTTTGCTTTGAAAGTCAGAGAGGTGTGTGCATTTTGTAACGGTTGAAGCCTCTTCTCTCCTTTGTCCATAGGTTTTCTATGTGTTTATTTCTCTAATTCTATAGCCAAATATTTATGAACATAACTCAAGAACACCTCTGTGAGGGAAGAACAATCAGGCAAATTATTAACTATGTCAGAAGTAACGTGGAAGGTTTCTAGACCAGTTCTCTCCTATTTTACTGCTTCAAAGTCAGTCTTTACTTGTATTCTTTAAGAGAAGCTGTTCTCTATGTTACTTGGTAAGTGATAACATTTAATAGCATATTTGAGACTTCTAACCTATTTTGAAACTTTAACTGGTTTGCAAAAAGAGGAAATAAAAAAACCCCACTGATCTTAAGTGTTTATTTATGTTTCTAAGGTATATAGGTGACAGAGATAGCTTAAAAAAACCCAGATTACTCAAACACACTCTGCCTCCTCACATGTCTTTATGAAGTGTTTCCCATTTCAAACAATGCCATCTAGCCTTAAGCGTTTTCATGCACTGATAAAATTGCCACCATTGTTGTCTGTGTAGTAGTTTAAATAGTTTTATCATATTGGCAGAAACACCAAGCTACATAAGGTTTTCAGGCAACCATTAAATATGCATATTCAACAGAACAAAGACAAAATACTCCTTTACCTTTTGCTTTTTCTGTCCTGTGACTAATTCTCTTCTGTGTTTCTGCTAAGTATTAAGAAGCTAATCAAGAGTTCAGGCCGATGAGAATTTCAGAAATATTTTTTTTCTCTACTGAAGAAATACAAAAGGAAAGCATTAAATGTTCTTTAAATAAAGATTGTCTACATTAATCTTTGTAATAAGGATCAGAACTGAGTGTTAAGGTTGAAACCTGTATCAAGTACTAACAAGTCAATTAACTACATTTAGTATGACACTATCTTTGCGAGATAATACAGTATTTTTTAAGCATAATTTTATTTACAAATACCTATATTTTTGAAAAAGTTGCTAAGAAATTAGCAAAAGTATTTCACAATTTATTGGTGAGGCACTGGGACAGGATGTCCAGAGAGGTTGTGGAAGCCACACTCCTGGAAGTGTTTAAGGCCAGGTTAGATGCAACGGGTCTAGTGGAGGGTCCCTGCCCATTAGGTTGGAACTAAATGGTCTTTGAGGTCCTTTCCAACCCAAACCATTCTGTGAGTCTATATTTAATTAATATAAAATACACACTGCACGATAGTGTTGTGATGGAAATACTGCTTCCACCAAACAAAAATACACAAGCAAATCAACATTTTGTAAATGGCCCTGTAAAACTATATATTGTGGATTCAAAATTAACTGGGACTATGTCAAAGAGAGATCAAGTTTTGTTAAAATGTGCTTTTTTTCAGGCAAAATAAGCAGACCAGATAACTCTTTGCTTTTTATATGAGGAACATCAGTTCTATGTTCATATATTCCAAATCAGACTAGAAAAAGGAGGGGAACTATAGATAAGATACTGTCAGACTTGCTAGTACCAGGCAATGTAGCTGTTTGGGAATTCTGGGGAAGAAAGTCTTCCCTTTCTGAAGTATGGCAAAGGAAAAGCACTTGTTTCTGTTCTGCATTCGGGGAATACATTTAACTGCTACTGTCTAACTGCTGGCATTTATTCATATCTTTTATCTCTAAAAGTAATCTTTTATTTGAAATTTTGCTTTTCTTCATTTTTATCAATAACTGTAATACATTTGTGATGCTAAGGGCCAGTTATTATGACTATGGAATGTGTAACTTGGACATAACTTATCCAAGAAATAGAACTTCTAAAGCCAGCCTAGTGACTGAGAGATTTGTGGTTTATTACTTTCTGGAAGAAAGTCCTTTCAGATTGGCTGACTGCTCCAGAGGCACACCTCCTGATGCTGAATAACTATGGTGGTCTCCCCAGCACTGAGTGGTTTGTTGGGGTTTTTTTTTATGGTCAGAAACAGGTGTCAGATAGGAGAAAAGAACCTGCTTGCTCAGGCAATCTCTCCCCTTGCTCTGAACAGCAGGCTGGCAGGTCAGCACCTTAGTCTCTACATAGATCCTTGGAAGGAATAAGAGGAAGGAGCTGTCCTAGACAGGCTGGAGAGGTGGTAATTGCCTTTTGCAAATCGAAGGGTTTTGAAGAATTGGGAAGTAAAATGAACGAATTGGTGTAAATGACTGACTTATTTTGCAAAGAGAAGAGCAGATTATTTGCTATATTAGGAAACAATATTTTCTGCTCTACTGGTGGAAAGATCATGATAATATTCATGGCCACAAGACAGCAATTATCTCAGTGAATCCATGAGGGTTTAGAGTATTTTTCTGGAATTGCCTATTGCCGTGAGAGAAGTCAGCAACACCTCTATGAGGCTAGGCCCATGACAGAGATTTTTGGATCCACTAATGCACACACTTAGGACTGAAGGCTTTAGAAGAACCAAAATTATTGTGGCAAAAATG
Source organism: Hypotaenidia okinawae (assembly GCA_027925045.1). Lineage (NCBI taxonomy): Eukaryota > Metazoa > Chordata > Aves > Gruiformes > Rallidae > Hypotaenidia > Hypotaenidia okinawae. The sequence continues at coordinate 135,763,323 of BSDF01000002.1, read as the reverse complement.
ACACCCTTGCACTGCTGTGTCCTGGCATTGACAAATACACATATAACAACAACTTCTTAGGTGACAAAAGGTCCTTGGGATTAATGCCTATAGTTTCAGGACAGTGTGTGCAGTGCTAAATTTTAGAAAGGTGACAGTGGAGTTAGTTGGTCCTACGTGAGTGGGTTTAATCTAAAACCAACTTTGCTAGATCTTCCAATGTTATGCTTAGTGTCACAATACTCCACTTTTTGCTAAGACTGAAGTCCTAGTTTCATGTGATTATTACACAGTTTTTAATGAAAACTCCAATATTCAGCCTCTTGAGTTGCAGAAGAAAAAAAAAAAAACCTGAAATATCAATCAAAAGTACTTAATCCACGTTAATAAGTGCAGTCTTCTCTTTTTTTAACTCTACTGCCAAGATGGGAAATGCTCTGCTACAGGCTATTCTGCAAGTGTGCATGTGTGGCAGTAAGAAATCCAATTAATTTGGAAAGGTTGCCAAGTGTCTCTGTCCAAAATTGTGAAGTGAAAACTGAAGATAAAAACTGCTTTGTGGAAACATGAAGAAGGGAGCTGAGCAGGCTCAAAATAAGTTGGATATACTCCTCCAACATGCAGAGATCTTATGGCTACTCTAACTTAATCCTGCAATCCTGTTTCAATAGTGTTCCACTGTAAGTGTAGAAATATGGCACAAGAATAAACAATGAAGGTTGAATAATATTTACCTTCAGCTAGTAGCATTGTCAACCTTACTAAGATAACAGAAGTAAAATAATTACATCCCACAAATAGCTTTTTTTATTACATTTTTGCCTGGCCTAAGTTTTCCCTAGAAGAACAAGGACCCGTGGAAATCAGAAAAATCTGAAAGACTTAGAGGAACAAATCAGTGTTATAACTTGCTTCTTGCTCCTTGATCCTTGTTGTCCCAGGCAGATCACTGGTACGGTGAGTTTCAGCTGGCCTCTTACTAAAGCCAGCTACCTTTTTGAGGGATTCCATTAAACAGTGTTTTGCCCACAAATTTATACTTCCACACTAGCACTTTTTCCTTCCATCTTAAAACAGAACCAGCAACAAATAAATCAATTTAAATTATGTTATTCTTATGGGGAGGCCAAATTATCTGGAATACATAGACATGAGGGGGTTGCACTCCTCAACTCCCACTACTAATACAATGGCACCATTATCTACCTATATTTCAATACAACGGGAACAGAAATCATTTAGAAAAACTGAAATCCTTTCTTTACTCAAATGTAGATCTGTTTTGAAAATTGCTTTAAATGTTGGTGTCTTGGCATAATTCTGCCTCCTTTTTCTCACTTACGATTTCTTTAGTATTACCAGAGTTATGAAAAGCCAGTAGAATATTTCTTGGCTGTCCTGTAAGCCTTGCCATCTACCTGATGGATCATAATTTATTCTAGAAAACATTATTGTACTGTAAATGTACCCTAAAATGACTACCATATTGTTCTTAACTGCATTCTTTTGGCAGTGGCCTCCTAATTCAGACGGGTATGAATTAGATTTAAGCAGTGAATAGCAAGTAGGATTTTTTAAATGTGGCTACACAGATAGCTCTCACAACTTCACACAGGAAGAACTAAAGCTTGACACACAACTGGTAGTGGTGGTGGGCCATGACATACTAATCCTAGTACAAATAAGTCCTGTGCTGGTCCTGGAGATTTATGAACTCTTAAATATTTGTGGAAGTTTGGAATATTGCTGGGGTTACAATGTTTTTCTGCCAGTTTGAATCCAGTCAACATTTAATGGTTGGTGTGGATTCAGAGCTCAGATTCAAAAAAAAAATTACCTTTCTACAGTGGGATTCTTATGTGCAAGCACCATATTTTTTTTTATTTTGTGGTCTTCCCTCCCCATACACATGTTGTCATTCCAGGCATGGATTGTTTTATTTAGGAGCCTGTTATGCTAAATAACATGTCTACACTGGCAATTTGTTTCAGATGAAGAATGCCTTTCTGAAACAGATCTCCTGATTGTCCCCCACTGTGCTCTGTTTTTTCACCAAAAACACTCAAGGAATTCATGACTGGGTTCCTTTAGAATAAAACTAAACCAGAAGTTGTACTCTGTGAGTGAACTTAAGGTTAGTGGATCTGCTGATGGACATTAATTTCAGAGAATCACAAAATACCTGGATTGAAATACAGCTGACTCAGATATAGCTTGATTCGGCATATCTTCACTGTTCTGATTGTTCCTGTCAGGTTGCATTGTATGCTAGTATAGATGTAACTAGGGGGAATTACTATAGCAAAGAATATTCCCAAAGTAGGTAATTACAGAAACATTGAGATTAACCTTGCTGTCACTCTTCAGTATGTGGCTTTTTGGCTGGGGGTGTCAAGGCAGGCAGAACTGAGAAACTGGAAACCATGAATTCAGAAGAGAGCAGAAACTGCAGCTGATGCCAACATTTTTGACTCTTGAATCTTCTTTTCTACATCAAGTCACATTGACCACAAAACCACAGAAGAATTGCGTGCCAGGAAAAGCACAGTGTAGCATCAGTAGTATCATTTGCAGGCATCCCCTGGGGCAAAAGGGTTAAAAGAATTTTAACAGGTTAAGGTTCATTAGCCAGACACACAAATTAATCAGTTATAAATAGACCCAAACCCCTTTTATTTTCTTCAGCTGCAGCTCCTCTGCAATTTTCTTTTAGAGGAAGTCTATGAAATAATTTTTTTTCACTGTGAGAATGTATTTACTGTGCTGGAAGCCTGAAACCCTTTTTAAATTCGTCCTTCCTTTAAAAAAAAAAAAAAAGTCTTTTTGACTGGAAGCCCTGGAAAAGCATTTTGAACCCCTGTCAAATAATAAGAAACTCTTTCAGGCTTTCTTGAATCTTCCTGGGGACAGGACAGTCCTCCTCGGAGTTCTCACTTCCCTATATGTGTGCTGTTCTGCACCTTGAAAATTCTCTGTCACATCCTTCAGGTAAAATGAAACGTCCCCTTGTATTTTCAACAGACTTTTCCTCAAGATAGTATTGTAATACTAACTACTGCAGAAAAGTAACAATAATCTGTATTTCCATTAAGTGGGCAAGATACTGTTATCAATTTAAGCCATATATCCAATTGAATGTCAGAGTTTTAAATGGAATTCCTAAAAATATCATCCCAGCTTACAGGTGATAAGTAATACAAATCCTGCAGACTGGCTTCATCCTCAATGCTACATTTCTCGAAGGGGCTACTTGAAAATTAACTCCTAATCTTACTAAGTCAAAACCCAGTTGACCAGCTTGTTGGGAACATTAATTTCTTTGCCTTCTCTTCAGTTCCTTTTCTGACTCTGGCTTTATTATTTCTGGCATACATAGATACCTCTGTCTAGGTCTTGTCTTTGATCCTGTTTAAGAAATAAATTCCAGGAAGAGTAGCAGAGCTCACACTGGACATTCTCATTTCTTAACCTAAATACTAAGAAGAAAATACTAGAAATGCCCCACTGACCCATTCAGTAAAAGTCTGAAACTCAGCTGAAGGAACATTGTGTCTGTTCTTAATAGATGCCTGGAAGAAAATATTATCCCAAATCTAAATAAATGGTGGTGAGAGGGAAGTTTGTTTTATCAAGTGCTATAAACAAACTGATCCACTGTCCTTCATTTAATTTTGTTTAAATGCCATTTCAAACAAACACATTCCAGCTGAGCAGCTTAACAATTTACTGTTGTAACTGCTTTTACCTCTCTGAAATGAGTAACAGCTCACTATATATTGTGATTATCAGAAAACTAATCTTAACAATATCTATCCAAAATACTCAGGGCTTGATTTTTTTTTTAAGCTGTCTTGAATTTAAAAACACAAAAAACGACAAAACAGGCTTCTGATTTATTTTCTATGACATTTTGCTTCCAAGCTTTTTCCTCTATAATCATATTACTTAAAGTATTTATGAAGGCTGAGTTTGTTCCTCCTTTATGCAAAGTGTCAGACTGATGAGAGCTTTCACATTATTTTTCAGCATGAAAATTTAAAATAAAGACACAAGAATAATTGTAAAATTTAATCACATAAGGTCACTGAAATGGTAAGAAATTACATTTGTGTAGAATTAATTTCAAAATATACGAACTTCCCACTTAAACACCTTTAAAAAAGTTACTTGTAACAAAAATTAAGAAATAGACTAGCCAAAGTTCTACATAGTCACATCCTTAATGATATATTTCAATCATAATTTACTTAGCAGCAAACAGGATTGTCATGGCAGGTGAAGCAACAAGAGATTTAATGCAATTCAAACACTGGAGTATAAATAACATCATTAGCATTTGCTATGCATAAGCAAATAAGTTACTCTTCATTTTTCTTCCTGTATTTCACAAGACATTTCTGGACAGATATATCTGTCTGCACTCTCTGTAATTTTTTTAATAACCACATACTAAAATTCTATCATACTGCTATGAATTCCCCTTACATATATAAATAGAAAAGCTCTGTGTTGACCATTGTTGAGCTGGCTAGAGATGCATCTTGTTTAAAAACCATAAATAAGTTACATATTCTAAAAAGTTCCACTATTAAACATGTTCTGTATAGCTGAGATTGAAATAGATTTATGCAGAAAATTATTTAAAGGTCAGATGCTGGTATCAGAGTTGTGTAGTGCTTATCCACACAAGAAGTAATGGCAACTAAACTGTGATTTCTCTGGAATTTTTATCCTAACTTTTTTTAAAGTCTTTAAAATTGGTATTCAAAATTTTAAAACCTTTTTTTAGACACAGCACCAGCAAAAGCACCTGAGCCTTCGAAAACGGAAAAATCAACTGAACCAGTTAAGACAATCAAACAGGAACATAATCAGCTCAATGATGGGAAAGAAGATCCTAAGTGAGTAAATTCAATTTTTAAAATTGAGGGTTTTCTTCTGACATCCTGACTTAAGTTTTGTGTGCCATATTTCAGTGTCATAAAAGACCCTCTTTTCCTGCTAGGTTCTGAAGAGGTTTATTTCAACTGTAAGTCAACCTTATATATGAAATATTCATTTAGTATGTGTTTTTGATAGTTTGTCATGTATGTCATTCTAAATTGCAGGAATGAGGAAAAGGATTTGCTCAACTAATTCTAACAATAACACTGCTCAGTTATCTTTACCCTCCCTTAGCAAAGGAGTAAATCCCAGGATGCTGCCCCAAATAGCTAGAATGTTTCACATCATTCTGATTTAAAAGCTTTCTACCTACCATGTTTATTGGGGTTTTTTTTCTGAGGCATACCATTAAATCAGGGTGAGTGTCCACAATGAGAGGATTAGGACTGCATTCCTGAGAAGAGAGAAATATAATAAACAGTAATGTTCCCTCAAGGGAAAATCTAGGGTCATTCAACCTGTAGAAAAATCTTAGGTGCTATTTTGTTTTGCTAAAATAGGAAAAAATACAAAGTCTAGAAAACAATAATCTTAGAATAATCTATTTTCTTTATAGAAGCATAGGGTCACAGAAACATTGAAAGGTTTGGGTGGGAAGGGACATTTAAAGGCCATTTCATCCAACTCCCTTGCCGTAAACAGGGACAACTTCAACTCAATTAGGTTGTTCTTTTCCCAAAGCCCTATCCAACCTGGTCTTGAATATTTCCAGGAATGGGGCATCTGCCACCTCTCTGTGCACCAGTTCCAGTGCTTCACCACCCTCATAAAAAATTTCTTCTTTATATCTAATCTAAATCTACCCTTCTTCAGTTTAAAGCTATTGTCCTTTGTACTATCACAACAGGCCCTGGTAAAAAGTTTGCATCCATTTTTCTTACAAGCCCCCTTTAGGTACTGATGGGGTGGTTTGATGCTGGTTTGAGACAAGATGCTCACCAAATTTGCTCTATCACTCCCCTTTTCAGCTGGACAGTGGAGAAAATATGTATTGAGAGGCTTAGGAGTTGAGCTAAGGACAGGGAGAGATCATTCTGCAATTAGTGTCACAGGCAAAACAGATTCAACAGTTTTCTTTCCTTTATCTGATTTATTACACTACACATACAGTGAACCAGATAATAAGTGGGAACAGATCTTAAAACACCTCCCCTCACCCCTCTCTTCTTAGCAGACAACTTTATTCATGATTTCTCTCCCTTCTTCCTCCCATTGTGGCACGGGGAGGGGCAGAGAATAGGGGAATGGGGGTTTCAGCCCAGTTCGGTTTTCTTTCTTAGCTAGGGAGGGGCATTCCTCACACTCTTCCCCTGCTGCAGTGTGGGGTCCCACCCACAGGACACAGTCCTCCATGAACTTCTCCATGAGTCCTTTCTGTTGGGGCTTCAGCTCCTCACCAGCTGAATCAACATGGCTCCCTTCATGGGGTGCTGACATGTACCTCCAAGTACAATCTGGGTACATGTTCTCTGTAACACCTGATTGGGTAGTGGAACACTGCCATTACCTCCATCTTCTCAATAGTTCATCTCCAGTCTGAATAAGCCCAGTTTTCTCAGGATCTCCCCATATATCCTGTGCTCTAGTCCCTAGTCATCTTAATAGCCCTCTGCTATTGTTGCCCCATCTGGTCAGTGCCTTGTTCATGTACAGGTGGATACAGATGCAGTGACATAAATAGCACACAGAAGAAAACAACCACTCCCCTCAATCTGTTTTCACCAGGACCTCCAGGTCTATTATGCAGAGCTGTTTGATAGTCAGTCAGCTCCAAGTCTTTACTCTTGCATGGGGTTATTCCATTCCAGGTATGGAAACTTGCGTTTGCCTTTTCTAAGCTTCACTAATTTCCTGCCACTCTGTACCCCCTGGAATGTTCAGGCTCCTTTGAGTGGAAAATAATGGATATGCTCAGTCCAGAAAAGGGAAGAAACTCCTGCCAGCTTTTGCTTTTTATTATTTTGATTACCCTTATGACATAAAGCAAAAGTCTTTCTCTGATACAGAGTTATTTAATTTGTGGAGGGGATTATCTACTTCCTCTCCTTCACCATGACAGACTTTGGACTGCAGTGACAAGGAATAATCAAGCCAAATATTAATATACATGCCTGTATAAAATAATACATGCAATTAAAAAAACTCTTACTAGAATGCAATTAAAATAACTCAGACTAGAATGACTGGAGATGTTATAAATTACTTGGTAATTTGAATGTGAATCAGTAGGTCAACTATGAAAACCTAGATAAAGCATCTCTTTTTTGTTATTGTAAGATTATATATATTATTAGATGCTTATAGTTCCACTGGTAAGTCCCATAACCTCTGTTAAGGTAATTACAATATGCTTAGGAAACAAAGCGGTATGTTGCTTATTAGTAGAAGACAAAATCTGTCTATTAAAAGGGAATTAAAAATGTTTGTTAAACATTCTCTTCTCAGAGCTGTTCTGACTCACTGTCGTGTGCATCCAGATATATCTTGTCAGTATAATTTGAGCAATAGCTTCTAAAAATACTCTAAATCTTTGGTAAATTGTACTGTCAAAACAGTTGCCCGCTAAATTCTGCAGTAGAGCGTGGAAGGTATGGCAGTGGTGTCACTGCAGTGGCATGAAACTAAACTAAACAGATCTCTTATATGGCTTTCAGAGCTGGAGGGAGAATCATTTTAAAAATGTGCCTCTGAGAGAATTTAATTAATTGACCCTGAAGATTCATGGGAGACTATTCAGAAAACATTATTGAGTCGATGTGTTCAAGTTTAATCAGTAGAATATTTTTAAGGAAATCAACTGCTTTTATCAAGTGAGAAAAGCTACATAAATGTGTGTGCATATGGAGACTTTGAGTCAAATAAATACATGTAGTCTTCAAAAGTAGCAATGAAGGAAATGTTCAAATCAGTCTCTAGCAATGAGGCCAACTAGAACAAAACAAAATGCCTCCTGAAGAAGGGTCACTTGTGAATTCTTTGCTCAGTGCTAATTTCTAGGTATTCCAATATGTGGGAATTAATTGGAAAAGTGATAGTTTAACTGCTCAAAACTACTTCAAGTACTAAGAAACAGGTTACTCAACTGAGAGCCTCACTCTTCAGAAATTTTCCCTGTGTGCAGGTTTTGTCTGAGATATAATGTTCTTCCTAGTAGCTGGTGTAGTGCTGTGTTTGGAATTCATATGAAAATGTTTTAGTTGTTCCTAAGTAATGTTTACAATTAATTCAAGGACTTTTCAGCTTTCCAGGCCCTATCAGTGAGTAGGCATGAGTGTAAAAGTCCATGGGACCTGATGAGATGCATCCCAAAGCCCTGTAGGAATTGGCTGATGTAGTTGCCAAACCTCTCTCCATGATATTTGAAAAGTCATGGCAGTCAGGTGTAGTCCCTAGTGACTGAAAGAGAGGAAACATCATGGCCATTTTTAAAAAGGGTAAGAAGGAGGACCCTGGGAACTATTGACCTGTCAGCCTCACATCTGTGCCTGGGAAGATCATGGAACAGATACTCCTAGAAGCTATGCTGAGGCACATAGAGGACAGGGAGGTGATGTAAGATAGCTTTCCTAGGGGCAAGTCTTGCCTGACCAATCTAGTGGCTTTTTGCAATGGAGTAACTGCATCAGTGGACAAGGGAAGAGCTATGGATGCCATCTATCTGGATTTCTATAATGCCTTTGACGCGATCCCCCGCAAGAGCCTTCTCTCTAAGTTGGAGAGATGTGGATTTGATGGGTGGACTGTTCAGTGGATAAGGAATTGTATCGATGGTCACATCCAGAGGGTAGTGGTCAATGGCTCCAAGTCCAGATGCAGGACAGTGACAAGTGGAGTTCCTCAAGGGTCTGTGCTGGAACTGGTATTGTTCAATATCTTTATTAATGATATTGACAGTGGGATTGAGAGCACCCTCAGCAAGTTTGCTGATGACACTAAGCTGAGTGGTGAGGTTAATGTGCCAGAGGGACAGGATGCCATCCAGAGGGACCTGGACAGGCTGGAGAAGTAGGCCCAGGTGAACCTCATGAGGTTCAACAAAGCCAAGTGCAGGGTCCTTGCACCTGGGTTGGGGCAATTCCCTTTTAGGGTTAGGAGATGATGTGCTGGAAAGCAGCCCTAAGGAAAAGGACTTGGGGGTACTCGTGGATGAAAAGCTGGACATAAGCTACCAATGTGCATCTACAGCCCAGAAGGCCAACTGCATTCTGGGCTGCATCAAAAGGAGTGGGACCATTAGATTCTACCCCTCTACTCTGCTCTGCTGAGACCTCACCTGGAGTACTGTGTCCAGCTTTGGAACCCTCAACACAAGACTATTGCAGTGTGTCCATAGGAGGGCGACAGAAATGATCAAAGGGCTAGAGCACCTTTTCCTATGAAGACTGGCAGAGAGTTGGGCTTGTTCAGCCTGGAGAAGGCTCCAGGGGGACCTTATAGCAGTCTTCCAGTACCTGAAAGGTGCCTATAGAAAAGCTGGGGAAGAACTGTTCACAAGGGCATGTAGTAATAGGATGAGGGGTAATGGTTTTAAACTAGAAAAAGGTAGATTTAGGTTGGATATTAGGAAAAAAATTCTTCAGTATGAGAGTGGTGGATCACTGGTTGCCCAGAGAGCTAGTGGAGGCTCCATCCCTGGAGATATTCAAGGTGAGGCTTGATGGGGCTCTGAGCGACCTGATCTAGTGAAGATGTCTCTGCTTACTGCAGTTGTCGTGGACTAGATGACCTTGAAAGATCCCTTACAACCCAACACATTCTGTGATGCTGCAGAAGGTGTACAAGAATGTGAGAGGGGGCACAGCCAGGATAGCTGACCCAAACTGGCCAAAGGGATATTCTCTACCATATGATGTCATGTGCAGCAATGAAACTAGGGGGACTATTAAACTATCTTTATCTCAACCCATGTTTTTTTCACTTTTACTCTTCTGATTATTATCCCCCATCTCGATGCAAGGGGAGTGAGCAAGCAGCTTTGTAGTACTTAGTTGCCAGCTGGGGTTAAACTATGACACTCTGTCACTGTTTAATCTACATTTTGATGATGTCCAAGTGGAGATGAGTAACAAGTGTTGTCCCCTGTTTTGGGATCCATACTATTTAATATCTTTATTAATGACATAGACAGTGGCATGCACACTCAGCAAGTTTGCTGATGGCAGCAGGCTGAATGGTGTAGTTGATTCACTGGAGAGAAGGGATGACCTGGACAGACTTGAGAAGTGGGTCCTCATGAACATCATGAAGTTCAGGGCAAAGTACAGAGTCCTACACATGCGTCTGGGCAATCACCAGACTCATGTGCAGGACCCCCAATCAGACTGGGGGATGGATGGATTCAGAGCATCCCTGCAGCGAACAACCACAAAAATGATCAGAGGGCTGTGACACCTCTCCTACATAATCAAGATTGGTGAGATGAGATGGTTGGTAGCATTTTCTTAACTGGAATTTCAGATTTTGTCCAGCTGTATTTCAGGAAGCAGCAAGGGCCAGCTGCTCATTGAGGGAATGAGGGATGGGAACCAAGGGTAACCGCAGCACAAGCAATGTCCTTACTAGAAAAGGTGAAGTCCCACAGGGTATGAACGCAGCAGGCAGAGCAGGATCCTAGTAACAGGGACTGTCAACAAGGCAAAGTTATGAACAAGGTTTAAGATCCATCCTAGGAGTCCAGTCAGGAGCAAAAAGAAACAGAATCACCATCAGGACTGGAGGAAAGACTGCAACATAAGTTCTAATTCCATCCAGAAGACAGGACCAGTGACAGAACTGGAGCTAGACACATTTAGGCGTAGCTCAGGCAGTCACTAAGGCCTGAACTTAAGTGCACACTCCAGGACCATGGACAGAGAGTGTGGGTGGAAGTCCCACTGGAGGTTTCTCAGGGCATATAGACCTCTGGGTGTTCTCAGGATCCTGATATTGTGTTTTGACTTAGACTCTTTTCCTGTATGAATGATCCTCCAAGAGTCAAAGTTTAACAAAAACTCATTTGATTTCCACAGTAAGAAATCATTAGTATGCCCAAAATATGTAAGACACATATTAAGATTTGTTGATGTGTATCTATTCACAACTCATATACCTCCAGAGCACCTCAAGTTTCATATGTATTATGTTGATAGAAAGGGTTTCATCCAATCTTCTGTTACTGTGACTTTAATTTTTTTTAAATGCATCTGCACAGCTCAGATATATAGAGTAAGGAAGAAGGAAGGTGGCAGATGTCCTATTTCAAAGAGCATACTTTTCATTTAGATCAGACTCGTGTCTTCCCCACGCAGAATTTCAGGGCAAGGTAATGAGATTCCACGTAAAGACTTTAGATTTTAAAGTCTTAGGTAATATTACTTAATGAACAATTATACTAATGTAGTTGAATAATCTGAAATCAGTAAGATGACTTACATGTACAACAGTTTGAAAGATTGTGCACCTGTGTCTTTCTTCCCATTCAGCTTCATTACAGCAACTTTTTACACAGTCTGTATTAACAGAAAAACAGGTTTTTTAACTTCCTCTGAAAGATTTTTTTCTCTCTTATTAAGTGAACTGCGTTTTTTTCCTGTACTTTCTCTTTCCCATAGAAGTTGTTCATAGGGAAAAATAAATATTTCTGGTTTTTCCCTCTCAGAATTTCCTTATTTTTAAAATGCAGCCGTACACAGCAGTGGATGTTAATAAACAGTAGAAAGACAGGCACTGGTCTCAGCCACCTGACCATTATGTCTGAAAGAAGAGACACACGATAACAGCTGATGTGCCAAAGGCACTGAATTACAGCCAAGTAACCGAAACTTTGAATGTCTGTTTCCTAATGGCTTAGATAGAACTGCACACAAGCCAGCCCTGTTTGTCAATAGATTGTTTCTCCCCTCCATCTTCAACTATAATGCAACAGAACGATAGGTAATTTCCATGAATACCTAGTTGTTGAGCCATAATAATCTCTGAGAGGGAGGGCTAACATTGTGCTGTCTCTTCATAGAAAGAAATGAGGGAACACAACAACACTCAGGACCTAATTTGCAATCTAAAATAAGACACCGGAGTGTTATTAACAAGGAACTAGCATGAAAAAAACATTGCAGCCTTTATAATACATCAAGATCGCTTTCTCCTTGGGAAGGCTCAAAAAAACACATATATGAATACACAATCCAGCACTTTTTTTGACATGCCATCAAAGCATTTCACATGAGGCACTGCGTAACACTTAAGCAAATATGGCACATCATTAGGAAGCTACAAGGACCAGCCCCTGCCTCAGGGAGAGGGAGCTGGCAATATGGCAGGCAGGGCTGGGGCTTCCCTAGACAGGGCCCAGCCAGGAGCAAGGCAAGCAGGCCAGGCCCAGGGGTGGCAGCCATGACCATTCCAGAGCCCAGATCACCAGGCAAGCCTGCAGTGACAAGGCAGGCCCGGGGTCAAGCTGGGACAGCAGTCAGCTGGTCAGTGCCCTGTGAGGGGAACTGAAGTCAGGCATGACACTGAGACAGACAGATAGGGCTGGGCTGTGTCTGGAAGGGATATCAATCTGTAGGTGTGGGCCAGGTACACTGGTGCCCACAGCTAGGCACAGGCACACCTGCCACTCAGATGGCCAAGCACTATGGCTGCCATGTAAAGCAAAGGTCTCCAGATAACTTTGCTCAGCACACAGAAAAATATAGTCACAAGAGAAAATGAGAACATGCTTTGTGAGGGACTGTTTGGAACCCAAAATTTAATGCACACACACAAAATTTTAAAAACATGGATTAGATGATCACAGAAGTAACATGAGAGACAAATTTGAAACCTTGCACAGAGCCCATGGCATGCAGTAGTCTATGAAGAGGAGGACTGCATAGTGTTTTGGAGTGGAAGAGCAGAGGTGAGATGGATTCTTGAGGAACAAGTAGTCGTGGATGCCTGGAATCAGGGGACAAGATAAAGAAGTTGCAGCAAGTACTAGAAAAAGTAGAGTATGGAAGAATGGTAAATAAAGCATCTGAGAGCAGAGATAAGAGAAAAAGGAGATGTACAAAAAGCTTCTATGACCTCTTCTCTCCTCTGTGTCTTTTAAAAGCTTTTAAGCCTGGCTAAAGTTGTAAGGGTGCTTCATCTTCCCAGATTACCGAGGTGCTTACAATGTACTATTTATACTAAGGCAGTACTCTGAAACCCCAGTCAAGGATCATGAACCCTGCTCTACAAAATGCTGTGTAAAATGGCAATCCATATTCACGGGCTGCATATAAAGGAAAAAATATCATGGACAACCAGGACTTCAAATGCTTTTAGGTTTCACCTCAAGATCTTATATATTCTGAGTTATGTTTAGAGAGGAACAAAAATTATATCTGACACACCACCTTCAGAATCTAAGTATTATGAACAAAGTATTTTCATATAAAATGCACAAAATAATGTTTAATAAAATATTAAAATTATACAAAATAGCATTTAACATTCCTACCCAGTAAATGTACTCTGCTGATTCTGCTCTTGCAAATGCAGAACCCAGCTTTCAACATCTTTAAAAAGAGGGAGCTCTAGTGTTGCAAATTGACAGATGAGCACAGGTGGTTCAGGAAAACCAAGTTTTGTGCTCATAGTTTTCTTCATAGCCACATCATATTACCTAGTAGTCTATACCATAAAGGAGATATTCTTTTTCTTCTTCTCTAATTAGGCTAATAGCAAAAAAAGATAACAAAACAAACAAAGATTAAGAGGCAATTTGCTATGTGGTGCATAGCCAGGTTAATAAAGAGAACTCCTGCTGGTAGCATGTTCTTAGTGAGTAATGCACTTCATTTAGCTCAATTACCTCGACCAAGAAAATTACCGTGCTTATTAGTGCTTGCCATCCACTAGTTGCAACACATCAATTCACCAAGCAGATGCATCTTAGAGAAACTATGTCCTTTCACAAGAACAAAATCTCAGCACCCTGGTGAAACAGACCCTATATCAACCCTCTGCAGACTCTCCAGAAACACTTGATTACTGTAGGAACACCAGGGACCAAAAAAGAAGACACTCATGATACTAAACTTAAATTGACTCACTATAAAGTAAAACAAGGCTAATACTGGGCACTTCTGAAAAATCCCAGTTTAAACTTAGTTGCACAAACATTGTATAAGGAGACTAATACCTTTCCTTAGTTGTTTCCAGCTAATCACTGCAGTACTTTAAATTGTAAGCAGAAGGAACGCACCCAGTACATATTGTAAGCCTGACTGAAAAGACATTAATGTGTTAACCAATCAAAATACTTTTCTTAGCACTTATATTCCTTCTGCTTAGGTCTTTCTTTCAGAGCTTGTCACTTCTAGTGCTTGGATTTAAATTTCTGCAATGTCTAAATTGAGAACCTGGAAATTAAATAGAAAGGTGGTGGCATGCTGCCTCTACCAAAATGGATTAAATTTGCTGTAATCATTGCTGAGATGTATTTTCCTACAGCCCTTAAATTCTACCTGTTCTGATGGATGCAGTTGCGCATGCTATTTAATGCCATTCACTCTGCACAACAATCAAGTAGGTAGCCTGAAGTTAAAAAGGTAGTGAATTTGGAAGTTTTTCCTTGAAGACTAAATGAAGCAAGTAGAGGAACAGAAATGTCATTATACAGGCTGAAATGCTGCTCTTCTTTTTCTTCCCTTGCATTATTTTAAATTATATGTTCAGAATATTCATATATATGTATTTCTGACTGTATAAATATGAGAATTTCTTTGGTTTAGAATATGTAAGAAAACAAGGGTGTAGTTTGTCATACTTTGCCACTGATTTATTTTTTTTAATTAAAAACATTTTGTGTAAATCCTCCAATGAGCTAATATTTTTTAAAGTAAGAAGATACCTTTTTTTGTGAAGGAAGAAAAGATAATTTGTTAAAACTATTATCTCTGCTTTTATCTGTTGAGTAAATTGTGGGGGGGAAAGCAAAGCAATGAGCATTATGACAGGTACACTACTAGTGTGGGTAATAAAATTGCACCAAACAAATACAAATATTTTAGTGTTTTTCTTCATATATCTAAGAGACAAATAAATCTAAGACACAATACTTATTATCATTTAGTAAAGGAAAACTGATTATTACTGTATGACTAGTCTAAGTATACAGGCCTATAACTAATCTTATCCAGTCCGTGTTATTAAAATACCCTGTCTCCAGGATTTTAATTCATTTTCCAGATATTAGCTATTTAAGATTAAAACATCTCAGTTTGTGCAGCACAGGAGAAGTACAGAAGTACAGTGATAGATGGAGATATGAGAATCAGATGGGAAGTCAGAGGGGTCTGGCAGCCAAGTCTTATTCAGTGCCCTGGATAAATAATATTTGAGATGTGTTGTCCACAGGGAACTTGCCTACTTTGTTGCTGAATTTGGAGAAGAACGAGCCTGCAGAAGGGGAACAGGTGGTCTTAGATAACAGTAATTGAAAATCATCTCAGAGGAATCAGTTCTTTCTCTCTCTTACCAAGTTTGTCTGTAATACTAGGAAAGCTACATGAAATGAATACCTGTACAAGTGGCTATAGAGCAGTTTACTACTAACAAAGGTGGAATTGCAACAAAGTCATTCGAACAAAACTAATTTTATATAATTAGCATAGACATCAATACTGCATGGCATGAAGTTCAGTATATTATGAAAATTTGCCAGGGTTCCTAACAGTGGAGCACCTTTAGTTATCACCCAAGCTGAAGCTATGCCACTACTTCCTCCTTTTTTATTTTTCAGACTTGCTAGTAGAATTAAAGCTTCCTGAAGTGTGTATCAGCTATAAGATTCTTATTCAGGTACTCACACTTCTTCACAATGAAAATTATAAAATTAACTAATATTCTTAGTCATCATAAAACTATTATGCTTTTCCCAAATCTCTTCCCTTGGCAAAAACACCCCAAACAAAACCCCAGTAATAGAAAATAAAATGTCCAAATGGCCAAAAAAGTAAGATAAAAGGGACTATACATTTTATCTCATGTTCACAGAAGATAGGACAAGTTGTACAAAAAGAGATTTATGTTGAGAAAGAAATTGTACAATGATGCTAGCAAAGCTCTAGAACAAATTCTTTAAGAAGATTATGTAATACTGATCAGTAAACATATTTAAGAAGAAGTTAGAGAAGAATCTGTCAGGAATAGCACAGGTATACTTCCAGCTGCTTTGTGGATAAGGATTACAGGATATCTCAAAGTTCCTATGCTTGTGGGATTATTTTTTTAGGGTTTTTTTTTTTTTTTTAGGATTCTGTATGAAATCAGATGAT
Source organism: Hypotaenidia okinawae (assembly GCA_027925045.1). Lineage (NCBI taxonomy): Eukaryota > Metazoa > Chordata > Aves > Gruiformes > Rallidae > Hypotaenidia > Hypotaenidia okinawae. The sequence continues at coordinate 135,747,115 of BSDF01000002.1, read as the reverse complement.
AAATGAAAGTATCTATTGAAAATTAAGTTTTTAAAATTTGAGACATTTTATTGCAACTTTTAAAAAAAATTGCTGTGGTAAATACTATAGGTACTTTCATTTTAGCCTTTTATTCCCTGTGTATTAATAAAGACTGAAGAATAGAAATTTTGATGGCTTTTTGCTATGCTCATTAACCCTGTCCAGCACTAGATCATGCTCTAAGACATTTTTTCTTAGTCATAAATTATTATATGCTTATGTAAATAAGATATGAGTTTGCATTTAAATGTGTTTGAATGTAACATATGTTATGTGTATAGGATAAAAAAAGTCTTTAAAAACTCCTGATTAGAGGCAGATGCCCCAGACAGATTTAATCACTTACACATAAGAAAACCCCAATGACACATTAGCACCACATAGAGAAATAAGTGAGGCAAGGTTGTTTCACTTATTATCACATGGTTCTTTCTTAAAATATTTTATTTTTCCTCTAAAGCAGTTACTGTCAGAAATGATCCTACCCTTATTTTTTACATCATAGTAGATATCCAGTGCCATTAAACAACTTTATCTCACCAGTGACATTAAAGAAAGGTGATTTTTCAAAGTTAATTGTTACTTTCTACATTCATCCTACTTTCTTTTGCACAGCTCATACTGCAAAATTATTAATTAAAATTAAATCTTGTTCAAATTTTAATCTGGTACCTTAGTGAGAGTTCCATGTGTTCAGTGTTGAGACAGACTTCTCCTTAGAGAGTACTGCAAAGAAGCTTAGAGGATTCAGAGCCTGTTGTGATTGAATAACTAGGAGGATTGTCAAAGAAGCTGCTGTGACAAACCTTTGAACTAAACAGGAGGAATGTCATGCAGCATAGATTAGATTTCAGTCTGCACTGCAACAAGAAGTTTGTTCTGAGTTCAATACAAGTAGATAACTCTAAAAGACAAGTGGCTTCTTGGAACATTGTTGCTTCTCTATCCATTTTGCTGAATGAATGCCAGTTGAGATTTGGGAAATAGATGACCTCTGCATTTTATTTGAAAAACATTTGCTTAGGGCCAAAATGAGCATAAGTTCTGTACAATGACTCTGAACTAAAGGAAAGTCATTAATTTCAATGCAAAGTTTTATTGTCATGGTGTCCACATGAAACTTAGAGCCTATTACTGCTTCTATACCTAAGCAAAATCAACTCAAATATTATTACACTACCGTTTATAATGAAAAATATTCAAGAACATAGATAGTAGGATATTAGTAACTGAAAAGGTTTTCTTGTCATGATGCATCTATTCTCCTACATCCTCGGGAATTGCTGCCTACTATAGTTTTCATGATCTTTGCTAATATAATCTTGAAGTCTGCCTGTCACACTTCTTTCAATTGCTACTCACTGATATTAGAAGGCAAGCTAGAATACCCGTCTTTAAAGGCTTAGAAACTTTCTTCAGACCTTTATCTCATATTAACTTGTACTGTTCCTGTTCACATTTATTCTTATTAAAATACTATTCCTCTGCTCATATACCTCTTTTCCCTACATGGTTCTCCATCAAAATTTGAATTCATAGGCAATGATCCTCTTTCATACATTTTCCTATCCTTTTTAAAACCAGGTTCCAAATGGCTTTGATCATTCTTAGGTAGTTCATACAGTTTCCTACATGAATCCACCTTTTGAGTATAGCTGGTCTGTGTAGGTCTCACCATTAGTTTATATACCAATATTAATTATTCCTTCATTGGTAATATGTCAGGTGCATTCTAGGATTATATTTGCACCAGTGTTTTTCACAGCCAGATTTAAGTATAGTTCAACACTGTTGTTGACTGGAACTCCTGGGTGTTTATCCTTTTGTCACCTGCAATTTGTGGTTTCACCATTTATTAAAGAAATTCTTACAAATTGTTTATAAATGCATGTCTACGCTACATATAATTAGATTTGTTCTCATTTCTATTGCTCTGCCTAAATAATTCAATTTTTCCTGTATAGGAATCAGTCCTACTTTTTAATCTTTCAAATCCAACGTCCTATCAAACATCATTAGCATACTACTAGATTTTGTAGCAATGTCATTAAATAAAATATTAAATCTCACTCCTAAAACTCCATAAGCTTCCTGTGCAGGTAAGGGAGAAGGATAGGCTCCTTTTCCATGCAATTCAGAGCATAAATGTATCTTATTAACTCTGAACCTCTCCTTCTATTAGACACAAAGCATAAGCAGAATTGCTAAAGTTAGCTTTTTGGAATAGCCCTGTTCCTATACGAAGTGGATAACTAACAGGATTTTTCTGTTACAGAGAAACATTAGGTTTCCTAGTCATTTAGGAGGTGTGAGCTTGGAACTGGAGACAGATAGAGGGTTCTGCTTTCTGTAACATTACCCATACATTACCCATACTGAGACTGTCAGCACAAACTGAGCATGTGTTTTTTAGTCAATAATTTTCATGATACCTTGAACTACATTTTTTGCTCACTGAAATCTTCCTCAGCTATACCATTATGCTTTGTGGACATTTGTATAGTGATGCATGGTCATATCCTTTTGAAAACTGGTAATGTGAATTAGAGATTCTCCATGATTTATTCAAGACCAAATTATTTTTTCAAGACATGGGTTGTAAATGCAATCATAAATCATAATGGCAATGCTCAATAAAAACATTGAAAGTTCTATTGCAAGATCAAGAATTTTATTTCCAGGTAGATAGCTAGAAGCTTCTTAAGTGCTTGAAAAACAAGGGTTATACCTGAAATCAGCAAAACATGGTATAGATTTTTTTCAGGCAGCAGCATACATTTATGAAATACATTTTCTCAGGGGTCACCTGGTAAATAAAGGACGGAGTTGAAGTCAAATATTTGGTGTTCATGGCCAAAAAGCAAGAAAGAATTAAACTTTCGTTTGCAATTTAGAAAAGGTTAAACTTGATTTATTCTGAAATAAACTATTGCATTTCTTGATCTCTGTTTTATTTGAACTCTTAACAAATAAAACTTCAAAGCCACAGTATTTAACAGATGTTACGCATGTTAGCACACTCAACACAGTATTTCTGTGGCCTGATCTTTCAAGGCCATTTTCTTTCACTCTGTTATAGGTGTCTAAATCTTTTTCTCTTGGCATGGGGACAATTAAGGCACTGAAATTTTATTTACTAAAGAAACAAGTTAAAATCTACAAGGTAAAAAGTTAAACCCTACAAAATGAAAACATAAGAAAGCATTATTATTCTTGGTGGTGGTGTTGCTGTTGTTATTTTTTACATGTGTTGCTATTAAACAAAATGCAATTGAGATAATAATAAAATGTGAATAGTACACAAGTTAAAGTCCTGACTTCATTTCCTAGGCCATGCGAAATTATTACTTCTGCAGGGAATAAACATTTCCACTTCTGCAGGGAATAATCTATAAAGGACTATATGGTGTAATAAATTTGATCACCCTCTGAAAGCTTTCATATGGAGAATAAAACCAAAAAGAACCCAGCATGAAATCAGGACAGTCTGTAATTTTAACTGTGAAGTAAGAATGAATGGAATTATGAATTCATAATGAGACATTATCTGCTTAACAGAGTGAGCTAAAAATATAAGTCAAAGTAACCTTTCTTACAGCCACAACATCAGAAAGTCTGAGGAGTAGCAAACCTGAACCAGAAAACATTGAAATGTAGTGTGATAGACAAAAGAAAAGTATTAAATATGGTCTCTTCAAAGACAATTACCTTAGAAGAGTCTCTGACCTGGAAAATGTCCTCTTGTTCCGGCTGGTTGTCATATTCTGCTGGCAGCTATGTGCTTGTGTATATGAATTTATAAAACATATATTAATAGAGTTAATCAGAAGTTTACTACATGAAAGAACTTGCACATAGTGAAAGAAACCTAGCCAAAAAAAAAAAAAAAAAAAGAGGAGAAAAGAAAGGAAAGCACCTCAACTCTGCTGGGAAATGTTCTCAGGCCAGTCAGAAGGTGCTGATCTAGAGTAATTCCCACCAAGAGTGCTGCATGGTTTGGAAGGCAGCTGCACGGCACCAGCATCATGCATTCATGGCAAAGCATCACCTAATACTAGAGACAGAGTAAGGTTTGAACAGGTTCCATCATCTGAAGCAAGTCAAAGTGCAGTCCTACACAAAGCAAAATTACAATACACATCTTCAAATCCAAAGTGTTCAACATAGAGCCTCTGCTGTCTGTATTAACCAATTAAAATTTAAGTAAGCATTTTGTTACTAGAAAATAATAGAGGATAAGATCATGCAAACCAATGAGAAGCAGGGCAAGGAAAATCAATTTCTCATCAACTGTGGGGCAAATAACTTTAAACGAATTCACATGGTTATTAATCAGTACCAGATACAAACATAGTTCCTTCAGGCTACACTGCAGTGATAGAGCACCAAGTTTATGATAAAGGAGACCATAACTTTTATTGGAAGGACGTGAAATAACAAGAAAATCCCACACATCTTATAGCTTATCCTTAGAAAGCAGATAGAAGGGGCATTGGCATGACACTTGTGATAAGCGTATTTTACTGTAAGATACCTAATGCCCTGAGAAAATACAGCAACAGAAAAGAGTAAGAATTATTTTAAATTCATTGAATAGAAGCTGAAAAACTAATTGTGACATGTTAGCTCAAAACAAGAAAGGATTTCATTACACTGCTGATGGCCTGAGCAAAGAGAATATGTGACACAAAAGGAACTGTGATAAGATTACAAAGTATATCAGAACTGGTTGATTAATCTCCTGTTCTGGGAGTTTTAAGAAATAGACACTAAAGAAGTCTTAAATTAGAGGAATCATAACCACATCACTTCCAGGCTTCTGCTGTTCCTGCTTTTAACAGCTTATCATTTCATCCAATGATTTTATTGCTGAAGGATTTTCACATCCCTAAGTCATACTTCCTTGGGCACCATGATATGTGTTGTGTCTCCAGAAAACTGTATTTCTCAGAAAGCTACACACATCCCACTCCAACACTCTCCTTTTTTTAGTTACAGCTCCTTCTGTTAAGTACTTCAAAATAGGTTTAAGGTCTTGAGGAGACACAGGTTTTTGTTTGAAGATCACTTTGCAGTGTTTTTTAATTTCTTCCCTACTCAAGATGCTGGCATACTCCTTTCCCTCTACTCATCTTTGGGTAGGTCTTCTCAAGAATTTGGAAATTTCCAGCATGCCTCACTTTTGGTCATCCTCTTATCTTGCTCTAACATGCACATCCCCATGATATTTGGGACAAAGCTGAAAAAAACAAGAAAGAACAGTTCTGTGCTGTATTGGGCATAGCTGGCAGGGGTTTGGTATCAAAGTTTGACTTGTGTTAGAAAAGGCATCAAGCTGCTCTGGGCCTGTCACAGACATTTCCAGCCAGCTCTGACACCAGTGTGTGACACCAACTGAGAAATGCTGAGCCTAGGATACAGAAGAAATCCCATATCCTGGTCTCCACATAGAGGAAGCCCAAATGCACGTCCCAGCTGTGAGTTGGGAGGTACTTCAAAACAGCCCCAGTTTGTATAATCAGACATTAGCAAGTAATTGAGGATGAAATTTCAAAACAGTTGATTCAGAAACACCTTCAGCTAGATTTTCTAATTGACTGTGCAGTATGCAGAGATCCTGTAAAAAGTTTCAGTGAAGAATGTGAGTGCAGGTGTTTGAAAATGAACAGTCTTCAGGTTTGAAGAAATGCTGCGAGCGATGGAATATCAGCTCATTGTTCAGCTCCCACTTGGAAAAACATGCATTTATTTTTTTTTAACTTCATATTATCTGTTTTGTGTTACAAAAATGAGATAAAGTCGCTTTTCCCAAGACTAGGAAGCGTAAGGTAAGCATAGTCTCTCCTCCCCTACCTTCATATCACAGTTTTTAAATCAGTTATGTCTTGTCATCATGAGGCTATTACCATACAATAATTAACACACTATTATGCACAGATGGTAAAAGCATGCCTTGTATCCTAACAAATACACAGGATAAGCTCTAGATCTTACATAGCCACGGTAGAACTTGGTGAAAAGCAGCAGTGGGAAGTCATTAGTGTAGTGGGTGATACAGAGCACAGGGTACAGGACCTCCTCTGCCTGAAATATCGTGTTGTCTGCTGCATATAGCCAGTAATATTAGTTGCGTTCAGCAGGAAGCAAGAGCAGTTGACTCAGATGTCCACTTACCGTGAATTAAGTGATGTGAATAACCACTGTGACCAATAAAGATCCAGTCTTAATGTTTGACTTCTGCTCAGAAGCAACATTAGAGCTGTTACCTTCCATTGATTCCTGGTACATAAAGCTATTTTGCTTTTGTTCTAATCAGTGCACAGAAGCCAAAACCTTCAGGTTTCCAAAGAAATGAGTATGCTGATGCCCAGCTTCAAGAGATTGTCCGAAAAATGCGGGAAAGGACAACAGTGTACAAGGAAAAGCTGAAAGACCCAGTGCTGTCCTCCCCTGAAGGCAGTCCTACAGCATGTAAGTGACTCTAGAAATAGCTGTGCATTTTCCAAGCTTAAAGTTGACAATTATTTGGTGGGAACAGGAAATACTAAGATAAAATTTTCAAGTGAAGTATAGCATATTTACCCACTGAAATGGATCTTTTTCTGCCCACTGAAGTCAATTTATCCTTATTAGTCTACAGGAAACCAATTCCTTAGGTGTGAGTTCCTTTTGAACCCCTTCTCTAAAGAATTTGGGAAAAAAAATTCTTGGACAATGTCTAGAATCACCCCTGTCAAGCAGTTTTATATATTTTTAAATAGCTTCCACATAAGTTTATTCATGCAGATTAATCTGAAATTCATGAAGAAACATGCATATCTTATAAGTAGATATTAGTCGCTCTGAAATTGGATCTGCTGTGTAAAAGTACATAAAATTTTAGCCATGGAAGCAATCTTCTAGATACACTGAAGACTTTAAGTACATGCTCCAAATAGAGAAAACTCATTCAAAATTAAACATTTACTTTTGACAAAGTATGAAACATAAACCAGATATGATATTTTTCCTCTTTAGAGGGTAATTTGTCTCCTGTTTCCTTTTCACAAAGAACTATGTGGTGATTTTTATATTCTAACATTTTTTTAGATGTTTATTGCTTACCTGTTTTACTGTAAAATAAGCTGGAAAAAATAGCGCCTAAAGTATTATAAACTATACTAGATGATTAAGGAATTACTTTTGAAAAAAAATATTTCTTTTCTCATTACATCTTTTGTTCTCTTTGTAGAACTTACAGTAATTTATTTCCTAAATCCTTATAGATCCAGTTTTCCAGTTTACTGCTAGGACTATATATCCTACTCAGAGGTAAAGCCACCAGAATTAATGGGACAAATGTGGGGACAAAATTATCCAGCCTAAGGATAGAAGAACTGGGCTCAAAGAAGTGTCACAAGATATTTTTAAGCCTAGGAACATACAAAACCATCAGCTTCTGATTAGTTCCAATTGCTGCATCTTGCATATCAGTTCTCGGGAGAAGGAAGAGATCGGTTCGTGGCACAGCCATCTTTTCTTATCTCCACCCTAATTGCATGCCTTATTTACAACAGTTGTGTAAAGAGAAATGTCCAGTTGCATAAATGCTAAATTATAAATTATTTATTGTCAGTGTTTTATGGCATTAGCTGTGGGCTTTGTCCATGGAAATACAGTTACATCACTCTGCAACATGAAGCGCCCTGTTCTAGATAGAAGATGTACATGTTATATCAGCGGTGACTTTATTCTCCAATCTGCCTTCTGATGTATTCAGTATGATAATGAATTGTAGTTTTAGTCACTTCCGAGTGTTTTTAACATGATGAGGTTCTTGTGCATGTTACAACAGGGTGTAATAATAGAGCCATTATTAAAATGACACCCTTTGTGGCATTCTGTGTGGCTAGCACCATCAAAGAAGAAGCCTCCACCTCCACCAAAAGAAGAAAAAAAAGAAGAAAAGAAAGAGGGAGCAGAAGTAAAGCCAGAGGAGGAACATTACTGTGATATGCTGTGCTGTAAATTCAAAAAACCTCCACTGAAAAAATACATTGAGTATCTGCAGCTACCTGACAGCATAGACTCATACACAGGTAAATTAAAAGCTGATACTATGGGGTAAAAGTATACTGAAGTGACCTAATATTACATAGTACCTGTGAGAACAATCCGTGTTCCAGTTTGAAACTGAAAGGGATGCATAGATCCTGCCTTAAAGAACATTTATTCCAAAGAGGGAAAAGACATGAAAAGTGACAACAGTTGTAAAGATGGTTGTAAAGATAGAATCATAGAATGCTTTGGATTGGAAAGGACCTTAAAGCTCATCTAGTTCCAACCCCCTGTCATGGGCAGGGGCACCCTCCACTAGACCAGGTTTCCCAAAGCCCCATCCAACCTGGCCTTGAACACTGTCAGAGAGGAGGCAGCCACAGGTTCTCTGGGCAACCTGTGCCAGTGCCTTACCACCCTCACAGTGAAGAATTTCATCCTAATATCTAATCTAAAACTACTTTCTTTTAGTTTAAAGCCATTACCCCTTGTCCTATCACTATATGCCCTTGTAAACAGTCCCTCTCTAGATTTCTTGTATGCTTACTTACATACTGGAAGGCTTCCATAACATCTCCCCAGACCCTTCTCTTCTCCAGGCCAAACAAGCCCAAGTCTTTCAGCCTGTCTTCATAGGAGAGATGTTCCAGCCCTCTGATCATCTTTGTGGCCCTCCTCTGAACTTGCTCCAAGAGCTCCATGTCTTTCTTGTACTGTGGATCCCAGAGCTGGATGTAGTACTCCAGGTGGGGGTCACATGAGAGCAGAGGGGCAGAATCACCTCCCTTGACATGCTGGTCACGCTGGTTTCGATGCAGCCAAGGATATGATTGACTTTCTGGGCTGAAAGTGCATATTGCTGTCTTATGTTGAGCTTACAATATTGTATGCACAAAGCTGTTACGCAAACCAACCAGAATTAAAACTCAAGACTTCTGATTTCTCATCTAGAATTTTTCACATTCAATAGGGACGAATAATTCTTTCATTAGTCATGTCATACACCAGCAGCATGCAAAATCTATCATTTCTTCAAATGCATTAAACTCTGTATGCTCCCATAAACTTTTCTTTTTTTTTCCACTTTTGCAAATTTTTGGATATCTCCCAGTTCCAACCTATGTCATTTTTGCAGCCTGTGCAGACATATTCCCAGAGACTGCAGTGGAATAAATATGTCTAGAAGAATGAGAAAAGGTTGTAGGTTCATGCCTGTAAATTCAATGTTGTTCCTTTTTTTTTCTTTCAGACCGCCGTTATGTTGCATGGCTCATGCTTGTGACAGTCGCCTACAATTGGAATTGCTGGTTCATTCCCCTTCGCTTTGTGTTTCCATATCAAACCCCAAGTAATACAATCTATTGGCTTACCATAGACATCATCTGTGATATCTGCTATCTGTGTGACTTACTGATTTTCCAGCCCCGAGTGCAATTTTTAAAAGGTGGAGATATAATAGTAAGTATTGTAAGCAGGGATTTCCACAGGCAGTAGTTGTGTGTTAAAGTACATTGCAGAAATTCCTTTTAATCTAACACCTTTTTTTTTTCTATCTTTGTCTATGTAATTTTTTTTATTTATCAAAGGATACCTATGGTTTTATTCACTGACCTTCCATTATCCCATTTTGGAAGAAGGAAATATATCAATTGTATACATTCTTTTTTTAAAAAAAAAGACATTTGAAAGTAACAGTTGAGAGCAGTCAGAACAGGCATAAAGCTCTTTCTCACCAGGAGTAAATTGCTGCAGCTTACCAGAATCAGTGATCATACATATGACTGTGTACTCATAGACATATGCATGTGTTTGTACATTTGTGTGAAACGTTCACGTTTCTATGCACCTTGTGCAAGAATCATGCTTGAAGACAGTGTATATTCTGATAGGGTCTGACAGGATATGCATGTTTTGTTATAGATTGTGAGATTGTGGAGTGGTTTTTTTTTTTAAATCAGAGCAAATCCTTGTAATTTTAGGATGTTTTAACAATCATTTATTTGAGATATTTTATTTTGGGGTAATATGTATTCTACTTTGCTTATTGCTAGCATTTTTGTGTTATCTTTTCATAGAAAAATTCAAGATAAAACTCTAAGCAAGTATCCAAAAAAAAGCATAAGATTGCCCTCGACACACCAAAAGGACATCTAGAACATTACATTTTCTGTTAAATGTTCTCTAGTTCTTTAGCTTTTTATAGAAGAAAACCTAATGCTGAAAAATATGAGTTTAGATTGCTTCTGTGTGACACTACTAGGCGCAACAGACAGCAAATTAAAAAAAAATATATATCCTCAAATGGATTTGGAACTAGATTTAGTACAGTGCTTTTACATAAAATTTGACACATTGTGCATACAAGATATTACTGATACCTTTACAAAGGAATCTCAGATAAAACTGTGCAAATATAGTTTGGATAGATATTAAACGCAGTGCAGTGTAATGCATTTTTCCATGCCAAGATATTCTATAACTGTCAATCCTGCCTAAATCCCACAAAACTCACATTTTATGAACATGGTTAAAACTCTAAAGTAAGAAGCTTACTTTGTACTTCCCTTGAAGCTGTTTGTACAACTCATAGATTTCAGTGCTTGAAAAGATCATCTACCGCCTGATCTCCTACATCTAGTTTAATGCTTAAGCTGATATTAGTGAAAAGTTATCATGGAAATAACCTTAAGATTTTAAAGCTATTTTCAAAGTGTCTCTGGTAAATACAGAGCGTATAATAATAGGTACATTTCTTTAGATACTTGTGATTGCTCTTTCCTATTAAGGTATTAGCATCAGTTCCCATGGAGAGCAATTTAAAAATAAATAGCTAATCATTACTAATGAACGCAATGTTGATTATTATGATGCTAATAATGCTAGCATGTTAAAGCTAGCTTTCAGAGAGCTAATTTTGTACACCATCAGAAACATTCTTTGCATTTTTTGTGGAACCACTGAAGTCAAATGGAGCTTTTGACCCTGAAATTGAAGGGGCTTGGGTCAAGCACCAACTGGCACAGATGTCAAGAGGGAAAATTGTGGGAAAAATATATAACATCTTTTATTAGACCAAGAGCCAGACTGAGAAAAAACCAGTCAATCTCAAACCTGATTTTTTCAAGTAGGTCTAATAAAATCTGGTCTAATGTAAACTAAAATAAAAATACTACTTCTTCCTACAGATATTTCTCCATGTGAACATTTAGATCATCGTTAATGTAGCTGTCATCATCCCTAATATCAGAAGATATTACTGTCAAGTAGCAGAGGTTCATTCTTGACATTCTATTCTTGACTATGTCTTTTTCTCCTTTCATTATCACTGTAGTCAGACAGAGTGGAAATGAAGAAGTTCTACCACAGCTCTATGAAGTTTTGGGTAAGCAGATCCTGCATTACTGATGTCAGTATATATCTGGCTGTAGGATTTCACAGGATTCTATTTATTCACTGAAAATCACTGTTGGTTTGAGAAGATCATCAGAAAACATTGACTTGATGGCATGTCAGTGCTCACCAGCTGAAGACTGCCATCTTCACAGTGTTTAACCATAAAACACAATAATTATAAATTCAACAATAAATATTAATTCTGAATAATAATAAATCAATTAAATAGAATTAATAATGTTATCTTTTGGTGCATTTGTGGGAAGTCATCTCTGCACACACAGAATACTCTAATACAGTTTGCCAGCAATCCATTAAATATATTAAAGTCTTGAAGTTAGAGGATAACTCTATTTGGTGAATTCTTATGTGTGGTAATAAATAGGCCATCACATACACAAATAAACAAAAAAAAACAAACTAAATTTTTTTATGTATTTGATTTAGGAAAAATGTTCATCTTTCGTCTAAATATTGTTTTTGCCAACAGAGGAAAGTCTATTGAATTCCTGATACACATAGAGCTCTGTGAAGCTCAGACCACATCTCTGAAATCTCAGTTTTTGTCCTCTCCTCTTCTGTAAATACTTTTCCACCTGCCTTTTTTCAGAGTTAAATTTGTCTCAGTGTCTGTGGTATCACTATTTATATTCTGGAGGTTAAGCAATCCAAAAGTGCGGGATATATACACTGTACAAGCACTTCAGTAGGACAGAGTCAAACTTGCAGCAAGAGAACCAGGTGGATATGTATGGATTTTTTTTAATTAAGTTCACACTTGCAGTATGTTTAGTGCAGTTGATTTCTGCAGAAACTAATGAGACTTGAGTGTTCTCACCAGATGCAAGATATAGATATAATATGGGAATTTTTCCTACAATTAAATATTAACTACAATTACTGATTTATTAAAGAACTTCTGACTAAATTTTGCCTCCTCTTAGACATGTGTCTGAAAGAGGGAGAGAGGCCATAAAAGGCTGTGTGTCCTCAATCAATGTTTTTGTTTGCTTTGCATTTTTTACAAATTTCAGGTATTAACTGCACCTTACTTGGATGGAATAAAATGTCAGTGCTGCAGTCTAGTTGCAGCCAATGCATGTTATGTCTCTCAGGGGAAAGACTTTTCTGATTACAGTGAGATGAAGCCCTCAGTTTCACTTCCTTCTCTTGTTCCAAATGATATAAATGACATCACATGTCTAGAAAGGCAAAGCCAAGTTTGCCACATCTTTCCTTGTCTCCACAGAATTCTTGGAGATAACAGAGTATGCAGATAAGAGTAATCACACAGTTGATGTATTGCAAGGAGAAGTTGAAAATCTTAGTGATATGAGAAGGAGAAGCATCCAAATATAACAAACAACATCTTTTAAAAAAAGAACAATATCCAAACTTAGTATCCTATGATGTATGTGTTGTTTGGAACACATGGCTCCTGCAGGTTGCAAGCAAGGACTCTAATTCATTGTATTCCCCAGATTGCTTTAGGCAGCCTGGTTTTACAAGCCATGGGACTACTAAGAAGTGCTTACAGAGTGCTCTCCCCACCGCTGTTCACTACCCACATGCCTACCCTTTGAGTCTTGTCAGAACTCTAATTGAAATAACAGAGTGTATTAGTAGATATCTCAGATACTGTTAATAATCCCCATGAAACAGATTAAAATCTCAGGCATAGGGGACTGAAAAGCTGGGAAGAGCTTTTGGGGTTTCCAAAGAGATAATCTTTGGAAGTTACGGGTTTAGCATGCTGGCTGTTCAAATATACTCAATCTTGATTCAATCTTAGTAGGTTTTTGACAGATAGTAAATGCATTATGATTATTGTGAGGTTTAATTTGACCTCTCTGCTCTTCAACAGCTCGATGTGATATCAGTATTGCCGTTTGAAGTTTTATACTTCTTCTTTGGATTTAACCCAGCATTTAGAGCAAATCGGATGCTAAAGGTAAGATCTGTGTTGGTGATGGATGGCTAGCCATCCATAAATGTTTTTACAACCTAATGAAAATTTGTGGATAATATTTAGGAGTATGGAATTTAGAAATTGGAAAATATCTTCAGGACAAACTAAAACATCAATAAACAAACCAACAAATACAAGATTTAATCAAAGCAGATGAAGCCCTTATTATATTATTTTCCTTCTGACTTTGTTATTTCCTACTTTCCAAAGGTGCTTTGTGATTAAGACTGGTTTGTTTCCATGATTTAAATTATATTATTTTTAAATTACCTGATAAAAAAAAAAATCACTAATTAACGCCAATGTATTTCCCCCTCCTGTTGTCAGGTGCTTGAAAGCAAGGGATTGAACAACATAAACTTTATATAGTGCATTTAAGAAGAAAAACCCCACTTTTTTTTTTCCAATCTAAAGATATCTGGCATTGTGCAATGAAGGGGCTGATAGGGGATTAGCCAATAGCTCTCCATGCAGTTCGTGGTACCTAGCAGACGATTCCATGGCTGAATCCATTCCCCTTCACACAAGCAATATGCTGACAAAGAATTGACTTTCATTTGAAGTTGGAGGGGGAACAAGAACTCCGAGTATAAATTGAGGGTGCTCTTCAGTTTTCAACAAAACTTTAAAGTTCCATAAATCTGAACCTAAACAATGTGAAAGAATGAAAAGTTAAACAGTACTTCATATCAGACAGACAGACATTTACCAAGCAAAACCAAAGAAAAAAGCTATATGTGAATATCAAGGGCTATCACTAAAGATGAACTGCAAATAATTACATGAGGAATTCAATACAGCAGCAGCTGTTACTACGTAGTATTACATAGTATGTGGCTGTTCATATACATGATCACTTACTGGGAATTACTGGATATTTATGTACGTAATTCTCTCTAATAAAGAGGTCTGAGCAATTATATATGCTTGAGGAAGTAGAAGTCATTCATCTGCAGCAGGCTGACCTAAACAGCAAGGTTGTTTCTCTAACCATAATAATGGGACAATCTACACCCAAAACAGGGTTTAACTGAATTTTCATCTTTGCTTTGCAGTTCACCTTTTCATTAACCGTTTAAATGTCAGACTACTGAAAAATCCATTATTTTTAAAATGTGTATGTGAACTAATGTCTGCACTATTCAAAAAAAGATGTGTAGTGAGGAATAGTGATTGGATGACTTGCATTTGTTTTCCATTCAGCATAACACATTCTTTGAGTTTAATGATCGTTTGGAAGCTATCCTGGACAAAGCATACATCTACAGGTATGTGCTTATTAAATTCTTGTAGCTTGCAAAGCTTGGCACAGAATGCATTTCATTTGATTTCATGACTTGTCAGTGAAGCACTGGGGGGAATATGATATATCTTTGACTGTTCAATTAAAGATTTTTTTAAATAACTGTTTTTATTGTAATCATTAAAATAATAAATTTAAAGCGTCACTCACAGCTCAGTTCAGCTGGTCTGGTTTGGGTTCACCAAACTGAGGATCCTGACAAAAGTTGACTGATCAGAGTATCAGAAGTCTCTCATTTGAAGTCACTGATTCATAGTCTTTAGTGAAAGAACTAAATAATGGCTTCTTTAGGTTGCTAACAGCAGAGCCAAATACTCAGTAGATGTTTATTTGTACTTAATAAGAGTCATGAGCTTGTGCCTGTGTCATCATTCTCTTCAATTACACTCTAACCATGAACCTGCCATATACAGAAACTTGATCCTCCGCTGCACTGACTAAACTTGGAATAGGAATCAATTCAACACATATCTCAAATAGTGATTATAACTGTTGTCTGCTGCACTATGTTCCCACCTTCTATATTGACTAGAATAATACTGGAACAAGCTCAAGCAATCCATGAACATAATTATGGCAAGTTCCATAGTTCACTTGGTGGTGTTGCTAAGACCCAGTGAACTCATCTATTGTGTCATCATTATTGTCATCTAATGTCCGTGTCATCAGCTGTAGTTTACCCTGTGCAAATCGTACTCCAACAGTTTGGGTTTTTTCTGTCCCACTTGTGGGGCATGGATTGTTCCTGTGTGCTGCTGTAAAAGAAATAAGAATCTTGTTTACCATCCTATTCTTTTTCTGAAATGATTGCATTTAAATGATAGATTTGGTATGTATACATTGCAAATGAGACATTTTATGAGATTTAGAAACTAGTTAATGGAAAAAGGAGTTTGAAACACAATCTTTCATATTATCATGTGTCCGCAAAATAAAACAAAAAGAAAGTTTTGTTTGAAAGTTCTGCTAGAGTACTTTCAAGATGCTGACCTCCACAAAGCTGGTGGAGTATCCTTCTCTGGAGATATTCAAGACTCATCTGGATGCCTCTCTGTGCAATATGAGCTAGCGAGCTGCTTTGGCAGGGGGGTTGGACCTGATGATCTCTCGAGGTCCCTTCCAATGCCTACAATTCTATGAT